>JAVHNR010000005.1:0-1200000 GCA_036872735.1 Orbilia javanica
CCCTAACCCTAACCCTAACCCTAACCCTAACCCTAACCCTAACCCTAACCCTAACCCTAACCCTAACCCTAACCCTAAAAAACCCTAACCCTAACCCTAACCCTAACCCTAACCCTAACCCTAAACCTAAACCCTAACCCTAAACCCTAACCCTATAATAGAAGATTATTGAATTTATAAGGTTTAAAAGGTATTATTTTTATTTTTAAACTTGATTATTCCTTTTCTAATATCTTTTATATTTTTTTTTATAAATAAAGAATAAAAAATATAATTTTATAAATTTAAATATATTTAATTTTTATTTTCTAAAAATATAATTATTATAAATATATAAATAAAAGTTTTAATTATTATATTTTAAAATATATAAAGAATATTTAGTATTATATTTATAAATATAAAATTATTAAATTTTTTAATTATAATAATATAATATTTTTTTTATATATTACTAAAATTTTTAAAATATTTTTATATATTTTATAAAATATTAATATTATTAATTTTGAAAGGTAAGATATGAAAACAAATTTTTAATATATTTATAATAATATAATTATTAAAGTGAAAATATTTTTTAATAATATTTATTATTTTTATTAATAAGAGGTTAAAGAGGGTAAATTTAATAATTTTATATATAGATTATAGGATATATTATTTAGTAGTAGCTTTAATTATTTAATATTTTTTAATAATAAGTAGGATTAAGTTTTTTATAGTCTTATTTATTATAATTATAGTTAATAAGTTTGATTTTATAATTTATAAGTTTGTAGAGATATTAGTTAAAGATTTTATTAGTTTATTTTTAATAAAATCATTTAATTAGTAGCTATATTTTAATTAGAAATATAAAAATAGTTTAATTTGCTTATACTAAATATAGTAATTATTATTGTTCATAGTAAGCTTATATTTTATAAGAAAGGTTAATATTTTAGTATATTTATATAAATAAATCTTTAGATAAAGTAAAAGATTATATAATTTAAAAATTATAAATACTTAATTATTAAACTAGGATATATTAAATAAAGATATAGAAATATATAAGATAAAGACTTTTCTAATTATTAAAAAATTGTACTAATAACATATAAAGGTTATTTTATAATATGTATAATTACCAGAATATATATAAGCTTATATCTATATAATTGATAATCAATAATTCTCTAGATCCAACATATCATACCCCCTATTTATAGGTAGGTATGGACTGACCCGGCTATACGCCTGTTACGTTATTACAACACTTTTTATAAGAGGCAGGTTGTAATAAGGGCCTTAGTACTTGTTATTCCTATACTTTCTTTATAGAATATGCTCTATATAAGACAATAATGATCATCAGATTAATATACAAGACCTATATACCTTCCATGGTAGAGACTGCTCTATTATATACACATGATACACACGCAATAACAAAACAAAATTCTGATACAACAAAAAACAGAGTAAGGAATAATGGTTAGGTTTTGAAGTTTAAAATAGTCACATGGGGTTAGTACCGAAATAGTAGAATGGGGTTACCGAAATAGCATTTCCCTAAATAAATTAGTTGTATAATTTATACTAATATTATAAATCATTAATTTAGCTAGCTAGCTAGCTAATAAATTGCGTATTTACCTCATTACATAAGGTCATCGAGATCAAGACCCCTCAGGCGCCGGCCGATTATAGGCTTTGCTTGTTGTTGGGGCTCTTGCTCCGCTTGCTCCGTTCCCTCGTTTATCGCACCAATACCTCGTTCGTGGCGCTGAGGAGAGATACCCTGCTCCTTGGATTCTTCTTTTTGTTCCATCTGTTTCATATTTGCCTCGTTCTCCTTGCTTCTTCTATCGAATTCTCCCGGGTCTATCTTACCCTCCCGCAGTAATGTTATCAAGCCCATCATCGTTTCTCTTCTTTTCATGATCTGCTCTGCCTTGTTTCGCAGGCGAGAGAGCTCTTGGTCAGCATCACCCCGCGACATCTTACCATTTAGCACTGCCGACGTAATCTTCATTTGTTCTTGGATTTGGAGTTGTAGGTTCGCACGCTGCTCCTCGAAATCCAAGTCGACCTGGCGCTGTCTTCGCATCACCTCGGCTTCCAAGTCGGCCTGTTGCTTTTCTCGCGTCGCTTTGGCTTCCAACTCAGCCTGGTGCCGTTCTCGCATCGCTTTGGCTTCCAATTCGGCCTGGCGCTGTCTTCGTACCACTTCGGATTCTTGAGAACTAACCCCCCCGGATCTCTTCATCTGCTCCGCAGCTTTAGCTTCCTGGATACTTCGCTTGAGCTTAATCTTTGCTTGAACTTCTTCAAGGCGCCTATCTGCTTCCGCTGCGTTTATATGCCCTTGTTGTACTTGGAAGTCCACATCTATTGCGGCCATAGAAAATTCGTTTTTGTCTTCAACGTTCCCCATAGCAACTTCATATTCTTGGTAAGTCATTTTCCTATTTTTGACAGCGTCATCCAGGTCTCGGCGGTCTTGTTCATATTTCGTGTTGCAGGTCTCCTTTTTTAGCTGCATTTGCCGTAATTGGAACTGGGAAAGCCCAATTTTGCCTTCTTTGTACAGATTATTCAGGTTTTGGGCTTCTATATCCTGCTTTCTTGCTCTTTCTCGTTCCCTCGCCTCGAGCCCAAGGTCTTTTAGAGTAGCATACTCTGTTCTTACGGGCTCGTGACTATTGTTTGGTCTAGCCAGAGGTTCAAATCCGAAGCCTAACATACCCGGAATTTGCGGCAAACCAGAGAAACCCGGGATATCGGGGCCCCCTGGGGAGCCACTTGGAAATCCTGGTAAGGCAAACGGGGGATCGCCCGGTCCGGGAATTAACAAAGAGCCCACGGCTCCTCCGAACCCGTCGCCGAGAACGCGTCCAGCAACCGTAGGTGGAAGACCCAAGTCTCGCAAGAGAGCCGAGGCGCTATTGTTATCCAAATTACCAATTGAGACTAATGACTTGGCAATATTTCCAATTTCTTGGGGGCTGGTGATCTCTTTCACGTCAGATATAAACTGAACGATGTCTTTATTCTCTACCACATCCTTAAAGCCGTCGCTGACAAACTTGACTGCCTCGTCGAGATGTAGATCCTTGACAAAGTTACTGATGAGACTTCCGGCTTGACTTGCGAACTCTTCGGCAACCTTTTTCGCAACCCCGCCGATGCTGTCGACGTCTTGCGGGTTAGCCGTAACGTCGAAACTGGCTATGTCCCATTTCTTGCCAAAGGTGGTGAGAGATCCCGACAACGTTAGCTTAAAGCCAGCAGTAGCTTTGCTCCAGCCTATATTCATAGAGAATGTGACGCTGCCGTTGACAGGTGACGTTAGTTTTGTGCCAGCGATCGAGTTGATGAAGTTCAATGGAAGTGAGACTACTGGGAACGCCGAAACTGTAATGGTTCCCGATAACGCGAGCTTGGATTTGAACAGGCACGTTGCCTTAAGTTTAACACCATCCCCGGTGGGAATGCTCAAATCTTGGTCAATAGAAAAGCCATCCTTTTTGACTTCGACGCGAATAGCTCTCTTGATACCGAAAATCACCAATTGGCCAGAGATGAAGACTGGTGTTGCAGTGTCCTCAGTTGAAATTTGGAAAATTGGGCCATTCTTCTGCATGTCCTGGCTGACATTTGATTTGTTATCCGCAGAAATTCTCAGCGAGGGATCCGGCTGCCCACTAGAGTTATCTCTCCCGATTGAGAAGATCTGGTCGGCTTCCGGGATCGGTTTGATAGGCGACATCATGGCCAAAACCACAAATTTAGACTTCGATATATCGATGAAAGAGTACGCTGACCAAGTATCAGAACCAGCCAAGACTATAATGGTCAAGTGTTAGTTGAAACTTACGACATTCTGATGCCTTTGTAGGTACTTACCGATACTCAGATTCCCCTCAAAGCGGATTCCCTGTTTCTTAGCTTGCTTTCCGTCTACGCTCGGCATATCCTTGGGGACGATTTCAAGCGCCAATTTCTTGACATCTATTCCGGTATTTTTGATTACGTCTGTTATGGCGCTGGGTACACTGACATCGCTCGCAAATATGGCCAAAATTTTGGACAAATTGAGATTTTCAATCGAGGCAGATAAATAGCAGTTAGAGGGATCTTTCTCGATCCACCGAACTTGAAGGCTAGATTCGAACGCACTGTAAGTATAAACCGGATAAATTTAAGGGCAGTTTACTTTGACTGACCTTCCCTTAACATCGTTAAGCGATTGGATGGATATTTTACCCGAAAATTCTATATGGTTGGGGACCATCTCTTGTCCAGGAGGGAAAACCGCTTGCACCACAAAATCTGACGCCTGGAGACCCTTTACATCAAATAAATCTTGCAAAGGTCCGGGGATGTTGACTTTGAATGACAATCCGAAGTCCTGGAGATTCACCCCAAACTGTGCCTGCCCTTTTATCTTTTGCTTTGACACAACTGGTATGTCGAACGAAAATTGACCATCAACCCCAATAAAAGTGCCACTCGTTTTGCTATAGCTGACTAGGATGGATCCCTGGACTTGTATGCTATTTTCGAACAGACTTAGTGTATCAATAGTAGCACTTAGGCTAAGGGATTGCTCTGTTATAACCCCTAGGATATCAAGCTCCGCCTTGCCAATCCACTCCCCGAGAATACCTAACTCTTTCGTATTCAAGCTTAGCTTGGTGCTAACTGCGAGTCCTGAGCCATTCCCGTTCTTTGCCCAGCTTGGAGTCATTGCCATTCCGCTTATTTTAGGGAAGACCAGGGGGTCCAAGTCTTTGATAAACAATGCCACTTCGGTATTGGTGAGTGTGATGAACTTTCCAAGGACCTCCTTCACGATAGGAATCAGGTTCAATACATCATCCTTTAGAGAGAACCCTACGGAGAATCCCCACCCGGCCTGATTAGTTGCCGAAATTTTAATTGACTGAAATATCAGCCAGTTGGTGTCGGCACCGAAGGCTACACGAGAATACTGAGGGGTCTTTGCGAGAGAAAGCTCTACTTCCCAAACTTGGATGTTGACAAACTCCTTGAGCTTGTCTATTCCCGCAGACTTAAATTTACTCGCAAGGTCGATACCCGAAAGCGATTTAACAATATCAAATAAAGATATCTTTTGGTCATACGAGGCAGCAACGGTGAAATAGGTACCCGGAACCAACGCTTGGCCCGCTGTATCTTTCTTGTCACTGGAGCTTATGACTTTGTCATAGGTAAGGACAGTGGAGAGAAGCGCTGTACCAAGCTGGAGTGAACTCTTGAACGTAACGTCGATTGCTGTATCTTTTGCATAGGAGTAGACGAGCTCGAAATTGGTCAGTTCAACCTTAGGTTCGTCCCAGAGAACGAGGCTGAAACCAGAAAACACGCTAAAATCAATTGATGCCAGCGAGAGCTTGCTATCGTTATTCTGATCATCGAATACGATCAAAGTTTCTCCGAGCGTTATAGTCTTGAAACCATCTAAGGCACTAGGAAGTTCAAAGTCCAACGAAGCTAAGTTTCATTCAAGCATCAAAAGTTAGTGATGGTGGTATAAAGGGGAGTACTAGTGCGAATTACTACCTGCGAACTTGCTAGCGAAATGCGAGATGAGTTGGCCCACTGGTACACCATCACCGGCGTCGATGTGAAGGACCATAGCCTTTTCAGTCCCGAAACTACAACCAATTTGAAGCATTGTCGTGTTATTACCAATTTGCATCTCGGTGTTGAACTTAAACATGACGAGCCGCCGCGACTGTTCACATTTTCAATTAGCGAGCTCTCAGTACGGTATCGTTATGAAACTCATATCTCTTACAGCATCTCCGGGATATTTTGCTACTATTTCTAGATGCGGATCCTTCATATCAATCCCATCTGCGTTAAATAAGTTAGCTTGAGACAGATCATAAGGTTAACAGAGTTACTATTACCGCAAATATGGATCGTTTCCTGCGAGAGTGATATATCTACAGCCAACGATCGAACTAATTGCTTTCCATTGACGTCTTTGACCGTTTCAATAGAAAAGCTCTCAAGCCCGATGTCGGTGATAGTGTCATCAAGCCAGCCAGGGAGCGTGGGGGGTTCGGCAACCAGAGAGTTTAGAATATCGTGGAATGTTAGCGGGGTATCTTTACAGGCGATTGCAAAAGATATCCCTGGTTCCTCCGGGCTTTTATTGAGAAAGGGGTCTGTGATCGGCGGAGGAATAGGTGGACCTCCATAACGAAATCGGGTATTCGTAGGAACGCCAGCTATATCTATAGCTGCCGAGGACGCAATTGCGACCTTTCGAAGTTTTTGATCGCCTGGGTTAAAAACTTGAAGCCTCACAAGGGCATTGGTTACGTCTAAGGCGCCATTGATGATATCAACAGAGCCGAAATTGATGACGAGTTCGAGGAACGAAGGCACAGCACTAAATTTCTGGGCACTTTGCTGTCCACCTGCTGTCGGAGACGAACCCCAGCCGGGGGTAAACGAACGAAGTGATAATGCTTCGAGGCCATCCGCCAAGCAATCGGGTAGCTCGTTCTTATCCAGCATAGATAAGGATAGTAACTTGAAGATGTCAAGGACGGTGACAGGATGGTCATCTTCGGGAGCAAACTTCAATCTGTAGATACGGGCCCCTGTTATTGATTTCTTTGTTTCGAATGCCAATGGCACAGGAAATCCCGAGATCTCCATTCGTTCATATATGTTTAACATCACCTAGGTACTGAGGATTAGATATCGCAGTTTAAACAGAGGTATCTCGTCTATGCTTTCAGCGGGGGGAATACTTGTCTCTCTTGCGGTGACGTGAGATTATCAATCGTCAGTTTCACTTTTGGCGAGTTAAATTTTATCAAGTCGCCAAATGGAGCCCAGACTTCTTTAGTCGTTATCTCAAAGGTACCAAAAACGTTTCGCAGCTGGATATCTTGGTTGTAAGGCGAATCCTTTTGAAGCGTAAACCCAGGTTCTACTAGTTTGAGCTCTTTTATCGTGTCGACAAGCGGCTGTATACTCTCCAAACCTATAAATTACTTTAACACGGCGCCCTTTTCCTAAGTAAAAGTCAATATATCATACCTGGTAAGTCAACCTCATCAACGTCGAGATAAATCCCAAGCGTCGCCGCCGCGAATACTTCTGCAATGTCAATAAGGTTCATAGTATATCCCTTTGTCTGAAAGTTCTCATCTGCGAACTGGAAACTGTATTGGGTAGGCGTCACCCTCTCATCAGGCATGACTAAGAACTCGCAAACAACCTATTTTCAGTACGCATGTTAGTTTTTTCTTATAAAATTTGAGAAAGCCTTGGCCTCTTAAAACTAGACGGGAGTCTTACGTTTCGGTTGCCCATATTTCTCAATACTCCTTTGAAGGTACCGTAAATGACCCTGTTATCCGGGACAGTGGGCCAATAGATAGTAATGTCGATACCTTCTGCAATGAAGATATCAAGACCGACTTTACCAAGAAAACCAGATGTATTTGGAACTAACCACGTCAGTCCGGCATCTGAAGGCGGTTTAATTGTAAACTTGATTTGTTGCGGTCCCGATATAGGGGATGTCAAAGACCTAATTTCATAGTGTTATCACTTTCGCATTTCGAAGAGTTGAAGATCACTAATAACTTACGGATCGGTCCTACCGTCCACGAACGCTGACACTACCGAATCGGGATCGATTTGGGAACAATAGGGATTCTTAAGTTGATCCATCCACGCTGTTGTATCCGATGGTATGCTCACGGGTAGACACTGGAGAAGTGGCTTCGCGCCGGAAAGCCCACCCAGGACGAATGATGCAAAGTTTGAGATCAATGGCCCTCCCAACAATTTGTATGACTGCTTGAATATCTCCACGTTCGACGCTGTGCTCAGTTTAACTCTCACGAGCTCCGTGAATAGCCCATCTAAGGATTTTATTGTTTTCAACTTAGGCTAATATGAAAGGGAGCAAAGTCAGCTTCTCGCTTGCAATATGAAAGCTTTCTTTGCAAACGTACCATTATTAGCGGGTAATAGTCGAGTTCATCGCCGACCAAGTTAAACTTGTTCAGGGTTTCCCAGGGCACGCTGTAGTAAATACCACTTGATAGTTCATTTTGGCCAAGGGTAAGCGCATTCCCAGAGTCTTCTTTCGAACCGGCGTTCGGCATAATCATAGGTTCTTGAGTCGTGGCAGCGCTATAGGATAGTCAGAAGGGAGTTCCAAAAGACAAAAGCCTTACAACTTTCTAGATCCATTTTGGTAGATCAAGACCCACCTTGGTTGCTGTATTTCTGGGCTTATAGACATCTTTTGAGGATGCTCAAATGCTACAGAGCTTATGAGCTCGCAGGGCGGGTTCATCATTAGAGAATTAAAAGGGGTTGTGTTTGACTGAGAGAACAAGCTATAATTTGGCTGTTGTTGCTGGTTGGAGGGGGCTCCGAAAATACCCCCACTGCCTCGATTGGAGACTGTTGGTAATGTACCTCCGCCTGGGCTGAAGAAGTGGTTTCCACTAATGTGATTATAGAAGGTTGAAGGATTCCCACCCAATTGATGGATTGTGTATGGGTAGGGAATTCCGCCGCCTGGACCGAAGTTGAAGTTATTCCCGTTGCCTTGATTGGAGGTGTTTCCGAAGTGAGGCATGTTACCCTGGTGTGGGAAACCCCCATTAAAATTCAATTGATTATGACCATTTCCGAGTTGCCCATTGTTAGGTCCCGGTTGCTGAAGCAGGCTATAGTTTCTGAGCAATTGTATCATCGGGTCAAGTGAGCCACCCGGCTGAAAGACAGTATTGGTGTTTCGTATATATGCTTCGCTATTCTGTAGATACCCATTATAGGTCATTAGAAGTAGCTCCTCCATAATTTTATCATCCTTCCTCGTCAAGCTGGGGTCGCTAAGCGTTGACTCCAAGCTAGGGTCTGGGAGTCTAAAACCTCGCGGTTCGTCTGACTTTTCTCCCTTCTTAGGGTTCTTCCCGTTCTTACCACCCTGGCCTGCCCTTTTGGAAATTCCGTTTTTGCGGCTGTCTAACGGGCCCTTTCCTGTTGTAATTTTTTTATTCATGACGCCAGGAACTTGCTTTTTAGTATCGTCTGACCCTACTGCAGCCCCCCCTTGCGTTGGAAGACATGAAAATGGCGCTGGAGGAGAGTAGAATTCATGATGCCATGTAATGAAATTCTCATCCGATGTTGTTGCTCTTACCCACTGATAATTAGCAAGGTCATCACAATCCGGATCAATCAGCACTGTGCCAAACGACTGTGACGGCCTAAGAGTCCATAATCGATAAAAACTGCCCATAGGGTCCCACTTGCCCAGTTCCACTTGCTCAGCTGCGGCTTGAAATACCTCAGGGATCGTTTCCGCAAGGACATTCCGGATGCAGCCCCAAAAAGTGGCCAGTGTGAGCCATGTATCATTGGAGAGAAGATTCGTTAAATAAATATCCACGGGCCTCCCTGTTACTCTATCAGGAAAGCGCACAGCACGAGCAATTATCCCAACGAGCGTGCTTATATGCCTGGAGAAACAAGTTAGAGATATTAGCGCCGAACCCGTGAAGCTGTCCACAAGGATTGAAAGGAGTGAACTATTTTCGAAATCAACGTACGGATTAGGATGCACAACATGGGAGGCAGAGATCTACCATCAAGATTACTATTGAAAGTACCCATAAAGTTAATCGATTATAAATGCACTCACGATGTACTTCTGGGCTCGCACACTAAGCTCGCGTTGGAAGTTAGAGATTCGGACAATGTCGTTGTTTGGTTTAAGAGTTACACAACTTACTTGTCGAAGAATAAAGATACCTTTGACAATCGAGTTAGCATTTTTTTTTTTTTTTTTTTGAATCCACCGCCATTGGTTTGTCCCCGAAAGACCTTGACTGAAGTTCTCTTACCTTTCGCTGCTCCGAAAGGATTAACTCTATATCTGGGTTGTCCTTGTTGTGACTCCGAACTGAATCTTCCCACGCTTCTCTATCCTGAAGGTACTTCATATAATCGTCCTTGATGGTAGTGTCGTTTGACCGGTTCACGTGGTCCTCAACGGAATCTTGGGGCCACCCTAAGATCTGAATTAGCACATTCGCACCAAACATGTTAAAAATTATGCAGACTAAATGCTCCATTCCTTTTCTGCTTTTTTCCTCTTTTCTTTTCTTGTTTGGTCTCTTATAATATTAGTCACTTACAGTTGTTTGATAAACTACCATGGTGCATAACTAGACTCGTTTGTTAGTCGAGATTTTTCGCACCTCGCCGCTTTGGAAATGCGCACCTTTCATAACAGTAATATTCTTTGGCTTGCCATCCCAAGTCCGTAGAAAGCTGTCCGCAGCGGTCGCATCACCTAAAAACACCGATTGCGAGTTATGCGTCTGTGCATTGAAAGTTAGCGACGACTTGTTCTTGACGCTGGGATCATTCGTCAATTTCTTGGCGATATTCGTGGACTGATGGTGGATCGCCTTTAGTTGTTGCTGTTGAGAAACCGCGAGAGGCCCCATACTTCTATATTTGTAGACGAACAGTAAGAATAAGGGAAAACTAAATTTGGGCTGAGATATCTAATGGTGCTTACATATTTTTGATAGGTGACTTGGATAGCGTCTTTCCTTGTGGCTTCTTCTCGATTCTCCCCCCATTCTTGCCGATTGGGTAATACCGATCACCTAGTGCCTGTAAAAGATCATAGGTAGGGCCGATAAACTCAAAATTAACGTGACCTCGCTGTTTATTTGTCGCTTGGACAGCGCGGGCTCCCAAACTTGTGGCCGTGTCAGCAATCAAAACAACAGGGTTGTTTCCGGCACTAGCAATATCGATACTGACGGGTTGGGCTTTCCACTCCGCGTTGAAATCTGGGAGAATGGGGTAGCCGAGGAGTCCACGGTATTTGTCAAAATATCCTTCAGTGGTAAAGGTAGGAATTGTTCCAGACGGTATATTGTTGCTACACCAAACCTGTGCCTCAAGGTTTAGTTCAATGGTGAGACCTTTCAACTAACTATAATTAATCGAAGTTGATAGGGAGTAAAAACTGACTTTGACAACATTGTCAGCCGAGTTATGCCAAATGTTTTTTGCAACCAGCTCCCTTTTGGCCGCAGCTTCGGCGCCTTTGACGTACGTAAAGTCTAGAACCGATCCTCCTTGCTGGCCGAGCTTGTATAGCTCAGCAAGATTAAATTTTGCCTTGTGCCTATGAATATTGCCTTATCAGCTTAGTAAGGGTCTATTCTACTCGGTATATCTTACATGTTTACAAGAAGCTGGAAGATGCCGCTAAAAAGACACGGTTATATTAGTATTCAACGCAGATTGAGCAATAAAAGAGGTAATTCTATACTTCATATGATCCGCATCGTCGTGAGTTGTCTACAGCATCAAAAGTTAACTCGTTGAACCTTTGTCCCTAGTTGTATTCAAAATCGGGATATGTGTTTACTATTATAGTATCCAAGGGTTGAACATTATTAGCGTCAGGTAGTAGGGTATTTAACATAAAATACATTGACTAATGAATATATCGATTAGTTCAACTTCTTAGGTAGGCGGAATACAAGCTGGAAACTAATAGTACCTGCAGTGGAGATCTCGTGGTTATTAGAAACCCCGTAGAGCCATGGAGTGCGGGGCCGCCGTCAAGCAGCATGACTCTCCTTGTTGGGCTCTATTTTCAATATTCAAGATTAGTATTATCATCAGCAATCAGCTCCCTCCCGAAAGATATAAGTGTAAATACCGTTATCATACGTTTGTAATCGGCGGCCGTATTCGCAGCAGATCCCTGCATGTTTTAGGAAATGGTTAGATTTACCGGCATTTCCTAATGTTTTAGGGCAACTTCCTATGCTTACATCTTGGGCACCCTGTCCAGATCTCTCGTTATACAAAGTCCTCAGATAATTCATTGGGTCAACTGGACATGCGTCGTCGATTTCTAAGGCTAAGCAATCGCCGTATGACGCTTGGCACACGTGAACTCGAAAGTAAGGGTGTGCCATTTTGAAGTGAAGGGCCGTTTTGGAAATTTATCAAGTATTCACACACTGATGAGCTGTCAGGTTCTCGATATTGTTAAAGGAAGAGAAATATCAGAGGTGCAAGGGTCGATCAGACATCTGGGAGCTTATATGATATATCCGAGCTCCATTTTCCAGAATTTCCGACTTTCTAGGGCGACTGGCTAGTGTAGATATGCGCTTCAGCTGCTAACCTTTTCCGTGTTGCTGCCTGGAGCTTCAAATTAGAGTGGCGGCTTCCCTGCATGTGTGGAAACGCCATGCATAGACTCAGCTACTCCGAAGTGCGCCTATTGCGCGGAAATCTCGGGGAATGCCTCTGAAAACTGAACCTCTCTACCACGCTTTCAACCGGAGAGCTTAATCAACAATCGTTGGGGCGATCGACCACTCGAGAGAGTTCACAAAAGTGGCAATTTCGGCCAGCTGATCGATAATAGTGGCCAAGCCACAGCGCTTGGTGACCTGCATCTCGAAAAAATATTTGTCATCCCCATAGGATGCATTACCAGAAGCAGTCATATCACCAAGTTGGAAGAGGATCTAGAACAAATTTATCCACCAAAGTCTAGTATATTAACACAGGTGGCGAGGCTGGTGCCGCAAGGCAAGTGCGGCCGGGACCTCCCAGCCGCAATCGGAGGTGTGTGGGACGAGGTCCGACCGCTGCGGGACGACGCCTCGAAGCAACGCAACCAGTTAAACGTGGCATTACAGATGCAACTAGCAAAGCTGGACCTATCAATGAAACGGCTTCAAGCCCAAATGCAGTTCTATAATGCAGCTGGCTTTTCAGGCCGAATTTCTGATCCATTCTTGGGAACTAACCAACTCTGGCGTCGGGATCTGGATAGCATTCAGAGATGAACTTTTGTCGCTCCCACAAACTCTTAGCAAATTGTCCTAGAGAGAAATCGAACGACCATTTTGGCATTATGACTACTAGCGTCTTAGAGATTGGTGTACGGGGTATTGAAAAACGTCGACGACAACACTGAAAGCTTCACGACTTTTACTCGAATCCAGGATTGCATATAATAGCCCCAAGTGGCCAGCTGGAGCGTTTATTGTGGTGTTTTGCTGCTTGGGGGCAAAACTGATGGATTACACGAAGGCGCCTGCATTCCGCACTGTCCCTCCACACTATTTCAAGCAGCCCGCCCTTCCAGCATGCAGCATCATATCAAGTAGGTCCGGGTTCGCGCGGAGGCTAATCTAGACGATAATAAGTTAGTCAGTAAAGAAGCAGGAGACTAGATGGAGCTCACAGGCCCGCTTGGCAACTTAAATTTCAAAAAAAAAGATGCCTGGTTGCTCGAGAAGGTCCGGGATATCCTCGAAAGAGTGTTTTCGAGACTTGGCCTGAAATCGTATCAATAAAGGTTAAATAAAAGGTTTAATATACGAGCCTTGTTGACGCTCCTGGGCGCTCGTCCAAGACCACGTACTCTCTGAATAATCGATTTAATAGTGTCGCTTTGTGTAATGTAACTTCTTGATTACATCAAACATCAAAGTACAGGGAGCGAGAGTCCTGGGCAGGTGAAGGAGAAGAGAGGAGGCTATCAGACCTCGAACACCAAACGCTTTGTCCGTCTAAGCCAATACTCACATTGCTAGGGCCTGTTCAAAGTCGCTTTCACAAAAAGCACTCAGTATCTTTTCTCGATGACGGATACAATTTCTCGCTAGCGTCCTTAGAGAAGAGCGTTGTCACATCGGGCGGAAAAAATACACTAGTCTATAAATTAATCATCCGCATTGCATATATAGGCCACGCGACTCTCACGTTATCTTGAACCGTCGTGTTTTTTTAGTGGATGTAACAGAGAGGCTGGTTTACGAGACAAGTATGGAGGAAGTACAGGTATAATTTCCTGCACTCAGCTAGCGCTAGCTAGCGTATTATTAACAATTAGTGCTAACTAACTAGCTATTATCAGTATTATAATGATTATCTAGTTAGGTAGGCAGTTCGGCAAGCAGCTATCTGTGTCAACAGCACTGCAGCTAGCTAGCTAGCCTAGTCTAGCTTCCAGGGTTCTTGGACTCGCTTGGTCTCGTACTCAGAGTTCACTCAACCTTCCTAGCTAGTAGTGTCTATAGTGGAACCAGTACCAAGACCACAACTCATTCGCATACCAAAGATCGTGTAAGACTATGTAGCGACTAGCTGCAGAGGTCAGTAATAGGCAACATAGACTTAACTAGATAAATAGATGGTTGCACGGGGGGCTATACTACGATTAATTTCTAATTTGTATGTTTTCTAAATTCTGTACAAAGTTTTGTGACTACGCGGCATCCTGTAAACAACCGCTCTGCAGGTCTACAACTTGGAACCAGTGCTTCATTCCAACAGCTCAGAATTAATTATTAATTGGTAGGGCTCAATAATCTTATTAAAAATAATACTGTTTCAGTAATATTTTGAATATTCAATTTTGATAGTCTGTATATACGGTTATATATACTAGATATTGTACCTTGAGTACCGGGTGATATTAGGCTTTATACTATATACATAAATCATCGGCATCCCACCATGAACCTACATTAGGCTACCCTTAACCAATCCAAAAGAGGAGAGATGGGTGGGGGCTCCCGCAGGGCCATAGATGCAAGTCCCTTACATTCGCGGGGAGCGCCTTAACATATACCACAGGTACTGATACAGCACCGGTAGCAATTTGCGAGATAAAGAGCGTTTAGCTGACAACTTGCTGCTCCGCACGGAGCCTTTGTGGGATATTTGCTTTCGCATCCTTTTGAGCAGTATGAATACCCGGGGGTCTCCACCGGGCAGCCACGCTTTTCGAGGTTGCCTACACAATTTAACTTGTTAGGAACATTGCATTCTAGCTAGATTCTAAAGCCGAGTCGGAAGGGCTCCTACCTCTTTCAATGGGAGATGCAGTGACTGCGGCAGTAAGAGCCAGGGTAAAGATGAAAAAAGTCTTCATTGCACCTGGATTGGTAGGCAAGATGCCCTTAGTATTTTAATTTTGATATTAATAGTATGAGAACTTGAATTGAAGACGTTGAAGTGGAAGTCGACGATGCGCGCATGCGACGCAATCCCGGGGAAGTATTTCGCAATGCTAACGGAAACCGTTGTAAATCATAAGGTGGTTTATATAATAGAAAGCTGCGGCGTTTTTGCAGTTTAAATGATTGACAACCTAGATGAAATGCATTTCGGGAGTCAAACTCGCTAAGATAACCCGGAATCGAGGCTAAAGATGACATATGACCCCTGGTTAGGACATATTGATAAACCCATACCTATGTGCTTGCATAGCCGTCGGTTCATATTGACGAGATCCCGAGAGAGGGATTTAATTTTTACCATGGTACCATGGTAGGTTCCGTGCATTTTGATCCTGTTTAGAGGTTCTGGATATTTATTGATAACTGCATATTGTGATTTAACCAGCGCGACATGCAGGGCCTGATACGCGAGTGGTTGTGATATGTAAGCCCCGCACCAAATCGCTGCTCGGGATTAAACTTTGTCGAAAAGCTTGCTTTGTTGGCGTAAGAATACACAGGCTAAACTAAAATGGCATGATTTTGATACTTGGCTCGTATAATCTGGCTAGCATAAAGGCGGACTTGACCGACCTCTGAGCCAGATCAATATTTCCCCAATTTAATTAAGATTGTTTTGGTGGGATGCTTTACAAGGTATACAAGGTATAACGGGAAACTGTTCCGGTTTCACCATGTTCATGATATCATCATATATATGGAATGCTCTACGGCACCCAACACAGAACTTGAGCTATGAACCCCCTCTAGAAACGAATGCAACCAAAGCAGGAATTCGAACAGGTCTTCAAATAAGAGTCGGAATTAGATACATGTGGATACCTTTTAAAGAAGTGACCCGAAATTATCAAGAAGCTGCAATAATAAATTGCTGCCGGGGACTGTTGGGGTTTTATGGTCCGCTAGTCAATCTGGCACCCGAAAGCTTAAGTTACACAAGAGGGACCCTTGTCAAGATCTCCCGCTTCATGCGGCTCGTCCCGTGCCCGACTGAAAGGAAAGGTTACTAAGAACCCCCCTGTGTCCACGGCACTCACTCCACAGCAAAAAAAGCGGTGCGGGGGGTGAAAATCAAATGTGTTGTTTCTCCTCTTTTGCCCGTTCCTTCGCGCCTGGCACGCCTTGGCACCAGTTATTCTGTTATTCGTGACTGCCGTAATGCTGTAATTGAGGTAATTTATTTTACGTTTAAGTGTATTGTATTTTTTTAGAGTTGGGGAAGATCAAAGAAATTCCTTGAAAAGTATTATATTACTCAAAGAAGTTTGATTGTTTTAGAGGGTTCTAGGGCCAATCAGGACAGCTAATTGTACCTTGAAGTTTTGCTTCAGTCGGGCGTAACGGCTGCGCAGCGGCCTACAAGTTGTTACATGATGTGTTGATCCGACAGAGAGTGCTAGCTGTTGTTCCACCGCTTAGGGGAAACCTTCGCAATTAGGCTAATTGGGGAGAAGAATGACAGGCTCGAGGGGAAATCTCGAGGATACTGCCTTAGTGGAATTGATTGACTAGTTACATGAAAAGAAGAAGAAGAAGAATAAAAGAATGGCTATCGAAGAAAGGTTTCATATAGTTGAGGCGGAACATAGGTCACGCGTAAGGGCATCACGTGACCAGGTCACGTGAGCCTGCTATGAAGCGATTTGGTTGGAGCGTAACAGAGGTGAGGCGTGAACCACGCTCCATGTCAAAATATGCGTAATACTAGCTGTGTTGTGCGTTGGCTGGTGTAACGGCAAGAGCTTCGAGCTTGCTTGTGTACATGTGTCCCCATGCAATGGCCATGGCTATGCAACAAATAATCGCAATTATAGATGTGACGGCTGTCGTTTCCTATGAGGTAGCCGCGTAATTAGGGTTGCAATGTTGAAGTACATATCTTTCGCAGCTTGGGCCTAAATGAAATCAGTATGCTGAGCTTGTTTCCTTGGGCCTATTCCTCTTGGAGCCGGAAAACTTATATATATAAGTATAGTACTTACTGTATTTTCTTCAATAAAGACGCCAATCTCATCTGCATGGTCCATTTGATCATGAACCCCCAAATGCCAATACACTCCACGAACACTGTCATCATTGACATCCGAAATTGGGAAAGCGGCGATATTTTTTACGACTGAATCATCTGGGCCGCGCATTGACTCAGTATTCACGATCCCGTCGTTCTGGTACCAATTCCCCAAATTCGGCCCTAGGATAATCTTCTGCTCCGACGTAAGGTCCTGGCCGCCCATTGCGTAGACGAAAGCTATCATCAACGGCATGACATCATTTCGCGGTAGATATCTACCCGGAGGAGGTAAAGTGATTCTATAGTCAGTCTCATCCAGCAGCCTATTCAACACTTCTTGAGTTACCCAGCTTACAAGATCGCGGATACTCAAGAGGCGCGGAAGGATGGCCCATCCAGCCGTGTTAATTATCCCATTTAAGATACGATCGATAATCCAAACTCCGATATTGACGATCGGAACCGAGTATAGCACCTCACGTACAAAACGAACTAGAGGGACGGGGAAGGATACAATGGCCTCAACCGTCCACGGAGGCCAATCGGACGGGAATGGAACCGTGGCGTGAAAAGAAAGACTAAAGTAATAGGTATTCTTCGACGTGAGGCTTGTCTTTTTATGGAGTTCATATACCCCTTTGATACTGTTGTCGTAGAAAGCATTATTGTTGGAACATATCCACTTCGCCACAGGTCCGGATGTTGATTCAAATCGCCGGCGCATGTCCTGAAATGTTTCGTTTCCAACCCTACATATATCCCAGTGATCAAGCTGGAGGTCATAGACTCTTTCGTCGGGGCCGTTAAAGGATACTGTCGCAAACAGCCTTCCTAGGAGCTGAATTGTTTGGATGGTTGATTTCTAAAATACGTCAGCCTGGAATTGGGGCCTCTCCGCAAGGTGGACAAAAAGAGTACCAACTGAGGGGGTGTGTGAAAACGAAATAAAACTTGCGAGCCATACCGATAAGAAGTTTTCAACAACGTCTGTGATAGTTGAGCCTCGGTGAGGGGTACCCAGTGTTGTCACGGTTATAGCCCAGCTGTCTCTCCCTGGAGAACCGAAATATTCTGGATGCAAATCTCCAGCGCCACGGATCATCAGGCTTATCAAGTACCTCACAGTATTTCCACCTTGAGAATGGCAGATAAAATGGGCTTTGGACGTTTCGCTCCACCTCCAGTCCACATAGTCTTGTGGCGAGGCGGAGAACAGAATCGCTCTTTTACGACCACTGATCACCGATTGACGGGGGCTATGCTCTGGGTCTGAGTCAAAATATTTACCATAGCTAACTTCAACATCGTTATGTTCTTCGATCGCCTGAGTCTCATGAACGAAGACACTAAATCTAGTAGCTGTCAGATAAACCATCTAGGAGGGATGAGTATGACTTTGAAGTTTACTTTCCAAAAGTAAGGTGCCGATACAACTCGCAGGCGCGTTCCCAGTTAGAAGATAGCGGCCCAACGGGAGCAAGAATAACGGTGTATCCTCTCTCCATCAACAGTTTCGGAATATTCTCTATACCACCCCAATAATTAATAGCGCCGAATAGAGCCGAGCCCCAACCAGCAAATCCTGGAACTTATTTTACGGTTAGAATTAGATAATAGGGCTTCTTAAAGTCGTTTTACCTAGGACAATCGGGACTGTTTTGTCCTCGGGCAAGTTCGAAGCGACATGGTTTGCTAGATCTCGCAGATTAACAAGTCCATCCGGGTGGCGGAGGCTCATTTTGATATAGCAGCTTAATTCTACAATCTTGCGTATAATGTTGATATAGAATACCGGACAAATGGTTTGTGAGCTCTATGTACCGATAGACGGTGAAAGGTTGATGTATTATATGCCAAAAAATTTAAAAAGGCGAAGTTCAGGAAAATAGGGGTTATGGAGAAGGAGGTTATAGAAAGGCTTAAAGTTAATTCAACAAGCCGTAATTCTAGCTCGACGAGCCAAAACTTAGTAGCTAGAACGTGATCTACGGTAATCGGGGGGAATTATTGGGCTGGTTCAGTGTGGGAATCTGTTCGCTCAATAGGGGCAAGGCAGTGACAGTCCTACACAAAGTCTTATTTCGGAACCCTGGCCGCGAAAAATATTTTTGGAAAGTTTATTAACTACCATGGAACGAGCCGTGATAGGGCAGGTATGTTAGAAATCTGAAACTCTTTTCCACTAACAACATCTGGGATACGAATTTCTTGCAGCCGGAAATTACCGAGTGATAGTTTGTTTTCCTCAGGATCCCAAGCATATCACATTCATGCTGGACTTGACAGTATGTGATAGAGTAATTGATGCTACTACATCTTCAACAACCTGTCTTCGGTAGGCAGGAGAAATTAAATGGCTAACGAAAACGTATACGGCAGGTGTAGTCAAAGGAACATATCCTGCCACCGAGTTTAGCCTGCAGACCCGCATCTATTACAACCTATGAATATATGTACCTATTAAGGTCGTTTAATATATCTCCTAAGTGTTATGCAATCTGCGCAATATAATACACCTTCGGTTGCTTTGCCGACTTTTTAGCCTGCGGCAAACTTTGGCGCTATTACCAGGGTGATCTATTATATAACAAGTAATGCGGGACTATACGGTATATGCACCCATCTCTACAACGAATCGGGTTACCAACGGACTAGACTTCTTATACTGAACCTATGGGGGCGATGGTCTGTCGATCGAAAATAGGTTAAGTCCTCCACTACCGCAGCCAACCTTCAGACTAGCATCCCGGTCCCACACAAATATTTAATCGCTGGTGTTCCATTATCCTGATTGCTCTCCACACTACCGCTTTTAGTAGTAGCGGCACTTCCCAGGAATACACGGAGATCGATTTTCTATTCCATTTATTATGTTTATAAGACCTTCAAAGTACTTTTATGATTTATCATAAAAGTTACTACAGAATATATTTGGCCTTTTAGCGGCACAGCTAACCTAATTCATTCAATCAGTCAATCAAAAGTCCTATTGCTAAGCACGGTAATATGAACCCTTCACTAGCAAGCCTACGTAAGAATGGCTGATTAAGATATTAATAATCCCGCAGAGATTGAAGCCGTCAATTCATTGTATCGGTTGTGGACCGATTCATACCCTATATGATAGTTTTCGGTAAGTTCGGCCGAGAACGTACGCATGAATTGCCGTTATTTCTCCTTATTTTACTCCATAGAGGCTTATAACCATTTTACTGTCACCTGTTCAAGGTTCATCATTCGACAGTAGCAAACCCATCGATCAGACTCACGGATTCTATTATGATTAGTCCGGTTTCGATTACCAAGAGAGCAAGTACCCAATGTAACTGAGGTATGCTGATATTATTAGCTGTTCTAATTTGTCTTGCTATATTAGTACGTTAATGAAATATCAATCTCTGGCCCAACATAAATGCTTACCATAGATCCTATCAACTATATCCAGCCTTCGCTCGCTAGATATCCAATCCAGTGAACCACGAGCTGGCATACAGAATACTTAAGATAGCTTTTTTCGCGGTAAACTCTTCCACCGTTGAAAGGACACTAAAATAACAAAGCATGGCGGCCTTTGACGGTGGCAAGCTTCGAGGCCAAGAGGCTCCCAAATTCCCACGAATTTCCCTACCTGTAGAGCTTATGCGAGATTCATACGATGTTATCGTTATCGGTACTGGGTACGGAGGGGGAGTGGCTGCAAGTCGTATGGCGAGGGGTAAGCAACAAGTCTGCGTCCTAGAACGGGGAAAGGAGCGCTGGCCCGGAGAATTTCCAGAAACCCTCCCGGACGCGTTAAAAGAGGTTCATGTCGCCGGAGAATTTGCACCAGGAGATAGAAGAAGTATTCCTGGGAAGCTTGTCAATGGTGGCGATCCTACTGGTCTGTATCGTTTCACTGTGGGAGAGGGACAGAATGTGTATATGGGCAATGGTTTAGGCGGTACGAGTCTTGTCAACGCGAACGTATTTATTGAAGCTGCACCGGCTGTCCTAGATATGGAGATATGGCCAGAGGAGCTGAGGGGCCCTGCGGTGTGGAAAAAATGTATGTGTATATTTTAACTTACCCCATTGATTTATTCTGGACGACTAATGCCAGTAGATTACGACCGAGCAAGCGAGGTCCTAGAGCCAGCAGAATATCCACCAACCTTCCCTGAGCTCTGCAAGGCAAACCTTTTGAAGAAGCAGGCAAGCCTTATGGGTATGGAGGGAAATTTCTACAGGGTCAAACAGACTACCCGCTTTGAGGATGGACCTAATAGCACCGGTGTCTTTATGCGCTCGAGCACACTCACAGGAATGGATGCTACCGGTATAAATGATGGTAGCAAGTCCACCACTCTCGTGAACTATCTTAGCGACGCCTGGAATTGGGGCGCTGAGATCTTCTGTGAGTGCGAGGTTCGCTTTATCACAAAAGCCCCTGGAAGGGAGGGTTATATTATCTGGTTCGCATGGCACTCCAGTAAACGCAGGGCTTTTACAGCATTTTATGATGATTTGATGTGGGTACATGCGAAAAAACTTGTCTTCTTCGGTGCAAGTAGTCTTGGAACCACGGAGATCCTGCTTCGCAGCAAAGAGCTTGGGCTCAGTCTGAGTGATGATCTTGGCACTGAGATGAGTGGCAATGGGGATATGCTTGGGTTTGGGTGAGTTTTACTCCGAATAGTCAGGTGTATCACGTCCTGACTCATGAAGTCAACGCCGCCGGGGGGGTTTGGTACAAGACAAGTACTGACTACATTTTTTGCAGTTACAATACAGACTATGAGGCCAATTGCATCGGACGTCCTAACCCTTCCCCAGACTGTCCCGTTGGGCCGTGCATAACGGCAGTACTTGACGTACGCAACATGAAAAACCCATTGGAAGGATTCGTAGTGGAAGACTGCGCCATACCGATGGCACTGGCTCCATTAATGTACCCCATGATGGAGTATCTGCCTGACGATATCAAACCCTCCTATGGCGTGGTTCGGCGAGTTACTAAATCCGCAGCGCGATTAGGAAGCAAATATCTAGGACCTTACCATCCAGACGGAAGCCTCGCAAGAACAACGACGTATCTTATCATGTCCCATGATAGTAAGTTCAAACGTGCAAGCAGTATTCTTGTCAGTATATTAGCTCCAAGGTACTCACACTACCCGTAGGTAGCCAAGGAAAACTCGTTCTGAAGAAGGATCAACCGGTCCTGACTTATTCTGGTGTTGGCCGGTCAGACTCTGTATCCCGTATCCATAGCTTTCTCGAAAAAATGACACAGGCTATCGGCGGAAACTTCATAGCTAATCCGGCCTGGGCTCTTCTTGGTGCTCAAGAAATTACCGTGCATCCTCTGTGGGTTCACTTCCATACACCCACTTTTGGTTTTCGTCCGTCTCCTAACTGATAGGCAGCGGCGGGGCTCGAGTGAGCTCAGATGGCACGGGCGGGTGCGGTGTAGTAAACCACATGGGGGAAGTCTTCACAGGTGACGGCTCAGAAACACACCCGGGGTTAATTGTGTGTGATGGCTCCGCCATCCCAGCAGCCGTTGGAGTGAACCCACTTGCAACGATTACTGCATTTGCAGAGAGGTCCGTTGAGCTAGTTGCGAAGAAGTATAGAATCAATATCGACTATCGAACGAAGAATGGTACTCTCCGATAGGACTCTCTGATGCAAAGACACTGGGTAATGATGTACGCGTGTGTAGGTACGCTGGATGTTTTCGGTAGCCCCGCGCATGCGCAGTCGCGTGACGCTGTCATGCAGAAAGTCGCAAACGCTATCAGAAACGCTGCCGAAAATGATAAATCTGGAATCGGATTCTCGGAAGTTATGTCTGGATATATTCATTTAGGCGCCGATGTAGCCGACTTCGACGTCGCCGCAAGGATTGCTCGTAGCCGATGCGAATCCGCCCGCTTCTTCTTAAGCGTGATTTCATGGGACATCGAAGAGTGTAAGTCAATTCCGTCACCCCAATTAACTCTTCTTCGATTGCTCAAAAAACTCAACAACGTGAAGTGGTCAACAATAAGTTGCACCCTGCCAACTTGACCGGCACTTTTTGTAGTCAAGTTCTAGGTGGAACGTTTATGGTTCATCGGGGTACTTTCCAGCTGTTCAGCCAGGATCATCGAGAACCAGAAACTGCCAATCTAGTGTATGACTTTGACATGGTGTCCCCTGACGGTTCAAAGCTGCACTTCAACGGCTATAAAATCGTTAATACGGCATCATACCTTAATATCTTGGAGCTCTGGCGCCAGACTTCTACGCTATATGTGACAATTACAAACATGAAGAGTGAAGTAGTGGGGCGCGGCACCCTGCACATTGAGCCTTTTGACTTCTATCAACAAGTGCAGACCTTCAATACTACGGGCCCAACAGCTTGGTCTAGGCTCAAGGCTGCCACTAGCTTCTTAACCTACTTCGCTCCGCAGCTCGCGATCCCCTTCTTCTCGACTTTAGGCCGTATGCAGTGGCCTAGTGACACTACAAACGCTTCATTTAAAATCATTTCGCCATCCCAGGTCATCCGAATTCAGGCGGTCGATGGCGTTATAACAACCATGCTGATGTGGGAGCCCCTTAGAAAAGATGGAATGGAAATGTTATCTCCCACACCTTCGATCCTATTTGTGCCCGGGGCCGCAGTCGACCACACCATGTTCGCGCTACCTACCATTGAAAAGAATGCCATCACTTATTTCCGCGAAGCCGGCTACAGAACTTACTGTGTCACGCACCGGGTTGGGCGAACCGGTATTGCTCGTAACGGGCATACTCCATACGACGCGCGAAGAGATATACATGCTGCACTTATACATATCCGCAAAACAGAAAGTGCACAAGTTGGCGACGAAGCACCAAAACCCTATGTGATCGCTCATTGTGCTGGTGCATTAGCTCTCTCCTGCGGTCTCCTTGACGGGACCATTCCTGGAGAGTGGATCAGCGGTATCACGGCCTCTATGGTATTTATGAACCCCAAATTCGGCAAAGTCAACTCTATCTTGTCTATGGTTCCTTTCGATCGGGTTTATAGCAAGGTTGGGGGTGATTTCTGGGATTGTACTAGCAATCGTGACGATACATATTTGCAAAGGGTACTCAGTCAGCTAGCTCGTTTATACCCTGCAGGGGATGCCCGTGAAACGTGCAGTTCTGTTACTTGCCACAGAAGCGAACTTATCTTTGGCCGGTGGGTTTTTAGCGCGCCTCTCCTTCCTCCCTCCCTTACCACTTGGTCGCTAGCTGAAATAAGGAAATACTAGCCTATGGACTCACAAAAATCTCAACGATGCCACCCACAAGAACATCCACCAATTTCTAGGTGGGACTTCAATGAAGTCCCTGGAGTGGCTGCTGAACACTGGACGTGCTGAGCGTGTTATGGCTAATGGCTCTCCTGGTGTGGATCTTGTTACACACGAAAATGTTGATCGGTTGAAGGGGGTCCCGATCTTGTTCTTGAGTGGCACCGGAAACATGGTGTTCACAGCTGAAAATACTGACACTTCCTACACTACTCTTTGCAATGCGCATGGGAGACAATGGTACGAGAGGGAAGTATTCCCCGGCAAGGGGCACTTGGATGCCTGGATGGGGGCAACAGCGTACAAAGATGTGTACCCCCGTGTGCAGCGACATGTCGACAAAATAATGAAAAGGTTGAATCCTCCGACCTCAACAACGTAGTGTGGTGCTAAAGTCGCTCTCCTTTTAAAGAAACTAGGTTCACCTGTACCAGAGGGGAGTGAAGGAGGGGTGGGAGTTCTATTGGCCGTTGTCGATAGCTATCCGAAGGGAAAACGGGTTCTGAGGGTTGGCCGAATGTGTACGTGATTAGTTCGCAAAAATGTTTAACAAAAATTTATATTCCAATTCCAAAATATATTCAGAAAGACACTAGACTGTGTGTAGGATATATGGATTGACATGGTCTATTGTATGCAGTGATCGATTGAATGGCTATAGTGCCCTTTGTATACTCCTAGAAGCTCTCTCATATTCTAGACATGCAAGTATATATATCAAATGGACAAAATGAAGTCACAGGATGTTCCAGGTGCCGGCAGGCCTCGCCCGCAATGTTAAATATATGGACACATACGCCTATCCATGGCAAGGTACATCGCCACAAAACGTCAAAGGATCGAGCCAACACTTATAGGATGAGATCTTATCGTTAAAGTATGAATTAGCCCCCTGTAAATCCCAACTATTTGGTCCAGTATTGCGGTCCGAGTTCCCGTAGATACTGGCACCCGAGCAATTTATATCTCTAGAGCACCCATAATTATATAATCGCCCGTTAGCCTTAGATTTATCTTACTACTGGAAAGGTCATGGGCACTCCACGCAACTTACACATAAAATTGACAACGTACAACCCATGAAATGATGGTGATGGAACTAGCGACATCGTTCCAGTTCGATGGTAAGTTTGCTAAAAGGCTGAGGTTAGGAAACTGAAAATAAAAACAATTGGCTGATCACAGAGAAAAAAACCGAAAGCTCGACTTACTGCATTCGTTCTCGTTTGATCTGAGTTCATATCTACCACCCGTCCAACCCGCGTCCCTATCAAGATTACCCCAGAAAGAATTATAATAGCACGGACAAGGAGCATATCTCCCAGTACAGCGCCAGACGCCATCACCGCCCCTGCGTCCAGCACAGCCATTGCTGAAGCAGCTCGCTCTTGAGCCGCACGTGTTCTAGATGTAATGCTACAGTCAGCACAATGTATCTCATAAACCTAACCTCCACAGTCTACTCAGTCACGTAAGTTCTGTACTTTGTGAATCATGGAAGTGCAAGGACTGTAACCTACCCCCGTCGGATTACAGCGACAGCCGATGAAATTACCCGTACAGCGAGCAACACCGCTCGAGTCCCATTGTCCATTACACCCGTTGGAATCGCACCCTTGCGGATTTCCGCAAGTATTGTCCGTCGGGTTACAGTAGCACGGCGCGTAGGCATTCGTACACTGAGGATAGGGGTTGTTACCGGTGAAAGCGCCTGCACAGTTATTGCTATCACAACTCGCACGGTCACCGCAGGTCCCACCGGCCCCCTGAGTAGGGGTACAGCGGCATCCCACAAAGTTCCCTGTACACCTAGCAATACCGGTATTGCCGTCCCATTGCCCGTTACATCCGTTAGAACCACAGCTCTGCTGCGCCCCGCAAGTATTGTCGGTTGGATTACAATAACAAGGTGCCCACATGTTAGTGCATTGGGGTAGGGGAGTATTACCGAGAAAGCTGCCTGCGCAGTTGCCGCCGTCACAGCTCCCGCGGGGACCACACGTGCCACCTGTGCCTTGGGTGGGGTTACAACGACAAGTGGCCCAGTTTCCTTTACAAGTGGCGTATGCTCCGTTATTATCAAACGACCCTGCGCAACCGCCTGCGTCACATGACGCTTGATTTCCGCACGTATTAGCCGTAGGATTACAGCGACATGTTGCCCAATTGCCCTTGCATGTGGCTAGGGCGCCGTTGTTATCAAAAGAGCCTGCGCAACCGCCTGCGTCACATGACGCCGCGTTCCCGCACATAGCTGTCGTTGGAGAACAAGCGCAGCCGGCTCCGTAGTTTTTGCACTATTTGATTTTATTATA
Organism: Orbilia javanica; assembly: GCA_036872735.1. Classification (NCBI taxonomy): domain Eukaryota; kingdom Fungi; phylum Ascomycota; class Orbiliomycetes; order Orbiliales; family Orbiliaceae; genus Orbilia; species Orbilia javanica. Next base: position 26,726 of record JAVHNR010000005.1, read on the forward strand.
ATATTAGCAGACGCTGGATGGATCCGATATTGTATACATGGATTTTGGATAATGGTGAACATACGGTCGCGCTAGCCCCATTATTATTGAAGCTTCCAGCGCAATTATTCGCACCACAGCTTTGGTTTGGACATGTATACCCAGGTGTATTAACAGACGGGATACAGGCGCACCCAGAGAAATTGGTCGATTTGCAGGTCGGGTTCCCCGTACCAGCTGGGGTCACAGTTCCAGAGCAGCCATTGGCTTCGCATGATGGAGGCGTGCTCGGGCAGACTACTTGGAAAGCAGTAGTGGTTGTAGAACTGGTTGTTACTCGGGTAGTGGTAGTAGTAGTCGCTCTAGTGGTGGATAAAGTTGTCGACACGGTTGTAGTCGATAGTGTCGAAGTTGATGCGGTCGAACTCCGGGTCGTGGTCCTTTCATGAAATAGTCAGATTCAATTGTTATACTGCATGTAAGGCTTCTCGATGGGGGCAATACTTACCTCGTTGTGCTGGTGACAGCAACGAAGACAGACTGAGGAAAGGCGAAGAACTGTATAAGTCCTTCCTGGTAGAGTGCAGGACAAAGTTCAGGTCCCCTCTTTACCAAATCATAACCAAGTCCTGTTCTAGCACCGCCTTCGAAAGGGTAGGCGAGCACGCTGGAGATACCTAGTAGGTGAAAACCTAGGGCGGTGACTCTCATGATCGATTTTCTCAATTGGGGAGTCAAGGAGCTGGTGTGGTCTAGCTTTGGCACCAACGCATGAGTTAAAATATTTTAAATTTTGACTCGGTTCCGGTGTAATTTTGAGAAGGCCGAGGGTGTTTAGACGTCTAGATCTATGCCTGATTGCAATTGCGCATATATATCGTAGAGGGGAACTGCATCTCTTGAAAGGCCAGTCTCGCGTCGCAGATGGCCGCCCCTGATGCTCGTATCTGCGTTGCAAGGGTCCAAAGACAAAATTCTGCAGTGCCTCCACGAGGAGTCCTTGTCGATGCGAGAATTCAAGATGACAGCACATCGCTCTATATTGACATGCATTTATTGGAGTTGATATCGTGACTTCGCACGGCCATCTGCACGTCGGTATCGAATCAGATTAGTATTTGAGCCTTTTGGAGACGGAAAAATCTCTCACCCAATCCAATATCGTAGCGTTCCCAAAATGCTTGGCTGCAGAACCAAAGGAATAGACCCACTTTTTTAAAACTTAATATTACTACATGAGTGCGCCCGAGCGGCCCTGAAAGAAGAATTTAAAGCTTCGCCGGCTTCCATCAAGCATTTCGCCTGGTGGCACTGCCCGAGCCTCAGAGAGCCAAGCTTCAAGCCAAGCTCAAGCTACCCCTGTTCCTGATCACTAAACACTTCGCAAGCGAGAATTCAGCCAACGAAACGGGCACGGGTTAAAATACAAGCTAGGCCATAGACGCTGGAGAAAGCAATAAACCGAACGGCGCAGCTACATGTGGGCATCGGACGAAAAGTGGTCCTGCCACGCTCCAAACCTGCAGTCATCGTTGTTCAGTAATCGCGGGCTAACCGCACTACAATCGCTAAAATCTCAAACCATTCGTGCGGAACCCTCTATAGAACCAAGCCGACGCAGGGCCAAATACCAAGGCTGGGGCGGCCTACCCCGCATATGCATGCGACCGTAAGCTCTTTGCTAACCGGGCCTGTTTAGCTGGCTCTACCCGCGGGTGCGAATAAAAATTCCGACCCACATTGCATTTTCTCGATCAGCCGATACACACATATAATTTTGTAATATGATGATAAATTTTGTGAAAATATGCATGAATGGAAAATTGTTTTGGTATCCGGCAGTGCAAGTAGGAGCGCCTCTGGACTAGGCACAGGCTTCATACCAATTAATACATATAATCACGTCGAACTCAGACCGTTGTTTTCTTCAAGCAGCTTTCTCTCAGCCGACGTCGCGGCAATCGACGAATTTGCGAACTCCTTCGGAAATGCACGTCAAAACTTTTTTCACAGCCCTCAGTGGGCTTCTATTGTCAAGTTGTCCACGGCTCAATGCACAGGCCGTCCAATGCGCTACAATCGCCGAGGGCTGTAACGGAGGGTCCGTCAACGAAGTTGCCGTTACCAATGCGATTGATAGATTCCAAAACGGACTTTTCTACGGCGGGGGTGACGAATCGATCATTTTATCCTCCGCTAGCAATGGTAACAATGTTGCTATGATCACTTACCTTTGCAACGACAGGTCCCCACCCCCAAGGCTTGAAGGATCGGTTATCCGAACAAACTTTCGGAAAATATTGTCATGCTCCAATCGATGCGGCGGAGTGGCTCTTTCCTCTAACAGTAACTGTGGCTTCGGAGTCTTGATTGCTAATAATGCCGTCAACATTGGTTGTTTCTCGAAGGCCATAGATGTGGTACCTCATGGTACGACCACTACCACAAGTCGCACCACCACAACTGGGCAACCAACACCAACAATCAATCCGAGCACTAATGGTTTCAACTATTATGGCTGTTATTCCGATGATGTAAACGCCCGGGTTTTGAGCAATCAGTACATTGACGCCAATGGCATGACGATTGCGGCTTGTATGGCCAGAGCAGCTGGATACAATTTCGCGGGCGTTGAATATGGTCAGGAGTGTTGGTACGGTAATACCCTGGCCGGCACCAGCCATGCAGAGTCAAGCGGCTGCAATATGCCTTGCCCTGGAAAAGCAACCGAGCTATGCGGCGGTGGTAATCGCATTCAACTCTGTAAGTTTCAAGTTCTCATTCTAGTGGATGGAATGAATGGATGCTTGGCTATTCTCGGTACAGCAGAAGCGAGCGATGGCTGACGTAAGTTCCCTCGAAGATAAGAACCCTTCATACCAGCCCCCTGGACAACCGGATACCGGGGCCTTCGTACACCAGGGTTGTTACACAGACAGTGTCGAACAAAGAGGCCTAGAACACACTACCACGGACTGGGAGGGGATGACTATTCAGAAATGCTTGCAACTTGCCGCAGGTTTTAAGTACGCAGGTGTTCAATATTACGGCGAATGTCATTGGGGTAATGTTCTAAGTAGTTCATCATCGCCGGCGGCATCGGGTGACTGTAATACCCCATGTGCTGGTGACAATTCTCAGAACTGCGGGGGTGGCAACCGCCTGTCGCTTTACTTGAACACAGGATATGTTGCCCCAGAACCTCCAAGACCACCACAGTTCAACGAAGGATCCGACCCATGGTCGCTTGTAGGATGTCATTCCGATAGTGCTAGTAGCAGAGCATTCCCCAACTCGGAAACCGGCTCCACTATGACGGTGGCGAAATGCCTAGAACTGGCACTCGGTTTCAAGTACGCCGCCGTACAAGGTGGGAACACCTGTTACTGGGGCGACGAATTGACCAGCTCAGCAGTAGACCCAGGCCAGTGTAACAGCGCCTGTGCTGGTGAGTCCGGTGAGATCTGCGGCGGGTCCCTCAGGAACTTGATCTACGAGAACACCGATTTTGAGGTGCCCGATCTCGCTGGTATGATCGCGATTATGGAAGAGCTATGGGACTGTGAAAAAGCAGCAGAGACTGATCTCAGGGAGTATGACAATCTACGGCTTCAGGCCGAAGCAGAGAGCCAACAAGGTGGAAATAAGCACAAGCGGTTTATACCTTTGGCATGGGTAGCTCGGCTTACTGTAGCTTGGACTAACGCAAGAAGAGTTTGCCTCAGATGCTGTAAGTCGGATTTCGTCGGTTGATCGGCTTTAACTTTAAAATGGATGTAGCTAACATGACTTAATAGTGGGAATCAATATAAGGTTTACAGGGAGAATGCAAACCGCCTGGAGATATGTCAACCGTTTTCTCCCAGGTAGAGGACCGGTAAGCATATAAATCGCACAGCGGGCGCAAGTCGAGCCCTCACACATTTGGAATTTGCCCTAACAAATCAAAACGTAAATAAAGCAAGTGGTAGAAGAGTTCGAGATGCAGGCGTTGATTTTAGCGCCAAGACATGGTATGTTAACCTGTAATATGTCAGATTTAGAGCTTGCTACTAATTTTAAGTTTTTTAATCTCCATAGGAGCGGTAGTCCAAAGATGGGCTGGTGGCGTCGTTGTGCAAAGGGTGGAGGAAATCGCTGCGGGCGTCGTTGTGGGTGCATATTATTTTCTCGTGAGTGGACTCTTTGCACGCGCGGCCTTTTATGCTTCATTTATCACTTCTCCGTCACACGACAGGCTAATATTGGTAACCGCCATAGCAAATCCAACAAGCTTGTGAGTATTGATAGATACTCATTCACGATTGTGAAGTTTGCTAACACCCGGTCACTATAGACCAAGATATCAACAACGCTCTGCAATGGCATAGAGATGTTTATGGACCGGTACAACCAACGGATCCTGACCCGCCAGATAACCCGGGTGATCCGGATGATCCACCAAACGACCCGGAAGATCTAGCTCCATGTCCCTGTGGTATCTCTGGGTGCTCAGTCCCCGGCTTGAAGCTAGCCCGATCGGAACCCATGAAGCCTAAGCCACTGGAAAAACGTACTTCCGGCGAAAGATACTCGTTGGCTGAGTGCCCCACCATCAGTTATAAGACTTTAGACTACCCCACCAGTGGAGAAATAGTAGACATTTATAGCGCTTATCAACTTACTATCGATCATCTTGATATCAACTACTATACACAGCCACCTCTCGTTCCATGTCTATGGGATATCCAGGCCTATACGGGAGCCCAGCCAGCGGACCCAAGAACAGCCACATTGGCAGAATACGCTACAGTAAGTGGTGGCTACATATGCCGTCTGCGGGCGCCTTCACTGACAGCCCCTAGGAACATGTTTTCGAAAATCACATCATGAAAGGTTTTTTCGACGAAATGGTGATCGATGAGTGCGCTCCATGTACCGCCGACGCCCAAGGTCCTGGTATTAACGAAATGTTTTTCACGAGGACACCCGCAGGATCGCGTTACGCCTCAGAAACATTTGAGCGATTCATGGTGCCACTGCTGACCTGGTTTAACAAAGCGTATCCAAACCAGGGGCGCCTTCCCGAGTTTTTCGTCTTAGAACAGCGGATCAACAAGCATAAAAATGTAGTCCTCACCCCGACAACTGCACCTGATCAGTTAGGGGTTGGGCTCAATATGCAAGAATTTATTGAGCACGTCGGTAGGGTTCAGGCGGTGTTTCAGTATATGAATAGACCCGCTGTCGCACAAGTATTTGTGGCCACCTTCCGCCGGCTTTATAATGAATTGTAAGCATCATTTCCCCTCGTCCTAAAGGTTTCTTAACCATCATACATCCTCCTAACTTCATCGTATAGTGCGGAGTTTGATAATGATGCTGCTTATGGTCAGCAACACGGCCCGAGAGACGGTCCTGGCACAACATGCCTCGCGGCATCAGACGCTCCAACAGGGGCAGGTTGGAGATACCGATTTCTCCACTATATAGCCGCGTTTTTAGTGGATTGCGAAACAAAGATGGGAGCTTGGGTTGACCAAACGGTACTAAACTTCGAAGTTCGACGGAACGCAAGATGGCCTGTGGCGAACCCTCCAACTGCGCCCATCCCTCAAGGTAGGATCGACTTTGATGCCTGGCTTGCGGCCATGAGGGCACAGGGAGGCCTCTTGCACCGAGATTCCTTTAAGTTTGATCGGACGTTGTATGCTACTTTCGGGCTGCAGTAAGCCGCTATCGGAATTTTTGTTGAGTTGCGCTATAATGTTACGAAGCCACGCCACAAACCGCTGGGAAGCAGGCGAAGTTGCCACGATAATCCCATTAATATGCCCGACTAAAAGTTGGGGGCTGTATGTAATTAAGCTCATCTTACTATAACTTCATAGTTAATGATTGTATCAATAGCCTATCAGATACTTTTATAGTAATACCAATAGATATAATAGTAAGAGAGGCTGATTTTCAGGAGATGACCGGCGTGGACGGGCGAGTTATGGAAGGTGTAATCTTCCCAAGAGCAGCTATCGCCTACAGTCAGGTTTGGGTGCTGCCACGGGCAGCCGTCAAGTTCTGTAATCTTAAGGCAGCCGTATTGGTGTTCTACACTTGCCCCATGGTAACGTCTAGGCACAAAGAAACATACCGGTACATACGAGGGTTATACCAGTAAGTGTGAGGGGCAATGCGTACGACGGATGTTGTGGGGTTTCCTCTGGCCCGAGATTTGAAAATAGATGGCGCTATCTTGGGTGTGCAGTTAAAATGCCGAATGCTAAAACACCTGATTCCTTGTTAACTTCTCTTGGCCTCATCCACAATCAGAAATGTGCTAAACAAGCATTTACACACCAGCCTGGAGTATTATACCGGATGCGGCCGTAAAACAAGTAAAAGTAGGGTTAATTTTGACGGTTCCGAGATTGAGAGACAGGTTTGGGCTCCGGTGATTGGCTTTGCTCTCAAAATCGAGATCTCCTGATATTTTTTCCCAATACTCTTCGCCTGTCTCCACCAAAGGTTTGACTTCATATCTCGCCCCGTTGGTATCAGATGGAGGCTTAATCACGGCTTCCAAAATTTGAGGACTCCTGTTGAATTAAAAAGCTCTCCAGTCGTCACCAATATGGACAAGAGGATCTCGATCTCTAACACTATCGAACTCTCTTGTGACCTTCCAATAAATGCTCATAGCAAAACGCCACCACAAACGCGGATTACAGACACCAAAGCGGTCAAAAGGCCTAAAGATACCATTGCAAAAGTAATATTATCCCATATTGAGAGCGACTCACTCAGGAATTGTTTTGTCACTTGCTCACCGAACAGGGTGATCAAAGGTGCCTCAGAGACACGGAAGTATTAGTAGCTTTCAATTTAGACTAGGCGGGCGTCTGGCGCAGTAACAGTACTGCAGAGTGCTAGAGTGGACTACTCACCAAATCAGTCCCAAGATTGTCTACGAAATCACTCCACTCCACAGCGAGGGTTTTGGGGGTGAATAAAGAGCGCAGGGCAGCTCGCTTCCGGGATTATAAGAAAACGGCTTTAAAATGCGGCTTTGAATCCATAGGGAACCTTAAGAGCGTACCAAGTTTGATACTTCGGGGCTGCATCTCAGAATTAGATGTATGGGCTAACCGTAAATTTGAGCGTGAAAATAGAAGGCTTAATATGGCGTAGTAAGTTTTATCCTGGTGGAGCAATGAATAATAGATAAGAACAATAAAAAAGAATCGTAGCAAATTCAGATCTTAGCCTTCAGTGTCCACGACCATAGTCATCAACTTTCTATTTGATTTGTAGATGACCTCGAACCCCGCTTTGCCAAGATCACCAATGCCGTGTCAGCGATGTGTCGCGATGGATATTGAATACGTAGCTACAATTCTCTTAAGATGAACAAATTAAGTGTTTATTTATTTATTTTATCTTCTAGTACTTATGATTAAAATTAGTATAGAAAATAATAAGAGATAAATACACATTCTTCTCCGAAAATCGGGAGCCGTTCTAAGAACCAGCCGGAAAACCTTTATGGTATAGCATTTTGCGGATGCAACACAAGTGTCATACAAATTTCCTACTTTTCGCCCAAGGTTCGAGAACGTATTGCAATACATTCCCTTACTATTGAGGTTGAGCTTGTCGGTAGCGTATAGTCTGTGAGTTGGCGAATGCTTAATTGCGAAGAAATTTCTTACAAGTCAGCAAATTGAATCGGAGCGTGACGCATAATTATATAACCAATATACATAATGCATACTCCAAAAAGTTAAGTCGTATCCTGACCAGGATATAACAACTCAGCACAACCATGGGCATCTATCTGCCGCCGGATAGATATCATGCACCGTTTGTTGCAACTATTCAGATCCAGATAATTACGTAAGTACAGCTGAAGAATCGTATGAGATATTTAATATGCAAAAAGGTGCAAGGTGCTCTTAAATTTGGAAATTTTGGATCCTTGTTATCCAGACCCCGAGAGGGATAAGATAAATGGTCCTCTTTCTGATCAGCAGCAGAATACTTCTATTACATCTTCTCAATCATCGGAACCTCTGCTCTTTTCATTTTAATCACCAGTTGTACGAGCTAGGCTCGAAGCAAAGAGGGAAATGGCAGAAACGTGGTCTCACGCAGACTATACCGTCGGGTGGATCTGCGCGTTAGCAAAAGAACTAGTCGCCGCAAAGGTTATGTTAGATAAAACACATCCACCACTGTCGCAGCTTCCGAACGATCCAAACTCATACACTTTTGGGTCTATTGGCGAACACAACATTGTTATTGCCTGTTTACCGGAGACCGGAACGATCAACGCTGCAACATCTGCAACCTGGATGGCGAGTAGTTTCTCAAATATCAGGGTTACTCTTATGGTTGGGATCGGTGGGGGCATCCCGCCAAAAGTCAATATCGGTGATATTGTTGTCAGCATGCCGGTCGATAAATATCCTGGCGTGGTACAGTACGACTTCGGCAAGGCAGAAACTACCGGGTTCCGAAGAACCGGCGCTCTGAACAAGCCACGACCGGCACTTCTCGCTGCAATTAGAAATCTACAAGCCAATCACGATATATCTGGATTTGACCTACAACGATACCTAGGTGAAGTGAAGGAACGCAATCCCAAACTCAAACCGGAATATCTATACCCACCCACCGAACCTGAGATGCCCCCCCGTCAGGACGAAAAAATCGCTCCGCCACCATCATTTCTACTTTATATCTGGAAAGCGCTCTGTAGCATCTTCTACTTTCTAGTTGGGCAATGGGCATTCCCACCCTTACATTCCGAATCGAAGAATAATCGGTCTGCTGCGGGCACCGCTTTGGTACTTTCTAGTGCCGATGGCACAATTCAGAGACAGCACAGAGTCAAGTCCGAAGTTCGATACGGGTTAATCGCTTCGGGCGACCAAGTAATCAAAGATGCCAAGTTCCGAGATGAAGTGGACAGAAGCCTCGATTACCAAGTTCTCTGTGTAGAAATGGAGGCATCTGGCCTTATGGATAATTTTGGTCCGCTCGTAATTCGGGGTATCTGTGACCTCGCTAATGCGGAGAAGCATAAAGCATGGCAGGAATATGCTGCTGTTATAGCCGCCGCGTATACAAAGGACCTTCTGATGAGTCTTAAATCTGTTGAAGTGCAAAAGGAAATCCCAATCAGAGACATACTACATCAACAGGGTCAGTCAAGCACTGTTGTCCCCCTAGCATCCTGATTGATGTAACATTATAGGAAAAACTCCATCAATGACCCCAGGTATATATGGGGTTTCTATATAGCCATGAAGTTTAGACTAATAGTTTAATTCGAAAGGACACAAACTGGAGGCCATGCATGCCGAAATCATCAGCTTTAAGACAAAAAATGAGTACAATGAAATCAAAAATTTCCTAAGCGGATTATCGACCACTCAACTCAGATCAAAGCATAATAAGGTATCCCAGGAGAGAAACTCAGAGACCGGCCAGTGGCTGCTTCGGTTGCCTGAGTATCAAGAGTGGCTGCAGCGCGAAAGAAGTATTCTGTATTGTACGGGGATGCCAGGAGCCGGAAAGACCTTTTTGACATCATTCTTAATCGATCACCTCCTTAACCGGCACCCGGAGGGCGATAAAGTGAACCCAAACCTCTCCAGCGAAGTTCCGACGGCTGCCGTGGCGTATATTTATTGCGACTATACGCAGGAAACAGACCATACCATCTACAACATGCTAGCGTCCTTGCTATTTCAATTGTCTCTTCAACAAAAACATATCCTCGGTGATAAAGAAGAGCGTCGATACTCCATACCCCTCGTCATACAAGCACTATATAAGAAATATCGCGAGCTGCAGGTGTCTCCTTCCTTAAAGGATATCACTGAAGCGCTCGAAACCATAATGAAGACATATCCAAAAGTTTTCGTAATAATTGACGCACTCGATGAGTGTCGAACCTCCAACTACTGCAGAGATGACCTTATCCGGCATGTCCTCCGCTTCTGCAGTGAGCCGAAATCTAATGTCAATATTTTCGCTACTTCCAGACATATCGCAACAATTTCGGATCATTTCAAAGTGGATCGCTGCAAGACACTCGAAGTCCGAGCCCACCATGAGGACCTTTATAAATATATCAACGGGTTAATCGAGCAGTCTGGGATAGATTTGCTGAAAAAACACGCCAGATTAATCGAGACGGAGATAACCAAGGCAGTAGATGGAATGTAAGTCTCTGCTTTAACCAGATCGCATTTGTTGAGCGTAAACGATATTCGAGATTGTCGATACATACATCCTATCATCTTCATCTACGGTGTAGATGCCCTGACTAACATATTTTAAAACCACCCACAGGTTTCTTCTTGCCCAGCTTCACTTCGACTCTATCAAAAATAGCACCTCACCAAGCAAGCTAAAAGAAGGTCTGAAAAACCTTGCCACTGGGGAGGGGGCTTATGAGGAAGCCTATAAAGGTATCTTAGACAGAATCAATAACCAACCAGAAGATCACAAAGCCCTCGCCAATAAGGCACTATCTTGGATTGTCTGCGCGAGGAGACCGCTTACCGGGCCAGAATTACAGCTTGCTCTTGGGGTAGACCCGGAGGACAGCCCATCCGAGTTAGACAAGGACAACTTTACCGAAGTTGGGATTATCGTCTCCGTCTGTGCGGGATTGGTGATAATGGACGAACAACAAGACAATATTCGATTGATACATTATACCGCTCAAGAATTTCTCAATAACAGCTGGCGTATTGAGGAAGCTCACACTGATATCTCCAAAAAATGCCTTACCTTTCTTTCATATAAAAGCTTCAAAGCGGACATTTGCGAGTGGGCGGGATGGCGGGATTTGTGCTACGAAAGGACGGGACAACAAGACTTGCAGTTAGAATTTAAAAGTCTTCCTAGTTTTTACATCTTGAAGAACTGGAGTCACCACGTCCGACAATCAAAAAAAAGTGAGATTGGAGGTATGATTATCCGCTTTCTCAAAGATGAGACTGCACTTGATGCTCTAGGCATTATGATGTTACCCTGCTACCATGCATACCGTGGTGTTGACTACTACTACGAATGGCTTAAAGGGGTAGATGGGATCGATATTGCAGCATTTTTTGGACTACACGAATATCTCACACAGCTCTTAGGCGATTACGAGACGTTGCCTCCTAAATCTACTGCAGTATACGGAAGATCGTCGCTGTGGTTAGCTGCAACATCTGGTCAAACGGCTGCTGCAAAAATACTGATAGACTTCGATTACGATGTGAATTTTGTCAGTCCACACAATGAAACCCCAATCTATCAGGCAGCAAGTCAAGGGCATAAGGCAATAGTAGAGCTGCTACTATCAAGAGACGCCTATAGAGACGATGTTGAAAACGAACGCTCGCCGCTTTGTGTTGCTGCCATCCGCGGGCATCTCGAAATCGTCGAGCTGATCGTAGATTTCTCGAAAAGGCGAGGCACCGGCTCTAAAACTTTCGACGACGCACTATTGCATGCTTGTTATCAGGGACATATTGCCGTTGTAGAATCGTTGCTACATGCTGGGGCAAACGTCAATCAAAACGGGAGTGGTAACCGGTATAAATTGCCTGTCGAAATTAATAATTATTGGAACAAGGTTTTTTTAGAGGAGGCCGATCTAGACACACCCTTGTGCGTAGCCCTAAAAAGGATGCATGGGGCAGTTTCAAGGTTATTGATTCAACACGGCGCTGATGTGAATTTGGAAGGTAGCAATGGAGTGAAACCACTACATCAAGCTGTCAGGTATTGTAGCAGAGCGGCGCCTTCATTACATAGGGATGAAGTAGGGACACCACCGTTTGACGTAGTGAAGGAACTACTTACCAGAGGTGCTGATCCAAATGCCAAAGATGAGAAAGGTCAAACGCCGCTTTTTGCGGTTAGATCAGAGGCTTTATTGGACTTGTTCGTTGCATATGGTGCTGACCCCAACATCAGAGACAGCCGTGGACGGACACCACTATTCTCCATGCATACGGATTATTTTGGTCGGCCGCGCGTGCTAGACCCCGATAAGGATCTAATAAAACGATTTTTGGCTCTTGGCGTGAATATAAACTTTCAAGATGAAGATGGCAATACCCCTTTATTGTGGATAGTATCGGACCCTGTACACTGTGGCAGATCCAGAAAGTGGGTTGGACTTCATCCCGCGGATTTGGTCATATCGAAGTGGGTGAAGATTTTTATTGATCTCGGCGCGGATATCAATATCGAAAACCGTCATGGTCAGACCCCACTGAGTGCGGCCCGCGAGAATCGGTATACAGGCACAGTGAAGCTACTTCTGATTCACGATGCTGATCCCAACCTTAAGAATAAGCATGGCGATTCTCCTTTGCATGGGGCTGTTCGTTGTCTTAGGCGACAGTTGAGAACTGAACGCCCCGACACGGATGATGATACGGATGATGATACATATATGCGAATTAAAAATATCGCGAAATTACTCCTCGAACACGGAGCAGATGCCAATACTGTCGATAAGAAAGGCCGTAGCCCATTGTTCAATGCTGCACGGGGCGGGGATGAGAAAGCAGTAGCTCTTCTTCTTGCACACGGCGCCGATCCCAATCTCAGAGACACAAACGGTCAAACCGCACTATTCGGCGCTGCGGCATCGAATAGATTTTGCAAAGATAGGCGGCGGATAATATATTCACTTCGTCGTTACGGCGCTGACCCCAACATCAGAGATAACGATGGTCGCACGGCATTATTCCGGGCAACAGAACGGGAGAATACGCTATGTACAAAAGCTCTTCTCGATCGTGGAGCCGATCCTTATATCCAAGATGACAACGGCAAAACGGCTTTTGATGGAGCGAGCCCCGCAAATAAACTACTCGACCCTCGCACAAGACGCTGAACAGAATAAGGAGTTTCGAGCAGTACCACGGCCCCCATTCCCTGCCCCACACCAATGCACCCACCACACCCATCGTCTCCCTCTTCGACACCTTTCTGCTCGGCGGTAACGCTGGTATTACCGCAATAATCGCTGTTTCTGCAATTTCCTTTTCACCTGGATCTTGCAAAGAAGATATGGTTGTGCCGGCAATAAAGCGCTCATTGTCGCCGCTGCCATTGCTACAGTCCGTTTCCTTGCCGCTTTTTGTTACAACCAAATGGTCGAGTAGTTCGTGTAGGAATGATTGATTGATTAAACTAAGTACATGATTCCTCTTCTTCTTTCTTTCCTATTTCTTTATCTAATCTATTTGATCGACGAGTTACTAACTCTAAAGTTCTCACCTCCTTTGCCATGTTACCATGTGACTAACACTTTTTTCACCACCGGGACACCTTGTTTCTATTCAACTGCCCTGCTCGATTTAAACCTCATCTGTGCCGCCGATATATTGCTCGGCTTCTCATCTCCCTCTTCCTCCCTTTCTTCCTCATCGTCACCAACCTCCCAAAACTCAAGTAGTTCCGGCTCCCTATCCAAACCCAACATGCAATGCCTCTTATCCCTCATATAGCTCTGCACCGCCTTTAAAGTATCTTTACTAGCCCCGCAGTAGATACACTCCCTCCAGGCCCCAATCTCGGTCGATAAGTACCCCACCGTGGATGCTAAATCAATGGTGGTGAGGAGATGGTAAGATAAAAGAAGTATTGGTAGGGGAGATGTCGGGGTCTTCTTCATCTGAGAATTCCTCTTAGTTTTGTCGTCGCTCTTCCAGGGGGTTCTGGGGTTTGCTCGGGTTCGTCTTCGAGGATGATACGGGCTTCACCCGATGCTCGACTGGATGACTCATTTGAGGCACTATCCTCCCACACTCACCCAGCATACTCCTCCTGCGGCGGCGGAGGCGGCGATGATATCCACCTCTTCAATTTCTCGACACTATAATTCTGTTAGCATTTATACCCAGATTGTATAGCCCCTTTTCGACTGTTATTGTATTTAACGTTTTAAATACTGCGAAGCTTCAACCATGTACCCTCTTTACTCCTGCTCGTTCGAAAATGAGATTTAACACGCATTACACGAGTAACTCGTCAACGTTGTCGGAGTCGTCAGTAGCTGTCGTTGATGCGACAGAAGTTCTTAATGTGGTATTATCGGAAACTTCGGTGGCGCTGGCGCCCAGATTAGTCGTAACTTCCGACATTACGTCTGTGGCCCGCCAGTGGGAGACGTTCGATTAACTGTTCCTTGTCTTGTTTTGAACCCTTGAATTTTTTGAAAATAAGAACGTCCTGAAATCTCTTTTTGTATCAATAACTGATTAGGAATAACGGAAGAAAATTTTCGAAGGGTCTCTACAGGTCCTCGGTTCATATACAAGCATTGATAGGTTCCATTCCATTCGCACATAAGCTAAAGTACGAGCTAGGCACGGTTTGGGGAAGAAGCTATTAGTGAATTAAGACGCATATATGCTGGAGAAAGCGATAAACCGAACTGCGCAGCTACATGTGAGCATCGAATGAAACGCAGTCCTGCCACGCTCCAAAGTTGCGGTCATCATTGATGCCCAAACAATTTGTGCGAAGCCCTCTACAGAAGTGGGCCGACGCAGGGCCGGGTACTAAGAATGGGGTGGCCTGTCCCGCATATGTATGCGATCGTATGGTCTTTGCTAACCAGTTTGGATAACTCTACGGGCGGGCACGAATAAAACTTCAGACCCATGCCTTGTCAATCAGGCAATACAGCCATAAAGTTTTGTAATATGATGATAAGAATTGCGAACATATGCATGAATAGTGGATTATTTGGGTATCAATATCAAGCAGCGCAAGTAAGAGTGCCGGTGGACTAGCTCCAGGCTATTCATATTAGTACACATAATCACATCAATGTCAGCCTACTGCTTTGCTTATGCAGCCATCTCTCAGCTGACATCCAGCAATAGATGAATTCACAAACCCCCTTTGGAAATGCGTGTCAAGGCAGCGTGAAATTGGAGTGTTTCTCCGCTATATGCGTGAGACATTCCTCTCTTAGCTCTTCCCAAGAATTAGTAGTTCTCTCCGATTTTATGAACCTATTTTTGATAGCAAGACCCGCTTCGAAACTAATTAGCTTAGAAAACTGACAGACCCAAGAAAAGAGGTGTGCTCGGTATTCTCCCCACACCAAACGTCTGCGATTTTCTAGATTTTGAATAAACATTGGATAATCCGAAGCAAGGGGAAAAGGAGTGACCGGGGGTACAGAAACCCAAATTGTTTCTCCCTGTTGACTGTCCCACGATTTCAACATTATGGTCGGTCCGAAGTAGTCCGCGATCGAATTCCCAAGTTCAACGTAACCGTTTTTTGTGCTCGAAACAGCACATATCCCCATTTCCATTATGGACTTAATAAGCCCCAGAACCTCTCTAGTATCAACAAACCCCAGCGAGTGATCCTTTGACCTCACTTCCATATAGGACCTGAGGCGTTCAAAATGTGCAAAAGTATCTTTGAGGTCAGTGGGCGACACCCCAAGATCTAAGCAAAACTTCAACCCTTCCAGAAAAGGTTCAGCCGTCCAAGATTTCTCAACTTGTAGAGAGACTGGAAGTGCTGAACGTATAATACCGCTTATTTTAGCTTTCCAAAATGGGGCTCCTTTCGTTTTAAGGTCCAAACAAAAGTTGCGTATATTATTTCGCTGTTCCTGGGAGGACGAAGACACGCAGGACACCATCCGAGCCAAAATGCGCTCCATTTCGTCTCCTTCAATGAATTCCATTCTTGAGATGTGGGCGACTGCTTCCCGAAACCCAGCGAGAGCCGCGAAGAGGATGTTTGTAGGCAGTTCATATCCGGGGTAGTAACGCCGAATAACTTCCTTGACCTCCGCATTGCCCACCCAATTAGGGAACCACCAAATGTCCAAGGAGCGAGAGCCGAACATTAGCATCCTCGTCTCCACACCCAAAAGGTGGGTTAAAGGCACCAATTTAATGCCGTTGCTCTCACCTGGAACCTCATAGGCCAAGAGAGCATAATTCATGTGCTTCAGGCCGCTGGATAGATTGCTAAAAACCCAGCCCGTGGCAGAAGGATTGTTTCCCAAAATTGCGAGAGAAATGCAACACTCGGGTTTAGTATCCAAGGCCCCCGCAACATATGTCTTCCAAGTTCCATTAAGAACCTTTTCATCCCCGTAAAATAGCAGATAATCGATCAAAGTCTCTAATTTTAGGAATTGGCGTTTTCCCTCCCAGACAATTCTCTCTAATGCTCCGCCTTGGGAAGAAAGTGTGAGCTGATCCTTCAAGTCGCGATTGAACTTCATATATCGTTCCTTATTGAACTTCTCGACGATAAATTGATGGTATATAATATCCAAAATGTCAGACGCTGTGGCTGTATCTTTTTCAAGAAGCGCGTCTTTCGCCATCCGGATCAGTTGAGAAAACTTTTGCACCGGTTTAGGTGCCAATCCAGCCCCAGAGGCTCTTTTATTCGGGCTTTTTTCCTCGAATGAAGTTTGAATTGTGAGCCTGCGATGTATTGACGAATCATGCCTCCTCAATGAATCTTCTGAATTAAACCCTATTTCATAGTAGGGGCAGGTGTCAATAGGGCACTTGAAATCCCTCCGATGAGAGGCAATATGTTGCACTTTTTGGGCTATTTGAATAAACCCCTCGTAAAAATGGGCACATTTTACTTCTAGACATCTGAACGGAGGTCCATAAAGCCGAATGATTGAATGAAGCTCTGTCGAATCGCAACTCGCCGCAAAACTTTGAAGACAAGCGTTGAATTCCTGCGTCAATAGAACAATGTTGTGTTCAATGGCCGGTAGTATAGACGATGCAGTGGTAGCATTATCACCTGCTTTGGCCGCCCCGCCTTGTTCAAATAAAGCGATAGTTTTGGTGATTTGAGAATACGAAAGTTCTTCGATCCGAATGCCCGGCTCCCCGCCGCCTAGCCAAGCCGAGAGCGGTGATACTGGCCCCGAATCAGATTTCAGAGGCTTGGTTTTGCTGAGGTTGAATAAAATCGTTATAAAAGCCTTCGTTTTAACATCAGATGCTTCTGAAGCGTTAAAATTCTTGGTGCCTTCCCGGAGATGGAATATCAAGTTTTTGCAAGCATATGATAGGAACACCAACCCGCCTACTTTTAAGAAGGCTTGAAAGGAACTATTATCCGCTGCGTATACTCTAAGGTTGTCCAGATAGCTGCAGCAAATAACACCAATGCTGCGGTGGATAGGAGTACGTCGAAATCCCAGAATATTATCCTTTTCAAGAAGATACCTGTTCAAAGAAAAGCGAGAATCAGCCAACTGTTAACGAACCGTAAACAACGTATTGCACCTACTCTTTGAGAGAAAAATGGACCAAACAGACTGTGTCGTCATTCATTATATCCACCAGGGATCCACATAGCAGGCCCAATGAACACTTTTGCTCGACATGAAACTGCCTCTTACTCGGCGCCGGCTCTACTAAGACCGCTTGTTGGAGTTCCGAAACCCTAAGAGGAGAGGCGCCTCCTAGCAAAAATCTCAATACCCTTTTAGCTTGCTTTCGAAGAGGCTTCTTCAGGCTAGCAATTCGTTGTAAAGATCTTTCATACCTACGGTATTGACGGGATAATTGTTAGTATACATTCTTGTAAACTCGGTATCTCAGTGATAGGGTTGGTTAACTTACGCCTGGTCTAGCCCGGTCGGTAGGTCATTTATTAGGCTTTCAATATTTTGCCCCTGTAGTAAATCTGGGAGGTCGCTAATAATTAATTTCGCGTAGAGGAACATTCCTTGCGTGGCATCGTCAGCTTCCGATCTTCCAGCTTTCTACCTAGTTAACGCTTACCATCCGCTTTGTCCACTATTGCATTCAGATATTTTGTTGTAGTGCCGATGTCATAGCCATTTTCTTGAACTAAAAAGTCAAAGTTTTCTTGTTGCAAAACGAAGGCCGATATATCTTGATGATTTTGGACGTCCGTCATGTTGATCTCCCTTGAATTTAATTTTCGGGCTTTTGTTCGAATAAGCTCCTCCCGCCGGCAGCTTATAAAAAGTCTGATATCAGCGCAGTTTTGTAATAGATTTTCGATTATCCCCAGGAATTTTCTGATTTCGGCGTCATTTGAAAGCTCATCTACCCCGTCAATAAAAAGGAATACCGGCCGGTGAAAATGAAGGATTTCTTGCAATAATTCTTGCAAGATCTCTGTAGCGCTGAGCTTTTGAGCGAACTCACCACCTAGGACCTCGAGAATCGTCTCAGCATAATCAGGATATTTGGCTAGTTGATCGTATAACAGGGACTTTAGGGCAGTGTTGCAATCGTTGTTTTGTCGAGGCTGAAACCCAAGCGCCAGATGCGCTAAGCTATATTTTCCGGGTGAAAGGGCCAGCTCATTTTCAAGCTGATTGAAAATGATGGAAGATAGTGTAGTTTTTCCTATAACACCACGAGTCGGTTGCCCGTTCAGTTTCCGATGCCACATCGTAGGCCACAGTTTGGTAATATTCGAGCAAAACACATACCAGCTCCTGGTATACCATACAAAAATAATACCGGGTCCACCCGCGAAGGCAGGCTTTTCCATTCAATGAAATCCGGGTGGTTCTTGAGCCAATCTCCAGCTCCAGGGTTGCGTTTCGATATCGCCCGCGCAGCCTCAAGCCGAGCTGTCGAAAGCAGAGCGGGTTGGAGCTCTTGACGGAATCTATCTAAGGTCGAATAAACTCTATCTTTTGCAGCGTCTCTGAACCCTTGTTCTGCTATACTATGTAGCCGCATTGCTTCGTCGAAATGGGTAATCGAAACCGCGTCCCGTATTAGCTTTTGGTCATTTTCTAAGTTTGAAAGCACCTGGCCCAGCTTTTTGTCAAACACCGGAGAATGTATCCGCAGGAATTGTTCATAAGTCCGGGCTGGAAAGGTTGATAGTTAGTAAGGTTCTGCCCCTTGTGTGCTTATATCAATACCTACTCTTTTTACCGAATACTCTTATCGCCGTCCATAATAGTTCCAATATGTCTGAGTAAACCCGGACAAGGATGTCACGAAAACGGGGGTCTGCAACAATTAAGCGCGAGCACTTCTCGAAAAGTAAGAGCTTCTCGCCTACTTCTGACAGGGCTTCTAAAAGTTTGTCTATCGTTGTCTGCCATTTCGCCCCAATCTATTATAGGAGTGTATTAGCTTCAGTGACTTATATCTCGGTCGCAATAATATCTCTAGGCTTTGCGCGAAGGATATCGAATCGATCTCGAATCCCAATACATTTTCGGGTCTATTTACCTGCAATAAGAGCTTAATGGGACCCTAGATAGCCATTATGTTATCCTAGGCATGAAATCATTGTATACATATAGGCGCGATGGCCTTGAGGTGTCCGGCAGCGCGCTGTACGGTCTACTCACCCAAACAAAGCATAATATCTCACTTGTTTGAGCAAAAACTTCAATGACTTTTGCGTATCCTGAAAGCCCATCGATAAATGGTCTCAATAGCCCCAAAGCCTTGTGAGAATTGCGGCCTTCCTGCGCTTCCTGGAGCTTCATAGCCAGAACTTCAACGTCTGTGCGGGTCGTCGTTTTAAATGATAACTGCTGTTCGACGGGTAGGCGGTCCCGGAACTTGCGTACGGCTTCATCGAAAGGCGATTGTGAAACAGCTGTGGGGCTTTGAGCGGACATATTTCACTCTGTGGCTGAGGCCCGGTTTGTCTATGTTGCTTTCTGTCGATTAATTCCGCGACGGTGCAGGTGGGACTGGGGGCGCGCACGCGGACTTATGCAGTGAAAAAAAATAGGCTTTTACTGATCAAGTTTTCGACGAGATGGGTACTCAAAAAGACTTTGGAGTGTGTCAAGTGCGATATATCTATTTGGCTGACTGGAAGTTATGGGTGAAGCTTGAATTATACGTATCGACACGGCTCATGGTTTTCGGCCAAAACAAACCAAGTTGGCCAAGGCAAACCTGAAGGCTCCGAGCAAGGTTCGTTCGTATCTCCTGCCAATTCTTTCGGCCTGATATTTGATGCACGAAAAAAGTTCTCAACACTTTCTACACCACGCATCAGCCAATGGGATGGTTATGGTGTCGACGTGTCGTTGCAGCAGGACAAGGCTGCGCCAGTTGGAAATGAAACCCCTGCAGCTGCGCCGCGGCGCCACAAAAGGAAAGTGGCAATCCCTATCAATGGAACGGAATTTAAGTACCTCTGAGTCGCTGTCCGTTTTGCTTGCTTGTCGATATATCGATACATACATGTCTCGAAAATCTAGTCATTCTGGCGCGGCATATCTCACCAAGCTCGAGGTCATATACGCGTAGCGAACGGTTCCCTCGAAGAAAGTCATATAATAAGGCACTAGCTGCGGCTGCAACTCACTTCCGGCCACTAATTTAGCCGATTGGGGTAGCTCGCCGGCGGTAAGGATCTCTCTTCTTCTATCCTTACTACTTGCCGAAAGCTATGTATTCTCCTAAAAGATGCCTCCCCGAAGAATTCAACTCAGATACCGCATGCCAATCCTACCTGAAGGTGTCAGTAATAAACCCACCCTAAAAAAGAAAAAGACATCTCCCCACAAACCCTTACCACTACTAACACATTGCACGTACATAAATAAGGCCCAAGTTTCATCACTATTGCCGCTCTAGCCCCTCACCTTCCCAGACTCATAAGAGCTACTTGCAAAATTCAAATCCAGCATCTCCAGTATTTGCCTCACCTGATGCTTCCGATTACCACGGTGAACATGAAAGAGCCTCACCCGAAAGTGGAGATACGAGGACACAACTTTCACCAAACAATAGCAACTATGATACACCATACGCTAGATCTCCAGATATAGCAAGTCATCTCAGCTTTGAAGTAGATACCCCCCAGTCAAAACCAAGTAGAACTTCTGCGCAGGACAAGATTTGTTTGGGCTCAGTATGCAATACCCTTTTTTAAACTAATGCCCCACGGAATCCCTTCCAGATCGCAAATGAAGCAGACGATTTTCAGAGCTTGCATTCATTAATTAAAAGATCTACTATCTACGTCACTCACTGATAACTTTGTCCGAAATCCATCTAGATTGTTCTGAGCGCTAGCTCTATCACCCTTGAAGATCTTCCGGCCGGGGAAGAACTATCCCTTACGGCGATTGGTTCGTCAGTACAGTTATGGGCAGGCAGATCCGCAGCAAAGCAACGATACATCGGTCTTCTCAAGAGCCCGACGTCTAGTATCTTTAAAGATATTGTCGACGGCTGCGCCATAGACCCTAACATTTACTTCTTGGAACGCGAACCTACTGGAAGCGACGTATCCATGGGATTTCAGGTCATCGCAGATTTATACTGCTTCGAAGACCAAAGGGTCAAGATTGGACGGTTCTTGTTACGAAACAATTTGTACCTCAGTGACCCGCACCTAAATAAGCGTAGACTTAAATACTCCAATCCGCATATTCTAGTGGTGTCGGACAGTGATGTCATCCAGAGGCTCAGAGAGGAAGGCATCGATTTCTCTACCTCTAACGACAAAACCGAACATAAGGCCAAGAAATTAAGCATAATAGAGCTCAAGGATCGCGAGAACGAGATCTCCGATCTTTTCACTACAGGTTCCCACCAAATACCAGACTTCAACGACCTTAATTTGCAAGTCAGCGAGAAAATCAATATTGAACTAAAACCGTAAGTGTTTTCACGCAGCCAACTCCAAACCCTACATAGTCAATGTTCTTGATCAAGGCACCTGATGGATTAATTTTATGAGTGGCCAGACATCAAACTCTCGGGGTCTGCTGGATGCTCGATAAGGAAGGATATCCTCATAGGCCAGGGAGATATCTTCGATCTAGAGGCGGCATCTTAGCTGACGAAATGGGAATGGGGAAGACCTTGACTACATTAGCCCTCGTCGCGACCACTAACGATTTGATGCCACAAAAAAGTCATGTTATTAATGCCATACCCACGACATTAATCATATGCCCCAAATCAGGTAAACAATACAACATTCCTACCCACGAATTTGTCGGTCCAGCAGGTTTCTTTGCAACATGCAGTAGCTTACTAGACATGGCATTAGTTATTACTGGGTGGGAAGAGCAGATCAACAGGTTTACGCAAATCAAATATCTTGTCTATGAGCCGGCGGGACGGAAGCTAGTGAAGCCGTGTTTCGAAGAGTACGACTTAGTAATAACGACGTATGGTGCAATCGCGAACTCGAGATCTCGAACTACTAAGGACCTCTCTGAGTTCCATTGGAGAAGGATAATTCTAGACGAAGGTCAGTCTCAACCTCCAGCCAAATTAGCGTTTACTGTTCGACTCACTAGTATTGCTTCCGAATCTAGCTCACACGATTCGAGAGCGATCAACGAAACAGGCGAAAGCCATTTTCGCCCTCGAGTCGGAATATCGTTGGTGTTTAACAGGCACGCCCGTTCAGAACAAACTCGATGACTACGGCGCACTCCTAGAATTCATTCAGCACGAGACAACTAAATGCCGGTCTCTGTTTCACTCAAACATTATCAAGCCACTAAGGCAAAAGAACGAAAACTCCCTTCGAAGGCTCCAAGAGCTGGTTGCAGAAACCACACTGCGGAGGCTGAAAGCCAACTCGCAACTAGGCCTGCCCCAGCGGCAGGACACATTGCATAAACTCGTTTTTAATCAAGAGGAAGAAAGGCTACACAGATTGCTTGGCAAGTTTGTGAGCGCGAAAATCAATCAAGCAATTCGGGAGGGAACTCTGAAGAATACCGGGTTTTATGCTGCACAATTAATACTGAGGCTAAGGCAGGTTTGCAACCACGGCATAAGCCTTCTCCCTCAGTCATTGCAAGAAGAGCTTCGAAACTTCTCTACTCAAGGGGACGAGGAGTTCGCAATATCAAATACTTTCATGAAAATGATATGCGAGCTATGTAAAAGCAGCGAAACGGATGCAAAGAATACGAGAACGTATGAAGACTGCCAGCATACAGTCTGTCTCAAATGCAATATGAGTGCCACAGATTGCCCACTATGTTTGAATTCAAATAGTGAAGATATCTCAATGGCAATGGAGCCGTCAACCAAAGTTCAAAACTTGATATCGAATCTTCAATCGGGGCCCGGGAGGAAAAGGTATGCTAAAATCCTACCTACTTCAACAGTGCGTGTATCCTTTCTAATTATAGTTATGCCTGCTCTATATAGCGTCGTCTTCAGCTGTTGGACGAAGATGCTAGATCTCGTGGAGGTGGCTCTACGAAGGAACAAAATAGGGTTCACACGGATGGAAGGCTCATTAACTACAAAAGAGCGTAGGGAACGTTTGCGCATTTTTCGAAGTGACCCTAATTGTAGGGTTTTCTTATCGACATTAGGAAGTGGAAGCACTGGGTAATAAGCACCTCCGCCGGCTCACACGAGATAAATTTCAATCTTGAATCAGCGGTGGGATATCGGATAAATGACAGCTAACACAAGTTTATTGGTCTATCATAACTGCAGTCTCGATCTTACTACGGCCTCAGAAGTACATCTTCTCGAACCACAATTTAATCCAATGCTTGAAGAACAGGCTTTAGCGCGGGTTCACCGCATCGGCCAGACACAGGCGGTTACAACTATTCGATACGTTATGAAGGATTCCTATGAAGAGGTTAGTTTTACTAGAAAGTATTAAGTACCTGAAACTTGCGAATATTGATATAGTAACATCAACATTTATAGCAAATCCTGGAACGGCAAAACAAGAAGCTTCAATTGGCCGAGTTGTGCGTTTCGGGAACGATCCAAGCAGACGGCCCTTTGGCGAAATATCTCGAGGTTTGTCGATTCACGTCATCATCTTTACATTTTTCTTCATTAGCTTTTGTGGGAATTCGCAGCGATCAAGACTAACAGCAGCGCCTTGTAACAGTGCCTCCAGGCGGTTATCCAATAGCGGGGTAAGACGGCGGATTTCGCAAAAGCCATCCCACTGCTAGTTCGCCCCCAACACTGCCCTACCAAATCCACACAAACTTTTAGATGCCAGCCCGAGTGCTCGCAGAGCTCGCACTGCTCATAGCCGTAATTTTATTGGCCAGCCCGGCAAAATGCATGAATCGGAGTCCGCCTCAGATTCTACCACACGCACGCCAAGCCAACGCTTTGGAAAAATACCACCAAGGTATCACATAGGACTAAGATGATAACTTGAAGCGATGAGCGAGTTTGCGCGGGCGATTGAAAATATACATAACAAATAATTTTCAACTCTGCATACATAGAAGAGGTTCTTATGTTTCTTCCTCCCTTTCCGTCGGGCAAGCACGCTCTGGCTCTGTCGCGGGCTGTACGGCTGTGCGCGTCACTTTGTATCTAGAGGGAGATATATATCGATATCGATACGCGATATGACAAGGCATAGTCGGCTTGCAAAACCCGATTTATTCCACGAAAACCGCACCAAGTATAGTACTACTATACTATACGGAGCCACGTATATATGCATGCAAGCGCAGCTGACCTGTTTCATAACATATAACCATTAATTTAAGCCTATTAAATCCATGTTTTTGGACCTTCGCTACCAGTTCAAAGGCTCCACAAAACAGCATTATGATCAGTACGCTACGACGCAACCCGCCAAAATATGGCCAACTATCACAAATTTCGCCGAAAAACAGCCTTCGTATAATCAATGTAATATTATAGATGAGAGTTTTTATATCAATCCCCACAGAAGCTACTAGGCGGAGCTACATTCGTGAAACAAGATTCCCGCTCGGTTTGGGCGACAGTCTGTCTCTATACGTACATTATCACCTGACGAAAATACTCAGCACAGATGAATTTCGGGCCCGCAAAAAATATTAGATCGAAGAAAAATGCCACTCTAGATCAGAACTGTAGTTGTCTACCTGCGCGGATGTAAAGGCAACAATCCAAGTTCTTTTTTTTTACCGGACTTTAGGTCAAGCACCGATAATCTTGATGTGTTGCACTTATTTGGTAGAACAGATGGTCAACCTTGCACTCTTGTCTTTCTCTGGACGTTCAAAACGCACGCCAGAACGCACTAGCAGGCGGCACGCTTAAATGTATGCTAAAATGCACGCCAGAACGCGAAAAAGACGTTTCATGCGTATTCGGGGTTAGTTTCACGCTGGTGCTGAGCGATTTTTCTGCCCTAACCCAAAATTCGCTGCCCGCCTAACGTCATCCGACTATTATAGTGCTGGTGTGCGATGTCAATTGGCCAACGAAAGCATGAAAATCGGCTATAGTAAATCAATGGCTATGGAAAGTGACAATGGCAATGTTCCGAAGAGAGGACATATCTCAACCCCGCTTGATGGACTTGCCGGTCCCGGATTGGCGGGGCCGTTTCAATCATCGAGAACTTGTACGGAGCACGTCACAGGCAAAGGCCTGGTGCCCGACGGATTCAACTTTTTCTCTGCCGCTAGCGCCGCCCTCGTGAACCGGCCACTATATGGATATACCCCGTATATAGATGCTAATCACTGCGCCAGTATCCACAGTATCCAATGAGCCGTTCCCGTTTGAGCTCTTGTCTATAAAAGCCTACCCTCCCAGCTCCAATCCGAGGTCTTCTAGCTTCTGTTCTAACCCAACAAGATCATCATTTTGACTCAAGCTACTAATTTGAAAAAAAATGGCATCAACCGAGAAGACCCCAAAATCAAAAATTGCGTCGCGCTCTGACTTCACAAATGAAACATCTGAGGCGCTTGTTCCGGCTCCCAGAAGGGTTATCCCTGCTGATTATCCGGACAGGGCCAAAAGCGTGACCGCTGACGATTTATACAATGAAATCGAAGATGCTACAGACCCGAATGGCGGCAATGGCGCATGGGAGTCTGGCAGTAAGTCTGAAGATGGCTTCCTCCTTCTATTATCGCATGGCCCGCGTTTCCCATCTCTAATACATAGATTTTGACCGCAATTTTAGAAATCGGGGCAGAAATCGGAAAGATTTTGTATAAACTGTATCAAAGCTACGAAGATTGGGCGGACGACCAGGGCCAATTCGTAAAGCAAGTTCTCCACGATTGGGGGAATGTTGATTGGGTGCAAGAGGCTGGGTTGAATATTTACGTCTTCCACGATGTCAAGTCAGGGTTGTTATTCACGAATCCTTGGTTTGCATCCACGGATGATCCTGCATGGCTTGGCCTCCTTGATAAATCATATTATATTGCGATATTTGAGAGCTGTTGGTTCGGGCGGCGTGGCTCAAACGGATGGCAAAATTGGGGATGGAGTTGGTACGGAGGTGACTGGTACGAAGCGCGGGGAACGGGAAGCCATGAAAACAGAGTTATCGTCGCCTTCGACGGACCTAAGTCTGCTCAGGAAAGTAAGTTTGACCTGTCATAACTAGGGCCGTTTAGGCCCCACCTACGACATTATGAGACTAACGCGGATTCTTTTTTTTTTTACCAACTTTTAAGTTCTGTATGATTACGCGGACGGTTATACCAGCGAGAATGAGATGTACCTAGACGTAATACGTGCCGGTTCCGCGTATAACAACGGCCTGCCGACTGTTTACACCATAAATTATTACGGAAGTAACGACTGGAATCGCTACACTATTTATCCTGCAGCAGTGGATTATGGTGAAAGCATAGCCAAGAAGGCTGTGGAGGGCAATACTGAGCAAACCGAATAGATTTTACTGGTGTTGATTCAGCACTAAATCGCATCAACATCATATAAATATAACATTATTGCGGACAAAGTAGCTATAAGGTTAAATTTAAAACTGAGGTTTCTACATGATAAATTCTAGACCAGTATTGAACCATTTTTTTGTTGCAAATTTTGCTCCCAAGCCCATTCCATTTCAATTGGGCTGATATATATGTATTGTCGACTGTCACTAGTCAAGTGCTTTACACAGCTATACTACTTAATTTGTGGATTATCATGCATGGCTATGGAGCCAAGGGAACCGGCGGGAAAAGTGGATTTATTCATATGGCCATCCCGAATTGGACTCAAGCGCGATTAATAGTAGTTGAGTATCCTGGTATCGGGGTACTGACGTGCCCCTAATCTTGTATACTAAGCTGCTAGCGCTATGGTATCTTGAGCTTACATAATGGCACCACGGCTCCAAAGTAGGATTTTGAGACTCTGCTGTACGAGACCAGCTCCGCTCTTGCATTCTATCGAGTCGTCCTGGAAATAGTGGGGGCTCGCTTCAGAGGCATTGTATGGCGATATCCCTGTATAGGCTTCCCACTTTGGATGGGAGTCAGCGCATACCTCCCCCGAGAATAGCGTGGAGCCCTGCATACCGGTTAGTTCCCAAGTCTTTGTCTTGAAAAGATGCCAGAAGCTCCCAAAATTGAATCGGATCTCAAGAAACACAAATCCAATCCTGCAGTAGTTATACGTCTTGTGAAATCGTGTTTTTCCGGGTAAAAATCTAAGGTCGACTGCAAAGTACAAGAATAAGCTACCGCATTCATCAGCCTGGGATCCCCATTAGGACGACAGCACCAAAGCCCAAGTAAGTAAGGGGGGGTAGTCCGGAGAAAACCCCCGTTAGCTAGTTTTAGTCCCTACTGGTCCGGACCGGCTGTCCTCCTCTGGGAAACACAAATTCGGCAAGCTCGAGCCCCACCGCGACAGGCGGAACCTACCGCACCCGACAATCTGGTTTCATGCATGCATATAGACTCAAGCGAGGATGTTGGATTTTTAGCTTCCATCGCAAACCGGCAACTGCGTTGTAAATATGTATCCCCCAAGTCTAAATGGAATTTATATCATGAGGATCAGTGCCGTAAGATGACTATGTAGAAATTGAGTATGGCCAACTGATAGGAAAAAAAACCGTCCCTTACCAGGCTAGTAATACAAACGAACTAGTTAATCTTAAGCTCTAGAGAAAACGTACGACCCTCAAACATCTAATCCATTGTGTAGGTATGGGCGTTTAAGCTGGTGATCAGAGGCTTGGGCGAACGCGGATTTCGATCAATTGCGAGTTGCTTCATCATGATCCCCAGGAGTTAGCACCAGACGCCGTGTTAATCGATGTGAGGCGTTTTGTTGAGTTGCGCCTTCGTTATAAACACCACCTCGAAGTGGTCGTAGCCGGCCAGCCGATTTTGTCAAATACTACGCCCAACCGCCCACCCTCCCAAGTAACAAATAGGAACCAGTGTAACTAGCTGTTTTGTCAACGACGAACTTGAACGAAACGCGAGAATGTTTGCAGCTAGATCAGTGATGATATGGAAATAAGTACGCACACTTATCAATTGTTTTCTCTGGTGTTTACGCGGGATCGCAGTCTCCTGTTTCCAATTTGCGCAAAAATAAATCCAAAAACTAACCCTTTAACATGTTGAGTTTTGTTTCGCGAAACCATTTGGCAGGATTTCCGGATATTGGCTAATTGAGTCCGCCTTGTCAGCTGCCACGACGCCAAGGAACGCCACCCTAGTTCCAAGGAAAGGCGCCGATTGCACAGTTCAGCTCGTCGACTTGGGGCAACAAGCATAAATCTGAAGGTTAATAAGCTACTTCTTCTTTGCTCCCAAGCTAATTTTTCAAAAGACAAAATTTGAAGACGAAAGGCTTCGGAAAGGAAGGAAATGGCGACTCTTCTAACCCTCCCCCTCGGCTTACAAGAAAGAATCGCAACCTATTTACTGCCCCCCGACATCGCTGTTCTTTCCTTCACCTGTCGAGCTCTGAAACAGCGTCTTGGTCAAGAAAACCAGGAGTTTTGGTATAATCAGCATCAGCTCAGCAATCCAGATTTATACAAGACTAAACCGATCGATGCCGAGGAAGACTATTGGAAGGAAGCAGTGCGCACGTTTTCCAATCTTAAAAGAGGCTTTTGCAGGGGCTGTTTGAAAGACCTCCGAGAGCTTGTAGAAACAGCGAAGACACAACAAATCTTGGTGTTTGGAGACAGTTTGAACGAATATTGTGTTCCTTGCCACTACGACGTCTTTATCAGTGGGTCAAAACAATTCCTCCTCAACCCAGCCGCAAAAAGTCACATACCATTAACTTATATTTTAAAACCATACAGACGCATATGATTTCTCATATCGCTTTCCGGAAATCCCGATCGGGGACCCAAAGACCTACGAACTTCGTAGATACAACCGAATGCCGGTTATGCGCGCTAGCGCCGCAATCCGACTAGTCGAGAAACACCACGGTATCAACTTCGAAGCTGCGAACGATATAGAGTTCCGACTCCGAACCAAATGGACTCTGACTCGTAGCAAAGATGAAGCGGACCTTGTTCACAAAGCCCTTTTGTTTATGAAGGATGATTATATCCAAAAATACCGACACCTTCATCCGATTTTGAGCCCGGATGAGTACTACGACATGTTCGCCAACTCGTTGCAGGATTATATTCTTACCAAACCACCTAAATGGGAGACAGATAATCGACCTTCGAAAGCCATAGCGAAAGACGTCATGAAGATTGCCAAGAGTCTCGCTGAGGGTCATTTTTTTGACTCCTGGAGACGAAAGCAGGCCAGCAAGACCGTGAAAGAAATTCACAATCAACTTTTCACCGACCCCGCCAACTTTCGGCCCGAATTACTAGATCATCCAAACTACCAGGTCCTGTTCACGCTCATAGAGCGCCATGCCGCAACAAATGGACCGCTTTTTTGTCACTTGCGGCACAAAGTTGGTATCCCGGATGACGATGAAAAGAAGGTTCTTGCAAATGCAAGATGTTATTGGTGTCTTCGCGAATCGAAGGCAAAGGGTTCAGAAGATACCGCTCGTAAACCCGAATGGACAGATCTCGACAACACTGCTTACGATATCGCCAACTCACCAGGCGCAGGGTTCGTTGCCCATCTTATCAAACACCACCCGGATTTTATCTGGAAAAGACCTAAAGTTTCAAGAAACCAACTCTTACCTCCAACACGAACTATAACATCGCAGTGGCGGGGAGCTACATCCACAATCAAAGTTTTGGAGGCTTCTTCTAATATCGACAAAGAGCAGTTGGAGGATATACCGGCAGAATTTTTTCGGCACAAAATCTGTGCGTCGAATTCAAAATATTTCCACTGGCTATAATGTTTGACATAGTTGCAGAAAGTATAATAGCATTTAGGGATGATAGGCTTATGATATGATTGAGGCAGAATTTAGATATTATGAGATATGAACCAGTTGAGCGAAAAACATGCTGGCTTCCATATATTATGAGCCGTAATATTTTATTCAGTCTCTGCATCCGAAATAGAATATAGAGATCGATAGTTAAATCACTCCCGAACTTCGTTGAATTAATCTAAATAGTACAAATGATACTAGTACGTACTATCCGCTAGGCAATAGACGGCGAGAAGAATAGTTGAAAGACAGATAAAACGAAGCTGAAATCCGCGATAGAAGAATAACGGCACCATCTAATGAAGAGCAAAGACAGAATCAAAAAAATATTTGACAAACTCTGCTGAGCGAGGACAGAAACCGGATATCCGATTTGAAGAAAGAGCGGACAAAGCATATAAGTAGTCCCCTTACGGGTAGCTCTCTATTGTGGACATATATGCGGTACCGTACCATCCACCTATCGATCACCGTTAAAGATTTTCAGCCTAGGCCTTCTTCATCCTTTTTTGGACCAAGTCGGCGGGGACTCTAAGAATACTAGTTTTGCGAATCTCGTCCAGATCCAAGCCATAGCGCCCACTCTCGAAACTAAACGTTCAGGGAAAAATAGTTTGTATGGTTAGTTCGCGACCCCCAAAAATAAAGTGTTGAAGGCAGTAGGGGCACAGGGTACGTACTACCACTGGGTCGTGCCCGTAACGGTATAAGAATACGATTCCAATAGCCTGCGTGCTTCCACCATGGTCTCTTCGTCCCATCCAAGCTCCCCAATCCCCTTGACATTTGCGTCCCATTTATCATAAAGCGCGTACATTAACTTCCCCGCTTCATCCATTGCCTCCTGTAGAGAATGGCCTTTTCGCCAGAATTTGATAACAAGATTGGCTTCGGTACCGTAACGCTATACGATTCAAAAGTCAGTGACCAAAACGCCCCATATACTCGTACTGGTCATCTCAACCTACTAGGTCTTTATTGATAGATAACATATCGTTATGCCTTATGGTAAGTACGGTATACCGGTCGTCAGTTCTCTAGTTCGACGATGGAAGTGGGGGGTACTCACATTCCAAAAAGATCAGCAGCAATATCCCGGCATTCCAAGATTAGTGGATGTCTTGTCACGGAATCTGGTAGCTTAATTGTAGTGGCCCACCTAACATATCAAGTTAGCATAAAAAGACGCAGTTAACTTAATTACGTCCTGCGTCCGTCTGCACGTTTTTCAGGGCCGTATATGATGATGGTAGGATTATAATACGTACGCGATCAGGTCACACCCAACATACACAGCCGTTGTATCCCGTCTGTATTTTAGATAACGCTCGACTGTTAACTCCTCCTTACTATGTAATGTGTCATAGAGCTGCTCCAAAAGGCCGAGCATGTAACGCTTCATGTTTTCCTTGTAAAGATTCTGTAAATCTATATAATATCACGAAACACATAATTAGCATCCTCTAGGGTATCTCGAAGTGGCAATCTACCGCCCTAGCAGATCAGGTTCGGATACCTATCGGTGCAGTCTTTCTTGGTGTTAGTCATCAAGATAGTATATATGTATCAGAAGGAAAATGAAAATGAAAATTTCATCGCTCTTACCACTTTAATAGCGTCCCAAACAATTTGAAACATATGCTTGAGTGGATCCTGCCTCTCTGTAATGTGTGGATGGTTTTCTTCAAAAATAGCAAGCGTATCGAGGACTTCACGTGTCGCCGCGATAAAATCATTGGAGAGGTGCCCTTCATCGAATTCTACAAAGCGAGTGTCGTTAAATTTGCAATTCAATCCCCCCTAAGGTGTGAGGTCGAGGATTGGTGGACTCACGATCGTCGAAGATGAATATCTGCTCATGGTTTAATCCTGTGAAGCAACCTATACTGGATTCGGGGGCAAGGAAAACAAACCCAATTCATAAAAGTGAAAGTAATCCAATATTTTCCGTCCGAAGCGTCGGGGCACCAATATGCAGCCATTAACCCGAAGTTCGAGGCCGCAAGTTTCTTACTACCTGCTTCGTCGAGCCCAAGAATTTCCGAACACCGAGCGATTTGGGCAAGTCTTTTTTCTTCTGTGAAATACTTATTCGGAGATTTCAATGGCGGAAAGGAGCTAGGGAAAACGTTTGGGATTCGGATCAAGAGCTCTTCCGCACCGTTGATCCCAGCCTTGAGGTTTTGAAGCCCATTTCCGATCGGGTCATAGTGGGTGATCAAGGTAGAAGATGCACGCTCCGCAGCTTGAGGCGACATAGTTGCTATAAGGATATTCTCAATCTTCTTGGAAGTCCGAATGTTCGCTGACTTGCTTTTAGGCTCAAGGTTTAGCGATGCGATGTTATGGTTGAAGTCCAACAGCTTGGTG
Organism: Orbilia javanica; assembly: GCA_036872735.1. Classification (NCBI taxonomy): domain Eukaryota; kingdom Fungi; phylum Ascomycota; class Orbiliomycetes; order Orbiliales; family Orbiliaceae; genus Orbilia; species Orbilia javanica. The sequence continues at coordinate 59,158 of JAVHNR010000005.1, forward strand.
GCCCGGGGTGCCCTTTATATACCTTTTCCTGTCAACGACCTCGAGGCTTCACCCTGGGCCCGGATTTTAAATCCACGAAGTAGATCATATGCCGCTATTTTCGATCTCCTAAAGTGTAGATAACCGATCGTATCAAAAATTCCATTCCACATACGGACTGGTCTGGTCTGATCTCGTTCCCAGACGTCACGAAGAGAGCATCTGGTCTAGCAGCAGATTAGTCATAAGCAAGGTCTCTTTAAATACCGCGCACACCGATCGCGATCGCATAGTTAATTTGAATCCTGCGAGTGACATACCGACGGGAATTACTACCAATTAAAGCTCCGGCGTCGGTGTATTTACTTCTCGGCCCCCCCTTGCGATATCGATGCATCGGTGCAGCGGCGAATGTGCTGGCGCTGTGGAAATAGTTCAATAGATTCAAAAATATGCAAATACTCGGTATGTAGTGGTGTTCCATTGTATGACTAGGAATTTGGGCCACGTGTATACCCTATTAGCTCTTAAACACCGGTTCACAATCCGAGATCGAAGGGCGTTTATAGTTTTCGAGTCGTTTGGAGGAGATTGCATTGTAGTCGTAGCAATAGTGGCAAGTCCTCGCATCGGTGCAGACCCTGGTACTCTCAACACACGGATTTACGCCTGCATGACGCACAGATAAAGCAACACTAAGTTTTATGGTGTTAAGACTACATTATACGGTACTGTATACGTAATTAGGCCCAGCATATCATATATATATCGGATTGTCCGGCGTTCGCACGAGCTGTTTTAGAAGGAATCAGATACGGAGATTTTCGCATTGACTAACCTTGTTACTGGCTTCCAGAGTAGTCCCACGGCCATTCTACCACGACTTGCAGCCTATAAACATGATGGTTACCTAAATCGCGGGTAGGCCGGCCAGCGGCGAGTAGACCTGCTCGGATGATAGCATACCTATCTCTGTAGCCAGTTCTTCGCCCAATGAGAGTGTTGACCCAGCGTACAATAGTGGGTCGGTCGCCTTATCAGTACTAGCAATCCTATCGAGGATCCTAGGAGCCGGTGTGACCGGCGGAAAATTCGAAAACATTCACACTAATCGAATGAAACGACGAGATTGAATCATGTGCACAGAGACGCATCTGTTGGTCCCATTCCAAACACCAGGAAGGGGTGCAGCGATGTGTTGTGCCTACATTCCTGACTCCGCAAGGTGATGCAATCTATACATATGGCCTCGGTCTGCAGTCGGACTTTTGAGCCCCTTCCAAGAAAGGGAGTCCAAAGGTGGCGCTTGAACCCTTTCCCTTAACGGCTAGATACTCTTAGAAATTGCTAGAATTTGGCGTGGCTATTTTTTCATAAACCGGGTACGACCCGACCCGACCCGACCTTCCGAGGGCGGCTCGTATAGACAATTGATCGAGCTAGTATCGAGCTTATATATTGCAATAGTATGAAAGCATATGGGTGTATTGTTTATGGATACTTATCTGCCTGTAAACCCGTCGATCGGTACCGCGGTGGAGACATAAACCTAGGCAGGCTTCTGCAGCTAGGCGGCTAACGGCGATTCATATGCACAAAACGTCTTATCAAGGTATGAATATTTGATCGGACACTTCTAACCCTTGTATAGTTCACACTACCCGTCCAGGCTTTAACCATACTATTTGCCAACGGCCGGAAGAATTCCCGGCACAGTTGAATGCCAAAAAATCCACAAACTAGTGTGTGGCCATGCTTTTCCTATGCCGAGCGAGTGTTCCGCGCTCTATATTGTCTCGATTCGACCAAATTCACGGATTCGAGGCTACATAGCTACCTGGGTCGCCAAGGTTGGCTTCGGGTCCATGGCCCCACCCGGTCGCGAAATCGTTGCGTAATGCATTCCCGATTGTGCATAGGTATGCATATATTGCGTCTGTCGATATGCATATATGTGCCTGATTGAAGTTCGGGATCTGATAATGATCCCGGTTTTGCTTGCCGAGAAGCACGTGGGCTCCTATACATTGATCACGGGAATGCTTGGAGCTCTGTGCAGACGACCTGGTAGAGATACCACGGCAACAAATCCTCGGCAAACAGAAACACCAACAAATTAACATTCCGTCGAGTGGGGCGGATCGTCAAAAGAATCCAAGTTGTGCATCCAGAATTCCCCAGTGGCCCACTGGCGCACCGACTCAACAGGTCCTCGCCATGGCGCCATCGCTATCGTCGAATCAATTTTGCTGAATCCATTTCGCCGAGATGCTGTATTATGCGATCACGAGCGCGAATTCATTAGCTAGACCTCTTTGGTTTGCTACTGGCGGCAGGATATCATTTAGGAACGTTAACAGAACCACATGCGGCGCGGCAGCAGTGTTGACAAACACCCCCCATGTCTGCTAGCGTTCTAAATGAATCGAAATCTGGTCTTATCGAATCAAAGAGTGGACGCTTTTTTGCAGAGGTTTATAGGTGGGGGTCCACTTGTTTTCTTCTAAGCAGCAAGCAACCTAAATTTACTTCTCTGCGTGGTTTTTTGTCGTGAATTTCTTCAGCATAGGCTTGGAAGACCTTTACTTGGGATATATGTCTCGTTCTTGGCTGTTCAAGAACCTACATCCAGTACATACTAGCATTGTTGCCAGACGTCACAAAGGGAGGGGTGCATACTCTTAAATCCTAAGCTTACGAACGACACAAAGCGAAATGCAGCGCAGGGAGCAGTAGTCTTAATCAGGTAAGTGGGTTCATTGTGTATTTTTATGCGCGAATCTGTGTGCAAAAATTGAAATACGACTGGAAACGGGCCTTTCTCAAAATACAAGGGAGCTATAAAGCTGGTTCAACGAGAGCTTTAGAAAAGGGAAACAATAAAATACAAAAAAGTCTTATGAAAAAGCCGTTTCCAACAAGGTTAATGACGGAATATCGGTTGGCCAGATTCTTATATCTAAAAATCCTTATCTTCAAGATAATATCCCGTCCGCTTGATCAATTGAGCTTGTTTGGCCTTCGGCGGTTCCGGTTTCATCGTAACCACAATCCCATCATCCCAAGGATCCTTTTCATTCTCATAACCTTTATATACCGGGAACAAATCTCTTTTGCATTCCCGAGTCGACTTCCAAGGAACAATGGCGGCGAGGGAGAGGATGAAGCTGGCCTCGGGAACATTTATGCTTTACATTCCATCTTCGTGCCTCGGGATCAGCTCTACTATCAATCTTCCCTGACTAAACCTCTTGAAAATGTTGAATCTTAGCTTCGATAGCATTGTGGGGTAAGGAGGGTCGTAGTCACATTGTAATAATGGAACATAGCCATCCGGATTTTCGGGTAGGTCATTCCCTTGTAGGACTGGGATCACGATTTGAATAAATTTTAGGTTGTATCGAAGATTTTTACGCAAATACTCGTCCCTTGTGATACTGAAGATGAGATCTTGGGGAAGATCACGGTTTGTAGGGATGTAGTTGAGATTGTCAAAGGTCTGAAATTTGAGTTGGAATGGTGGATGGTCAAGGATTTTAAGCTCCGGGGTGGGCAGAGGTGGCCCTACCACGGGTGGAGGCGGGGTAGGACGATACAACTTCATGAAAGGGACCTCCCTGTGACGAAGCGGGCGAGGAAGTGGAGGGGCCGGATATCTGTGTGCCGAGAACTCAGGCACCAAAAATTGAAAAAGTTTATTCCGGATTTTGGAGGCTGAATTTAGCGCGATAACGCCGATATCCAATGTATAGATAGGCTTGTTTAGTTGAAGAGCGAGCATTGCGGAGCTTGCGCTCAGGTCCTTAAAATTCTCTCCCATGCCAGCTTTTAGGCGACTATGTACCGGTTCCCTTAGTTATGGGGTTCTCTATCAAACCGCCAGAGCCGAAGATGGCAGATAACAAGATTAGGAAGTTTAATATTGTCAAGGACATGAAACAATCAGTCTCCACCAGTAAAAATGTCCCGCAGCTACCCCCGGGCCTGCCGGGCGATCGTCCAGCGCGAAAAGAGTGGACTCCCAAAGAGTCAACAATAGCGGCTGTCAAAAAGACTTGGCTGAACGGGAAGTACGACCCCAAGAAGGTTGTTGATTTATGGGCTGCAATAATGAAGTTCTGCGCGGATAAGAAGCCGCTTACTGGAGCAAGGCCTATGGAATTGCTGGGACGTTGCGAACAGATGGTGCCCGCAGCGCCTGCGATTCCGGTTGGCTCATCTTAAATCATGGATCGCCGCCTTTTGTTTTCTAACGGAATCTAGTAGTTCTATTGAATATTTAATAGCTACTAGTATTTAATTACTACTTTATGTACCGCTCAGATATGTTAAAGTTAGGGGTTGCCAGGCAAATACTAAGAGAAATTAGGGGCTTTAATCTAGCAAATACAGGATGATATGGAAGCTCTAAAACGACTAGACCCAATTTATCAAGCCCGTCGAGACTATTTACATAACCTTGAGCAAAAAGAAGATGAGCAGAAAGGTCGTAATAGAAAGCATTTCAGTTGCAGGGCGTATCTGAAGTGCTGAGGAAGGAGATGTCGAGGTTGGAATACTCGAGCTGCTCGCCGTATATGGAGCTTTCGCAAGGTAGTAAAACTCATCGATTGGGGTTGGGATACTTGTAGGAGGATATGCTCCCCACAAACCCTCGACTACCGTGACATTTGGAGTCGTAGTAGGGCGGCAGGTAAACCCAATGAAATTATTGTTGCTTTGTGCCAAAGTGAAAGTTTGACACAAACCCGAATACCCCGAACTAGGACTTAGTTAGTAGAGGGTTCCTCATAGTTAGAATTTGGGTGCAGTACCAAAAGAGTGTGTCCCGAGCAAAATGGGTTTGGGTGGGGTAAGAAGATTCCCATTCTATATGCTCAATGCAAGTTGTAGGTATTATCTCCTTCGTTGTCTCCGTTGCGGTCACGGTCGACCCCGGAGTACTCGTATCAACGCACCCGACATAAGACCCGGAATAAGCACAAGCCTCTGTATTTCGGCATTTAACACCGTATGATTGGGTATATACTGGGCTGGCAGCTAAGATAGTTCCATTAGCTAGGGTACAACGGGCCTTTTTATTTTTTGTGGGACCTACAGTCGGTTATTGTTTGGACTATGTATGCGCAAGTCCTGGACCGAGGGCGATTTCTTCCGCCACCGCCACCACCACCACCACCACCGCCACCACCACCAGCTCTTCCTTCTTGAAGCGGTTCACCCTGGCCGTTTAATGCATCGAGTGTTTGGGGAGAATTGGTTGTCATTCGTTGGCTTGTATGTACGTATGATATTGCTCTGCGTTACTTGTGTTGCGATATTGTGAGAGTGTAACCAGAAAACTTTGGGTTCTTGGGCTCCCAAGGATGGGCATTATATAATCACCAAGTTCCTGGTTGGCCTTCAGCCTTAGAGTGCCAAGGAATTCGTTTCTGAAAGGGGAGTTGCGTTTTGGTCCCACACAGCCCGAAAGTGGGCTGTGTAACTCTCACAGCGTAGGGCTAGGAATGATCTCAAGCTCTGCAGGTCCAACCAAACCGTAAAAATGATGCAGAGTTACCACTTCATTTATTGAGACTCCGCAAATTTTAGGGTATAGCTAGCCCGGTCTGGTCTCGTTGTGCCAGCCGCACCCGCCGACCGATCAACTGATAGCCCAATCCAAAACAGTGCTGTGTTGTGTGGCTAGCTTGCAACATGTGTTGCGTGTTGCGCATTCTCTGAAAAAGGAAACTAGATGTCCCAAAGAGGATTGATTTCCTAATTAGGCTAGGAAGGCATGGTGGTACAAAGAAAAAGAAATCAGAGACTTGTTGCTGATGCGAGCCGACCACGACCCCGACCTGTCCCGTCTTCCGAAGCTCGCCCGTCCACACCCGCAAGTCAGCCAGCTCTGCTAGCTATCTACTGTTGCTGCTGCTGCTGCTGTTGCTAATGCTAATGCTAATGCTAATGCTAATTCTAATGTTAAAATACTAGTTTATCTTTGCATAGAGCACTAACTGATCTCGTTGGCACTAACCAGCTCCTAAAGCTAGAAGCTAAAAGAGAGAGAAAACTATATAATTGATCGCTTTAAACCCGGCTAGCTGTATATAATTTAATAAGATTCTGTGAAATTTAGGCCCCCCCCCCGCGAAGGGAAAACCAATAAGGATCACAAGACCTAGCCTCGAATCCAGGAGCTCGAGGCAGGGCGGGGGCGGGTGGGTTGGGGGGATGTTCGTTGTATGTGTTGTTTATACATTCGGACCCAAATTTTGTGTAAGACTGGTCTCGTGGTGATGCAAGACCTAGGATAGTTCGGGAGCAGGACCGACTCCAAACTGCGGTGACAAAAGCGCAGTGCCCAAACTAGTGTCTGAACCAGCCCAAACCGAACAAATCAAAACTAGAGGTCGTTTTCCCACGGATCTACCCGACTCCTGGAAAATCAATTGATTCTCCTGCCCGCACTTTGGTGATGTTATTTTCGGTGTTGCCTTTGACGTGTTTTGCCTCGGAACCAAGCTGTAGTTGTGCAATGTTTAGCCTAGACCTTGGAGAATTAAATGTTATCAGTAATTTGAAGTTTTGTTATTTATAAATATGTAAACAAACGTGTCAATTACAATAGGTTAGCGCGCAGTTAAAATAGTCCAATTAAAAGGTGTAAATCCCTTTTGAATTTGAGGGTTATGTGGGCGGTTTTTTTTTGGAGTTGCACCCTGCACCTGCTATCATAACTCTACCTGCTCCTGAGCTCGAGCGGCAAAACCCCAAAAGCCCGATTGGGATCTTAGGCCTTGTTTTGCGACCCGACCCGACAGGGATTCTCGGGACTAGCTCTTGTTGGTTGCTTGCCTCATGCAACAACAACGGCTACTACGTAGCTTGAAGACAGATATTTGAAACTAAACTCCGGCCCATGGCCCCACATGCTGAATCCTGCACTTTTGCACACTAACTAAGTACACACCTTCGCAGCCCTCGGCATTAGGATCGATTCTGGCCTAACCGCTGGTGTTCAGCCGTCTTGTATAGTTCTTAAGCAATTGAGGTTAAGGATTCAAATATGCACAATTACCACTCCGAGATCCTCTTAGCGCAACCAACAGGCCGACAACGTCAAATTCGACGTTACCAAGAAATATTGGCATATTTAGCGTGCTCTCGAAAAGGAAATCCACCTGGAGAAGGTAAGATGTATTCAGGTGTTACCATCAACTACAGATCCATTTTTGGACAGCCTATAAATCCCAGGCTTCCGCCGATAACAAATGGAAATAGCAAAAGACGAACGGAATATTCATTTGGAGACCTGTCTAAGTAACGATTCGACACACATTTACTATATATACTTCACGAATGCTCCGGTTTAAATAACCAATCCTTCAATATCAATATAAGACAGTGTTTTATGGCTATAGCTACCTTGTCGCCCTCTCTGTTAGCACTTGTATATCTCCATCTCGATTATGACCGTGGACAGTCAACTAGATGTCATTGCAGGCTCCTTGAGATGCCTATCGGATGACTATTTAAAGCCATATTCTAAGGACAATAATGGTAATATCAACGTTGCAACCACGATACCACCAACCTAAATCAAAGGCAGTTTTGACAAGTCCACTGAATTTAGGAGGAAACCCCCACCCCGCAACAACTCTGGAACCAAGCTCTCCAAATGCTGATGCTGAAAGTCACGCGCAACACAAGAATCCATGTAGCTGCAGGTAACAAAGATATCCAAGACGTATGGACAAACCGCTTGGGCCGCTGCTAATCCACGATTACATTCGACTTTTAGGGACTGCCAGAAAAAAATCTTATCTCTGAACAGCCAATCCCAACTTCTATCGTATTTGCATTCGGAGCCTAGCGTCTTTGAACGCCTTTCATTCCCCCAAGCTCAAGAGCGGCAGAATATCCCAGAGATCATCGCGAATTTCGATCGCGTCATGAACACAGGAGCCACCTGATTTTTCGATATTGTCTTTGCTTCGTTCATGTCATCTACAAGCCTGTTGTATTCAAGGCTACCGTTCCTTTGTTTTCAAAGTTGCTGACCAACCATTGGTGTATTTTTTACCTTGTTGTGTTGTGGCAGATATCTAGCTCAGATTCACCACCTAATGCCGCCGATCTCGTGTCGGGACCACCACGAAACAGAAAATTCATTCAACTTATCCAACGATTCGTTCTTGCCAGCTACTACTCCGGTAGCAGAAGCCAATATATATATGTATATGAAAAAAATTTAAAAATTTAAAAATCTAAAAAAAAAAAATTAAAAAAGAAGGAAGTATCTTGCAATGGGAGGGTTCAAACACTGGCTCGGAAAGGATCCCATCCAACCAAAGGCTCTTCGTCTACCCGTGCCAATGGCCCTCCAGCAGCCTCTCAGTCATGGGATTGAATGTCCATTGCCCGGTGGGCACTAAAAGGGCAGCAACCGTGGCGGGCCGTTCTAATCTTAAGAGAATTTGCGAGTGTAGTGATATAAGGGCACCTGCAAAACCCGAGGGCACTAATGCATATAATGAGGTTTGCGAACGTTCCAACCTTGATGTATATGCGCATTACATTAGCCCTACGATTATCCCTAAGCATAGGATCAAGTGAATTAGGTGCGATTGGTATTAATAGACGTTTGGGGCCTGAAGGTGGGACTAATAGGTAAAGAATTCAGAACTGGTGAGCCCTACGAAGGCGGGGTAGACGAGGCCAATGTCTAGAATAACAGCTTTGTTGGTCTGCAGGTTTGGTCTTCGCCAACACAGTATAACTGACAGTACCTTCACCGAAACAATACGGCTATCGGCTATACATTAGAGCCGACATACAAAAAGTTCACAGTCATCTTTTCGAATCACCCGTATCTCTTCCTCGATCCCGGGTGGGCTAGACTTGCCTGGAAACACTTCTGCTCGTTGTTGGATTCCGCTTGGATGAGGTTTTGTGGTATTTCCAAGCTAGCTTGAGTAGTGTTGAGGTGAGGCTGCGTATTTTGCGGGTGTTCGGCCGCCTGATGCAAGCCATCCCTCTAGGACCAATGCACGTGCATGTAAGTGCGTATGCAAAGTATTGTGCGACGAGACATTCGTCAGCTTTTCCTCGGAATGAGCCGTCTTTTAAACCCCCTCGATCTAGAGGCTCGAGACCCTGTCCTAACTGAGGTTGGCTTTCCAAGCTAGCTATTAAATGTGACGAACCTTCTCCATTTCAGCCGCTCCACCAAATAGAGCGTTAGGTGCAGCCCATGACATTGGACCCTACAAAATGACGAAGATCTCCCGGCGAGGCGATGTCCGCTTTTTGACCTTCATGGCCTTGGCTAAAGACAACGGTTTTACATCCCGACAACCGATCTTGGAACCAAATATACCTTCCTAAGAAAACAACGTTGCAACACGGATTGCGACCCATCCAGGCTATAAAGTTAGTGGATCTGTATAGCCTTGAACCCAGCGCATAGTGTGCCCACGGAATGGCTGGTTCAACGTGGTTCGCATCTTCCGATAAAGCGACCCCACCGATCCCCCCTGCAGGCGCAGAACAGTTCCTCGGCCAATCTATCCAGGATAACGCCGATCAACCAAGAACTAGCAGTATCTGCGGGATATCTAGACGGGTCTTTTTCCTCTTATTGCCGATTTTCATTCTGGTAGCCATCGTGATTGCTCTCGCAGCAGGCCTAGGTATTGCGCTTGGGAAAAAGAGTTCGTCTGAGCCGTCTGTCATTGCGACCTCCCCTGGTAAGCAAACTCGCGATTACAACGTCGCTATCGCCCTTTCTACGCTAAGTACGTATCCTCACAGGCCCAGGTACGAGTACTACCCAGACGGCCGAAACGATGACAATCACCAGCGCAGTGCCGACGACGATCAGCCAATGGGTAATACCAAGTGGCGCACTCGCTTTGAATTTCACCCAAGTTAGTACAACGGGTGGCGGCTGCGCACCAACTGGTTGGATCCAAGAACCACAAGAACGACAGGATTATGTTAATATCGCTGCAAAAGGCTCAACTTACTACGCCCAGGAATCGTTCGGGGGGGTCGGGTTTCTCTCTTCAGAACTCATTTATGTGCCAGAGGGAGAGTCTGGTCCGGCAACTTATGCGTACACGTTCTCATTTGGCCCTCGTACCATCGGAGCTGATTGTAACGTTTCGAACACTTTGACGACTCGGTTCGTCCGCAGTGAGAATGCAAACTGTCTAGCGTATGTTTATTTCCATGGATCCAGTAATAAGCATAAATTCAAAGAAAGGGCTAATCTCTGGTCAATCGGATCAAAAATAGCACCTGGACCCTAACCTCAGATTGTGTTGGACCAAACGGGGACAGAATATTGACAGGGGAGTACTGCCAAATTTGTGAGTATATATCCCCTCCTCGCATCGCCCAAGTATGTTTTCTTTGATCCATTAATATTGCAGGACAAATTACTAGTATCAAAAGTTATGGCTAACCAACTGGCTATATGTGCTCGAAGATTTTGAAACGGAGCTCCCTGCCGCTCTAGCATCTCGATAAATCTCCACTCGTCAAGGTACCAAACAAGAAATAGAGATATTTCTGTGAAAACAAGAAAAGAAGACTCAAGGAAGATCCTTGTTTTAAAGTAATGTTTCTCCTGGATAAGCGGGTCGGAACGCGGGTGTGCTCAAGCATGACAACGCAGTATCGCAACATAATGCAACAAATTGGCAGTGTAACCACAAAGGTTAACTAACGGTTAGATGATGTTTTTAACAAGGCCAATATAGACCTCTGGGTGTCCATTTACTACCCGTCTATTTGGATTATAGTTGCAAGACCAGAATCTCATATATATTTAGAACTTAACGGTAGCTATAACACTACCTGCCAAACCAAGATAACACACTCTAATCGTCCAATTCAAGAGAATGTGGCTTATTGTCCGCACCAGCGAACCAAACAGATCTAGTCGGCCCAGAATCACCACAAACAATGGAGTCTTTCCCCTTCCGCCCCACGCCGGCCGGCAAAATTTCCCATACATTCCAGGTAATATCCTTATATTCGACCTCACTTTTATAAAAATCCTCGGCCGCAGCCCCCATCAGCTCCCAGTTCGGTCCAAACCACCATATGAATGGTCCGGCGAGGCAAACTGTAGATTCCAACGCGGCACTAGTGGAGACGTAAGTCGTTAGTGTCGTAAGCTGGAAGACCAGTCCAGTCTCAAAGGTATTGATCTACTTACCTTCCCGCCGGTGCAACTTCTCGGAAAACTGGATCATTCTCTACTTTGAAGTCTTGATGGAGCGTCATGACCGCGCCTTCCGGTGTAATCCAAGCGACCACCGGCCCTTTATTCCAGCATTGAGATGAGATACCTGATCCAGGAGCGACGAAACACTCTTCGTCATCTTGCATTACTTCGGTTGTGGTGGTTTCATCCCCGATCCTGCTGCTCTGATATAGATTACCTTTAAGGCCAGTACCGTGTTTCGCCACAAACCACATTATGACATCGGCGTTTTTATCTTTGCTGTTGGGTTGGCGGAGGCTCTGTCCAGTTAATGCGGTCACTCGGTCCTCGTCGTGCCAAACTTTTACTCGGCCCAGGATTTTCGGGGTCGTCTGGGGCGCACTATGAGATTCTGTGTGCATGATGTGCCCATCCGGAGTGACCCACCAGGCATCCCAGACATCATCATTGGAACTTATCAGCCAATTATAAACAACACAAATACTGCCTCCGCCTATCGTCATTGCGGATCCAGCAGGGGCTACGTTGGTGGTGCTTCCAGGGTTGTATGTGTGCTCGTTTGGTGCTAAAATTCTCACAATGTTGACGGAGCCGTCGGATCCAATTGCAAAGGCTTTTTGTGCATTTTTCTCCGATGAATTCCAAAAACGAGTAATCGCTCCCCCATCGGGCGGGCCAGCCACCCCTTCCGCTTCCAAAGACATGAAATTAGAATTGAGGACAGTCTGATCCCCGGCATACGCAACCACCGTGTTCTGATCCGTCCATGCAACCCCGCTGAAATGATATCCAACCGTGCCCCATCGGTTACCCCAACTAGCAAGTGATGCGTTTTTCCCCAGCAAGGCTTCAAAATTTCCGACGGGACGATCAGTCCATTGTTTATAGAATGGTAATTGCCGATGTGGCTCCGCTTCGGTTGGGGCAAGAACGGGACACGCGGAAACGTATCGCGGTATTAGAGCGTATTGGCTGTAACCCGGGGCGTAATCTTCGGGGGTCAGTGTGAGCGATTCATCTTGACAAGGGACTCGCTTTGTAAAGTATGGCGCGGCGTCCTTTAACTTTCGTCGGAGTTGGATATCGAGGGCTATGACGTTGGGGTCTTTGGTCCAAGTGATCAAAAGATTTCTTTTCTCAACGTCGGGGGTAATTGTGATCTGGAAGCTCGACATTTTGAAGACGGCGGGCGGGGAGTATATGAAGTGGGGGGCTGGTTTTATGATTTATCGGATCGGATGGAGGGGAAGGAAACTCTTTTTAATGCGACCAGCTAGCTAGACTACCAACGTTAACCTTGTGCATTCGTGCCTTAAGGCCTTATCGCGCGTATGTATGGTCCAATGCAGACCTTTTTATATTCATCTGGGCCCAGTATAATCCATCAATTATGGTGCTTCTACCCCGCACCGGAAGATAATGGCATCTGCCACGTCATATGTTATACGTCGGCTCAAATCATTCGAAGCAAGCTATGTAGCAAATAATACTCAGTGGGCATCGCGATGGCGGCATAATTTCTGGCGTGCAGATGCCAAGTCTCGACCGTTTCTCGCTAAATCGCTCTGGATGCACGAGAAGGGCTGAAAGAACGCCTAGGCCTAACTTGTAAACCTGAACCGAGGGAAGTAGCTTTTAGTTGCTGCGGACTAACTTGTTTTGTTTAAGCTTATGAGGCCTGAGGGAACTAGTAGACTTCTGTTGGGGTATTGCTGCTTAGGACCCCGCTCCACTTGCGGTCTCCGAAGCCCCTCTCTAGGGTATTCTTCAGCTAACTTGGTCATCTTGGCCCGTGGCCGCGCAATATATTATATTGCAGTTAGCTTAATTAAGCACGCCGGGTGAGTTCAGTTTACAATTAATTATTTCCTGGAAATGAAGATAGAAAATCAGAATGTGAAATCAAATAACTAAATAAAAAATATATATGTAAAAAAAAAGCTTTGCTAAGAAAATATAATTGAAAAATTCTATTGTTCTACAATAGATAGTCACGATGAAAGCAGGAATTAATATCAGCTTAAACACTTATAACCTCATGACACTCCCTGAGCTTCCATCTACAAGAAGTTCTTAATCTGAGCAGTAGGTCTTTTATACTGTTTCGGTCCCTTCTGCCTGACTTGCGTCTTCTGTTCAAACGCATAAGCAAAATTCAGCAACTTTTGATCATCCCATGCTTTGCCAATAAACAGAAGACCGAACGGTTCATTTGGAGCAGTCGTTACCACCCCTCTTTCATCCTTCTCTACCGTCGTGTTGTTTGGACGAAATCCTAGAGGCACGGTGACAACCGGCAGGCCGGCAATGGCAGCGATGTCAACTGGGGCGTAGTGCGCAGGAACAATTAGGGCATCTAATCCGTCTGGGCCTCCTTCAGATGCGAGCGCACCTAATATACCGCCCTCGCCACCGAGACGGTAGCGAAGCTGGGTTATATCCCATGCTACCTTGCAGGTATTATCCTCGCATGGAAGTTTTTGAGTATCCGCCTCCCAAAGGAATACGTTGCGCTTAGGGTACTCTTCTCTTGGGTCCGACATTGTATAGTTGATGAGGTCTTTAGCGTCGTGGAGGTTGTTTGGGTTAACTGCCAGGCCGTTTAGGTATTTCCTGATGTTCGTTTTGAACTCCATGCCGCAAATTGAGTAGAGCGTAAAGTTGGCGGTGAAAGCTTTGTAATCTTGGTAATCCTTGAATTCTCGGTTTTCGTAGATCGTGGCGCCGAGATCGCGGATGATTCCTACAGCTTTTTCGAATTCTACTCTAAATGTATCATTGGGCTTCATAATGTCGTTTATAACGGAGCTAGGAATTCCGATCTTAGCACCTCGGAGAGAATCTTTGTTTAGACCCTTCCAGTACTCCGGAACTTTGTCGAAGGGTATGGCAGAGGTGTAGTTATCTGCAGAGCATTTACCAGCGATAGCGGAGAGAATGTATGCGGCATCTTTAACAGTGCGGGCCATGGGACCAACCGTATCCTGCCGTTCTGAGATAGGTATTACAAGAGCGCGGGATGTCAGACCCATAGTAGGTCTTACCCCGACTAAGTTATTCCGCCACGCGGGGGTTACAATTGAGCCTGAGGTATCTGTTCCCAAAGTCCCAAGGGCGAGACCGAGATCCGCAGCGACGCCAGAACCGCTGCTGCTACCTTCAGGCCGGAGGCCAGGATAGTAGCCACTAGTAATCTGACCATGGCGGGAGGACCAACCTGGGGTACTGTTGCTAGAACGGTGGTAGGACCATTGGGATAAACCCGCCTTGCCCAAGATGATCGCGCCGGATGCACGTAGTTTTGCAGCCACAGTACTATCCCTTTTGACCTTTGCGCCTACAAGAGCATAAGAGCCCGCCGTGGTGTTGAGTTTGTCGAAAGTCGCGATGTTATCTTTTAGGAGAATTGGAACGCCGTGAAGAGGTCCGCGGACTTTACCACGGGATCTCTCGCAGTCGAGGGATCTTGCGATTTTGAGGGCATCAGGGTTGATTTCTTGTACGGCGCGAAAGGTGTCGTTTACTTGCTGTATGCGAGCAATGTAGGCTTGTGTTAATTGATAAGAGGTGAAGCAGCCGTCACGAAGGTGAGTGGAGATATCGTCTATAGTGATGTCTATAAGATCTGGGAGATCGGCGGGGTTTATTTTACCTGTAACATTGAATGTTAGCACCCTGATTTGGTATTGCTGGGCGTGTAGCGTGGCGTCACTCGGGATTGTAGTAAAACTTACAGTTGCGAGGACATAATGGAGTAGCAGTTGCGATTGATAGAGCCCCCAGGGAGAGGGTCAAGAAAGTCAGCGACCAGCGCTTTGGGGAGGGTGCATGCATTTTGCAAGATTAGTATATTAATTCTATTTGGCTTGATTTTCCAGTACTTTGCAAGTTACACAGGTTCTTATATAACTACAGAAATACCAAGCCAAAAAAAATACATATGCATATATATGTGCTATTCATTATGAGGGTGTTTTGGGGCCTCTTTGACAAGCCCATCCCCAAACTTTGCATTCGCGCTGATATACATTCCCACAGCATTTTGTTAAAACCTGTGTCACACCAATGTAACAGGTTCCTAATGAACGAAACTTTTCGATCGATTTGGGAATAGTCTGGAAACACGAAGAATAAGCTTAGAATATATTGGGTACGATATCTTGCTTTTTCCTTCTTTCTCCGTACATCCTCGCTTACACATACCTTTTAGATCGTTCCTTGCATCTGAGACTTGTGGCTTCTCGTGGCTACACTCCCACATATTTTCATGCTCCCTTTTTTGTGTCACCCTTCTGGGAGTTCTAAATTTCCATGTTTTTTTCTCTTATAGTTCTTTCTCCGCGGGCGCTCTGCCACTCGCATATATGACGCAAGATTTTAGATCTCAAGTTCGAGTATGGTCCCTGCATAATGTGTCCGCTGGAAGCTATCCGAGTGGGTTGAAAGAGAGTTATTGAAACTGCATGTTTATGGTAACCAAAACCCGGGATCGGTATCTTAAAATTTCAGGTCCACAGCATGATCGACCAACTGATTGATCGACGAGACTTAAACCTTTGTCGCGGTTCCCGCCAAGATTTCGGAATGTTCGTTGTGTTTTCGCCAGCCACATGGCCAATGTTCCTCGTTGCCCGTTCTGGATGCCACTGCCGGAACTTGGACGCGTGCCACAGCTTCGCCTTGGTGACGGCCCGCCAGCATCCGGATGTGCTACAATGAACGGCAAGTTAGTATCGCCACATACTCAAAATTTGGACGACTAGGAATAATTTCCATTTCGGACCTTCGAATTCAAGTGACTAAATAGCGATCAGTTGAGAAACGATACCAAAAGGCAATCAATTCGCCGCCTCTTGTAGCCTCACGTCGAGGAAATCGTCGTCGATTGCGTTGCGTCTACCCAAAATACCACACGCAAGGCTCTGGCGGGTTACCATAAATAGACGACCCTGTAAACAGCTCCCCTGCTCCGGAATTCGGCATGACCTCCAGGAAACATAAGGCGACATACGTAATCGCAGGGCTGAACTTCGGGCTGAATCATCTCGCAATTTCTGACATGACGATTCTTCGCTCTTTGATAGGACCAAAGTCGA
This sequence comes from Orbilia javanica, assembly GCA_036872735.1. Classification (NCBI taxonomy): domain Eukaryota; kingdom Fungi; phylum Ascomycota; class Orbiliomycetes; order Orbiliales; family Orbiliaceae; genus Orbilia; species Orbilia javanica. The sequence goes on from JAVHNR010000005.1 coordinate 75,457, forward strand.
CCTTTCCGACCTTAGCATTGGCACCCTGGGCAGCAACCTTCAATCCGTGAATCTGGATTTAAAAATGCGTTGCCCCTCAGTTTCGTTCACTTAACCCCGCATACGCAATTGCCTCCAAATCCTAACCCCTCACTTCTCTTCGATCATGTCAGGCAAGTTCTCGGTCGGATATTTCGTCAATTGGGGCATCTACGGGAGGAAGTTCCCACCTTCTTTGATCCCCGCAGATGACCTGACGCACATTTTATACGCATTCGCCGACCTCTCCGCGGAGACCGGAGAAGTGAAGCTCAGCGACGTTTGGTCCGATAAGGATATCCACTACCCAGGTGAGCATCCACGGCAACCGCATTGGCGGTCCGAGGCGTGGGCAACGGGCTGACACTCCCAAAAAGGCGATTCCTGGAACGAGGACCAGTCGAATCTCTACGGCAACTTCAAGGCGATCTACAACCTGAAGAAACAGAAACGGCATCTTAAAGTTCTTGTACGACGTCGCACTAGTTCTCGGCTTCTTCCGGAAACACGCTAATGAGCTGTTGCATGTGTTAACGCTTAGATTTCTATCGGTGGCTGGACATACTCCCCGAAATTCCATCCCATCGTGATCGATCCCGCGAAACGGGCAAAATTCGTGGAAACATCTGTGCAGATTCTCGAAGACTACGGGTTGGACGGCCTCGATGTCGACTACGAATACCCTTCCGACGACGCGCAAGCGAGGGGATACGTCGAACTCTTGAAAGAACTGCGACAGGCGTTGGATGCGCATGCGGCGAAGAAACAGGCTAATTATCGTTTCCTTCTGACCATTGCCGCGCCATGCGGACCCCAAAACTACTCGAAGTTGCATGTGAGAGCCATGGACGAGCAGTTGGATTTCTGGAATTTGATGGCTTATGATTTCAGCGGGTTCGTATCTAAGAAGCACTGCGCACACACCATATTTTGTGATTCTCACCTATAAATAAAAAAATAGTTCCTGGGAATCGATCGCAAATCACCAAGCGAACATTTACAGCGGTCCGGTAAGCGGCGCTGAAGCGGTCAACTGGTACATCAACCAAGGTGTTGCTCGACACAAAATTATCCTCGGCATCCCACTCTACGGACGATCTTTCACGAACACACAAGGCCCCGGAACCCCGTTCAGCGGCGTCGGCCAAGGCAGCTGGGAACAAGGAGTTTATGACTACCGAGCCCTCCCTCTTCCCGGCTCGAACGTCTCCCACGACCCGCAGGCGCTCGCAAGCTGGAGTTATAACCCTGCGACTAGGGAAATGATCAGTTTCGATAGCGAGGAGGTAGCGAAGTGGAAGGGGGAGTGGATTCATCAAGAAGGGCTCGGCGGAAGCATGTTTTGGGAGTTGAGTGGAGACAAGGGTTCGGATCGACCTGAGATGGAGAAAGGGCATGGAAAGGATCCTCAACCTGGCCCAAGCCTCATCAGGACCGTAAAGGTAAGCGCTTAGCAATATCCTTCGTTTCCGTTCATTCTAACACAACCATGATATCTAGGACCACATGGGCGGAATTTCAAACAGCGATAACTGGTTAAGTTATGAAGGCTCAAGGTTTCCAAATCTCCGTAACGGCATGAATTAGAGTACCTAGCTTAGGATTAGTTAAGGCCGAACACGGAGCCTGAACCAGACAAAATTTTCGTTTTCAAACTTCAATTGCTGAATGTAGGCCTGCAAAGTGACCGTAATCGCGCTCTCATAGAAATACCCAGTACGAATGAAAGAATAATTCATCCACCCCGACAACAAGAATAATGATAAAAACGTATTACACGAGAAATACTGTCCATCACTGAACAAAAAAAGGCGTCATGATCATGAATACATATTTTATCAATTAAACCTTTTCAATATGTTCGATATCCGCCAACTCCTGTTTCTCGGACACTGCCTGCCTATCTCTTGCTGCGGTTGTCAAGTCAAGTCCCTCAGAGACATGCTTATCAGCACCGAAAAGTTCATCCATTCTCTCGAGTGAGATTCCCTTTGTCTCTGGGACCAAGAACCAGACGAAAACACACATGGCGAAGTTGAACGAACCGAAGATGAAATATGTACCGAAGCCGGATCTTCCAACATGGACGAGCTGTAAAATATCATCAGCACTAGGCCCCCAATTTAGAAAATGACGTTTGAAACTTACCATAGGAGGGGTCGCTCGAGACACCGCGAAGTTGAAAAGCCATTGTGTGGCGGCTGCGAAAGATACATTGATACCTCGAAGTCTAGTCGTGGGAATTTCGGAAACATAAATCCAACAGACGGGGCCCCAGCCGAACTGGAAAAGAGCTGCGAAGATGAAAATGCAAACGAGAGCGACGTATCCCGCGGGCGGCACAGACTGACCGGGTTTAGGTGGGTCCGCACGGATCTAAATCTGGCGATTAGTATGCCGTTAGGGATTCGTGAGGAAGTTCGAGGTAGGTACTCACGTATGCTCCGATATAAAACATGCAAATACCCATCCCGATGGATGTCCAGATCAAACTTCTGCGTCTTCCCAGAGAGTCAACCGCGACTAGGAGGAAGCAGAAACAGGACACCATTTTGACAATACCGTAGATACCGGTGGCGAAAAGACCTACGAATTGACGCTTTTGTTAGAACTTTCCGCGTCTCAAACATCTAATTATTATAGGAAAATATTAGACTAGTCGGGTAGATATCTTACCATTCTGGGTCCCAGTGATCCCCAAATTATTAAATATCTGAGGTGCGTAGAAATTGATAGCGCTATTCATCGTGTTAGCTTAACTGACCCCATGTCGGCAAAAGTACCCCTAATAGAGCACTCACTTCGTTCCAGTAAGTTGTTGCCAAACCATAAGCGCAATGCTAAGCAGCGCCCTTCTCCGATTACCTAAAACAACTTAGAACCATTTCATATCGAACCTCCTCGGCCACACTCACTCTTTTCAGTAAACATTTCTTTCACTCTCGCCCAATAGCTCGCTCCAGCGATAATCCCCCTCTCGAATTCCAGCTGGGCGTGGATTTCCGCCAATTCGGCTTGGATATACGAATCTGACTCCGGTAGCATACGAACTTTGGTCAAAATGGCGGTCGCTTCTTCCCATCTATCTTTCGTCGCCAGGAAACGGGGAGATTCTGGCAAAAAATCAGTATGTTGGCTATCAAGGCTTCAGGATTAATACCCTAGAAAAGGGAATACATACCATCGCACAACAACATTCCGAAGAACAAAAGCACCGCCGGCATACACTGCATCGAAAGTGACACTTGCCACGCTCCATGGCCCCCAACGTGGCGAAGGGAGCCATAGTTGATCCAAAACGCTAACATGATTCCTGCTGTTTCGAAGAGCTGGTACAGGCCGGTTAAGAGTCCACGAATAGCACGTGGCGCGTTTTCAGAAACCTTTCTCCGTTAGCAGATTATACCAGCGCAGAGATTTCAGAGCTTTCCCTTACATAGAGTGGATTAATCATCGTAGCAGCACCGACACCCAGTCCAGCAACAAATCTATGACATGTTAGCCTCCCATAGATACCGAAGCGCCGTCTTAAGCATAGGGTGGACCTACCGCCCAACATCAATTGCCGCAATATGGCCTTCCGATGCAGTCTGAATAATAACTCCCACAGTACAAACCGCGCTAAATATAAGAAGCGCAGGCTTCCTTCCAAATCGATCCGCAAACCAGGGCGCAATCAAAGATCCAAAGAAACAACCGCCTTGTAAACATGACACGATATTTGCGTTGGTATTTGCTAGGTCTGATGGGTTAAGCTTGTCGGTTCCGAAGGCACTTTTGGAATGTTAGTATCATTGAGTAACTTTTATTACCTAAGCTAGTAGATACCTTTTGAACGAAGCCATTTGTAAGACGCCACCGATGATGCCGATATCCATTCCGAACAGCATACCTAACATTGTTGTCAACATAGAGCGATCCCAGAAATCAGCGAAAAAGTGAAACTAAAGGACAACATACCTCCAAAACAAGATGCGCAGGCGAGAAGATAGACCCTCCAATTGTAAATTTCAATTGGATCCGTTGTCATCGCCTCATTTTTGACGATACGCCGCAAGAAGCGGACAGACCGAGGCTCTTTCACCATTGTCGAGGGCTTTTCGAGGTCTAAGTCGAACGAGCTTCAATCGTCAAAGAATTTGTGATGATTTGCGTTCGAGATGCAAAAAATCTCTACTCGAATTGATAGCTCATACGCGATAGAATGCCGAAGCTCTGAAATTGAGGGGCCCTGGCCTTTTAATAAGCTCGGGCTGAAATCCAAAATCCTAGGGTCCAAAGAACATCTGCGGGGAGCGCAAATCCCCGGCCACCTCATGATCAGATTCAGCACCTGTCACTCCATGCGCGCACCATAGATATCGCATAACTGCCAGGCCTGAAAGATCGATTGCCGTCCCGGCTTTCCGCCCTTCATACTACTCGAAAGACACAAAATCGCATTCACCCGAAACCTAATCCACCTTCACGATCGCAAACCTTCGACCTAGCTCGGACTTCTTACATAACTGATAATCATAAGATACCATCCTCTGCTACTCCCAGGTTTGCCATTCGCCCGATATCAAAGCTCCAACCATTTATAACACTTCTATAGCTACCCCCCTGTCTTCGCAAGTCAGTGATCCCAGTAACATCCCTGCCCGCAAGCTCTCGATTCGTGGAGAAACTTTGTCACCGGCAAGCCATACCCGCACCTTCGAAGCATGGCATGGTTGCACAAAACCACCACCCATGCGAATCTTTTTCCCACTTCCGGGGTAAAATGGCAAAGTGGGTAAATCTATTATTTTATGTTCCGGTGTGCATAGGCTAAAGTCCACGGCACGGACCAAGAACCCCACTAAAAGCTTATCGATGGAGAAGCGAACTTCTGTGTTTCTTTCCTTTTATTATTGAAAACGTGATTGATCGGATGTGGATTTTTAAAAAGTTGTGTAATATGAAATATCATGCTGGTTCGGAAAGACTATTAGGCAGCCGGATCACTCGATGTTCCAGTGCAAGGTCATCGCCATTTTCCACAGGCTAATATGTCGCAGTTGATACAATAATCTATTTCTCCGCATTATACCTGCCACGTTCGTATCGCAATAAATAAGTGCTAGCCGTGACATCGACCCTTACATTTCCACCCATCGCCAACCTGAAGAACCTAAAAATCCGTGACCACAACGCATTATCTTTGTTGCATTTCAACCACGTCACAATGAAGCCCTTCAACCCCCTCGCCGGAAACCCATTAAAAACAAGAGATGACTTCGCAAAAGCCTGTATCTCGCTTCTTAACCCTTTAATACCAAGTCTCACACCGGGCTACAGCGCCGTAAAACTCGGAGAAACAGGAACACGGTATGATGAAACTGCGGCTCAGATCGAAGGATATGCAAGACCGTTGTGGGCGTTGGCTGCGCTACTTGCTGGGGGATATGAATGGGATGGAACGGGAAAGTTTGTGGAAGGGTTGGGGAATGGGACCGATCCTGAGCATGAGGAGTATTGGGGGGTTGCGCTTGATACTGATCAACGGATGGTGGAGATGTGTCCTATTGGGTTCACGTTGGCGGTGGCAGGGGACCACTTCTGGGAGGGGTTGAATGAAAGGCAGAAAGCGAATGTTGCCAAATATTTCGATATCACTGATAAAGAGGTGTGTTTAAATCTTTTTATATTTTTTTTCTAGCTTCGTCTAATTTAGCTTGTAACAGATGCCGAATACCAATTGGTAAGAATTTGTCCAGTGGACGTTTGTGTCAATGGTACTCACAAATTCAAGGTTATGGTTTCGGGTTTTCGCAAATCTAGGACTCTCAAAAAATGGATATAAATACGACCACGATCGAATGGAAAAGGATATGAATCACCTTGATACCTTCTACCGCGGCGAAGGATGGTCGAATGACGGTCCAAGAGACTACACCCAAATGGACTACTACTCCGGGTCTTTCGCTATCCAGTACCTACAACTTCTTTATGCCAAAGTCGCAGGAGATGTAGATCCCGTGCGGGCGGAGAAGTTCAAAGAACGAGCTCGGCTATACGCTCTAGATTTTGTGCACTATTTCCACGAGGATGGTAAGTTCCATAAACACCTAGACCTCTAACTACGGAATTTTACGCATGTCTCACATACCAAAACAGGACGCGCAATCGCATTCGGCCGCTCCCTAACCTACAAATTCGCAATGGTCGGATTCTGGGCCGCCGTCGCTTTCGCAGATGTCGAGCTCCCAGCACCACTTACCTGGGGCATCGTCAAAGGACTCCTCCTTCGAAATTTAAGATGGTGGTCAAAGCAGCCCGGGGCATTCACACCTTCCGGAACGCTAACCATAGGATACACATATCCAAACCAATTCATGTCAGACAACTACAACTCCCCAGGCTCACCCTACTGGGCAATGCTTTCCTTCGCGCCTCTAGCCGTACCAGCAGATCACCCATTCTGGAGCAGTCCTGAAGAACCATTCCCATCTCTTTCCATCCCCGCAACCGTCGCTTTAAAACACCCGGGTCATATAATAACACGTCTCGGCGGGCACACATTCCTTTTATCGGGCAAGCAACAATGCCACTATCCTCTACGAGCCGCTGATGCAAAATACGGGAAATTTGCTTATAGTAGTGCTTTTGCATACTCTGTCTCAACAGGGTCTTACTCACTCTGGAGCTCCGCGCCGGATTCAACACTTTCTGTTACATACGGAGATGAAGCGGAGTGGAAGACGAGGAAAAAGTGTGATACGGATAGTATAGAAGTTATAGAGGGTACTCCTGTTTTGGTATCAACTTGGACCCCACTGGAGGGCGTTAAGATCCAGACGTGGTTAATCCCACCTGCCGAAGAAACCCCAAATTGGCATATCAGGGTCCACCACATCTCTACAGCAAGGCCGATAAAGACAGCAGAAGGGTCCTTTACCGTGAGTAACGAACGGAGGGGAGATAACAGAGAACTAGAAGTCTACAGTGAGGGCCAGGATGGAAGGTTTGGTTCTGTGAACGAGGCATTTGCAGTTTCGAGGAGTGGCGCCGTTGGTATAGTAGACGCCGGAACAACCAGTAGAATTGGAGAGACGATGAATATGGACTCCAATAGTAACTTGTTGTTAAATCGGACGGTTTGTCCATTGCTGTTGGGGAATATTGAGAAAGAGGCGTGGTATGTTACCTTGGTTTATGCGCTTCCAGCGGAAGAAGGGACGGATGATTGGAGGAGGGGTTGGGAAGAAGGGTACAGCAAGCGGCCGAAGGTTCCCTCATGGGTAGAAAACATTGCATCTCACTAAATTCCAGCATACACAATATAAGGAATATCTAGCGATGTAATACCATCGTCTGATAGGATTATAACGCCCTTTTGGTGTCCATACTGGTTTACGAGACAAGATTCTTTGTAAAAAAAAAGGATCTTTGTTTCGCATATACATCTACAGAAGCTTAGGGATATAACACTCCGAAATAACGAAACGCATTAATAGGTAAATTAACTCTCTTTTAGGGGTTTCGAGCTTAAGACAAAATTGCGAGATTAGGATGCATCGATGGAGGAGATAAACCAAATACAGGGGCCCAAAGCCATAACTATAGTACTTCTTGTAATTTTCTAGCGGTCGAATTCTTTGCTCATATAGGATCTGTATGCAGCTACGTATAAATGTAACCTAAGAATGAAATTTTAACCTCCAATATATATCACGCCACTTGCTAGTTTTGCAAAGGGATTAATCTATATGGAGAACGAAACCATCCCAAAAAATATCAATAGAAGAAACCAAATTAGAAATGTAAGATTTGCAAATTTAACTTATGCGAATGAGGACATCGTCAATTTAGATACAAATTCTCCAATTACGAACCCCTCCGTGCCGTGCGCCACCCATACCCAAATACCGAAACGATGCTATAGTATAATCCTTGTAATCCGCCCCCCGATATACAAATAATGAATATGAAATCTTACCATTGGTCCTGATAGGCTCCTCCGCTGAATACAGCCCCTTTACCCACCGTAGTGACCGACTTCGTAAAAGAATTCTTGGTTACTAGCATCCCCAGATAGACCCACGGCTTCAGGTTGTGATTTCAGCTTCCAATCGCGAATAAATCTTTCCATTAACTTTTCCTTATGAAGGATTGCCGCCTCCAGCGCGATATCATAACATTCTGGATCAACAGCCAGAAATAAAGCCACGCTGTCGAGTCTACCACGGCGCACTGCAAATTCAATGACGGAGTTGAGCCGCAAACAGGGAGCATAGATATCGCCTCCTTGTTTTAAAACATAGGTAACATTTTGGAGTCTCCCTCCTTTCACGGCAAAGTATAGAGCTGTCTCCGGCCCGTTGAAAATATACCTGAAAGGCTCATTAATATCGAATCCCTTGTCAATCAGAAGTTTTAAGAAATCCAAATTTTCTAATTCGGCTGCCCGCGGGACAGGGTTTAGCCCTCTTTTCTGGAGCTCGAGATAGGCGGCAGAGTCCTGTGAATCCAACCCATGGACAAAACTCAGTAGAAGGCTGAAAAGCTCGACTGAACCCCTGTACATAGCTCGAGATAATAACGTATTGTACATTTGGATGTAGGGCTTTCTTCGGCTGTTGAATTCGGGAATCGTGCTGAAGTTTGCGCCTTGGTTTAGGACCCAGCGGAGCATCTCGAGACGATGATTATATTCGTTGTGGTCCGCGGTTATAATTGGCGAATAGTCAGCAGCTAGATCTTCAACTAAGACGGAAACAAGAGTGAGTAGTCTGTAACTTGCAATATTCTGAAGGAATATCGCTTTCGTTAAGTCCATGTTACCAGTCGTGAGTGCTGAGATGAGTTGTTGCTCCGGTGCACGCGGTATACACACTGTAAAGCGCTCTGCCCAAAGAGCTTTCACTAAGTCTATGTTTCGATCACGGAGCGCCTGGAAAAACTGTGTCGAGAAAACGAGACCGAAACCTGACAGTGTTGTTATCTTCATAATGAAGTCCTCAACGTCTGTCAACCGTGTCGCTAACGTACAAAAAGTCAGAGGGTTGTCGTAGAAGTACAAGAACTCGATCGGCTTTGCTAGATCAGGCGTCTGGTCTGTCTCGTACCTAGACCTCCCGATGGCGTTGCGCAGAACGCGGCTATACAACCTTGAACTAATATCTGCAGTGACCTGCTCATAAGCCATTTCTGGATCAGCACCGGCATCCAACAAAAAGGCCAAGAACTCGGCTTCTAGCGTTGTTGATACATAACGCCCCCAACACATTCCTTGTTCCAGGACTTCCCAAAGAGTTTGGCGCCATAGCTGTGTCTGATTAATATCAGCGCCAAACTCCACGAACATCTTCAGCATAGGCAGTTTGCGCCTCTCAAACGAGCCCCAGAACCGTGCGCCAAAATACATCCTGGGACCGGCAGGGTCTGTTGCGAGATCTTGAAAAGAAATTTCTTCGGGGTGGATGAGGTCCGACAAATCCGCACCTAGAGGTTCGAAGAACAGTAGATCGATAGCTGCTGTAAATAATTCGGATTTCGATATTGACCGTTTTCGTTCCCTTTGCAAAAGTCGCATGGCAAAATCTCTCATTTCGGGTTTCGACCAGGCCACCCGAATTAACACCCAGTCTACGATTTGCTCTTCCGCCAACCTGAATCCTTGTTTCCTGAAATCCTCCACAAAACACTTTTCCGAAGCTGCATTTTTTAGGATTTTAAGAAAATTTGCTTCGCCAATGATTTCATAGGAAGGTTTAAATCCCCCAAGGTCCGAACACCGGTCCCTGGGGTCAACCTCAATCCCTACATGGCGAAGAAGAATTGAGGCAATATCGAAATTCTTCCGCAGGATCTTCTGGAGGAGCGATGCCCAAATCCCGTACCCAAACCCAAGGCTTAGCAGTAATCCCAACTTCTTTGGACAGTCTGTAAACAACGGAATAACCTCTAGGCTGTGGCGCCTATATTTATAGTCCTCAATGTGCGCTACCTTTATATCTCTAGGATTCCACAGCTTCAGGAATATGTCTAAATTATCCATTTTTATGAGACATAGATATAGTAAATTCATGGCTTCAAGACCGTTCCTTGGCGGGGAACCATCTTTTTCAATATCTTCTAAAAGTCTCCGCGAATTATCGGGCTTCCCCCCCCACAAACTACCAGGCAGGATATCATATAAGTTCAAAGTAACTTCGGGGTGGGATGCTCGAATCCATTCCAGCATTTCGATGTCCCCTCGTTGGTATAAGGGTACGACCAGGGATTGGCAGGTGGTAACTATAGAGACGGTGTTGTTGGAAAGTAATTTCCGAAAGGCAGCGCGAGCATTCAAGCTGTCTACTTGTTTTAAGAGAGGCTCGATTAGATGTTCTTTGTATTCATCAATAATATTATTCGACAGCTGGTAGATGATAGCTCTCAACAAGGGGTAGTATGAAGGTAGGTGCTGGCCCCGAACTGCCGAACCGTTGTTATCCCGGGAAGGTAAGTACCGATCGGCGAACTGCTCTAAGTATCTGCTGGCTTGCCATATTGGCAGACTTTTAATCGTTGAAATTGGTATGAATCTCTGTGTCGCTAGTGTGGGTATTATATCGATATCGAAGCTCGGGGGTGTACGGACAAGAACAAGAGGTAGTGAGGATCTGGTATCATCGCCAACAGTTTGGACATCCGTGCTCGAGACTGGGCAAAGCAGAAAGCATCACCATTAGCATTTCAGGTTAGAAAAGAAACTATAGATAATAGGAGGTATACCTTTAGTCATCATTCTGTCTGTGAATGTAATGTTCCGAGAGGTCCATCTCTCAAACCGTTTCATTGGCACCTTAACGACTTGACTTAAAGTTATTTCTGACTTCTTGCCTAATTCCTCACGTGCAAGCAAATCCCGGTAGACTTTATGGTATTCTCTGTTGTTCAGTCGTTTCCTACAGCCCCATTTATGGAGCCGGTCACGATACTGGGATTGTCTAATTTAGGAAACAAATGTTAGAGATTTACAAATAATAAGTGCCAGGACCTCTGAATTGAAAGGAAAACTTACGTTGCGTTCAAGTTATAAGTCTTATTGACCTCCAACTGGACTTGTTTAACACTCAATAACTCCACGGAGTATAGGATTTCAATTGCGCTGCGGATCTGAGGCTCATCGAGTCTATCACACCTCGCAGACCGTTTCCTAGCCGGTAGCTGAGAAAGGTCTAGTTCCATTTTGTCCGAAGATGAAGATATTGCAAATACGACTTCTTCGCAAGGCTTTGCAAATTCGATGCTGTAGTGTATATTCTAGGTCACAGCCCGAGTAACTCCGCTTGAACGAAAGAAGACGTAGGGGATAGTAATACGCAACAGATAAAGGAATCCGCAGAGTTTAGCGCTTCAGTAGGATTTGAGAATCGGGTCGGTTGGTTGCAGTACGGTGATGAATTTCCCGGACTCGACGAAGGCCGACGCCTGGTCCTTATATAACTGCCCAAGACGACCACAAACATCGCTGAGGGGCAATGTGTTGCTGGCACCAGCACTGGGCATGAACCACATCTCTGAAGGAGCCGGCGCCTTATTGGCTGAAAACCATTTATCGTTAACCCAAATGGGTCTACGTAGCACACGAGGGTGTGATGCATAATGTGTAAGGATGGGCATGCGTGATGCGTGGTGCGCCGTGCGTGGCGTTTGCCTAGGAGTAATTAAGGTACATGTATCTTGGAGTGGATAGTTTAGCAGCCAAGGTTCGAGTTGGCTCTATCTTGAAGTGCATAATTCTAGAAACTGTGACGATATTGCCACGGTGTCGATACGGTGTGTATGTGGACCAGACATTCATAGGGATCCGGATGCAAGATCTCTACGGACTAGTACGTGCATCGCCCAATCGCAAGAAAGAAAGAATGGATCCATGGATCTCAGCTCAGATCAGGGTAATATATTCAGGAGGCTCCGCGGAACAGGCCTGCAACGAACAAGCCAGGAGCAACAAATAGGACATTTTGATGCCCTACTAGTTATATTATGGCTAACACATATATACTACCTGGTCTGGTCTCAGTCCCAAGAAGAAGCTACTAGCAGCCTGCGGATCATACTAACCAAGTGAACTGTTACCTTTGAATCACTAAGTTAGCCGCTACAGTATTACCGCAGCCGTAAAAAGGCGAGAATAGGTATATTCCAAAGCGTTAATATCTAAAAAACTGTTATTTAATAAAGGGAGCAGTCAGATATAATATCTGCTACAGATCGCTTGCACGATTTATGATCGATATACTGCGTATAGATACTTTGTAAGGAACGTGTTATCGTTGATTTAACCTTGCCCGGTTTTGGTCAGTTTGCCTAAGTCTGGTAGCGAATAAGAAATTTTGACAGCCTTGTAACTCCGACCGGATTGAATGATACATTAATATTATATTCCTGAGTACTCGAGTATATCGTTATAAAATGAGAAATGACTTCAACCATTCAGCTAGCTGTGTAAGCAATACTACTATCCTGGAACTCTATCCTTATTTTACCGTCATCTCCCGTGCAGAAACATACCGGTCGTACTGCACCAGGAGTTAAATCGGCTTTGAACGCGCGGATATTGTTGATGACGGTCTCTAGATGGCTCTTGCTAAGCTTTCCTTTGCCCTTCCCACGTTTCCATTCGACGCGGGCCAACCCTAGTAAGTTGTCAGGAAGCTCTTCGGTCCATTTCTGACATCAAACAGTATAGTTTTGACCGCTTTAGTATTATTAGTTTAGTCTAGCTAAAAGATGCACTAGCCAGGCCGGTTTTTGATAAGATATACGATGTTGTTCCAGGGACGATTCCGGGAAAGAGATCTACGAACAGCCAAATGGTGCGCGTCGGTACCCCACCCTAGTTCTGGGGATTTTATAAGGATTTACAGCATATCAGAGGCATCAGGAGCCCCTATATCAGATTGATAAACTTCTAAAGCGATGCAAAGATTGTGGGGTTTTCGTGTTCGCTTCAACGGTTCGGGGGTTTTCTAGTCAAAGCCCTCGCGATTTCTGGCTGTTCATTAGCGGCTTCCCTTTTAGCTACCTGTTTGTAATGTAATAGCGCAAGTGAAAGGCTCCCTATCGCTCGCAGGCTGTATTCAAAGCATTTGTATTCAGGCTACGGTTGCCTCGTAACCGGGCGTCACAATGAGACCACTGGCTATGATATACATTCCTCCGGCCGGAAGTTTCTCTGATAGGTTGTGTATTTTGTTCTTGCTCAATCTTATTTTTTTGTTGGTGTATTGGGCTATCAGCGTCCTCATTTCTCAGCTGTAGGGCGGGATATCAGATGACAGAGCTAGAGTAGAGTGTTAGGGCTTAGTTTTGAATGGACGACTCTTAAGATCTTTTTGCCAACAACGTCTCTAGGGAGGCTCCGCCTCAGAATCATCAAGTTTCGAGGCCGGCCCAGGCCCTCGATTTCATTGGCAGATGCAGCGCGCCTTGAATGCTGTCGTCGGAGGAGATGCCGGCCCGGTCGTGTAACAGCTGATCGGTTTAGATTTGGTTCATTGTACCACGCATCGCTCAGCGTGGATATGGCAAACAGGGCGGCCTCAAGTTCTGGGACACGAGTAGCTGGCGGCTTTACAATCCACCTGTTAAAGAAGGCGCTCAACCTTGAGGTCACGCTATACTGCTATCAAGGTGGTTGTTTTCGAGGTTCCGGTAACCAAGAGCTGGCTATTGGGAGGAACTGCTTTAAGCGCGCAAACCAGCTCAAGGTAGGTCGAATTAAGAAGGACGACTGCACAATCGACTTCGCCTCGTAATATACGACTGAGCCTCGTAACGTATAACGACAACCCTCCACCAACCATTTTCTAACGCGCTTTGACCAACCATTTACCTCGCCTTGTTGCTTCTCCATATATTTAAACCAGCTCCCGGGCCCTCCTAAGATTTCTCGAGACACTCTCCTCACCTCGTCTCATCACTTTCCACAAGTAAAGAAAACTGGGCTTCAGGCCATTTACAGATCAGCGATGAATCTATCCCAGTTTCTAGACGATATTACCCTCCCGGAGATTAGGAAGGCGCCTAGCCGGTCTACTACCAGAACAACGGTTCCCGCACACCCCAGGGACTATTTGTCCGACCTCACGCCATGGGTCGGACTGGATGAGGACATCGAGCGGTTTTTTAGCCCCCACCTAAGCCTTAAGGTAAGTTTTATAAGCTGCTCTTTGGTCCGGCCCTAGAATACTTCCAGGTATTTCATAACTACGTATAGCTTCTTAGAATATTTAGGCTAAGTAAGAACCAAATTTTCAGGCGCAAAGATTTAGCCAGGTATTAGATAACATTAAGATCGATGCGGAACGGAAACGCCTTTGCGGCAACGAAGCGCACGTAGTCGCCTTAGGTACTTTGACATATGAAGCAGCAACTTTAGCGATCCTAGACCAAATTTTGCCCATTAAATGTGACTTCAGCGACCATCAGTCCACCCTTAATATTGGTGACCCTGATCGGGTATTCTATGAACTCACCGACAACGAAACTCAAAGGTCAAAAGCCAAATTTCTAATGGAGTGGAAAACGCCTTGGGCGTTGGAGACCCAAGAAGACATAATAGAACATTTCAACAGCCATCGCGGGGACGCCACGGATAAGGTTGTCAAAGCGATTAGCCAGCTATATGGCTACATGACGTTCAATAACCTCATCAATGGAGGGTTATCAAACTACGATACGTTGTACTTGCTTCGCAGAACGGGAGATATCGGTCTGGAAATCTCCAGGCCGTTCCGATACAATGATCGGGGCATCCGAAGCCCCGTCGCGGCTCTGACATACATTTGTCACTATGCGACAACAGTCGAGTCCTTTCACTATTCTCCGGTAGATAAAGGGCCGGTGGGAACCCACACCTTCGTTCTAGAAGATTTGGACGTTGAGGGAACTTGGGACAAATACATTGAGGTCCCGTGGAAAGAAATGCGCCTAAAGCTAACAAGCGCAGTCAGTAAAAATATAGCCAGCGTAATGGCTGGAGAGGTGATTGCCAAGCCGGGATCTAAGTTTAGATACTCAACGACGGCTTTTTTCAAGGTTTATGATATAACAACACCCACAAAGCGCGAGGCGGCAAACGCTGAAATAAA
Organism: Orbilia javanica; assembly: GCA_036872735.1. Lineage (NCBI taxonomy): Eukaryota > Fungi > Ascomycota > Orbiliomycetes > Orbiliales > Orbiliaceae > Orbilia > Orbilia javanica. Next base: position 90,585 of record JAVHNR010000005.1, read on the forward strand.
AGCGTAAGATTCCGAATTCCTCCACTGCTAGCGCTCCCTCAACTCCCCTCTCAGCCTTTTCTACTGCCTCTCATTATTGAAGAAATCTTGAAATAAATCACGGTATGCTAACCCTTATAAACCCAGGTACACCAACCTCGAAACCCTCCAAGGAAAGTACATCGCAAGGCTTTATGCCGCGGGAACTTCTTGTGGATCACTCAAGTTTCTTATTCTGGAGGATTGCGGGAAAACCCCGTGGGAAGAGAGTGTAGATGAAACTTTTTGGGCTCAGGCAAGGAAGGCCATTCAGAGCTTACACAAGCAAGGATACATCCACGGGGATGTAAAGCCCAACAACTTAGCAACCTCAAAGAGGGGGGTTAGACTGATAGATCTCGGCGCCTGCCGCAGGGGAAGCCTGGCAGATCAATCTGGAGAGCTTTTGGAATTCGATAGGTTAAGAAGAGAGTGGGAAGAGGAGCAAGAAGACAATGCTGATTGATGGCAATGCTTACAACGGCAATTTCTAAGAGTATGTACCAGTTTTTTACGAGTGCTATCGGTCGGGACAGTGAAACTAATGCAATACGCGGCAGTAGCATTAGTAGATAGGAAATTGTCTCGCATCCAAACCCCGCCGACTGTGGAAAGTAGATTTTCCATTCTATTGCATTTCCAAGCAGCGCAGGCCCGCCCCCCCTCCCTCCCCCGCTCCTCCTCCCTCCCCCTTCCTCTTCCTTTTACTTTAAAATGTAATAGTAGTATTAAGGTTTCTACAGACCCGCAGAACGTTTTCACTATTTCATGTCCGCTATTGTAAGCTTGTGGTGATTCACTATAATAGGAACCCCATAGAGCTTTAACGAAATTCAAAAGAGGTTTACGCGGGTTCGAGTAGTGCTAAAGACCTCGGATAGTATCACAATGGCTGTGGCTAGTGGTGATAGCTCTTTTGATAGTGGTGATGGCGATGGTGGGTTGATTTTGGTGACGGCGATATGAAATTGTGTACACGTGTGGCCTTCGAAGACTATGAAAAAAGAGACAGTGCTGTGTTTACGACCTCGGATCCTCCCATGTATCGCGCAGATAAAATAGTCAGTAAATTAAGAAGGCTTGCCCATCTTTACTAAAGCTACGTCGTACTCTGAATGATAGATTTGCAACGACTGTCGAAACGTTTCCCGGAAGCCCTCCAAAGCAAGCCAGCCTCTAGACCTACAAGGCTTTTGTATTCCATAATTATCCATGAATTGCCAAGAGCCCACTGTATCCGAAAGTGGGCTAAGGTTGGAAAGCTGCGAGGAGGCTGAGGATAGGGTCATCTTAGAAACATGGACAGGTTCGCAAGAAAAGGTTTCCTCCGCCGTTATAGGTTGCCTCGAATCGGTATCTGTTACTTGTTGCTATCCCATGCATAAATTCGAATTCAGGGGACTCGTCGAGTCGCATCTCTCTTCAATTCGTGTTCCACGTATGTCTGTGCTGCCAGCAAAACGTCCGTGGAAATTTCTAATCTATCGCGCTGTCGACATCATCACAGCCGTATACGGTTATCGATACTATTCCGAAACTCTAATTGAAAACAACGGCAACCCCGAGACCGTAGTAGTTTCGAAAACTCAGCTTCCCTTCCCATGAATGACAGCTCCCGCATGAAGATGTGTGATTTTGCGCGTTGTGGTATTGTGTCGGGGTGACCATTCATTGCATAGACTGTCGGCGGCTAGCGACACACCACCAGCACCCATGGCCAAGATGCCACATAGTGCTGTGCCTTATGCTGAAAGCTCCCGAATTTTACTTCTAAATTGCTAGTAATTTTTTAACACAAAATGGGGGAGTTCAAACTATATCAAACGCAAGTTAGAACCAGTTGACCCTAGTGTCCGTCCATCGGACCTACTTAACAGCTCAGACCTCGATGTCGATAGGTCAAACGGGAATATCGCAAATTTTAAACGAATTTTGAATACAAAAGAGTCGAATTGATTATATATACTCAAAGAAGTACTCCTAATGGCAGGCAATTCTATAGCCCAGAACCAAGGGAACACAAACATCACTCGTATCCGGCAAACAACGCTGAGGCATCAAACATTGAATCTACGGTCCCATCCTGTGGGTTCCGGTGTTGTCCCGGAAAGTCTACCAGATTTCTGGAACAGAGTCCCATCCAGGACTCCATCTCAGTCTGCCGCTGACACCGACTCTTCTGCAGAAGGGGAAAGTAACGCGGAGCCATCCTCTCAAGGGCCCTCTACATCCCAAAGATCATCTGTATCGGCGAACAATGATATTACCGGACCCGAAGAAGGGGGGATCAATATCCGCTGCTTTTTCACACATGAATGTGACCTTCTAGTCGTCATCAGACGAATCGGGTTCGCTCCTGTTAGGTATGCGGTTTCTCAAGCGGTCCTTTCCATATCGTCGAGGGTTTTGAGACCTCTCATAAGAGGGCTTCCCGATATCGAAGTTACCGTAGCTGAGAGAAGACTGAAGGTCCTAGAGATTTCCGGCGACTCCGAAGCGTTTCGGATTATATTTTCTATTCTTCATTTTAACCCCGCTTCGGATATCCGAGATATTAGCGTCAAAACCTTTGCTGAAATAACTTTCCTGAGCGAGATGTATCAGTGGCAAAGAGTGCTTGACATTTGGAACCAGGTATGGTTAGATAAATGGGAGCCACATGCCCTAGAGCCAGGGAATGAGGATTGGCTATTCATTGCAGGTATCTTCGGCAGAAACGAGCAAATAGAAGCATTGGTAGCAATTCTTGCAAAACAGTGCTATATGATGGAAGGCAAAATGATGCAACAAAGGAGTCCAGGTTGGAGTCGTTTAGATACACGCCTCTGGCCAGAAGAACGGCTGAGTAAGTATCATAAACCCAGGCTTGCGGATTCTCTTTGAAGATTACGATATTCCGATCCGAAGCACTAACCCACTCCTGCGAAACCTGAAGGGGAAATCCTGCAGCGGCGAGAACTAAGGTTGAGCCACTTGCTCTTAGGATTAGGTCTACTACGCTCGACTCTATCCTACCACTGCGTGGAGGTAGGGACGGTCGTGATACCTTGGAGCGGGGCCAGCACTACTCTTGATCTAGATCGCCCAGTCTGTGATTCTATAATTTGCCGGTGCCTAGCATACGGGACCTTTTTGCGAAGCATCGCTCAGGTTGACCGAGAGCTCGGAACGTGCTCGGAATCCCAAGACTGGAAGGTATCTGTAGCGGAACTCGAAGAAAAACTTGGTAGAGTCAGCTTCGATACGCTTGAAGCTGTCGTTCCGGGGCATAGATGCATCCTAGAGGCCATCAGGACAGGCTTTCTAAACTGCGTCGCAAATGGTGATACAATGGATGAAGCTGGTATAAGGAGAGTATTTGGGACGTCTATTGCCAGGCATAGAGGCGATACAGGTTCTCACAGCGCTACCTGACTACCTCAAAGCGCCCAATCAAGCTAGCTATAGACCTGTTGTTGAAGTTTGAAAGCGTAAGTTCTCCAGAAAAGTCTTCAAAGTGGGCACCGACCCTAAACCTCATCGACCTCTAGGATACGGAAATTCAAGCATAGGGTTACGGGAACGTCAGTCTCTACTAGAATTGATTCAGCCAGCTAGGGAAGGAATTTTCGGCGATACATCAAAATGTAACGGACATTAATAATGTCTGGCAGCAGCCAGCTAGTAAGATGTACTATTGGTGTTTGGGTTTACTGGTCCCTGCTATTCTTCAGACGATCGATCTTTTGTCTTTATTTCTCTGGTCTTTCGTTCCTGGCGCTATCAGGTTATTATTATTCTTATTATTTTTATTATTATTATTCTTATTATTCTTATTATTATTGCTTACGGGACATGCCTAAAGATAATTTAATGTGTTACTTCTAAAAATGTACATTTGAAGGGTGGCTGGACCTGTAAAAATGAGGGCCCTATCCTATATCAGAATCTTCTGCTCCAGACAAGGCAGATATAGAACTAGGGAAAATGGTTGTCCCGTACCCAAACCCCCCAACGGCGTTGACGGCTAAATCTAGAATAATTTCACATATCGGCCAACTCGTACTAATGGGCAGGCTTTCAAAACACCGATATCGCATAGGAGCGCTTCAGAGGTATAACGAAAGAGAGGGTGGTTTTAAGGAGGAAATGTGGGAGAGGTCGCCATGGGCTATCAACGGCACTCCAATGGTAACATTGCCGGTGTCTTGACAGAGCGTGACAAGCCGCTCAAAACGCCCAGGTTTGCTTTTAGGACCATTGGCAAGAATTAAACCTGCACTCACCGTACGAGACAACACTCACCGGTATATGCGAAGTTTTGGCACTCATCCAAGTCTCCGACATTCCTCGACGGCCTTCATTTGCGGTCGGAGATGGTATATACACCCTCGATCACTGCGCTGGTCCCGTTAGGACAAAGTTTCCACCAAGCTGGCTGCGTGGGATTTTGTGTGTTGGCGCCACATACGACTTTTATTGGCTGGGGATGCTCGTTGCGGACAGAAATGATGCCTGAAGTTGACATGGGGCTTGTTCTTAGGTATAACCCCGCACAAGGCTATAAGTTTTTCTTGATTTCGACACACCAGTATCTTTGATTCATCTTTAATTATCGAGTGCTCGACATTGGTGGTCATACAGCCGCAGTCAGTCACGGTTAGCTATCATATATCTCTAATACGTATATATGTATCGATACTCGTCAGTTTAACCTTCTAGAGTTATAGAAGTGTGTCGATATGCTATTTTATCGAAGGAAACCTAATACGTACATGTAACAGCCGCTACCCTAAGCTCACAGTAACTCGCACACCCGCCCCGGAGTTATTGACTCTATAATTATCCTACCGAACCCCGAACGCATCGAAGCAGCTAGCCCACTCCTCTGGCCATACAATCGCAGCTGAAGGGAAAGTAACGGTATCAATAAAATCTTTGCTTCGGAGCCGAGAGACTCCATATATGGAACGTCCAGCAGCTAAAGTTAGAGAAACGAAGCCGCCGAATTGTCCCAACACACCAGATAGTCTCGTATTATACACACCAGAACATATGGAACACTCTCATAGGTTACCGAAGGATTGGGCTAATATCCCCAAAGGGACCCCGACCCATTCGGAACCCGATACCGATACGTCAAGATCAGAGTCTCCCGTTTCAAAGAGGCTTATTCCTCGCTCGATTACCGTCAATTGCGTCGATTCATCTACTAATACTCAGCGAAAGTATAAATTAGATGATATAGTCGAGGGTGACAAGACCGAATCTATTCTAGTAGAAGACTGGGATTGCATCATATTAACAGGGGCTCGCCATAGAAGCTGGAAACACTTATATGGAGTTTCCAAAGATGTCCTTTGCGCTTCTTCGCCAGTGTTCGGAAATATGAAAGACGCACTCGTCAAATGTTATATACCCCTGAGTACCGATACTGGGACTATCGAATACAAGTCGTGCTATCTTATCTCATTGGTTATTAATGACAGCTGGAAAGATCTCGAGTTGATCTTTCGCATCATGCATTTTACCACCTTTAGTCACGATCTGGATATTGATTTTGGGACTTTGAGAAGAGTCGCAAGAATCTGTAGCGCTTTCTCATGGCAGACAGCGCTGCGATCCTGGAGCCATTTATGGCTTCAGAAATATGAACACAAAGCGCTGTTACCAGAGTATGAAGGTTGGCTTGAAATTTCAAATATTTTTGGTACTGCCAAAGAAGTCGAAAAGCTTGTGGAGCTCTTAGCAAATGAATGTTCAGAAGTTCAGCAGGATAAGGTGACTAGGTACGCGTCCGGCAGGCATTATACGGTTTCAACGGAGCATTGGCCTGCAAATCTACGAGGTAAGACTACCATCACCAAACGATTCCTGCAAATCTACTATGCTGACATACTAGAAGCCGAAATTTTAGATTGTAGGCAACGTAGAATTCGTCACCTCTACGTATCCTTAAAGTTGCTGGAAACAACTTTTAGACACGGAAGGACCGATGGGTGGGCTTGCCCATCAAAAAAGTGTTTGAACTTGGCATATGGGTCTTTCCTGCGATCAGTTGAAACGAACGGGCTCAGAGGCTTTTTGGATAGTCAGGGAAATTGGCAATCATCGGCAGCGGAACTCGAAAATCAGATGATGCAAATTTCATTCGAAACACTAGAATCTGTCAATTTATTGCACGTCTGCGTAATGACACGGTTTCGACATGGATTCACAGCCTGCATACGAAGCCGAAACCCTACCAATGCCGACGACCACTTCCACCTGATAGCGGGGAATCCAACGCCCCATCTTCCTTCTGAGCCGGCCATCGACCCGGGCTTGCGTACGACTAATGCGCTTGACTCCCCTTATGATCTTGTCTTTGTTATGTTATATATCTTCTGTGCCGTAATTGGGATTATGATCGCGGCCTCGCGATCCTAATAAGGCCGAAGCATGGCGGACCGAGAGGCAGCTTGTCGTACCGTATCATGCTGTATATATCTTTAAATAGTACTGATATTGGGTTATGTTACAATTAAGCCTCGAGCCCTTCAAGATTCGTAATTTTAATAGCAGATGGTAGATCTTACTTGCTGTTACAGGTTTTAAAGCTTGCAGCAGTGACAAATCCCACAGTTTCTCAAAGCGGGAAGCGCAGTATCCGCAAATACAAACTAGATGTGAAAGCTATATTCGGTTTTGGTGTTAGCTGAAGCGCCCTTTCCTCTTCCTCTCCAGACCCATGATCAATTATGCGTTATTAGCTATAGGGGCTACAAACCTTTAGCGGCAGTGGAGGCGGTAGTCTTAATTAACAGGGGCTTAGAGGGCAGTATGATGGCATTCCCGCACGCCGCGAAGCTGAGTGATTCTTAGTGCAGTGCTATACCGCTATAGCAGATGCCAGGCGTGGACAAATCAAACCCTGCATACGAACCCCAGATATTTCACCATGTAACATGCAGCCAACGAGAAGAGAACCGTTTGGACGCCCCGCACCCCGAATGGACCCCGCTACGATACTACGATACCGTGCGATACTACCCGCTATGGTCAGACATGAACATGGCCACCGTTGTGTTGTCCCCGCCAATCTTGTGTCCTGCTTCCAAAAAAGGTATCCCGCCCTTTTGGGAACCCCTGTTCCAGTTCGAATTCCAGGTGTTCCTTCCTCGACCAAAACTCACCTAGCTTTTCGATAGTTATGTCCGTGAGGACACTGGTATTATCCCTTTCATTACGTAATGGCCCAGCCAGTCGCAAGTTGATAATATAATCCCGCAAGACCCACCGAGAATTTTAATAGCGCCGGCGCCCCACCAGCTCCACAGGAGGCTGAGTGTTGCACAGAATGACTTGACCTTGTGAAGTCGAGTTTCTTTGTGCAATTGTGATTTGAGGGTTGTTCCAACGGGCCGACGTTATAATTATAAACTTTTACGATTGGGCATGGTACCATGGGTCTACCATAACCGTGCTTTTGGGCGTCCCCGTGGGGAAAATATCATCGGTTGGGCCAGGAAATGGAGTTATCTTCGAGCCTCCAGTCTAGCTTCTTCCACTTTGATTACCAGTTTACTAGCAGGCCAGCCAGCTCAATCCGTTGAGAGTACGCGAACCTGCAGTGATACCATCGCTCTTTCGGCGAAACCTCGCTCTGATTGGCGAGGAACAATGCCCAGTTGATGCCAAGCGGCGAGCTTGTTGTTCTTCTCATTGCTTAATATCATTCACTATACATAATATGGCGTTAAGGTCATGAGACGCAAGCCGCACTGTAACCCAAAGAAATATTTTTGCAATCTTCCCATGCAGGATCACGGGCGTGCGCTCTTTGGATTTTGGCAAATTCGAACCGCACGTTACATTCGCATGATCCGAGACCCGGGATACGAACCGTTAACCGTAAGCCCCTCGATCGAAATAATAAAAGCTAGGGTCGCGCACCCACGTTGTAATGAAATGTTTCGTTTCCTCCATTCGCTACACAATTTCTTCGCCTCGAATAAGGGTACCCCGGCCATAGCCGAACCTAAATCATGTTCGGACATTCACGTTTTAATCTTTTGATCATTACTTTGGTCTCGTTCGTGTCATTCGTTACCTCACGTACGGTTCTCACAAGTCAGACATGCGCCACTCGCTATTGCAATGCCTACGTTCCTTCAAACAAAATCCACAAGGTCACTAAAACCGTTCACAAATCCGCGCGGTATACGGTTACAAGGTGGAAGACGGTATCAAAGCCGAAATCCACACGCACAGTCACAGTAACCAAGACCACCAACGTTCAAAAGTACAGAACGGTCTGGTTGAGCAGTACCACCACTAGTTTGGTCACGAAATGGATCGGAACGACCACTCATGTTCGCACGGTCCACGCGACGACGACGATTTACACTTCTACAATTACCTTGCCAGTCACGACTTTCACCATCACACATCCTTACGTTGTTGTTCCTGTTCCCTCAGGATTCGTAGGCATAGACTCTGATCCAGACAACGTGATGGCAAGATATCCACCAGAGGATGACCCTTGGCTATCGGGTCGCAGCGCCGAACCAGAGCCGGAACCGGAACCAAAACCAGAGCCGGAAGCCAAACCGGAACCAGTACCCGCACATGGAAAATATGTAACAGCAATAACGTGTACCAAATTCTTTACCACAAAGACCGGTACCAGCGATCTATGGAAGACAACTACGAAGGCAGGCGCCACTACCACCAAAACAGTTATTACAACAAGGACCATCCAACTACCGCTTCTCACCCTCACCAAATCCACTACGCAGGTTATACCAACTTACACTAGCAAATACAAAGTTGCATTTGCGAGCAGCATATTCACGAGGACGCTAACATCCTATACCGATGCTACAACCTACCTCTCCACAGCCACCAACGATCTCCCAGTACCTACATACTACGCCGCCTGTGGCGTATACAACAAGGCTCCACATCCAGAATACCTAGAAAGGAGATACACTATTTACAACCTTGCCTTCGGCGACGACGAAAACATCCAAACCATCTGGTTCAACGGAACCTCGCATGACTGTTGCGCAAAATGTCACACCTGGGACCAAGGCGGCGCATGCATCGGTAGCGTGTGGCGCGCCCAAACCTGGTGGGGGGAGCAACCCTGCCGCGGCCCTCCCGTTGGGCCCGAGGAGTGTCCTGAATTCACCGCCAAATGCGATTTGATCATTGCTTCGTCTAGCGCACCGGATCAGTGCCGTTCGCGTTATTTCGATTTAACGTTGATCACGCCGACGTTAGAAGTTAAGGAAGGTATTGTTAGTAATGGGCCGGCGTGTAAAGCGTTCAAGTTTGCAATGTGGTGGTAGTTGCGCGAGGTAGCGTCTTGTGGCGCTGCATTTATATGATCATTGACTTACGAACTTTTGCGAAGCCAATGCCTTATACAACTACCTCAAATGATACTATTGAATAATGTAATACCAAAATGCCGTGTATGTGTTTATCCGTAACGAGTGAACTAGTTAGCAGTCTCATCTATAATAGTTCTGCGAGAGGAAGCATATCCAAATTATATACCACGATCATATGATCATGTAAAACGTTCTTCCATACCTTCAGGGGTATGGAGCCAGCCCTAGATTGAAACTAGATTGAAATATTTCGCCTTAAATTTGATTTGTGACTTATTTCTAAGTGAGTATAGTCGGCTTCAGAGGGCGACCCCCGGTACCGAACTAGTGATTGGCAAAGCCACAGAGGATGGAAAGTGAGGATTTGGAGTAGTTGAAAACGTTATAGTTTCTATTTAGCTTCAATTCTCCGCTAAAAAGGGTGTATATTTTACCCGATTGCGCGACAGGTTCTACAGTTCGAACTCCCCTGCTCTAGGATGGCAATGATGAGCCACCAGGTCTCAATCGTGAGATACATCGAATGGTGAGTAAGGCTTAGAGAATTCTATTCAAACAACGGGCTATGACGAGTATATATCCAACTAACTGCTATCCCCCTGTCGCTAAGGGTAAAAAGTACAAAACAACAGAACGCAGGGTCCGATTTAATGAGACAGGTGTAAAACTAAATAAAACGTAGCGCAAAGTTACCAATTAATATGCAGCCAGGGTACACCACCAAAAAAAGAAGAAACCAGTATGTATGCTGTATACTAGTTATATCGCTGATAGGTTCAGCCATGTCCCACCATCAAAACGCTAAGTGCCTGCTTTCCAGCCACTAGCAGCAACCGCTCTCATAATGTTGACAAAGACCACTCGGGAAATCGAATTCTCTGTCGCAATCCTCACAACAATAACGAATACTGACCGAGTCTGGCAGCTCCGCCTCAGCTAGATGCTTACCCAACTCTCTAGTATAATCGAAGTAGTCCAAACAGTATTGGCAAACGTAGTTTTGGTGGCGCTCATGGTACGCAATATTGGTGTGCCCTTGCATTTCCTTCCGTATTGCTTTGATAGGGTTTATCATGAATATGTGCTTCCTCCCGAGACAAACATCTGCATCGGGCCTGTAATAACCAGTTGCGCGCCTCCTCACGCCGATGCCTATTAGGTGCATCAGTTTATGGCCGGAATATTCCGTACAGCCGCCCCGTTCGATATGAAGAAGTAGTCCCGCCGGGGAGGAGAAATCTTCGTCGCAGGCGCAGGTGTATTGTCTACCAACATGTGTTTCGGATCTCATATGCTGCATCCGGACATCCAAAAATGTTAGATGATATCTTTCCCAATAAAGAATCTTAGCACGGAAGGTAAAGTCAAAACCTACAGCAGATAACTGCGAGGGCGCCGCGAATGTTCTTTCGCAGTCGGAGCAAGCATTATGTTTGTCCTTCTCGTGTTTGTCCCGGTTTTCCGGGTCTCTGAAATCCATGTCGCAAACAAAGCAGAAGTTGTGGTAGGAGCTGTTGTCGATATGGTCTTGGAAGGCATGGTTATTACGAAACTGGCGCTGACAGCGTCGGCAGTAGGTAGTCATGATTGGTTTATTAAAATTCGGAGTTTGGTGTTGGTGCTAGGATTTACTATTTCTTAGTGAAAGTGATAGTTCAATTGTAGTGGTCGAAGTGAATTCTGAAGTTTAACAATTAAATTATTTTAAGTCGGAGAGACTTCAGGCAACATTACGCCGGACCGTAGTAATTAACGGGTTTGTACCCGAACATTGCGCTCGGACAGTTAGGAAGCCCCTGACGTCGTGCAACGCGACAGCGCGCCCAAGCTCGGTGTTGGAATATGGACGAGGAAATTAGTTCTTGGTCCAAAGCAAAAGCCTCGTTACGCCTTTGGGTGATGTGGAGCTTCAAGCTCCACCACGATATCACGTGCGTAACTTTACAGAGTCCTTCATATGCCTAGTTGGCTCTTACAAATATAGGTTTGAAAGCACAGATGAGACGTAGGTCTCAAAACGCGAATTCAAGAATTGACGCACGCTGACTCATCTTTAGAGCTGCAGGAGGGACACATTTGAAATAGAGCTGTTGGGGAAGCATCGGAGTAATATCAATTGCAACGCAGATTTCGATCATAACTGGATCCACCCAGAGCGAATGAAAGACACCGACTTGAGGCATTCAAGAACCATGAGAGTTTTCGGGCATGGTCTCATTCTCCGAGTTCATGCATGCTAATTTTGGCCGGGTATAACAATGAATCGGCTTATTCGGCCAGGCACGCCTGGCTTTTCCCAGCTAAGGTGCTTTGGATATGATCGAAAATCTCAGGAAGTCTGAACGACCAAGCCAGACCCTTACACCCTCTATATCCTAGGACTTCAGGAGCACCTTTCCTCACGTTCCGTTAAATATCACCTTCAAATTTTTAAAGCTAACCTATCATGCTTTGCGAAGTGAAACAGAGGATGCCGAGCTCTGCGCAGAAATTCAAGAAAACAACATGGTTTTCTGGAAAGCGGAAAATTTTGCAGTATTGGCGGTGGGGATCTAAAGAGACCATGTTTTGAGTGGAATACCTACGGCCGTTACCTCATATGGTAAATCTGTTTTGAAAACTTCAGGCAACTTATGTGAGGCACAGCAGCTTTGAGTAACTTGTGGGGGAGGATATACATGATTGGTCTGTTTTGGCAGCCTCGAATGCAATGTGCGCTTTGGGAAGATTTTCTCATTGGCTATGGTTTATACAATAGAAAACACAGCAGTGCACATGCGTACTACCTACTTTCTATAAAAAGTATTGTCAAGATTGGTGTTCAAGATTGACTACATACTTGATTAACCAAATCAAAAATCAAGGCATGATTGCAAATTAGAGCTCGACAAAATTTTATGAATATCCCTCCTAAACGGCTCGGCGCCTCTAAACGCCGTCCCATCCGCCAAATACCTACTATAAAAAGTCGAGTTATACCCCCACGAAAACTGTACCCTCAACCTGAAATGCTTCTTAAGGACATACTCAAAAAACCCCAACTCGTAGGGTAAATCGCTATCAAGCGACCCATCCCGTTGATCAAGAAACATTAACTCATGAAAAAGCCTTAATAACCTCACTTGAGTCAACAGCCTTCCGTCCGACCCAGTCCCCACTGGTCTCGTAAGCAACTGTATCTCTGGATATCGCGAAATATCCGCCGCATTCCACGGGATACAAGCATCGAGAGCTCCGTGAATTCCAAGGAATGTTACTGGGATACGTTTGTACTTTACCCCATCGAGCCATGCAGGTCTTCTCTCTACCGCTCGACCAGCACAGTTCAGTTGCTGTTGTGCAAAACACCAAAATAGTTCATGGCAGCCAATTATCATCATTATGGCTTGGACGGCGCCTGCGGTTGGTATGTCTCGATCGTTGTTATGCGGCTGTTGGGTATTTGGTAAAACGGTTCCACCCAGGATAGCTTCTCTTCTGCCCCTTTCGACGAGGTATTCTCCGAGCTCGCCAAACACTTCGTCTAGTTGAGCCTGTGATGACTTCCGTTTATTATAACAAGCCCACCGACGAATATAGGCCACATCTTCTGGGCGAAAAGCTCTTTTTGTAATGTACGGGTGGGGAACTGGAGAATCCGATGGCCCCGCAAAGCTCATCCTTAGCATCGCGGCCTTCGGGTGGTCCGCAAAAAAGGGCCCCCAGTAAACACTGGATAAAACCGCTGATACCAAAAAGAATCGATACATGCTGGCATAAACCTTGAAATTGACTTCTTCAGGCGAAACACCAGGTTGCAGGTTGGTAACGCCGTTCCTGCAAGGTCTCCGTAGTTGTATTTTAGAGCTCGATTGTTGACAAAATATGTGGATGTCCCGTTTCTCGTGTCCGAGGAAGAGAGCAACTTCGATGAAATACTGCAAATCGAAGACTCGAACCATTTCATCTATGGATGGAGGGTTGTGGCGTGCCCCCAGACGGTGGATCGGGATTCTTTTGGGTGGTCTTTCGCTCTCTACGACGTTTACTCCACTTCTTTGGAGGACCATGGTTTGATACTGCCTCTCGGCCATATCGATAGCTCGAACCTACATTTAACTTTTATTAGCCACTATTTCGCCTTCGAAATCCGAAGAGTTAATATGATAAAGAACTTACAGCCCTAAGTGCATCATCAAACGCGACCATACAACGACTACCGATATGCGAAATCACAGCCTTATGGTGACCCCTCCAGATCGATTGTAGCTGTTGACATGTCGCCGCCAGATTCGCAGCTTCCTTGAAGACCGCGCAGTTCTTAAAGATCTCGACATGGATCTCATTTGGAAGATCGAGAAACGGCGGCGAGGCCGAGATAGTTTCCATTGTTTAATGTCTTTGCATGCGTTGTGTCGACTCAATCGGGGGTGTTTTGTGGGTTTTGATGACACCGATCAGCTGCGGCTGTCCAGCTTCCGTTCCGTCGATACTTAGCACTTAAATACCGGAATACAGCGACGAGAAGTTGGATTTTTGTCCAGAACTGTGGCGGCACGGTTTGATCCTTTGGTTTTTCTATATATAGAAGACATATACGTATCCGTCTGCGACACGATGTTGGAAGCAATTCGCAGTTCCTAGCCGGGCGGCAGAGCAAAACGTTCCAGACTTGTGGGTTCCTTTGGTTCGGCTCCAACGTCAAGCAGCGCATAACAACCTGAAAAAAGTTATTGTCGGCTTGGCGTTAAAGATCCAAAGAGGCAGCGGTCATGAGGATTTCGCCACCTTCGTAAATAATAATAACCTTGGTTTCTCTCTCCCAAATTGAATTGATTTCCTAATAAAGGCCTCGGCGCGGTCCGTATATATATAGAAATCGCCGAACCTAGACAAGAGCGCGCTTTTATGGCCTTCGTAAAGCGACTACAAGGCTATTCAGCATGGGTTTAATTAGTTTAGCAATTCCATTCCCTAGATGAAACCCACGGGCATCGTAGGGCCAACTTACTACACTCATTCCGTATACAAAACATGGTCCGGCACTCTTCATGAGGTATTTGCCTTACGAACTCGTAAATTTATAAAACAACTTGCAACACCACCTGCAGCGTTTCCTAAATTCGAAAATTGCAGAAGAGAGACAGTAGAATTTATGTATCACCAAACATCAAGTAAGAAGAAACGTGAGGATCGCCTTGGGAACAAATTCCTCATGAATATAGGGATTTCTCGAGGCAATAGGTGTCACTTGAAATAAGCTAGAAGTGGGGCAAATATAAATCTAGAAAAGAATCCGGGGCTGTCTATTCAAAGACTTGAAGATGCATCGGTAGCCATGAGCCAACAAAAGAACCTGAGACACTTGTTAAAATATCCTAGCTCTGAGTCGTAATAAAACTAACGTCAAATAATTGCTTAAACAGTACTACTATACTTAAGTAGTTATATCTATGCATTTAGATCTCCTTTTGCGGGTACAAACATGTACACACATGTAATTATTGTGATATTCTTCCATGGCCATCGATATCCAGCAGGCTCGTTTGCATGACATCACAGGGCCGAGACATGGAAGTTTGGTAAAACTCATGCACTTTGGTCGCGGAAAAAGTGAACAGCATCTAAGCTTAAACTAGTACCTGTCCTGGACAGCCTTAGCAAAACGCGCAAGAACCAACACCGGTATCTATCGAAGCACTCAACGACGAAGGGACGCGGTATATCGATGTACCGGTGAATTTTCCAAGAGTCTAGGCAAAGGACTTGCTTTGCTTGAGCGACAATGCACTGGTGGTAGAACCAATACCAACCACGACCTAGTTCGTAGAACTGGGACCCATCGAAAACTACGACTCTCCCAACAAGAATGATATGGAATATGAATGACCGTTTTCAAAACCAGGACTGCATGGGGTCCGGAGACAGGGATAAAGTACCCCACTGGGCCTCTCTGGCCCTCTGCCCCTTTCCGCCTTCCTCCCTTCCTTACTCTGAGGCGCAGAAGACAAAAACACCGCAGAAGTCGGTGATAGGGGCAGTCAAGAGGGCTTGTCGGCCAAGAAAGGGTGAGAGCCCCCCAAGCATGCAGAGGTCCTTCATATTATACTTCGGGCTCCTTCGTCGATCATGATTAGAAGTACCAGGGTGTGAAGACGACGAATAGGAAGCAAATCTCGGAAATTTCAAAACTGCAAAAGAACAAGTTCCCATATGTACCAGCGGGTACAAAGCGCATAACATGATTCAAATGTGACTACCAACATCCACCAAGAATACATGCATGTTGGCACAAAAGCAAAAACAATTCCCACACTATAGCGAAGGCGGAAATTTCACTTAACTTCACCCCGAGTCTCGTCGAATCAACTTTCCTTTTGCATCGGAAGGGTTTCCTTAATCAAGTAGGTATCATGAAATTAAAAGTGGCCTTTTGTTATGGTATAATAAATACATGAAGTACAATTAAAGAACGCTATCAACTTTGCGCCCAAAATCCAATCGATTGACTCAATCTCGAAGGTTATAAAACATTAAGTTCCAGTGCCGCATAGACCCAAACACGCATAATCCCTATAACTCGCTATGAAACCGCAGCTATCTACCATGACCCCTCCGAGCTCGGCGATTGAGGCGGTGAAGCCGCAGCATTATCGTCATCATCGTCGAATGTGAAGGTCCTGTTTATCCTTAGGACCCGTCGCGAATTCGATTCGGGCCACTGCTTCCACTTATGATTCGTGATTGAATCCCAAAAATCTTCGGCCTCTTGGTGGGTATCAAGCTCGTGAGCTAAATTCTTATTCAGGAAGTGTGATCCCCCGTTGTAAGCGTATCCACCATGTCTCTCTTGGGTTGATGGAAGGATCTGGCACTGCGCTTTCCCAGACATCCAATCTCCGTATGCTTCTATATCCGGGAACCGTTCCGTTTTCCTCCATTGGCCCCTTTGAACGATTTGGAATTTCGACAACCCGTTGCATTCTCTTATAACCTTCAAAATCTCGAACCACTCCTCCTTCGGGTTTTCCAACATACACTGCGAGAGGAAGATATCCCGAAGTTTGTCTTTACACGGTTCAATAAAGGCTTTGAGAGCTTCGACTTTTAAACTCATTCCCGCGAGTTCCACGTTTTTCAGCCTTGGTAAAGCCGGGAGGGGACATCCGTCAGCGTATCTGTTAGCTGAGGACGATAAATCTTCTAGTCGGAGCTTTTCGATGGTGCCCGCCATCGACTCGATCCATTTGCAGAAGTTTCGTCTGCCTGTTGGCACAGGGGGTGGAGGACCGCCAGGTGGGGGGAGTGGGAGGGTTCTAGTTCTTCGGTCGTGCTCGGTATAACTGACATGCAGCACCCGCAGATTTGATAGTGTAGTTTGCATTCGCTGTAATTGTAAAGGAGGTGTGGTGAACCAGGCCAGAGGGATTCCGTCACTGAACAAACCGCTGTCACTGATCTTCTCCAGGGTTGAAATTCCAGCGGTGACGGCCGCATTCATAGTGTAGTTCCAGTACGCAACATGTTTATATTCAAGTGGTATACTGTAAACCGTCATCGCGTTGACTAGCTCCGAAATGAGGCGCTGTCCGGGCCCCAACCCGACCGTGGGGTAGAGCAGCGCGAACTCTGAACGAGTCACACGATGATTTCTTCTCCACTCGAACTCAATAGATTGTATATTCGGAAAATTCATAAAGGCTAAGGTAAGCATATTAGGGACCAAGTCCCATTTATGCATGTGCTGAACCCCCGGCCACTCGCTTTTGGATTGCTCGTACATCTTCAACACAAGGCTGGCAGGCATGATTCCATAGGATCCCGGTTTCTCATTTTTCGCTTGCTCCTCGAGTTTCCTTCGAACCTCTCTCTCCGGGTTTATATACGGGGAGGTGGGGCAAATCCGCAGACTTCGTACTCTCTTGTTGATTCCCGACGGGTGCTTAGCGACTTTCAACAGATTCTCGAGGCTGACAGGGATAAAGTAGACGGTGCGGGTGGAGTATAGAGCGTCAAGGTGGAGTTCTTTGACTTTGAAATTTAACTCCTTGCAAGTCATCCGGAGAGCAAGTAAATCATCCTCGTCGAGTTCTTTGGACAGCTGGACAATAAGATCCGGCGAGAGGGAGAAAATCGGTGGTCTTTCCGTCGGAGGATCCATAGTTGTTGAGACTGTGCCGCCCAGCAATGAAGACATCTTGAAATCGTTTCCCTAGAATACCATAGACAGTTTGAACTTGTCGAACCAAGTGGCGTAGAAAATCCAAATAAAAGCTTCGGGGGAAGGTTAGTTATATAAACTCCATTCACCGAGACAGACGACAGCTGACTCATGGGGATGCCAGCATAATGTTACTCACCGACGACGGTTTCTCAGGATTATGGGATTGATCTAAACTTGCAAGCCGATGGTTGCACAACCGAGAACGTCAAGTCCAGCGATAACCCGCCAAGGCCCGCCCCCCTGTCGAATAGGCTGTTGAAACGATACCAGAGGACAGCAGTCGCTACCAATATTAATATTAATATTAATGGATCGCAGCGCAATCCATCGCCACTAAACTACCCCTCAAAAAAGAGGTCCAGTTTATCGATATCTCCAAAACTTTACTGGCTCGGCTAGCTAGCTAGATGGCGCCGACCCGATTCCTCGCCCGGACCATGGGGCCAACTCTGCTCGCTCTTTCAGCCTCAGAGTATCGAAACTGGCATGTTTTCCCTCAGAGCTCGCCAGCGGTGGTTCTTCTGAACGGTACCATTCTGTTTGCCTGTGGGGTCGGGATCGTTCAGTCCCACAATGTCTGGCATCCTCCGCAAGCTCTGCTGGTGACGGCACTAGGCTGGTCGATCTTGGCACTTGGAGCCTCGCGAATGGCCGTTCCGGAACTTGTTCTGTCGTCGGTACAGGAAAGCCAAGGCCCGCCAAATGCTCTGCTGCTCGGCATGGGCACCGTCGGCGTCGTTCTTTGCACGATCGGATATTGGCTGTAGTCATACGTGCATAAGCTTCGAAGAAGCCTGCAAGGTGACCGCTGACATTGACGAATGTTGCTAAACTGGCCACGAACACATCCGCATGCGTGTTGACGTCTCGTTGCTATTCTTGCCTCTATTTTTACTTTCTGTAGCCCATCGCTTGGACTTCCCCGAAGGAACTATTTATGCTTCTACTGTTTTGTAGTCATCATATTATACTCATCTGATTTTTGGATATCTGATTTTATCCCCTTTCTCTCCAGCGCAGAAATATTACCGTCATGAGAGTTCGTCAAGAACAATGATCATGACAAACTCCCACGTTTTCAACGCATGTTTCATATACGAATGTAAATTCTCGACGCTTGAAGACGTGAACCCCGTGGCCAGATATCTAGATACCTAGCACTACTATTGAAAATCACGAACACGGTTCAATTTCCCACCATTGTCTTCCCTCAAGGAACAGAATTTGCCCGTAAGCGCCATCCGAAACGCCTAAGTCCCAATCTCGCAACATCCTCCTAACGTTATAACTAAAATTCCACAACAATTCAACTGAGAGATTTTGCCCACTGCCTGCCGTATCCGGCGCAAGATCCCCATATTTTAAGTTTATCGATCCCGCTGTCTCAACGTCCCCTGAACTAGCAGCCGTAGCACAGCGGAATACAC
Organism: Orbilia javanica; assembly: GCA_036872735.1. Taxonomy (NCBI): domain Eukaryota; kingdom Fungi; phylum Ascomycota; class Orbiliomycetes; order Orbiliales; family Orbiliaceae; genus Orbilia; species Orbilia javanica. The sequence goes on from JAVHNR010000005.1 coordinate 109,592, forward strand.
AATTTGCGACTGGGAGAAATTTCGAGTAAAGAAGAAAGGCAAAAACTTGAAAGATCGGCCGAAGGGGTCCTAGCTCTGTCCAAGAACATTCATATTTCGGCTGAAAGAAGTCCAGTCTGTAGGAACGAGACTAAACCTGTCACATGAAGTTCAACTTTGTGTTTCATAATCCGGCTGGCTATCGACAGGCCCCTCGTCGGGGTCTATCAATTGCAGCCCCTGGGCCCGAAATTGAAGGTTGGGTCTAAGCTATGGGCCCACACAGGGTAAAACCTGCCCAACAAACAAAAAAAACAGCGAGGGGACGAGAATGATTTAAGCTTCTGTTTAATTGGCCTCGAGTCTTATTTCCGCCTTGTGGGGATCAAATAGGATTACTAATTCCTTCCCCCCCGCAAAAGCGCAAATTCTTGGCGTCAATTCGTGTGTAACGCAGCCACACCCTGAGAAAAAAAACCTTTTGAATCGAGTTAGACGAACTCGCAGTTGTTCGTCCAAAAGTGAATTCGTGAATTCCGCAGCAGCTGCAGCCTTAAATCATGAGTATTCAGCTCTACACCAAAAGGGCAAGGTCACAGCCCTGCAGCTGGCCTGATAATAGAGCAATTGCCTGTCGCCAAGGCTTGCGCTTCTGAATCGTTGGAATTAAGCAAAATTTGGTATCAGGGGTGGACGTGTGTGTAGACTTTAGTTCGATTGTGATAGGAAACTGGGAGGCTATAAAGGCCCCGATTGTGCCCCTGAGGTAGGAGAACTTATAGTAGAATCGGTATCTCGATTGAATCTTCTCGACCGCATACAATTGTCGCCATATCTTCATCTACAAACCAATTCAATACATTTTTTCTAGAACATTTTCTTGACATATTCATCCAAAATGCGATCCACATTCTCCAGTGTTCTCATTGCGCTTGCCGCCATCGAAGTCGCAGTCGCGGTGCAGCCCCTTGGAGGCTCCATGGCTCTCGTAAAGCGTCAAGCCGTTTGCGCCGGTCCAGTTATTTGCGAACAGACTTCATCAAGCTGTATGTTCTTCGAAACAATGCGCCTCTTACTATTTCGAATTAAATCAATGATCTAACAAAATATTATTAGGTACCTCTTGCGAACTGGGATTCTATTGCTCAGGAGGAGGTTGTTGCGAAGATGGCCAGATCTGTTCCGGCTTCAAGCCTTGTGTCGGTGAGTACTTCAAATATCTAACATATCATCCATCCAAAGTGCTATATTCTAATATATCATAACAATAGACGCCGGTACCCCAGTCAGAGACGCCGAAGAGACCCAAGTCTGGTACGTTAATTCCTCAACCTCCACCATCACATTCACATAACCCTAACTAACACCCACCTTAACAGCCCAACCGACGCCCCCATCTGCACAGCTTCAGACCTAATCCCAGTCTGCTCCGGCTCCCTTGAAGACTGGGCCACCATCTCCGCCGGCCTCGGCGCCGAAACAACTACCGCTGACGGACCAACTTTCTCAGTCCCATCGGTAACCGCACCCGCCACTAGCACAGAGTTCGAGCCGGAGTTCACATCTACATCGGAATTCGAAGTCGAGTCTTCGACTTCCTTTGAAGAACCTACTACTACACCTGCGCCTACTTCTCCATTCGAAACTACTGCGGCCCCGGAATCTACTGATGCTGAGGAGAGCGCGAGTTCGACGAGGGGGGCGTCTACTACTACCTCTGCTCCGGCTTCGACGCCGAACAGTGGTGTGAAGATGCAGTTTAGCTTGGGATTGGCGGCTGGGTTAATACTTGTGACTTCGCTGCTGTTGTAAAAGTGGTTGAGGCAGTAACTTGATTATTTTTGTATAGCTTGGGATACGGGATCCCTATTGTTGGATATGGTTTCGAACATACAACTTTTGTAATTAGTAATTCTACGTACAAAATTATGATTTAGCGCTGTTCAATGAGATATGGTTCGATTTTGGGCATTGTATTAGGTTCGTGTAAAGTTTGTTCAACTGTTGAGTTAGGATGCGCCTTGTTGCACATAGTTCATTGCCGTCTTGAATTTAAGAGCGACAAGGACTCTCCCTAAAGTTATTGACATTCTGCGACAGTTAATTCACCATCTTACTATCAACTAATCAAGAATATTTATGCCTTATAATCCAAAACTATATAATCAATAAAACAAACCAAAGACAGAGATACTTAAATTAAATATACACGCAGCCGGAGTAACAATCTTTTTTCGCCATCATATAACCGCATGTATAGATACCCAAACTTTCACACGCAGCAATTTTCACATATGAAATCGAACCTTTTGTTTTTCAAAGAATATATACACAGCACACATACACCATTATCCATTAAACTAACACCTGCATGCGATCCGACACCGAAGACGAAACACTAAGGAAATTCAAAGTAACAAAGCTAGGAGAAACAAAACAAAGACCAAGATCGGGCTGAGACCAAGACTCACGCGGGTTAAATCAGTAACACGGATCCTCGTGAACATTCATAGCGTTGAAGTCTCCAAAACTTCCCTGCCATGCCTTCGGGAAACAGTAAGTGGCCTGCATAGCCCAAAAGTGAGGGTCGCGTTGGAAGGTCTCTATATCCCTGAGGTAATCCACGATCTTCCTCAAAACTTCGTACGGAAGATCCTGAAGACCGACGGGACTGTGGCTGGGGAGGGGTACAACGTCGTAACCTCTCACGGTATTCAAAGCTTTGTTTGCCGCAATAGCATCCCGCGGTAAGAGCCTCTTAGTCTCGATCAATGCTCCTGGACCAGCCGCACGGATTATCTCGCATTCCGTCGCCACAAAAAGCCAGTAACTTTGGTTCTTTATCGCCCCCTCTGTGTTATCGATCTTCTTTTCCCAGATTTTATCGAATGTTTCGACAAGGGTAAATCGAACACTCGAAACCCCACATCGACGACATCCACCGCCAATAGCGTGGCTAGCCGTTCGGCACTCGCAGCTGAGTCCTTGCCAATGGCTATGCAATCCCCTACTGGCACCTTGCATTCTCAGCGGACGCAAGCAATGGAGACAATAGGTTTCGTAAAAGGATCTTTCGTAAACCGGATCGGGTTGTTTCGCTCCTTCCAATTCGCTAGGATCCTTAAACTTGTCCAACCAAGAAAACAAACTCTTCCTTCGGCCACCGCTTCCACCGCTGCCTACAGCCGGCGGGGGCGGCGTAAGGGAAGGTTCGCGATCACGGTCCAACCAAGGGATTAAGCTCTTCCGTCGGGTACTCCCACCAGAAGGAACGGGTTGTGAGTCCAGCCAAGGTATGATACTCTTCCTACGAGGCCCACTACCCGCTACGGAAGTTGTACGCTGCGTTTGGGGTTGTGGATCCGATTTATACCCGACCAACCACCTAGTCCAGAGAGAATACCTAGGACCTCTATCCCGTCTTGCTCTCTCCCACCGCAGTTCATTGTTGTATTCTACAAGGAATTTCCCCGCTCCGTTCGCGATATCCTCTCCTGCGTTGCTGAAGTTGTTTTTCTGCGCCAAAAGGTCTCGGGGACATCTATGGTGTTCGCACCAAATCGTCGAGTAAACGAATTCCACCGGTTTCGGGGTGTTAATTGCCATGTGCATCATCGTTGACTGACGTTTGGGGGATATGAGAAGTGATTCGCGTTTGCTGTGTCCCATGAATGACTCGCGCTTGTTATGCCCGGGAGGCAAATGGAGGGATTCGCGTTTATTAGGTGTCAGAAGTGCGGTTTCCCGCCTGGTAAACTCTGGGGAATATTTAAACATGGCCTTGTTCTTGTTATAGAGGGCTGCGGGGAAGAAAATGCCCGTTTGTGTGTCGAGGAACAGAGCTGACGAGCAGCTTGTCGGGCAAAGGTCATGCTGACAGTAAGGGCACTTTTCTGTCGATTTTTGGGAAGATTTATGAGCCAAAAACCTCTGATGGATTCTAGCGGAGCATAGGGCTTCATTTCCGGGGGATAGGGGAGGTGAAAGTGGGGCAGAGCCTGGGTTAGAGGCGGGCTCAGGCCGTAGATGTCTGAAGCCTTTTGTGGTGAGCGAAAGGGAAATTATATCGCGAAACGAAAGATACTCGATAACTAAAGCAAGGATATCAATGGAAAGATTCAGGATAGGGGGTTTCTGCTGGTCCGTTCTTGCGCCGGGGTCCATGTCGTAGTCGTCCCATTGCGGAGGCAGTCCCGGAGAGGGTTCGTCTGCCACTATTTCTGGGATTGTGGTAATTTGGAAGTCGGATTTAAACATCGTGAACGTTTGGGGCTCCCACTTGAAGCGATAGTAGTACGTCTTTGATGCTCAGGATTATCGAAATGTCAACAATAGTAGTTTAAAAGGGGAAGAAAACCTCCTGAAAGCGCGATCAGATTTTAAATATATCATAATAGCCGTTTTCCCACGGAGGGTTGTAGAATTTGTATGCAATACTTGCTGGCTATTCGACCAATGGGATTATCTTATCGAGATATGCAGGTCCAAGCCGACGAGTCTTCATTGGGAAAGCTGATGCGTTGTGAGCTATGCTAGAAGCTCAAGTACATTTCTATGCGGGTGTCGGAATGGCGGAAACAACGTTGCTGAATGTCAGAATTGAGCCCACAAGGCCGACAATGCATGTGCATTCATGCTGCTAGAACAAGGAGAGCTAGTCTGGTGTTTTTTTTGGGTGTGATCCTAATTTTTAACCGCTTTGTGTCGTGTCTCCAGCGACTGCACCGCTGCAAATTAAAGCGAGGTTTCGCAGTCGCAATAAAAATAAATTTCACGCCAGAAGAAGGGCTTTGACGAAGTTACGTCGTTATATGGGGAGACCATTAGCATGGCCCTGTTCTCGGGGTTGCTTTGAGATCTCAGTTGTGTCTCCCCAGGAGCCAGATTTCCATGTTCGTCTCTAACGATCTTGCATATAACGGTGTTATCGTGTATCCCAAGAACCAACTCTTGCAAGGACTTGCAGTTTTGGGCAAAGCTTGCATGTATATGTTCATCTTTTATGTTGTACTGTCGGGCGGGATCTGAATCATTCCAGATATGGAGATAAACGAGGCTATGCAAGCAGGATAGTGTCATAGACATATCCTAATGACATCAGTACCTGGGTTTTCCGTGCCAGATGCATGTAGGTTCAAGATTTCTTACAAATAGTGTCAATCCCGGTAACGAGGGATTAAGGTGCCAATGGTTTTCAAGATGCAGCCTTTCCAGAAGAGGGGCACATTGGACTAGGTCTTTATGATATCACCCGACATAAATTAGCTCAGTTAAGTTACCTCAATCTTCCAACTCTACGTAGACATATACAGACCCTTGAGACCGGTGTTATCAACGACGAAAGTGTAGACCCGCAGTTCCGTTAGGAAGCTAGCACATGTTCGTAAATTCTGGTGAAGACGAAACGCCCTGGTATCAGACTTTGGGTGGTCGGCTCCGCAAAGTCTCAGCGAAGCTGTGCGTGCTTTGATAGCCGATTGATAGGTCGCTTCAATTGGGGCCCTGATAATGTGGTACCATAGAGTCTTTGGGACACGAATCTCATAGGATTAGCCAAAACCCCATACATATAATGATTGGACCAGTATAAAAATCAGGGCAAGAGTGATGAAACAAAACTCACATCCCCAGTTCCTTTGATAAGCAATGCTTTCGGTTCGAGATGTGGAAGTAACCACCCACACCCATACGAGATCACCAGCCTTTGCACTGGTATTCTAACTTCCTTGGTCAAGGGGAGGGAATCAAGCCGGAAGCATTCTTGAACGAAATCGATCTTGCACGCTAGAATATCAAGTTTGGTGATATTGCGAAGCAAGGTCTCCATCGATTCGAGGAGAAGATCCGACTCCTTGAACACTGGAAATTCATTCTTGACGCAAAGGTCCTCATCCAGGTATACATCAGGAGAGAAGACTATTGATAGCTTTCTGTAAAATTCTCATGAATCCGGTTTTCCAATTAAATTCGCATAAAACTGTCACATTCCCAGAGTGAGATACTTACCTAACCCTTTCGAAGATCCCCTTCCCCTGCATCATTTGAAGCTCTCGCCTCAATCTCCTATATTCCTCGCCAGTGCGCGGAGCGATCCTCATCGCTCGGAAGAGGAAAGGAATAGAGATTTCCCTCAAATATTTGCAGGTTTGCGAAAATGCAGCATAGTAGTTCAAATATAACGGCTTCGCCAGTTGTTTCTTCAGCGGCAGCGACCTGTGTTGGTCAGCGCAAACGCCGCAAGTCGGATCTTGACATGGCCACGGGCCATCGTCGAGGGAGAGATATCCGCAGATGTGGACGAGAATATCGTATGGAAGTGTTTCCAGTGCCAGCGGTGATTTCTTCTCTGCTCCTCCAGTTGTCTTGGAAACATCTTTGGATTTAATTATGAATTCATCAGTAAATTGCGCTCAGATATTTACACTTCAGTTATGTTACGCCACAGCGCAACACAACTGCGTGCAACCTGCAATACGATTATATGATGCCGACGACGCGACACCATAAAATAGGCCGGTAGACGGCTTACCATGGCCTAGTTTTCTCCCAGCCCGTTGCAAGGCATTTATCCTCGAAGACATTTTTGTCGGCTACTCCCTAACCTGGAGTTAGGTGGACTCGATCGAACGGTGGATCGATGCATAAACGCCCCGACGTGGTGCGGGGACTGTTCGATATCCTTCCTGTTGGTCCTCAGCTTCAGGCCGTGCGCTTTTGGTAGCTGCATAGTATGCAGCACATACCAGCGACGTTGCTACAAACCGCATTGCGTCCTTTGGCAGGACGTCACCTCTACTGTTTACAATACATTCAACTCCAATGCAGATGTACCGCCACACCGGTTTCCATTCTTTGGTTTTCGGTTGGCCCCAGTGTCAAAAAGGGAAGGAACAAGAGAACGGCATGTGGAAGGCACCAAAATCTTGTTCAAACGCGATTTCAAACACAAACCCGGCCTCAGTCACCCCGTCTCACTCTGAAGGGAGCCCCGATTCCAACCAGGCGTTTTTGCGAAGGAGAACCCAAGATCTCAAAAGGTACCGCCCTGGCGGGTGTGACGGCATCGAATTGAAATATTCGCACGCCAATGACGGACGGGACCCTTGGCACCACCCCGAAAGCAACAAAAACCACACATTTCTCCCCGTTGAAACGAAGGAAGAGAACACCCAAGAGCGCTTGACCATGTCTTCGCCTGCCAGGACTGACGTCGGGGCTCCCCCTGAGGCCCTGTTTGAAGTGGTTATCCGACAAGGCCATCCGCGGGTACCTGCACCTCGGTCGATGGTAACTGATACCGCTTAACTCCGCGACTTCCAATTTTGGGGCTGTTAAGGTTGAAATCGAATGTGCATATGTCCTGTGTAGTGTAAACCCTTTGAGGCATCCCACGTCCAAGATTCTTTGCCGGTCTTTGGAAGGGGCTCTGTTACATGAGAAAAAAAAAAAATTCCCGCCTTGATGGTCACACATGAAATTCTCCGACTGGTGAAACCGCTTTCCGTCTTTTTTTCTTGTGGGGTTCGAAGAAACATGGCTAGTCTATCGTGGAGTATAAAGTTCATGATCCTACCCGCCGCTAGTGTTTTCTCACCACCAGCGACACCACTCATCATCCCTTTCAGGATTCACTCTTTTCTCCACCCACGCTAGTCGTGACTTCCATTCTTTTCAATTTCTTTTTTTTAGAACATAGGATTTTTTTTGCTACTGTCGCTGTGCGACTAAGCTACCACTCTCTATCAACTTTTTACTATTATAGAATCTCAAAATGAAGTCACTCATTACCTCCACCGCCCTCTTCCTCGCCGCGGTACAATCTACCTACGCAGCGCCCACCGAGTCTCTCAATAAGCGCTGGTACCGCCAGGGCGATAAAATTGCCGCTCTAGCTCATAACCTGAAAACCCTCCCACCAGCCACAAAGCCATGCAAAACTCCTCAAACCCAAACCCACTCCACAGACCCAAATGATGACGACCCAGTTTCCGAATACCTCGTTGTTATGTCCGAGGATGAAAAACGACCTTGGACGGAGATTTTCGATGAAATGGGGTATAATGCCACTAGAGTAAAGGAGCCACGGGATGCTCATAGCTTCCTTGCATTCGACGAGCAGCTAGGTGATAGTTCGTATATAAGCTTTCAAACCGACGAGGGAACTCGTATTGAAACTTTTGGGAAAAGCATTCGAGCTTTCACAATGAAGATGCGGGAATCCGAAGCGGAAGCTATGGAAGATGCAGAGAACATCGGGTCGTTGGAGAAGAACGGGCTCGTTTATGCCACTGTTATGCCACAGGATGAGGAAGACCTAGCTGCCGAAGCAGCTTATAACTCTACCTCGTGGGATGAAGAAAATATCATTGAGAAACGCCAGACCGGTCGTATCCTACAGCAAAACACCGCACCGTGGAACCTTCAAAGAGTCTCGAGCGCCAACAGAGTAAATCCTCAAGGCCGTCGCGCGACCGATCTGAATTACAGCTACCGCTTCGACCAGAGTGGCGGTGCAGGTGTAGATGTCTACGTTCTCGATACCGGTATCAACACCGCACATACTGAATTTGGAGGCAGAGCTTCTATGGGATTCACCGGCTATAGTAACAACTTCAACGATGATGGTGGTCACGGAAGCCATTGCGCTGGAACTATCGGTGGCTCCCGTTTCGGAGTCTCCAAGAATGTCAACTTGATTGGTGCCAAGGTCCTACCTGGTCGCGGCCCTGGAACCTTTGCCGCTATCCTCGGCGGTCTTGAGTTCGCATATAGGCGTCACCTCCAGCGTATGAACGATCCTAACTTCAAAGGTCAGTATTTACAGATGCCACACAGTCACCAAAAGATAGAAAAGTTACTGACTTGACTATAGGATCTGTCGTCAGCATGTCTCTTGGCGGAAACGGTCGAGCTACTGCTGCCTTACGGGCTATGGAAAAGGGTATCCAAGCGGGCATGCACTTCTCCGTCGCAGCAGGAAATGATAATGCCGACGCCTGTAGCTTCTGGCCTGCTGGATTCTCCGCCCAAATCCCAATTATCACTGTCGGCGCCACCGATATCAACGACAACCGAGCTGGGTTTTCCAACTTTGGTAGATGTGTCGATATCCACGCCCCAGGTGTTGCTATTATCAGTTCTCACAACCGTGGACCTCAGTACGTATAGATAATGCTGACATTTTCTTTTTTTAAAAAAAAAAAAAAAACTTTTTAAAATCAGACCAAACTAACCGGCTTGCCAATTTGTAGATCCATTACTTCCATGCAAGGCACATCTATGGCGTGCCCTGCAGTGTCCGGCATGATCGCAGAGGAGCTCGTCAAGAACCCAAATTTGAAGCTGAACCCTCGAGGCATGAAGCAATTGATCCTATCAAAAGCCATCCGTGGTGTCGTCCGCGGAACGAATAATGCCCCGAACATGTTGAACAACGGGCTGAGATAAAAGTTGTTTAAGCGCTTTAGCTTACGTACCAAAAGCCTCTTAAGCTTGTCGACAATTATCATGTATACTATAGTCACTACCATAAAACACAATGCAACCCTGTACATACATGCACACAAACCCATTTGGGAGAACAATACGATATCGATTCCCCACAGAAAGCTCACTTCTCGGGATAATGCTCCACAGTAAACCCATTAAGATCAAATGCTCCGATCTAGAGCCATGGGTCGCAGCACCCTCGCATCCTTGGCGTCTTTATTGAGACGGGATCCACCAGGCCATGCAACGCATTCTCCAAGATCCACCGCTGATTCTCGTGTGACCGACAAACACTGGTTCTGGGCTGATATCATCCTCCCATTCCACGACCATCTGCAGCTGCTCTCGAAGGCAAATTGCCCATTCCGAACCTGCGAAAGGATCTCTATGCTCCGGAATAGACTATATCCGTTCTTACGTAACCCCCAAAAAATAGGGCACTGAGGTACATACTATGCTAGTATACTGGAAGGATGCCTCGTCAGACCATAAACCCTGGCCGAGCAAAGCAACGATTTGAGAAAAAACGTAACTCGAATACTCTATGTGGAACCTTCCCTTCCCCCAACTACCGAAGAAGACAAACCGGAACTAACATTTCCAGACACAAATAGTCACAGTGGTCAAGGTCCAAAGTCTTGGAAGGTGGGCTGTACAAAAGCCGTACGAGCACCACCAACCCTTGGCAGACGTGGATTACTGGAATAAGCGACAACCTTATTCGCCTGATTGCATACAGGCAGCGCATTTCTTGAACCCGACGTGCGTGATAGAGCCGCATATAAATACCTCTTGATTCCCGATTCTTCATTACACCCAGTCGATTTAGCCTTTGGGTATGAATCAGTAGTCTAACCAATCAATCAACTATCCGCTTTCGAACCTTTTTTCTGTAATCTTGAATTTTGACGCATTACGAACCAGACTAAATCAACCATGATTTTGAACTTCAACAAATTCACCTCCCCAAAAACTGCAACCGCCTGGAGCGGCGCCGGCGTCGGGAAACCATTCGGGCTCACGCTCTCAATCTTCTTGCACTCAATCGTCACTCTCATAGTCTCGATCATCATCAACATCACAGATGCGAACGAACCAGGGAACGACTACGGCGAAGGGTAAGTTCGAATTAAACCCGGCCGTCATCATGCACCAACTGCAGATGGTCTCCAATCTTGGCAACCCAAAAATGCAACAAACAACACGTTTATGTTCTGTTCCATCAAACAATTGCTAACAAACACTTGGTACAAAAAAACAGAACGGGATGGGTCGTTATGATCCCCGGACCCGCTGTGGTTTTTCTATTCTCAGCAATCTCCTTTTTCGTCTGCAAATACTCCTACCTCGCCCCGGCTCTTACTTTGGGAGTGTACCTAGTGTTCGCGCTGGGTATGATCGGTGAAGGCATCTCGACAGCTCTACTTTACGAGTAAGTCGCTAAAAATATCGAAGCGTCCAAAAACGTGCTTGGCGGGACTAATTAGAATTAATTTTAGATGGCACGACATCGCATGGCTTCCCTCAATATTCATCATCACGCTTGGGATCAAGTAAGTCTTCAGATCTCCCGCTGATCCACCCCAGATTATCCCGCATTGCTAACAATTACCTCAATGTCGTAGCTGCGCCATTTTCTTCGTTTACAGCTGCATAGCCCTTCACAAGAGAAGCCGTGTTAAGGACATTGCACTCGATAACGCTTGAAACGCTTCATGAAGCCCTGGAATTTTTTTATTTTAAGAATTACGCCAATCATGTTTCTTTTGTAAAGTTATTAAATGTCTAAAAGACGAACTACTTAATAATATAATGTTTAATTTTTAATTTTTACTTGAAAGGTTCCCATATTGACCTGGACTACTCATCGTGTGCGAGCTCGTGCGATTGTGTTTAAACTAAACTTTTGTCATACAATTGCGAGCGCGGCGAGGGCTTTTACTCTGCTCTTAATATCATGGCTCGATCACTTGACGATCTTTGATCGTACGTTGAGTTACGCTGTGATCGGTAGAAATACACAGTCCCGCACAACCCCAGTGACTATCGAACAGAATAAAGATTATATATAGAGCCAGCTTATATTTAAATCTCATGGTGTCTATAAACTTGTCGGATCTACTCTGTTGGTTCCTAAGCTCGCTCACATTCACACATAGCTCACACAAGCGTTCACGCATCCACTTCTACGTGTCGAACCGGCTTCTAATTTTCACATATATTTCGGTAGGAATTAGCTGGAATCTCGCCCTTATACCATTATGTAAACTCACCTAGAGATCTATATTTTAGCCTCGATTCCAGATTTACTCTCGGGTACTTCATTGCCGGCTTCAAAATTTACAAAAGCACCCACGAATCCTAGCAATTCACTACCACCTTCCCTCAGAATATCAATCAGAGGCTGATCTCATTCCCAGACATCACAAAAAGAACTCAGAAGCTATCTTTCGTGACAACTCGCTACAAGTTCAAACTCAAAATGGGTCTGTAAAATAAACCCCAGCTTAATTAAAAATCGCACGCTCGTTGAAACTAGTTTCAATATACTAATCTACCATCACGCCTACGCAGTAAACATCCCACCCCGCCCTATGAGGCTTTCATTTTGACCGAAAGTTAATATAACGGTTTGTAAAAAGGATCTCCGCATCAGATCGCTAGCTTTTATCGTACTGATTGGCTCTGTCTGCGCTTTATCCATGTCGATTATAACAGATGTTGCTATCTCTGAGCCTGAAGTAATGTCCGGGGGTACGCTCGATTCTCTGTTTACCTCGTTCTTGATCTGCTTCTTTACTGTTATGCAGTGGGCTGGTCCGAACTTTGCGTTTGAGCTTTGAAGGGCTGGATTCGGTGGGCGCCAGTTCGTATGCATGCGCCTCTTTGAGAAGCTGCTGGTTAGGAGGGAATTTCCCAGTTGTTTGTATGAATTATCGGATTCGTTATATACTAATTATGTTACTGGCCTGTTGCATCTGGAGCCCGATTTGGACCCTTTGTTTCGGAAGCTTCGAACTTTCTCTCGAAATAAAAAGACCTCATAGCTGCTGCCTGACCTGGTACTTTTCTGAAGTATGTCTAAATTAGTATATAGAAGTAAATTCCACTTGTATCTTCTATAGAAAAAGTCCCCTATGGAATAGAGGTTAGTAGAGTGATTGAGCTCCAAAATATGCTACTAGCTACCTATAGAAACCGCCGGCGCGAGGTATTAGGGAAGACCATCCCTCGGCGCCACATGGGTTCTCCGGCTATATAAAGGGAACTGACAATCCCTCATCCACAAACTTTCTCTCTCTCACAACCTTGAAAAGATCTAGGTGTTAGACCTTCGACCCAGTCTAATCCCACCACAGACATCTACCAAAGGAGGTTACCCCAGCTTTGTCTCGTGGATAATCCACGCGAGCACCTCAACCAGCATAAGAATACAGCTATCTCTGGTATCGAATACAGCATCTTTCCAAGGTCTGCAACTCCCTTTTGTCGAGATCTTGAGCAAGTTGTACTTACTTAGCAGCAGTGCGCGTCTTGGATAGGTCGAAATGGATTCGTCCAAACGCCCTCTAACCACGCCGGACGTCGAAGCGAGCCTCCGTGAGGCACTAGAAAACGCCTTAACCCAGAGAAAGATAAACTATAAATTAGTCTTCGTGGCTACTGTCACCTTTGAGAGTGATAATACGGGGTCTCGCGAGGACTCAAAAGCCTTCGCAACCGCCATGAAGCAGGCGTTCAGGATGCCGGCTGTGAATATATTTGAGTTTGTTGTCCCGAAACAAGAACATGACCCCCACGCCTATTGGTATCTCGAAATTGCAAAAAAGATTGGCGAAGTTAGCCAGTCCATCCAGGGCCGCAAACTTCTCCTGCTCCATTTCGCCGGTCACGGGGGCTTTGATAACAATGGCAGATTTTGTCTTGAAGGGGGACCTCCGACGCCAGGCCTCTCTGCCGGGACGCAAAAAATACAATGGGAGAACGTAGAGAGATCTCTACTTTCGTCTCAAGGGCGTATGCTGTCGGGTGTCACAGATGTCGCCGTGATTCTAGATTGCTGCTTTTCCGGTGCAGTAGAGACCGATAGGACACGCTACCAAGTCTCTACTGGTCAACAAAGAGATCCCACCGATGTTAAAATCGTGGAAGTTTTATCCGCGACAGACGATCGAACTACGACGGAAGGTCGCGATTTAGTGAATCGAGCGACGTTTACAAGACGTTTCATCCAAGAAATACGCACAATGATTGGGAGGAGTGACCCCCCTCCGGTAACCTTTCCGGCGGTTCTTGCAGCCCTAAACAAAGAAAGCCAGAGCCCCAAACCACTAGCAACATACCACTTTTTATCGGGTACCGCACCAATTTTGTTCCCTGTTACTTCCCTTGAGGTAGCGGCTGGCCCTATATCTGGGCCTTCCAACCCGCGGGCTATGGGAACGTGGCGACGGCCGGAACATAATGTCGCACTAAAGGTGCATTTTCCATTCAGCGCCGACGCTGAATCAATCAGTACTGTGGTGAAGTGGCTTTACAAACTTCGACGAGATTTTGAAATTGAAATAATTGGAGTCAACAAGACGACTTCGACGATAATCTTTTTGACGGTACCATACGAAAACCTACACATTCTTTACAGACTAGAAGTCTCTAGTTTATGCACAGTAGAAAGAATTTGTGAGAATATCTATTCCAAGAATCTTCTCTATGATATCTTGGATTCTCCCGGGCCCCTTGATCCTGTAGCAGCTCCCATAACCGGATAGCCCCCGGTTGTCGAGAATGAGCCGCTTGCAGCGTCCAGCGCTAGACCGAGCGAACAAAAGAAACGCGAAACCCCGAAGCACGGGACCTTGAAAAAGACTTTAAAATACTTAACTCTTGGTAAAAGGCGTGCAAAATCTTCTACCGAAACTGGCCCTGATCCACCTGCTGACGACAACGATGAGCCGGATAACCCTCCCCCACACACACCTGAATTACTCTGAGGGTCCCATAGCGCCTTGCGACTCAACCAACATACTTAAAGCTCTTTTCAGACCCTAGATACTCCTACTAATCGCTCTTACAAGTCCTTCTTGTAGCACTCTCGCACCCGCATCAGCATGCACTTGATCCATAGAATAGCAAATAGAAAGAGATTCATAGCTAGAGGAGAATAAAATTATTATTATTATTTGGTCCTGCAAATCCTGTTTCCATAGCCATTTATTATTTAGCCAGAACACAGCGACATACAGTGCCAATGGGCAATATTTGCCCAGTGCCATGTCTAGCACGCAACCGTCCCAATTTAAAAATTCCCGTATACTCCTGAGCCCCCCCCAAGTTAAGGCCTATTCCTAGGCGCATACGTAGTCTTTTCTTTAATACTTTTACCGAATTCGTAAATTCAGTTTCCACCCCGCCGTTATAATATGCATGTTTTGGAGCCGTATCTATGGTAGTATGCACCTGCCTCAGATGTAAGTATTGGCGGAATGTTAATTTAAATTTTGATTTTCTACTAGCAAGTACTTTGAATATCTCATAGCCAGGTACCTAGATAGATAGCTGATTCTGTGTAAAGATGAGCAGAGTTTCTGCCGAGGCAAGCCTAGATTCTTGAGTATATATGTGTATAACAGGTACCTAGGTATATTTGATGCGTATTGAAATGTAATCTCGTACCCAAACAAGTTAAAATGCCAAATATCCGCGTTAGTTTCTAGCTTCCCATGGGTTGTAACTCCTTAAGGCTGTTCACTCGATCAATTGAGGCTATCGTGCTCAGGATAAGCATGTACTTCGCAACATATATCTATTCCTTAAGTCTAAAAACATCAAAAGTATCAGCTATAAGCTTATTGGCATATTGAGTGTCACTCCAAACAAAGTCCCCTTTGTGACGCCTGGGATCGATGAACGAGACCAAACCAAACCCACTCCGTGACATCGCAACGTGCTTTTGCAAAGAAACACCTAGGTATCATTTCGAAGTTTTGCTCCGAATCATGCCTCCTTGTCTTGCCAGAATCCTTATATCCCTTCCAGTATATATACTCCGTCCCTATAATACCGCTAGTGACATATAATCGAATTAAATCCTCTTAAATGTCTTCGCGGCCGTTCGAACGATGCTCATAGGAATCCTCATTATGTCGGATGGCCCATTGGGACCCGGGGAATCTAACCCAAACCGTCCACATTCGTAACTAATACCAACAAAAATTTCGTTAAAATCAGGCGTCAGGGGATGTATACCTCACCCCATAAGCCATGCCCGAGCAGAAGTGGCAAGGCACCTCGTGCCGGGCACGATTTGGGGCAAATATATATCATAAAGAAGACCAGGGGCCGGGAGACGAGCGCTTGAGCACAAGCCAGGCATAATACGAACCTCCACTGACATGTGCCAGATACAATGCAGGCGTATATGTCCATTAGTTTCCATACCTCCTCTCTGGTCTCCTGATCCCATTTAAGAGCTAGAGCCCTCAATTCGGCCAATTTCGACTGCCATTGATCGTAAGAATCGTATAATCGTTTTCCAGATTCGTCAATTGCTTCTTGCATCGAATAACCCTGTAGCCAGTACTTGATAACGATATTGGATTCTTCGCCTTCAGCCTTAGAATTGATTGGAAAGTCAATATGCTAGTAATCAAACCGCTTCAAGTTCTCTGTATTGTATATTCCACAAACTTACCATTTCCTTGGTGGCCGATAAAATGTCATTGTGTCTTGTTTTCTCTTTGTTAGCTATAAAAACAACTTTCAGGAGGGTTCGAGCATCGAAAAGCGCATTAATGTTCACTCACATCGCCATAGCTGTCGTCGCGATCTCTCTCAACTCAACTATCAGTGGATGCCTAGATACAGACTCTGGTATCTGAATCCCGTCTGCCCATCTAATAGATAAAGTTATTAAATATTCTAAAACGGCGCACGTACTTCAAATTTTGGTGTGGGGATTATTCTATCGGTTGTGGTAGACGTACTCGCCGAGTGTATATGAGACATACCCGCCCACCGCACGTTTTCTGTGTACTAGAAACTGATCAATAGCTGAGGCCCCATACGGATCTTTCTCAGGTTCGCTGATGCGCGTGCTAAAGACCTCGTGTATTAAACCCATCAGGTACTCCCGAGTGCCTTCCTTAAACCGTGCCTGTAAATCTATGTGATGCCCCCAAAATAGGTAGTTAGCTCTATCAACCCGACGAGTGAGGGATCCGAATTGGCTTCTGCGCCTGTAGGCAGGGCTTTAGCTCTGAGTACCTAGCGATGAAGTCTTACACGTAGATCGGTTAGTTACAACTTCACCAGGGCTGCCGTTAAGGAGAGAGGATGGGGGGAATGTGAAAAGCTCGCATATCTTACCGCCTTGATAGCGTTCCAAAGCCTTTGGAACAGGTAGTTGAGCGGGTCCTGTTCAATTGTAATTGGTGCAGTGTTTTCTTCGAAAATTGCAAGCGTACTCAGGGCCCCGCTTACGGCAGCCATATAGTCCCCACAGAGATGCCCCTCGTCGAACTCTTTAGGAAATTTACCTCATTAACCTCTTATCGAACGCTGAAGAGGAAGAAGACGAAAAAAAATCGTCATCAAAAACTTACGATCGTCAAAAATGAAGACCTATACCGATATAATTTAGCTTTTGCACGATCTAGTCTCGAAGAACTGCATCCCATCCTTGTGTGTCTACAATCGAAGATCGATTACACCCAATCTTTGTAAGGGTAGGGGAAACAAACCCAGTCCATAAAATCAACAACCGTCCAGTATCTATCCTCCGACGCGTCTGGCGCCCAATAGGCAGCAACAAGTGGAAAATCCGCGTCCGTGAACTTCTTTTTAGCCTCCGCGCTAAACCCAAAGGCCTTCGAAACCCACTCCGCCCGCTCAATACTCTTCGCTTTCGTATAATACCGGTTTCTGTTAAGACCCCTCACTGGGTGGAAGCAAGGGTGGAAGATCGTCGGGAGTTTCAGTAAAAGCTCTTCATCCTGAATTTGGATGTTTGAGCCTCTAGATTCCATTTTTGTTGGAGTGTGTCTGTGGTCAAGCTGCGGTGAAGAAGTGGAAGGTGAAGCTGCTCCAACTACTATGGTCATGTATATATACTAGAATTCTCGTAACTAAACTTTCAACAAAGACTTTATACTAATTTGCGCAGATCCAGAGCCTTAAAGATAGAGAACAGTTTAGGAATTGATATCATCCAGGCGAGCCAAAGCGGCTTTTATACATTTGTCTTTCAGGTCCTCCTCCAGTCCCATCTGTGAAAGCGCCTAAGCGCCAACTACCAAGTACAATAAACCCATCAATTAGAAATTTCCGGACCTCGCATTATGATCTTAACGATGTAATCTATATAGTTCAGATGCAAGCTGAACATGTAGACTAACCCAGTCTACGAGCAGACTGTTCAGAGAAAATATCGACGTTTTAATCTCGATCCGGTAATTCCACGAGTGGGTCCAGATGCAGATGTTATGAAATCAAATATGTTATCAGGAGCTTCAGTAACGACAGGCATATCGGGGCGGCTTATGTGTAGTGGCCTTAACTAATTACCAAAGAACTATCTAGAGCCTACTTTGTGCTGTCAGAAGAAATGGCTAGAATCATATGCACGTAACCGGTTAACTATTGAAGCAATCGATCTCAATCATATATATATTTTTTTTAAAAAAAAAAGAAAAAGAAAAGAAAATCTAGGGGTTTGCTTTAAGAACTACATAGCAATAGCATATGAAAGCGGCCGACTTGCAGGCAAGGACGGGGTGCGGACGGACGACCCCCAAAAGCAAGATAAGGGCAGAGCCATGGTCGGGCCCCTTTGCCGCCCGCAGCAGAAAAAAGTTAGTACTATCAGTGCTACTACCGCTCTTCGAGCCACTGGCCTGCCCACATACTTCGCAGCTATGGGTATTGCTATGAGCTAAGAATTCCAGGATTAATAATGACTTGCGCCTAATATTTAATTGCTTACTTAATCGGCGGATAATCCGCGTGCCGTTCCAGAGTTCTGGGGGATTTTAAGCTCTCATAGGCCCAGAGGGAGGAAGAAAATACAAATGCTATACAGTGTCGTAGTCGGGCAATATCGGATATCATCTATGATTGCATACTGCGCGTAGCAAACGGGACAGTATAACTGTAGCCAGAAAAAATAACTCACGAGGTACCGAATATCTAAGAATTAAATTGTTGCAGATTTCGCAAGCAAGTGTTGTCAATGTGTCCATATCGCTGGGACTTCTATTGTCCTTATGTATCGATATCTAATACGTACATATATATGCCTCGTGCCATGTCAGCTGTTATCATGATCACACTGCAGGATGCATGTTAATATCAATTGCTTCATGAAGACCCTGAAAATCCCCTCGATGGGGAAATAGACGAAAAGAGAAAACTTTAAAACCCCCAGTACATGTACAGGCCCGACCCGGCACCCTGCAGCCTTGTAAAGTCTGCATTCTCAACCAGACCCAGCGTGAAGCGCCCTGACACCCCTCCTCGAAAAGACTATCGATATCAACCAGCATTCTATATGCTAAATGTTAACAGGGGTCCGATAGAACCCGCACGCGCATATTAACATGCACAAGCCCACTAAAATATAATCAAATCTTCCCGCAGCCTAATCAAGATGCCGGAATAAGCTTGATCTGACCAGTTATCTCGCTGCCACTGCGCACGCCTCAGTAGGTCTCGCTCAACCGCTGTTTGATATAGTCCCCAGCATTGATTGGTTCATATTTCTTGGGCCTGTTCTCGCTCACGCAGCTTTCGAGAACCTCGATGGTGCTTTCGTAGTCTACCCCGAAGAAAAACGGGACGGAATACCGCCTTATGCCTGTTCGGTTGATAGCTCGGTCTAGATTATTATTTCTGAATCAGTATTCTTCTTCCAGCCGTATGCATACCATTTACATTCCAATGACCAGGACAATGGAATGTTCTAGCCTCGAATCCAGGCGCCTGAGACATGGGGGTGTTCAACCCCAGCAAGACCAAAAAAAAAAAAAAAAAAAACAGGAAAAGCGGTGACTTACGAATAGTCGACAAATACAAATCATTACTCCACCTCGCCATCATATCCCCCACATTAACCACAAAAGTCCCAGCGATGGGGGTAGCAGCAACCCACTCCCCTCCCTTATTCAAAACCTGCAAAGCTTCGACCTCTTCCTGCTGCGCCAGTATCGTAAAACACTCATAGTCACTATGAGCCCCGATCCCCAACTGCTTCATATCCAGATTCTCATCCATCTGCGGCGGGTAATGCAGAAGCCTCATTATCCCACCTTTCCCGGATACCAGACCGTCGAAATAATTTTCTTCAAGATCTAAGGATAATGCGAACAATTGGAATAACTTCTTCCCGAGTTTTACCATCTCGGAGAAATATGTGGTCACGGGAGCTTTGATCCCCGGTAATGTCTCGGGCCATCTATTCACCCCTTCCATCTTCCCCCCTTCCCCCGCGTAATCATACCCAATATCAAACCCCTCGTGTAAATCCCCTCTCCCCGCTGGATCCGTATTCTCCCCCAATAAGGGCGTATACCCCTTAAAGTTCTCTGAATCTTTGATATATATCTTCATCTTCTCCTCCATGCTCAACTCGAAGAAATCCCTCCCGGCGTCAAAACACTGGCTCACCACTTCTTCCGGAACATTGTGGTTCTTGACATAGAAAAATCCGACGCGGGTGCACGCATCGAATAGCTTTTCTGCGACGGCTTTGCGGTCTTTGAGGTCGGGGCTGAACGCGAGCGAGAGATCTAGGATCGGAATACTAGAGAAGTCGCCGGGCTTGAGATCAATCGAGTTTGAGAGGATCTTGCGGGGTCCGTTGCCTAAACTTCCATATAAAAAAGCACGAATTTACTACCGTTAACTAATAACTCCCTCTCCAGAATTAAACTAAAAAAAAAACATCAAACCGAGAAAAAAACCTCACCCGTAACCACAGTCGCTGTCTCCGTTGTTGTCATTGTTGTCGATTTAGAGTTGGATGTTTTAATTCTCCTAATGCAATGTCATATGGTATTTCCGATTTCCATGTGCGTAGGGGCCCAGCCGGGGAAAGCAAAAAGCTTAAATACCTCCCCAATTCGGAGCTGGCCGGGCGAATGTCGGTCTTCTGCTATCAACAAACGATTCCCTTTTCACTAATTCTTACGAATTCACAAAATACCTATCAATCCGGCGGCTACTATCTCCAATACGTAATCTAATCAATCCGTTAGAAACATAGCATAAAATAGCGTCTAAAGTGGATTCCATTCAGCAGACTAACTAGCGATCGATACGACACGATAATAAAAAAAGACATTTATAAAAGCTGCGCTAGGTCGTAGGTATGCCCCGTCCCGAGGAAAAGCTAACGCAAAATATCCACCGTTACACCCCCACCGCCCCACCATCTCACGCCGACCCCTTGCAGTCTCGAAAATGCCGATTTACACCGACCCTGAATTACACGCTCCGAATAAGCACATTAAATCCCAGCCCATTGGTACTCATAGTCATGAGCGCCGCACACGCAAAACACGTTTCATCACCCCTCCAGATAACCGCATTACATCCCCGTTCCGAGCACCACGCTCTCGCCAAGACCTCCTCTCCCTTCAATGTTGCATCGATAACTAGCAGACTATTGTACTGCAGGTAAGTTTCTTTCAGCTCCACCGCTGGAATAATCGTCTTCCGGATCGCTTTTGTCTCCGTCCTGTGTGCCAAGTGGCTCCCAACACAAGGATGCGCCGCTACAAATGTCGGATTCGAGTAGAGCGTATAAGACACCGAAGCTCCCGAAATATCAAAATCCACAGCTGCCCTATAAATCTTCAAGGGTGTAAGAGTTGATGTGACAGCTTGATCTTGTTGTAAAAGTAGTCGGATGCCCTTGAATGTAACCGTTAAATCATCTGGGTTCGATCTCGATGGAAAAGACGGAACAGCCCATTGGTTGATATCCGCAAGATCGCTGATCTGCTCTTCGGCATTCATAAGTCTCCCGTCGGGACCAATCCTACCCTCCTCTAGCTCCTCTGCAGTCCTCTGGCTTTTTGTGCAGGGGATCGGGATTGTAACTTTTCGTGCATCTACCTGGCACCATCCCACTGCCGCCCCGTCTGCCTTCGGAGCCGGTCCAACCCATCCACAGACTGAAGTCAAGTTTCTCAGACCCCCCAAAACACCACCCAGCACGCTCCTCCTAGGCCAGTAGCTTCTATTGTGAAGGACTAACCCACACGTAAATGTCGGCGCGCCTTGGAAGCTCCTAATAGAAGGAGACGAATACACCAAACAATTCATAATTAGATGCCTGAACAACTTCCCGGGCCTCACCAGCCCAAACAACCAATCGCACATATCGAACCCAATTGCTTTGCCTGTGATTAGATCATTATAAGCACCTTCGATGTAATTCCTCGCCTCGTCCATATGAGGCCACTTCAGCGTCTCCGCGAATCTGATAAGCCCCTCGCATTGCCGTTGGTGCACCAACGAAATCAATAAATGTCGAGGGAGTCCCTCCGGTGTAGTCTCCCGCTTTGTATCGATGTTCTGCATCCACAAATCCGCAATCACCAAGTTCGCGGAAATATTATGGGAAATCAAGCCGGTGTAAGTCGCGCCCGCTGGCTCCTTTAGCAACCTGACCAGTAGCTCGCAACCCAGGAGGATCTGGAACAAAAAGTTCCTTAAGCCGATACCCTGCGCTGCTGTGCCAAGTGTGTTATTGGTCAAATGGCGGCAGTTCGACATGTCAATATATTTTGTCGAGTCCGCCCTATTCAATACATAGCAGATATCTGTGATTTGATTTCTCAAGTTCGCTTTGTCTGCGTCTGTCTGATTCGGGTAGGGATCGGGACCCAAGAGCTTTCTCAGGCTCTCGTACATTTGCATATTAGTCTCTGGAAGGAGCCGGTTGTACTTGAGAATCGTCATCCGGGATACAATTTGTTCGACTGTTACCTCTGGTAACGCATGTACAGAGGATAATGTGATGGGCAGGATAGGTGCTGTTTCCAGCTGTTGTGATCTGTAAACTTCAGAATACCCGGATACGCTATATGTGCCTGGGAACCTCCCTTCTCCAATCTTTGACACTTCCATGTCTAGATCGATCAATGTACAGCCTGGATACAACAAACTATTCACAAAGTACCCAGAAAACGATGGGTGTTGGTCTGGGTGAACACCAAGCTCTCGTTGGGTCAGTTCTTGAGTGGACATCCCCACAAACTCGATTCTCACACAATCGATGTTTCCAACAGCGGTGTAGGGCTTGATAACAAAGCTTCCTTTGTTTCTGATGAGCAGTTCATTCCGTAGTTCAATAACCTGAGAGTAGACTGCTTGTTGCGACATATGGCGAATCGTTGGATCCGTCGAACTGGGATTCGGCGCGTACGCCGGTGGGGCTTCCGAATTGCTAGCTTCTTCTACATTGGCAACAGCTTCCTCCAAGACCGCAGGGAGGCCGGACGCCGCTTGAGTTGTTCTTGCTGGCGCACCCGCCGATGGTGACGTTGGGGTCGCCGAAGACGCTGATGCTGTAGTTGTCGCTGCCGGCGTAGTCGTTGTATTGGCAGCGGGCGTACGCGAAGGAGGAGCGGTTTGAGTACTTATGGGAGGCGGCTGAGCCCTCGAGGGCTGGGTGGTTGCAGAAGACGAAGTGGGAGCAGAATTACTTGTAGTGTTGCTAGTCGCAGGGGTACTCGAGGACGGAACCGGTCTCCTAGTCGTTTGCTGAGTGGGCGTTCGGGTCGCAGTAGGGGTAGTAGGGGATGTTGTCGTCGTAGGTTTATGTGCTGCGGCCCTCTTCGCATTCGCCAGCGAATGCTTTGTATTCTGTCCAACTGATGTGCCCCCAACCTCAAGAGCCTTGTTATAGGCGTCCACTGCCTTTGAAGCCTCCCCCATGCCCAACAACGCATCGCCTAATCTCGACCAGCCCTTCCAGTACGACGGGTCGGCCTTTGTCGCTGCTTCAGCATCCTCCTTTGCCTCCTTCATCTTTGGTGGTTGCAGTTGTGTATAAACCATTGACCTATTCGACAAACAGACCGCGCTATCGGGGTTGTAATCCAGGGCCATAGAGTAAAACATAATCGCTTGATCGTAATCCTTGGCTTCAACCATTGAATTTCCCTGGTTCTTCAAGAACTCGACTTTTTGTTCCATCTGCGGTGAAAGCGGAACCTTTTGCCTAGGAGCTTCAGGCGACGCTGTTGGGGACTCTGACACACTTAGCGAGCCAATCCCTTGAGTTACCGTTGAAGTCGTCGAGGCTGGTAGTTGTGGTGGAGTCGGAGAAACCGGCGTACCCAATGAACTAGCTCCCGGGACTGGCTTCCGTGCCATCGGCTTAGGAGCCACGGGGGTCGCCACAGGAGAGTCCAAAGGAGTCGATGTAGAGGCGGGGAGGGGCGGTTGCGGCTGCGGTTGCGAGAAAGCGGTACTGTGGGAAAAGTCGCTGACAGGGGACACTGGAGACACTGCTTGAGGTTCAGAATGTGAGTCCGCGTTCGCAGAAGAAGGCGCGCCGGGCAAGGTGGGCATTGTATAGATGCTGGGTGTAAAACCTGATGGTGGTGCAGAAGGGGGTACCGGGAGATTCGAAATCTGGTACGGCGAAGCACTGAACGGCGCTGAGGCCGGGCCTCCTTGGAACCCGTAATCTGCGCTGGTGATAGGCGATACCAACGGCGGCGACGCCATATTAACATTGGGAGGGACGCCAATCTGCTGTCCCGTATATACCGGCACTAGCTGTCCATTTTGAATAATATATATCGGTTGGCCGTAGGGGGTCTGCGGGAAGCCTCCATACTGTTGTCCTTGCTGTGGCCAGAACTGCTGCTGGCCTTGAGCCTGGGGATTTGGATTTGGATTCGGTGAAGGGGAATAGCCCCACGGAGGTTGTTGTTGTGGTAGAGGCTGTTGTTGTTGCTGTTGAACAGGTGGAACTGGTGGAACTGGCGAAGAGGCCTCTTGGTGGGGAGGGACAAGAGAAGCCGAGCTTTGGCCGGGTCTACGGAGGGAAACATGATGTCAGCGACTACAAGTCAATCCCCACGTGTAGTGCGTGAGAGGCCTATAGGAATCACGGAAGAGAGGAAGGACAGACCCTAACTGTGACGGTGGCTGCAGCCCAGCGCCACCACCGCTGGCCGAAGGATTGCTCTGACCAGAGCTGCTTCCGGGAGACGGCAACTGGCCATGGAGAGAGTTTCTGTTGTTCTTCTTGTCCTTGTCGCCTTTGAACTTGCTGAACAGGCCCATGGCGACAACGGCCGGCTGAAAGCAGAAGGAGCGAGTAAAAGGTATTTATTGGTTCGGTAATATGTCTTCGAAAGGTGGGCTTTTCCACATAGGAAAGAGTGAAAGAGAAACCAGAGAGAGAGCTCGAGAGAACTCAGTGTAGGTTAGGATTCAGTTCCAGAGAGAAACCGAAGTTCTAAGAAATGGCGCAGCGCCCAAAGCGCAAGCCGAGGGATTCGGTGGAGTATGGTAACGTTATAACAAGTCTATTCTGGGCCGTTTGGCCTTCCACTTCCAAGTCACTTGCGTACCCGGCGGCTGAGGCTCATGCGGGTACGCTACCACGGAAGACTAACTAGCGACCTGGGTCGGTAGTTGGCGGGACCCCGGACTCGATTCCAAGCGGGGGGGCTACTTGGCGATGGTGCACTGCGATCGATGCAACTGCAACTGCAACTACCGTCCAGTCGACAGTCTCCACTGAGCTCCCGATCGATTGCTCGTGCAAGCAAACCAGTTCTATTCAAACCTGTACAAATGTTGCAAGCACGTTAGCAGACGGAGAAGGCTTTGGACAAGACCAATATCAAGCAGTAATATAGCCGATATAGGAATAGGAAACCTCCAACCAAGTCCATCAGGAAGGTGTGGTGCCACTGATGCTTACCAGTGCGAGTTAATTAGTTCAAGATGCCGATTATAAGTAGCAAGCTTAAGGACGGTCGCTTCGATGAACCGGGTTTTCAGACCAGACTGCTGTCGTGTGAAAGCAGAAGCCAGAGAGGATACCAAACGATGGAGTCACGGCCTTTGCTCGATGAAAAGTTGGTGATGATGGAAGGAGAGGCGGTTGATGTTGATGCAAAGAAGAGGAAGAAGCAGAACTGGTTGATGAACAGCTATTGGACAGCCGTCGGCTTCTCTGTGGGCATATTCCTTACCCTCTATGTGTCCAGAGGCAGTAAGTCCCCCCTTCCCCATTCTTATATTGCACCACCATCCCCATGCATAGTAGTACCTATTACTCTGGGATGAATGTCGATAGAGCGATGTAGATGTCAAACATATACTAACATGAAGACTATCTCCAGTCCCAACTTCTTCAACTGCTTCTCTGTCAAAGCGACAGACCCCGGCTTCATATGAAGGAAGCACCATCCTCGCCTCAGGGAACGACCTCTCCGTCGCTGCCCCCCAATGGCGATGTGTCCCTCCTCCACCTCCTTTCCTCCTCGAGGACCCTCGAGTCGTCCAGCATCCTTCTGTGAAACTAGCATTAGCCCAGCTAGAACTGACCTTGAAGGCGGATACGCTCTCCAGCAAGGACGCATTATCGATTAGCATCGTCCACGCCTCAAAGGGGAAGATATATGAATTCCACAATGGGAGAAAACGGCTGAACGAATCTTCGTTCGCTTCTCCCGCCAGAGTGAACGGTAATTCGATCTATAGGATTGCATCTGTTTCAAAGGTCTTTGCTGTTCTTGAGGCGCTGGTGTTAGGCAGACAGGCACAGCGGAGAAAATTCGTCCCAGAATTGACGCTGGAGTCAAGACTTCAGGACGTCCTTCCTGAGTTCAAACTACCCCTTGAATTTAAGGATGAAGCGGGAGATATCACTCTGGGGCAGCTGGGCAGCCATAGGGCCGGTCTTGGGAGGGATATGGGAGAAATGGTCTTTAATAGCACTGCTGATATCATCTGGCCACCGGTCCCCGGCCAGGATACCTTTATCGAGAAGTATTACAAGCATAATACTTCTCCTCAGGAACTTCTTACTACCGTCTCCAAGAACGACTTGATCTGGCAAGTCGGCGAGACCCCGAGCTGTAAGCGTTATATATACCTACCTACAGGAGCGAAAGGAATATATAGCTAACTTGGCTGTCTAGACTCAAACACAGGCTTTTCAATCCTTGGCCTCGCCACAGGGAACTATCGCAAGAAACTCAAGAAGCAGAGTAAATCATGGGCCTCTTCTATCGACGAAGATATCCTCAATCCTCTACAAATGGACTCCACCTTCGCAGGTGCAATCCCACGTAACCTACGCAAGGACCTCGTCATTCCAAACTCCAGACACATGGTAGACCTAACCGTCCCGGCCGTCCACGACCCGTACGTATAAATATATACACGCCATCCCCCAAAACTAATCTAAGACTCGACGAAAATAAAAGTATCTAACATGAATACCACAATAGCGCCGGGGGAATCTTCTCCACCTCCAACGACCTCGCCAAATTCTTACACAAGGTCCTTCTCTCCCGCAAACCCTGCCTAATCAGCAATTCCCAGCGTCTAAACTGGCTCCGATCAATCCACTACAACACCGACGCCATCACCAGCGTCGGTATCCCTTGGGAATCCTACCGCGCCATAATGCCAGACTACGCCGCCTACAACATCTACTTCAAAGGCGGCGGCCTGCCAGGCCAATTCTCCCAAATCTCAACATTCCCTGAATTCGGATACGGTGTCACCGTTCTAACCAGCGTGGGATCTACGGACCAAGAACTCCTCGCTGGCGCTGCAACAACCGACCCGCTGACTCTGTCCTTTACGATACATAACACCATCGCCCCAGCGATCTGGAAAGCATACACTGACATCGTAACGGCAGACTATGCCGGAACATACATTTCATCCGATGGAATTGCCCATATAGCCTTCGAAAACGGGTTCTTGACACTCAAAGAGTTAACACTCCACGGCTCCAATATTTTAGAAAAAGCAGATCAGTTGATCTGGCGACAAGGTGGAAGACAGACTAGTATCTTCGGGTGGGGTGCTGGATTGATCGGAACTGGAATTCCCGGGAGGTTCAGGGCTGCGCCGTTGTTTACTTGCGTTTGGTCTGGATTCGATATGTAAGAACCCACCTTATTTACTCTAACAATGCGCCTTGGGGGGATTACTAACAGTTCGATAGTGTTACAACAAAGAGCGGATGGGGATTGGACCTCTTCGTATTCAAGAAGGTAAACGGCAAAATGACGCTCTTCTATGAGCCGATGAGAGGCAAGTTAGTCAAGCAGTAAACTACCCACATGTGAACCCCAGCTTCAACCCCAGATTGTAAAACCCTTTGACGAAGCATATACATAGCATAATATCCACACCAAGCATATCAAAATAATCAATATTCATTAACTACCTGCTATATTATCCAACTGCACAAGTGCACCATACCTAATGTAATACCTCCCGTAGTACAAGCCAAAAAAGGCATGAGGCAGGCTAGCGCAGCGCAGTGTAACGTGAATTCATGCGACCCCAACCTCTGGGAAACACTCCCGAGCAGCCCTACCGCATGATGCGTTAATTAGCCTATTAGATCGACTCCCGAAACATGCATTGCTACACGCGGTCAGCGGCATCTTGCATTGGAGCTCGAGTCTCAGATACAGAGTTTGTGACACAATAACAACGGTACTACCGGCTACCCATAAAAAAATATAGTAACATTCCAAAGCCGTCCCATTTTGTACAATTGTAGGCCCAGGGTTTAGTTTTGCATATACCCGACGGCCGGTTTCTAGACGGCCGTACGCCAGTTATAACGTAAGGTCATAGGATTGCAGTCTCGAAACTGTAGAATTACTGATTTATCGATCCCAATATCATTAATAAAAGAGGTGAGTGAAGAATTGTTAGAAATCTGGAATAAACTGATTTGGTTTGTCGAGCTAAAGAAAATCTATAACTGTAACGCCAATTCTTCCGGAAGTCATTGCGTTAAAACAATTTTCTTAGTATTCTAAGCCGGCACTAATATATACCATATAACTGTGGTTATGGCTTATGGCAAAACTACATACGTCATCCTGGGGTAGTAAGATAGAATTACACATTTAGGCATCATAACATTAGCGGTGCCGGTGGAGATCCCCCAAAACGACGGGAGTTATCATCTTTACCCCAATGGAGCTTCCCATATATGCATAGCCGGAAACACTAAACACTAAGTATATAACAGCAAAATTCCATGCATACACGTCAATCCCCAACCCATACCCAAATAACCCGCCAGAGAAAAGAAAGGAACCGACTACTTCTTCTCCTGACTCGCAAAATAGACCTTATAAGCCCTATCCCAAGAAGGCCCACTATCCTCATTCATCCACCTCTGACTTTCACTAGGGTATTCCACCTGTTTCCTAAAATAATGCTGATCCTGCGCACACTCCACCACCTGTCCTGTCAAACTCTCATCGTCGATGAACCTATTAAAAGCCGAGACGATGGTGGATAGCGGGGTGAGATGCTCCTCTGGGAAGAAATCCCGTAGGTTTCCTGGGAAGATGGAGGTGGGGACTAGTGCCGGACAGATGACGTTGACTCGGATGGAGTCGGTGATGTAAGTTGAGGCTACGGAGCGGGCGAAGTTTATCAACTATTTTTTTTAAAACATTACTATTAGTATATCCCACGGAATACAAAGATATTATAGAAGGTAGGGAACTTACAGCCGCCTTGCACCCCGCATACAAAGGATTAGTAACCATAGGATACAACCCAGCAGCACTACTCGTCAAAACCACCACCCCACCCTTCTTCTGATTCCGTCTCATATACCAACTAGCAAGCTTAACCCCCCAAACAACAGCCACAAAATCAACATCAATAACCTTCAAAAACGGCTCAGCCGGTTCGTCCTTCTCCAGCTCCTCGGGCGTTTCCTCATAGATGCTCTTCTTATCATCAATTCCCGCGTTCGCGGCGAAGAAATCAAGACGGCCGTATTTTTGAAATGTGGTCTTGAAGAGGTCCAGCTGGGAGTCCCAGGAGGAAACGTCGGTTTGGTGGAATGTTGCGCCAATTTTGGTGGCGGCTGCGACGCCGGTTTGGGGGTTTATGTCGGCGATTACGACGTTCCAGCCTTTGGCGGTGAGGTCGGTGGCGGTGGCGAGGCCGATGCCTTTTGGTGATATATCAGACTTGTTAGGTTACATCCATTTTCAAAAATATAAAAAATATAAAATAGAAATGAAGATAAATGAAAAAGGCTCGAGGGAGGCCATGAATTAAACTTACCGGAAGCACCACCAGTAATAATAGCAACCTTAGAATCCGAAGCCATTGTATATGATATAATTGTAATTATCTTAGATAGTCCTGGCCTACTACCAATACGCGGAGTCTTCTATTTTATACTAGAGAAAAATACAACCACCTTCGTCGAAGCTACTACCCTATCCACCAGAAAGAAGTGAATTCGTGAAGAACAGGATCGATAGAATGCAGATGTTGGAAGAAGTGCGTTGTCTGATAAACCAGCAGGGGATTCTCCGAAGCTTCGGCCCGCCGCGCAACTGAACAGGCGACAGTCTCGGATCCATTCCACGGCTGGCTTCGAAGTCTGAAATTAATTCAGCTGTCCAAATTCTAAGTGCTACCTAACACTTGACCTAACCAGGCAGTAACTAACCCAGCAGCGATGTAGTTACGTACATACCAGTTACACACTTACCCAGGTGCCTAGGTAATTACTAAGCCAGCAGCGGATAGCAACGCCGTAGACGTCACCCCACCACCACCACCACCACCCCATACCCACCCCAATCGCCATGCCGAACTACCTCATCACCGGCGCCGCGCGTGGCATCGGCCGGGGATTGACCCGCCACCTCCTCTCCCACGGCCACCGCATCTTCCTGCTCGACTCGTCGCTGCCCGAACTCACAAACACGTCCGACATTCTGCTGTCCTCCGGCTTCTCCAGTCCCCAGAACTTCAAGACCTCTCTGACGGACCTCTCCTCCCGTTCGGCGGTTCAGTCCGCCGTCGCCTCTGCGGCCGAGTACTTCTCCGGGAGGATAGATGTATTGATCAATAATGCGTTCCCGACGCCTCACATCTGGTCGGGTGGTGCGTCGATGGACTCGACTGAGGTGGATATAATGTCTGAATGGGACCGGAAGATTGCGGTTGGGTTGACCGCTCCGTTTATGTTATCCCGTCTCTGTGTTCCGCTTTTGACATCTACTTCTTCTTCGTCTTCATCTTCGCCGTCGAAACCGGGGACGATAATCCATATCTCCTCGACGCGTGCCCACCAGTCTGAAGTTAACCATGAAGCTTATTCGGCCGTGAAAGCAGGGTTGATAGGGTTAACACAGTCCATGGCCGTCTCCCTGGGGGAGAGGTACAAAATCAGGGTTAATGCTATTTCACCGGGTTGGATCCATGTGGAGGATGAGAATGCGGCTGGTGATTCCGAGGGGAGGAAGTGGGAGGATGGGTTGACGGAGAGAGATCACGAATGGCATCCGGCGGGGAGGGTGGGCAAGGTAGAGGATATTGCTAAGGCGGTGGAGTTCCTTGTTAACGCTGATTTTGTGACTGGGACAGAGATCATGGTTGATGGCGGGGTAAGTAAGAGGATGGTTTACCCGGAATAGATGAAGCAGCTTAATCACGTTTTAATGAACCAATCCGGAATACACATAGGTAAGAGCGGTTGCTAGTGCTAGTTATGGATATATATATGGTATATATCTCTCGTGAATACTAAATACACGCTGCGCTTCGCTATACTATAACTATATATATATATATAAGTACTTGGTATCCTAGTAGTATATATATATACTTATATATGTATATATATGTTCCTCCCTCCGGGTTCATGTTCGTGTTCGTGTTCGTTGTGCTATTTGTGCCCATAAACGCCTGTTCCTGATATACATGGGGTATTGCTTTTTTCTGCCAATGCTTTGATATGATGATGATGATGATGATAAAAAGCCAAAAAGAAGATAAACGAGAGTGAAAAAATGGTATCGTAGATATCTGAAGGAAGGAGGGTTCGAGGAAGAATTGAAACAATCCGGCCGTGCATCGGTTAATTGGTATTTTGTCCCTGCAGGCCTAGACTACTCGCTTGGTAGTGTAGGAGTAGTGGTTCCGTTTCGTCCATGCAATACATAGACGGTCATCGGGAGTATTTTTTTTTAGTTTTCTAGTTTTTTTTTTTTCTCTGTTAAACGCAGTCAGTGATACAAAAAATTGAAAGAAGACATCTATGCGGACCTAGTTAGTATTAATATTTCGCGTATACCCAGATAGACCAGAGACCTGTATTATGATTTGCAGGGGATTAAACATACATACCCATGGAAAACTGTTCTCCAACCTCACCCCCCCACAAACCCACATCTCACATATCATATATTTCAAGCCGCAGCTTTAATCTCCTCTTCAAGCTGCAACTTCCACGCCTCCGCCGCAGCCTCCCTCAAAAAATCCTCATTCGTTCTATTCCCGTCCTCCTTCTCTCCAACCTCACTATCACCATCTGACAACGGCGGCGAGAACAACTGTTGCTCAGCATTTGTAAACATCCTGAGCGTATCCTCAGCCGTTTCATCGTCATCCTCGAGCTGGGCTTCAAACTCGGGATCTCTAAGGATCGGATCGATATCAAATCCCGGGAAAATAGACGTGGGAACTGATATAGCCGGCTTAGTCAGCGCATTCGCCGCCGCCGTAAGAGTTGTTGTAGATGACGAAGATGACGACGTCAATTTCGTAGGAGAAATAGACGCGCTACTAGCTCCGCTGGAGCTAGTCGAAGCCCCCCTTCCGAACATTGGAGCCACGGGGGCAACGCTCGCTGGGGAAGTAAGCGTTTGATCTAGCACCCGGAGCTTTGTGGGTCTGGCGTCGAGGTCATCATCATCTGAAGAAGCCCTTCTTTTACCGGACTTTGGCGTCACCGGGGAAGTCGATGCCGTCGCGATTTCATCGAAGATACACGGTAACCCCTGGAGAATGTCACTCGACAGGGCTTCCTCGGCCGTTTTCTTCGCGGCAGCGGGGTCAATCGTCGGGGTTTTTGGAGTTTTCGGGAGGGATTGTCTCCGCTCGGAAGATGGGGTGGTGGTGGCAGATACAGTTGCGGAATCCTGAGCATCCTGAACGAGGAAGAAAGAAAAAAGAAGAAACAATTTTTCAGACTCTTAGTATATCACCCTTCTTCTTCTTTTTGTGACGTTCCCCGGTCGGAAAACAAAAAGAGGGGGAGGGGGTGTATATACCGAAGACTGAGATTCGCGACGAGGTTCATATTTGCGAGCTTTCCGAGACGTCATCCGCGTCGTAGGTTTACGTTCAAAGTGTATCATACGTTCATGGCGCACGACGAGGTCCCTACATGCATTCCGCATTCGAGCACAGATTAGCCATTGTCCCCTCCAATGAAGTCCCTATCCGCTTCCGTTCTCGATCGGACATATCCCAAAAGAACCTCCCGGACTTCCATTCCAACGGGAAAAGACAAAAGGGAGCTTACTTTCGAGAAAACATGCAGGAGCATACGGAACATCCAAACGGTTTCTCTTGCGTATCTGCAGTCCCACATCCGAGCCCCCGCATGGAATTAGCCTCATTCGTACTCTTCTTTTCAACCCTTCCAGATCCATTGATTCCCCGTCATTGCAATATTGCCCTCCCCGACTCGAGTCCGCAGCTACCCCCCGCTGTCGTACATAGCATAGTATAGCATAGTATAGCATAGCCCGTACGTTGTGTTTTTTTTTTTTTTCCTCGACGAACCCCAAAAAATCCACACCCACCGCCCACACACACACACACAAACCAGGCTTGCCAGGATCCAGCGAAGAAAAAAGAGGAGATGGAAAAAAATTACTCACGACTCCTCTCATGTCTAGCCAGATGCTCAGACCTCTTGAACACAGACTGACAGAACCTGCAGGTATATGTCCTCGGAGGTTTAGGTACTCTAGGTGACTTTGTCATTATTTCTAGGTGGCAGCAGTCGTCTGTGGGTATATAAAAAACGGTAAAGAGGCCCAATCAAAATAATAATAAAAATAAAAAAGATACTCGAGGTAAATAACGAAAGAAAAGGTCAACAGGAATGCAATGACGTCTGGGAATAATAATAAATCCACAAGAACTGGAAACTGCGGGCAAAGGTAAAAAGCTTCTAATCTTATCGAACAAGGTGGAGGATTTAGCTGGGTCCTTTTTTTTTCCTTTGGAGGGGTGGAAAGCTCGAACTGGCAAAGCCTTCTTTTTTTCTTTTGAGAGCTGGGGGTAAGAATGCAACACGGTCAACACAGAATGTCACGGAACCTTCCATGGGGCGGTGTTCTCGAGCCCGCGAGGATGACTGTTTGTGGGCTGCCATATTGTCGGCGGGGGTGTAAAACTTGGTGATATGGTTCTGTATGCTGCTGGGTAGGGGGGGTAGGATCCTTTTTGCGGATTGGTGGGGAGGTGGGGAGGATTCAGTCTGGCGCTTAGTATCAGGATACCTCTCCAGTCCCGATACCCCCCTGTCGACATATCCTCGACCGTCAAAATAGCTCTCCCCTCGCTTTGTTAAACATCAATAGTTATGTTCATTGACTCATTAGCTAGTCTACCACGATTGCTCGCTATATATATACATTTCTTTCTAATCTAATTACCCAAATACTCACATAGAATAATAATAAAATAATAACAATAACAATATACTCTATGTAGACCTTAAGACGTCACTACACCTTCTTCTCCCCAGCCTCCCTCTCGTCCTCCTCCACCACCGTCTCCTCACCCCCCGATCTCCCCTCATCAACCGTCTTCTTCTCCATCAACAACTTCGCCGTTATAAAAAGACAAGTACCCGCAGTAACCAACCCCCCGCAAAGAAACTGCGCCCCTCTAAACCTCCCATTCGGAATATCAATCAACGTCCCCGCAATCGGATTGCCCGTCAACAACCCCGTAGCCGCAAAGGTAAACGCCATGCCCAACCTCGTTCCAATCTCGCTTTGCTTCCCACCCATGCTGGCAATGGTAGTCGGCGGCAGACTCACGACGGTGCCGGATAAAAACCCGTATAGGATTGCAAAAACTACTGTTGAAGGGGTAGATTTCATTCCTATCCATGAGAATCCCATGACTGCTGTTCCGAAGGCGGATGGTATCATGATGTTTATTGGACCGAGTTTGTCTGCTACTATTGAGGGTATCGTTCGGCCGAAGATCGAGGCGACGTTCATGATTGTGAGGAGTTGGTAGGAAAGACCTTTGTCTAGACCTATGAGTTCCGCGGCATACCCCTGGATGTAGAAATAAGGAATATAAAGCCCCATGAAGGTTATCATTACCGCCACCGCCGTGAAGGTATACGACAACTGCTTAAAAGCGCTGGGTAGGAACAAACTTCTGGGTCCGGAGGGGTACTGCAACGGCT
Source organism: Orbilia javanica (assembly GCA_036872735.1). Lineage (NCBI taxonomy): Eukaryota > Fungi > Ascomycota > Orbiliomycetes > Orbiliales > Orbiliaceae > Orbilia > Orbilia javanica. The sequence goes on from JAVHNR010000005.1 coordinate 144,549, forward strand.
TCATAATACTAACCGAGCCGGTTAAAAGTACCATAGTCATGAAACCTAATATTCTAGTCGACCACCCAAACCCAATCTTGTCAACCATCGACCTAAACGCCACGGAATATACAATACCCCCCACGCTACCCCCCGTAGACCCCAGTCCTATAGCAAAACTCCTCTTCATCGTGAAATACCCCGATATCACAGCTACTGACGGTGTGAATAAAAACCCTGTACCGAGGCCGATACAGATCCCCTGGGATAGGAGTACCTGCCAGTAAGTAGTGGATATGCTAGTCATCATGATCCCCAGAACCACGGCGAATACACCGGTACAGACAAGATACCGAAAGTACCCCTTATCGTATAACGGCCCGGTGAGGACTCCCACGAACATGAGGAGGAAAGCTTGTATGGATCCAATCCATGAGATATTCGACGCGGGGACTCCCTTGAGATGTTCGGTTGCATAGTAATTCTGATAAACGCCGAAGGAATTCACAAAACCCTGCCACATACGTATAATACAACCAACAGTCAGCGAAAAAAATGCATTGATTACAGTTAATTTTATCTTCACCTGCAGGACAAGCTTCTACCAAGTCCGCCAATGCAAGCTTGGGTGGTTAAACGGTTAGTACTTACCCAACTAGCAAAGAACAAAAAAAAGGACCCAAAAACCTGGGTCCAAGCTTTCACTCCACCGTCAGGCGGAATAGGCGCATCCATCGTATCGGATCCATCACGATTGCCATTCTCGGTGTCAGTCGTCGAAGGGGCTACATCGTGCGGCAAGCGTAGTTCCTTGTCGATGTCGATGTCGCCAAGAGATGTTGAAGCACTGGCGGTCGGCATGGTTTTTAATATAGGTGAGAAGGACTCAAAACGTGAGGCCGAAGGGAAGAATTCGAACAGAAACGTGCTCGTCTTCTACTCGAAGATGATATCATCGATCTAATTATAACAAACAATCCACTTTCATGAATTCATCGAAGATAATATATGAGCAAAGAGAAAAAGAGAAAATCAAATAAAAATTAAAAATTAAAAAAAAAAAAAATCGTGAGCAACCAGGTAAATCCGACCCGGAACCCGGCAACCTTTTAAACCTCTTAGCTTCCCAATGCACAGCACAAAGATAACCAAGATATCCACCTCGCACGCAATGATCCATCACGGGCCAGCTACCTCACCCACAGTCTTGGCTTCAACCCGCCAGATAGGTATACCTGCCATGCGCGAGTAAGTATGTAATAAATCTTAGCTAACAACTTCCAACGGCCGTTCGCCAATGAATGACTCCAACAGGAAACGGGCCGGTGAACACAGCATATTTCTGCCTCGGCAGGAGCTCGATTCACTGGAATAGACCTCGTCTCGTACGGACGCTTTTGCGACGGGGAAAAGCGCCCACCAGTCGCAATTTTCCTTCTCATGCGGTTGGACGTTTTGTTTTTTATCCTGCTGACAAATATAGCTTTTCGTTTATTTTTCTCTTTTTTTTTTTTCTTTTAAGGAGAGGGGAGGAAAGGAAACTAGAAGGGGAGTTTGTAAGTAGTCCGGAGCCACGGAGCGCCGTTGTGGGGATCATTGTTTCTATTTCCTCGGACAAAGCCTAAACTTTTTTTCCCTCTTCCTTGTATGGGTGACCAACAGAATACCACCAGCGAGAGAGAAAAAATACAACGATCCAACACGAACTCCCTCCATGTCATGTCTAATTCACGCCCTACCGGCTAGACACAAAAAAAGCCACAGACGCGCGTTAGATCACCACTAACCAACTAACCAGATCCTTCACACTCCCAAACCGAACGGGGAACGCTAAGTCCCTACGGTAAACCCGTCCATCCGTCCGTTTGTTCGTTCGATAGATTACAAAGCAATTTGAAGGTATTAACTCTAATCATTCGTTCTGAAGGGGTCTGGGCCGGATGCATAAATCTGCTGTGATTCCCACGGTCGATTTCTCGGATTTCTTGGTTGGGGATAATGTCCGGCTTTGGGGATTAATGTGACTCAGCGGGTATAATTGGATTCCAAGAGCCAATTGGTATGGGGTAAGACCGGCTTGAAGCTCTGGGTTGAGCTCCTACGGTAAGGTATATAGCTACCTTGAGCTAAGCGGAAGATGCCGGGCGGGCATGAAACTTATCAACTTCGACTGATGGAAGAGTCGGTATTGGTGCTTGGTTATGGGATACGTTTCAAGGTAACGTTGGATATATATGGGCGGCTGGGTATGTTAGTTCCCTATCAATTGATCTATACTGGCCTACAGATTCAAGGACTACGATATGCTTCCCTTGGTCTCTTTCCCAGACGTCACAAAGGAGACCTCCCACCTCTTGTTTTTACCTTCGGTGGTCATCCAGGCACTTGGTCAACTACTTCTAAGTTATAACACCCTATCTCATACCCAAACGTCACAAAGGGAAGACGGGGACTATGAAGAGACCCTATACATCATAGCCACGTTGCTCCCGAAGCGTCGTCTACAACGACCATACCACTGCAACAGTGCAACGGAATACTAAATCCAATATAGCTCGATAGAACGATTTAATCCACCCTTCCGCCCTATTAACCTTAAACATTAACTCTCGATTATATATTTCTTGATCAAAAGTCTCCAGGGACGCATTAATTATACATCGACATCTTGTGTAGGAGTCCATCACCACACCTCATAGACAATTGTACAAATTTACAAAATCCCGAAAACGTTAAACCCCAACCGGATCCATTTACCCTATACGTACCCAAAGACATCTAAACGTCAAGCCTCGCATAAAAGCTTATATATTATAAAAGAGAACCTAAGAACGGGAAGATGCAGACACCCGGCCGGGTTCCACGAAAAAAGGGGACAAAGAAAGATGAAAAGAAAGAAAGTAACCACCAATCATGTTTCACAGAAAAATTTAAAATCAAATGAAATCCGAGAGCCCTCGCGCGTCGGAACTTGATAGTGTGACATTATGACGTCAGGATATAATTTTTTTTTTTTCACTTTGAATATCATAGATGTATATTTCGATCCCATGTGGTCTGATATATATACCACCTTCCGTGCCACATTATAGATAATAGTAATAGGGTCGATGAGACCGATAACAGTTGAAAAAAAGACATGATAATAAATAAATCAAAGAAAGAGAAAACGGAATCATGAAATCATCAAATTTCCCGCTATCAATCGAATGACCCCAACCCTGTAATGCTAGAAGAAAAACGAATCTAAAAACCGTTTTTTGAAAAGACCCGCGCCATTGTTGAAAAAAAAGAGAGGGAAGAGAAAAAAGGGTGGTATCTGTACATGTAACCAAAAGGACAGAAAGAAGTGGTAATTGAATACTGATAATCTCTGTACCGTCCAAACTCCGCGCCGATAACATAAAATGTGCTATATTTGCTCAAAGGTCGAGATGGCGATGACGGCCATGGCGATGGTGATGTTGGTAGGGTGAAAAACGATCGGATTGGGAATCGGTAGTGGAGGAATATTAGTCGGAAAGCAGAAGAGGCATGTATATATCGAGGTGCCTTCCCAATCCAGATCGAATGAGCGTGAATGTAGTATTTTTATAAATAAAAAAATAATAAAAAAACACTACTTCTTCCCAAGTTTTCCTGGTGCCGCCAGATGAATCTCCGGACACCACTGTGCGATCTCTGCGATCTTCGCAGGAGCAGCCTTGTGAACCTTGTGATAACCCATCGGTCGTTTCTGGGCCCGGATGTGAAAGTGATATTCGCAGGCAAACTGCAATGCCACTTCATTACTGGGTAGCCTTCCACCCATCTGGTTCATATGTTTGGAGAACCACTCATCTTCTCCCTGGAACGGGAACACTTGGGTCGCGGGATCCGAGTCATAGTCATATTTGTTCAAGATCTTCAGGGTCAAGTCGCGATTCCGTAGCGACAGTCCACCGTTATACATCCCGCCCTCGGGAGCCAAAGTAGCACCGATGAAGTCCCATCCCAAAAAGTCGTCGACGGTGTTATACGCGTTGGCACAGATCATGGCATCGGCCTGGAAGATCAGGACGTGCTTGGCGGGTGCAAGATCCTCCCACATCCACTTGTTGGCCAAAAAGCTATTGACGCCTCTCCTGCTGGTCATGTCGAACTTCGAGGGCAGGAATCGGACCTGTATCCGACCGTCGTTGACAGCACGGGTCCATACTTTACTGACGTTGGCCACGCCGGGCTTCAGGTGGGCATTGTATGTTTCTCGGGAGGTGTAGTAAACTATCGGCCATTCCGGACCCAGGACGCCAGCGAAGTGCATTACCAACGGGAGATGATTCGCAGAGAAGGAGGTATCGGCAATTGCAGCAACCTTGGAGGAGATTCTGAACTGTCGCGAGGCTGTGGACATTGGATTGATGTTGTAGGTTGGGCTCTGTGCGGGTGTTTTAACGATGGTCAGCCCTCAACTCATCCACACACAACCATCTCCAACGAGACCACTCCAGATCACGTTCCTTCGCATCGCCAGCCGGACCACCGATGAAGCACCTCGGAGACACGATCAAAGCGAAGAAAGGGGCAGCGGCGGAGAGCAAGCGAGAATGCAAGAAATTCCGAGAGCACTTACCAGGCCAAACGAGTGCCGTCCGATGGTCACCAGGCTGAGTAACGCCAACGCCGTGAGGGCCACCAACACATTTCTGGTGGATAACATGAAGGCTGCGAATCGACAGTGACGACGTCCGAAAGAGAAGTGAGAGGATAGTTGGCGAGAGTGACGGTGGGTAGGAGGAGGAGAGTAGTAGGCAGCGGTTTTATCCTTAAAACTGAGGCCGTCGTGGAAATCGAACTGCCTTAGAGGGCCATTAATAGCCCCTGCCACTGCTGCTCCAACTGGCGGCGGAGGAGGGCCAGTCGCACATGGTTCTGGTCCTAGTGCTGGTTTTGGCCCTGGTTTTGGGTTCGGTTTCGGAGCTGGTTCGCAGGCAGGCAGATCGCCTGGAGCTTCTTTCAAAGGCGGGAACACGAACTGGAATGCCATCAATAATCAATCGAGCTTAATTCCCAACCGGATAATGCGAATTTCAACAATGCTGGCCAACTGACGGAGCATGAACAGCCAACGGCGGGCCACATATATATGGGTCCTAAGTCTGTCTTCCAACCATTCTCAACAGCGTGCATTGAGCACGCTGTTGACTGTTTTTGAACAGGTAGCGGGAAAAAAAACACCGGTCAAATTTGGGGGGGCAGGTTTGCATCGGGGCGGCCAAGGCTCAGCCCACCAGCGAGGTTGCATCTTTTCTACTTCCGTCATCCCGCTAGATCCTAGCGGCGGGTTTGCCAAACACGCTACACCACTTCAGGGTGATCCCGCGATGTCACCCAACCTTACACTGCTCGGGCATTGGTTAGCCACCGTTTTGTTATCCAGGAAAACAGTATGAGATCTGCTATTTTCGTCCTCTGATGGGGCGCCCTGGGTCGCCGGAGGACGTTTACGGGGACGTCTGCATACTTTTGTACGTCACCGGAGATCGGGACGCTAGATGTGCTAAAGTGCATATTCCGCGCTTTATTCCGGCCTCATTGGAGCCTAAGGGAACAGAAAATCGACGCTTCTACATGCCGCTTAGAATTTCTGTCTAGGCCATGAAAACTGCCTTCATGGGTCAATTTCTCGCAGGGGTGGGTGTGCGGATACTCAGATGCTTGAATGGCTGCAAGGTGAAAGTAAGGTTGTCGTGGGATCAAATTCTCTGGGATACCGCATGGTTTGTAGGACCAAAAGAAAAGAAAAGAAATAAACCCTGGCAAATTTTCCCGACTTTGACCCAATCACAATAAAGATTTTTTTTCGTCATTTCGAGCTAATGTCACCTATAGCCTAGCTTCGACAGGTGGTAATTGTTGATATCAAAGCCATCACCTAACATCGCGCCAGCTAGGGATCAACTTCTTACAGATCGTACCCCACTTTCATACGAGCTTGCATGAAAGAGCGGCCCTTATCAGCGGATCCTCAAACCTAAGAAATAAAATTCACCCAATATCCTGAATCGATTCTTGATTATTTGTGTAATATGACTACTGCGCAGCAGTGGTTTAGGGGCACAGCAGACCCTACCTTAGGTAACCAATGTGGTGGGGCACCAGCTTAACGAAAAACCAGGTGCTAATATGCCTCTGACAGCGGGCGAGTTTCTGGGACGAAAAGTTTAATCAGACTCGCCACAAACAAACCTCCCAAATTCTTCCATCAGTGCACGGAAATTTAGTATCTCACTAACGGAATCGACCTAAACAGAGGCTTTACAGAAGTTGAATATACATTTACTCTGTACGCCCAATTACCTAACTTCCTATTTTCCCGTTTCCGACTTCATTTCATTTCATTTTATGCTATGCCCTCTTATCGCTTTCCTTTGGATTTTTTAAGCGATGTCGGAAATCAGGAGGATGTGGCAGGTCGGATACCAGACACACGGGGGACACCAGGCTAGAATACGTTCTCACAATTTAAATTATGAGGAGCCTAGCTGTCGGACGACAAGAGGCTAGGATCGAGCCGCCGATGGGGTTGATGGGGGAAGGTATGTCCAGCCGCAAATTTCAACTTGGAATATTCTTTCCACCATCTCAGCATCGCCCCTTCCTCCGTCAAATATGGGTGTTTTAACGGTTAAAATCGTCGGTAATTGCCACAGACTACTCTGGACGCGCACGCAGACGGACTATACTGACACACGAAGCACTCTGTAAACTTAAATAGCAGAGACAAAACGACTATCCAGACTTGAACAGTACGACCCCTGACATCCCAGGGAGGTTCCCCCGACATCTAGCCCGTACATTTGTCCCCGATGAACGTCGCCTAGAAACCAAAGGACAAAGAAGCTTTTGGGAATGTATAAGCTTAAATCCAGTCCCATGGTGAATTCTTAAATGGAAAAAGAAAATATCAAATGACAACTTGTTCACACATGAACAAAATGGTGGGTGTTGAGAACTTCTACACAGTACATATATCTTCTCACACACAGACCGTTGGGTTCCAGTATGAATCTTCCCAAATGCCCTACTAGTACTTTTTGCCCTCCATGTTCGAAACAATAAATATTTCACAAAACATTAGCGCGAGACTCAACTTTTCAAAATGTTACGGCGCAAGATATGGCTAATCAACCAGGCCAAGCATCAAAACCGAAGACCGTTTGGAATTTTGAGTTGCGAGAAGGAAACTCCCAACAAGCGAATTCTAATATTAGAACCGCCCAGAAATTCTAGAATCCCATTGTCGCGACCAAACCCAGAACGCGATGCCAATGCAATGGAAGATGACTACTCTGCACTTCCCCAAACCCTGACGTTCATGGTCTGGATAGGACTCCCAGGGCTTTGGATCCTGACCCTTGGATCTTTGAGTTATACTGACAACTACCGAAGCTCATGTATGGATCCTTCCAAAATCTTACATCTCTGGTGTATAAAACGACGGACGCGAAACCAACAATTGTGACCTAGCCGAATTTCCAACCGATCTCATTACATCTTCCTCTCGAATATTTGAATCGAAAATATCAATTCAAATGGCGCGTCCACACTTCCTCGGTCTGCCCTTCGAGCTCCGATTAGAGATATACAGCCACGTTTTCCCAGCCCCGCCGCGTTCTCCATCCTATTCCCCAACTTCCCCAGTCTTCTCCCCAACTTCCCCGGCCGTTTCTCCTGGTCCTGTTCAGTCTTTTACTCCAACTTATCCACTGCCATCCTCTGTAAACCCCCCACCTTCACTCCCCGATCCCGTAAATCTGAATGTCACAGTCCCCGTGATAGCGGCTCCAGTTCCCCCTGCTAGAGCCTCAACCTCGACCTCTTCAGCTACTTCAGCTTTGGCGACAAACTGGATTGCTCCGGTAGAACCGGTGATCCCTATATCTCCAATACATTATTCGTTCCCATCCCCAACTTACTCGCCGAGGTCACCATGCTATGACAGCCTTCCCATTGACCCGAAAGTCCGAGAGAATAAATTCTCTATACTCTACGTGAACAAGCAAATCCACTCCGAAGTGAAAGAACTCCTTTATAGACGAAACACCGTCAAAATCTCCATCATCCTTGATGCCTCCCTCCTCGAGGAAAATACAAAAGCGGCGTACAAAGTAGTCTACCACTCGCCATGGGAGGATTTGGAATACACGCATATCGTAGATTTGGCTGCAAATACGAGGTCCGTTTCGTATATACATGCGCCAACCTTTTTTCTCAATGGAAAAAGGGTATTTGTACCCCTAAAACTAACCATATTCTACCTCCAACAGGGAGAAATATTACACCGCTAGCTATGAGGTCTATAAAGACCATGAAAGCGTGATCTTATCCAGAGAAGAATACCTCGGGCTTCAACAACCGGGGGTGATAATCGCACCTCGACCGGAATACCGACCATACATCCGCCGTGTGCATATCACAATCGACGACAACAGGTACATCAACAACGCCTATCAAAAGAAAAACCTTGGAGATTTGAGCGAAATGACAAGATCGGACTCAAGATTCTTGCTGCTACCGTTCCTATGGCGGCTTCGCGAGGTATTGTCGCATTCTACGAAAGTAGATTTAAGCATATACCCCTCTGAAGGACGGTATTGGGACTACATCGACGATAGCGACGGTCAAGCCTGGCACGGCCATTACGAGCGAACGCTAGAGACAGTATTCCTACTTACCCGGGGTCCATGGAAACACAAGCTCGAGCTGATAACAGCCTTGGGGTGGAAATTCCCAGGGTTGGAAGAAGGAGTTAAGTCAAGGTGTGAGGCGGATCCGGAGTATCAAGAAGCAGCCTTACAGGAAGCATTCCGCGATTTAAAGGTTGGGATTCCGGAGGATAGTTGGTGGGGTTATCATAATAGGAAATTGACGGTTTTTGACCCGAATTTTCGTCATCATTATGTGCCTTCGCCACCGTTTAGTCCTGGTGAGATCGTATATACTGGGGTTCATCACCCGTATTGTACTTGCCCGCGAAGCCCGGGTACTGGTCCTGTGGTGGGGGATGTTTGATCAACTGATTCTGTGGTCTAGAACTTGCATAAATGTCACTTCCGTCAATTTTGTTTCTAGCTCCTAAACCCTTTTATTTTTATTTTATTTTATTTTTGGAAAAAAATAAGTCAGGATTTGGTGCTTATATCAGAATGTCCCAGATTGACGTTTTCCTTTACATAAACGCACAAACAAAGATACGAAACCGGGTAACACCGCCTTAGCCAGCCACTTATACTCAAAACATTGTACTGTAATCAATGAAACGACAGGTGTATAAAATTACATTGTAGATTCAATACAACAAAAGGAAAGGAAGCCGCCTGGTCGTGACCTGTGTAATTTCCCGAAATATATTAATAGATCGGGGACGATAACCGACCCTCGCCAACCGCCTGAGGCGTGCGCACGTGAGGGAACTAGCTGTATTGTTGTCGTTGTGTTTATGCATGGTTATCTATCGCAAAGTTTTTTTTTTTTTTTTTTTTTTTTTTTAGATGTTTGGATTCTGAGATAAACATGGTCTAATAGGGTTCTTCATGGTTTAGACTCGATGTTTGCTTGCACACGGACACACATAGGCTTTGTGATTTTCGCTACTTTCGATCGAAATACTTTGGATGTTGATAGCTTTGAATCCAGGCGCTCGAGGACGGAGAGATACTTACGGACCCACACCCCATGGCCCAGTTGTCCAACATGCCATCAAAGCCATGCGAAGTCAACATAAATGGATAGCTCTTTGGTAGGTTAACAAGCCGGCTGAGGTAGCCCTGAGGCTGAAGACGGGTCTATACTATCGCAACACCAAAAGTACAACATGGGACCGCACTTAACACCAGCTCGAGGACTGTGTTTTCAGCCCCTCTTGGCGTATCTGCAGGTGGACCCTGATCAAGTATGGCGAACCAATAATTCGCATGTTTACACGATTCCACGGTTCGGTTCCTCAGGCACAGTCGGGGGGATCTGGGTACGAGACAATCCTCAGGGCTGAACCGTTTTTTTTTTTTTAAGGGTTTAAAAACCAGTGTTCCGTTATAACGATATGATATATATGATATCGATATGGTTTCCCCTCCTCAGCGGTTCGTGTATGACGATGGTAAAACTGGGAGATTGGTAATGTCACTGTCGTATGAACCTTACTAGTATCTTATAGTGGCATCGGATCGCGATAGATGGACATACTACGTTTATATAATGGTTACCTAGGTACTTAATGGTAGGATTTGGACGCATGCGCAGGCATTGGGGACAGGCCGCATGTCGATCAATTGATGAAATATAATACCGTTTTGCCCTGGATTAAATGTGAAATACCGTACTCATATAGCAATAATTGGTAGGTTTCGATGTTTACTTTGACTCATAAACCAGGCCCGGCCTTTGCTGTAATATCACACCGGCATAGTATGTTTTAATTTTCAATTGGTTTGTGTGTTGAGCATGTTGCTGGATTATATCAGCTCGTCTCGTTGAGCACTCGAGTACTGTTACATGTCACCCCGCAGCAGCGTAGCTAACACAGGATCCGTTCGAGGATATTCTACTGGAGAGTCGGAAGCGCGATTAGACCGTCAAATATTATAAACCCGGTCGAGGTGCGGGTGCCCTACAAGCCATATGACAACATTACATAATTACTTAACTAACAAAAGGAAATGCTAGATCTATAGGCCCCCCGGTTCTATAGATTTAATAGTCCTCACGCCTCTGCCACTACGCAATTACTACATGTATAATGCAATATATTGCACCACTGGGAACAAGACCAGGCTACACACGATACCGCAATGGAAGCGCCAAACCCAACAGCGACTAACTCCACTTCAAACCACTTCAGGTTCCTTGATCTTCCCCCAGAACTCAGGAACAAGATATATACCTTCCTGCTAGCAGGAACATGTGTACCATCTCCTCGAAGGCAGTTTCAACGTCCCGCCTGGATGAGATATAAGGACTGTATCCCTCCGAGGGCTCAACCACACCGGACTCGATTCGGTGTCCTTCGGGCAACAACACCCGTACTCGCGGAAGATAAGCCGCCACAAAGAAAACCGAAATTATCGATCCTGGGGGTAAACCGGCAGGTTCACGACGAAGCTGCCAGTGTGTTTTACGGCAGTAGTGTCTTTGAGATTAAAATATCGGTGCGCGGCCATAGGGGGTATGGTTTACCGGATGACTCATTATATGAGTGTACCACTAGCGTAGACTATATGGCGCCGTGGGAGTACCTTGTTTATGAAACCGAGATTAATAATAGGAAGAACTTCAAGTATGTGGGTTACCTGCATAAAACCTAGCGGATCACAAACTAACAATCTATTATCAGGCAAAAAAGGTTTCTCCCTACCGAATTTTCACGCAGAGCGGAGAGGAGTGCAGCACTCCCACCAGAATACCTCCAATCCTCCAAAGATATCGATAACCCGGCAGGTGTAATTGTCTACCCAGCTCCAAGGTATCGCCCGTTGATCCGGAACGTGCATATATCCCTCAACGATATGCGACAACCACGACGCACTGGAGAAATATCACTTTGTAGTGTTGAAAATGCTACGTCGGGGCCTGCATTACTCTTCCCATTCCTATGTCGACTACAAGAACAGCTAACAAAAGCCGCAACAATTAAAATTCAAGTCGATAATTACCCGCAACCGTGCACCCCCGGGGTAATCGATGATATACGGAACGAAAACCTAGAGCGGAAGCAAGAAAGTAGTCGAAGGGCTTTAGGGGCGGTATATATGTTCACCCTTGGACCGTGGAAGTGTAACTTTGACCTCTTTGAATGGTTCGAAAATCTGCGGGAGGAGGTTTTCAATAAATGTGAGAACAGTGGCGATTTTAGTGGAAGTTCTTTAGTGAAGATGAGAGAGGAGCTTAATATTGATTTGAGGTATGGGTTGTTTTGGGGGGTAAAGGAGGGGCACCTTGCGGTTTTATCCCGCGATGATTTGACTGATCTCCCCCGTATGTATAGTGCGTTCGAAAAGTATGGCACGCACACCTAGCTTGCTCCTGTGGCTTCACTCAATGAGATATAGGGAAGCCACGATTTTTATAAGCAAGCAAATAAGTGATGGGGGCTTGCAATACTTTTCGAATGCACTGTATGCTCGGTTATTAACGCTTAGTAGGTTGTTCGCAAATACCTGCAGCTGTCAGTAAGTATCATGCACCTAGTATGGTGTGATGAAGCTCAAGTATGTTTTGAGTTCAATTAGACATAACTTTGATTTAACCAGGTGAATTTCACCTAGTTAACTACCTTTTTCACCCTCCTAGCTAGGATGTGCTATAGTGCTTGTTGCCTCTGGATCCATGAAACTTAGGTGCTGGGGTAAACATACACATCCATTAATTAAATAGACAGTTACAATTAAATATATTCTCAAAACAAATAGTTATAGTATTATACTATAAAACACTAGTGCCGTCCCTATCGTGCACTACTAGGATCGAGCGATAGTACACACCCGGTATCAGCGCTGTTCACTGGTGTTACATTGAAATGCAACGTGAAAATCCAACACAGCATCTGGTATACTCAAACCTAGCATATAACCTGATGCGCGTGCGCGTGCCCCCAAACTCTAGGCGTAGCCTCGAACCCCGCATATCGCGATCTATATCGAGACGCAAAATACGCATATGCATCTATCTTGAATCATCAGAAGCGAGCTACCGGTATTGAAAGCTAGACACTGGCGCGAAGAGTCCTAGAGCAAAAGACACCAGTTCGATTCCGGAATTCCTCCCGATCGATCCAACAATTGCATTGTTTATTCTCCTCATACATCGGGGGAAGACGTCAGGTCAGAACCAAGCGCATGCACCAGAATGGTATCGATCGGAAATTTCCCCACCGAGATTCTCTTCAAAATCTTCGGTGAGATTGATATTGCCGATATCTACAATCTAAAACGAACCTGTAGATTATTCTACGAGGTATCAGAACACTCCCGCCACACCTGCGTATTCAAAATCGACGCCAAAAACCATCCGACTTGGAAATTAATCAAATACATTCTCCGAAACCAGAGGGTGGGAAACCAGATTAGCCGGATATATATTGAATGGCATCGTCGAGGGATAAGGCCAGGGGAGGACGACCTGAGCGGAAAGGAGCAATGGACCTGGACGGAGCGCGAAATTCAGACTATTAAGAATATATGTCAGGGAAACATGGCCGGTTCTCTTGAGCTTGCAATCCTTGGTGGGATCAACTCTGAGTCACTACTTCCACTACTTCTGATGCACACCCCGAGGCTTGAATACCTGGACCTGGGAACCATAAATGTACAACTGATAAGCCACGATCCGGAGGACGTCTCCTCACATAAACACGTTCTAAGAACTTTCCTAGATATACTGAATGACGACTACCGCCGCCTTAACTCTATACCTGGTTCCTTCGCAGAGTGGTGTGAAAGCACGGAGTTTGAACTGACCAGCGGACCAGCAATCGATGAAAGGCTTTCTGACTGGGATAAAACGAGATTCAGCTTGCTTTGCGAAGAAAATTTTGGCGACCTATCACAGTCTCATGTTAGCCCCTCATATCTACCTGGTAGCTCTGAATGTCTTTGGTTACACAGTGCCATTGTCTGGGAATTGCGGCTGCCGGGTTTATCCAACCTCAAGCATTTCAGAGGTACCATAAACGGCGATGTTAGTCTAGCGCACAGTATTTCGCATTATCATATCCTTGGTGGCGAAAATATGGAGACATTTATGGCAAACAGGTGTTTCTCTAGAGAGGTGTTATCGGCTTCGCAAAGGTGGTGGGGAACTCAGCATGCCGGGCTCCGGGAGATTCCAACGAAAATGAGTACAAAGTTGCGGAGGTTAGAATTGGTGGAAAGTCAACTTACAAGGGGGGATTTAGAAATGATGGCAAATACGACTGTCAGTTTAGAGTACCTGGCTATCCATGAAGTTGTGTATCCCCCCAGGTTGGCCGAAAATCAACCCCTCTTGGAAGACGTTATAGCCATATTCCTGGAAAATAATAAGAGACTTTCGATGGACGGTATTATCATCGTGGATGTTGCTGAAAAACAATGGGGTAACGGGTATTTTGGTGAGATTGAGGATAACTAGGGGTATGCGGTTCCCAGCAATGGAATTATACACTTAGGAATGATCATATCTGAGACTGTGGCGGATAATATTGTTACCTCATTATCGAAATCTATCCTTCATATTTTCGAAACTCGCATAGGATATTCCAGGCCATAGCACTAGATACCAATAATCTGCATCGATAGACCATTCAAAATATGCATACCATATCGGAGATAGCAGGTCGATCGGTAGTTTTTCTTTAATATCTGGATCATACAGCCACGCTAGAAAACTTTAAAGTTTTCCACTAAAATTAAGACCGTTCCAATCAACTTTTAAGCCCTCTTTATCGTCGAATATTTAAAGGCGAATGGATAGTGGAATAATAGAAACCCTGGTAGCTATGAAATATTCTATTCCAGTATCCAGGGTACACGTACTTGTGGCGTCGACGGCGTAGTGGCTAGGTAGTAAAAGAGATGATTTTTCTGGAGCCACGCCATCTCTAGTAGCTCACTAGCGATAAAAGTTTTCCATCAGATATCCAAACCTGAAATATTACAAATACTGATGCATTGATGTCCTATCCGTGATGTAACTAGCCACATTTAATATGTGGCGCTGAGGCGCAGAAGTCGACCCCAGCCAAGCTTTATCTCCGTCGCCCAATGGGATCACGTCATGTCACCGTTCGATCCATGCAAACCTGCATTGCTCTGGTTCACAAAGATGTCACTTGGCACAGCTGCACAATCTGGGGCTCGAAGCACCGACGCGAGGAATGAACTTATCCCCTTGCAGTTTCCCTCATATCAACCGACACGATTTTTTGCGATTGGGAAGACAGGGCTGAGCATGAGCGCACAGACGGATTGAATTCGCGGTGGCCAAAATTGCGGTTACACATCTTCGACCAATGCAGGTGGGAAAGCTTCTGCCAGCCCAGCGTTTTGGTCGTTCATGCATCATCAAATTCGAACCACCACTGGGGCAGTTGGAAGACGCCGCCGAAACACGGAGTTTAAACATATTAAAACTTCCTCCCACCTGATAACCACGCGGTTTTCCCATTGATGGCTTTGGCTTTAGCTAGCCCAAAATCAGCATGTCCCAATTAAGCTAGATATCCCATATCCATTGGATTTCAGCCCATGCTTCGATATCGTATCATAACTTCGTATCGATCTCGAATTCGTGGCCAGCAAATGTGATACGGATCGAAATTACTAGGAGCTCGATTAAGCTTCGTAACCAATGCCTCTAGACACAGAATGATCGGCGGATATCGCACCTGCATATGTGCATACCAGAGATTAAAGGTAATCTAGATCCCTTGCTGGATAGTCCGTGGTACATACACAGCAGCCGCCGGGAAGCCTGCAGTCTTTTGGCGAACAGCCCACCGGATTCGGTACCAACAGGGGCCCTCAAAAAAGTAATGATATCAGCGACAAGTCAGTGCTGGTGTTCTTGTCGCGAATAGGACCGATTCAAAACCTACCGAACCCAGGAACAAGGCTGTGAACAGGCAATCGAGTGCCCGCGGACCCTTCTAACCCCAGATCCACACAATCCGTCTTCTCGGTTGGAACAATGCCTTCTGGGAGGCCCGCCATTTCTGAAATGCAGCACTATGAGAGAGAAAAAGGACCGAATCTAGACGTGAGAGCTTGACAGTTTCTAGACATTTTGCTGCGCTCGTGGTGCAGCGATGGCGTGGACTGGCAGGTTGTGACTTAGCTAGCTGTTTTCACCAGTTGATTGGAATGTTGGATATATAAAGAATAGAAATTCCCGCCCTTCCATTCTTAGCTCATCGTGCTTGATTTCCAGACATCATTCCAGCCCCCTTCTGAAGCTGTCATAATTTTTTGGCGATTTGGTTGTGGTTAGCTATCGCCAGAGCTCCCAAAGAGGCCCTTTTATATTCGGCCGCACACTCTCAAAAGTGCCCTCGCCATTCTCCAACAGCCTCAACACAGCGGATTGATATTCTTCTTCCATTCTTTCATCAACCTCCATCTACTATATATATATATATATACTCCTACTAGTACCACATCATCAAATCAAACCTTACCTCAATCGATAACAAAACCAACCATATCGATAGCTTCTAATCAGACCACAATGCTCGCCAAATCCACACTCGTTATCGCGCTCCTTACCGGAGCTGCGGTTGCTGAATACGCCATCCCAGTTGGAAATCTTGTCCCTCGTTATAACCGTCTCCAGCGTAAGCAGGTTGTCGACATTGGTTCTTCAGTCTGCCCTGCTGGCCAATTCCAGTGCATTAACATTGTCGGATGTTGTAAGTAACAAACTCATTCGTTATCGGTATGATTTCTTTTGGGGCTGCTTCTAATTGGTCTCCATTTTAGGTCCTGATGGGTTCTATTGTGGTTCCTTCAGCGGAAAGAGCGGTTGCTGTCCTAATGGCGAAGACTGCAACGCCGTAGCACCTACCCCGACTGCACAAACCAGCGCTGCTGGTGGAAACGGATCCGGAGCTACTGCTACCGGCGGCAATGGGTCCTCTCCTACCAATACTGGCTCTGGCAATGGCTCAGGTCAAAGTGGAGCCGGTCCCAACCCTACCGAAACTAGTGCTGGTGGCAGCGGTGGCAGCGGTACTCAGACTGGTGGTGCCGGTTCCCAAACTACTGCTGGGGCTGGTGGAAACGGTGGAAACAACGGTTCTCCCACAGGTACCGGCTCCGGTTCCGGTTCCGGTGAAAACACAGGTGCTCCAACCGCCACCGGGTCTGCTGGGGCTTCTCAAACTGGAGGTGCTGGAGGCCGTGGCAGCTCCGGTTCGCCAACTGGCACTGAGACTGGCGGTGAAGGAGGCTCTCCAACTAAAACTGGAACTGAAGGGGGTTCTCCAACTGGAACTGGCACAGAAGGTTCCTCTCCAGCGACGACTGGAGCCGGAAACGCCAGTGGGTCATCTGGAGCAACCAGGGGCACTGGAACGGCTACAGAAACCGGCACAGCTACAGGCACTGGCGCTGGTGCCGAGTCAACTAGTGCCGATATGGAAAGCACGCTCGTTATTAGCATCACTACTGGTGCTACCCAAACTCGGGCAACCACTGCTGGGACAGCCACAGGATCTGATGACGGGATCACCATCCCTATCTCTACCGCTACCGATGGTGAGACTGAAGAAGCTACTGGCACTACAACCGGCCCTGGATCAGCTACTGGTACTGGTAGTGGAGAAGGAAATGCTGGTTCCCACTTGCGACCTGCCGCCATGTCGACAGTACTCATCTTCTCTGGTCTCGTTGGCGGCGCCATCATGCTCGGCGGCACCATCTTCAGCACGTTGGCCTAATCGATCGTACCCGTTAGGCTCTGACCCTCGCTCTATATACATTAATGTGTAATCGCTCAACGGCCCTTCACCTTTCCCTTTTACATTTCATACGAAGGGCTTTTAATTCTTATGTCCCTTTCTTTACGACTTTCTTTTGAGATACCAGCGCGCGCAGATTCACTGCGCTTTACTTGTTTTAGCTTTGTTTTGCTTTTCCGGCGTTACATGCGGCTTTAATTTTTTGCTTTCATATCCCTGGTGAGGTGATTGGCACATTTAGATGAATCGTTGGTGAACACTGGACGATAGTCACCACCACACCCTACGGATACACTAATTCTGATATTCTATTACAGGGCTCCTGTACTTAAAAGAACTCTTATTTATAGATTGAACAGTGAAATAGAAATAATCGATTTCCTTATACCGTCCCAATACACTTTAGACCTATGCATTATCAGTGTTCACACCTAAAACCCGTTAGAATATTGATAGCCCATATGTATGGAAGAAGGCAAAGGTATAAACTCACAAGCTATAGCCCCCGCCCTGTACGGCATCACTATTTTCGATGAATGAAGACCTTTCCGTCATCAACTCCTCCCGATATTTCTCAGCCTCCTCTCGAGTCACCACTGGTGGCAACTCCTCGACGATCAAGCGGAAAACCTCCTCGGGCAGGCTTCCGAGGGGTCCCTGCCTTAACGCCTCCACCAAATCCTTCCGAGCCTCTGGTTGCTGGGGCGCCACGACCCTGGTGGTGGGTACATCGTTTTCCTCGGAGGGGTCACATAAGAAGAAAACCAAAACCTTCCTGTAGCCTGGTTTGGTTGGATCGACCAATTTGAAAGGTTGGACCTGATGTTGGTAGATGTTGGGGAAAGCGATTGCTCGATTGTTTATAGTCTTTATGCCTCCAATTTCTTGGACGGAGTTGCCCGAGGAGCTCATATTATGAACAGTTGTCCAGTTTGAGTCTTGAGGAAGGGACCATGACATATCTTCCATGGAAGGAAGGGTACGGCGGAATTCTAATTCGGATTCGGTGATGTTTTCTTGTGCATAATAATATATGCCAGTTGAAATAATTCGTTCATTCTGCCGCACAACTCGTTAGCCTGGGCTTCTAATAAGAGAGTTAATAATGATACGTACCATCATTGCCTCGACATGCCAGGATCCACCACTATATTCTGGTTTCTCCGGTGTCAAGATGATATTAGCCAGTTTGACGATGACCTTAGCCGTCTTCCCTTCCAACTTGGTTTCATCTGTGACCTCCGGAGGAGTCCAAAGATTGCTCATTACCAAGTGACCTAGGTCCCTAACCTGGTAGGGCGCAGTATCTCGTCGCTCTGTACGCTCCTCGTCTTCGTAATCGTCTTCTCCGGGTTCTACCCAATAATTGTCCTCCAGGCTCTCTCTCAGCTTCTCCCCTTCGGGAGTATCAGGGAATTGATGTGTAAATTTTTCCATGCAAACTGTCATTTCCTCACCACGTTCGAACTGCCCTAGTAACTCGTCGAAATTCTCCTTGTGAGGTTCATAAAACAGCCATTCTACTTCTTCATTGTCGTGAGTATAGTGGCTAGGACTGATGACCCGGCTATAGTGCTGAAACCCTCGTCGTAAATCTCCGAGCACGTGGTTAAACAGCGGCACGAATCTCTGGAATATGCGTTCCAGAATTGGGTAGAATAACTTTTGTTGGTCGGCAGTCGAGAGGTTGTTAATGTAGCTGGCGATTTTGACCTTGCCATCGGTACCGATTTCGAATTCTGAGGGCAACCAAGAGAATCTGTCAGAATAGCTGTCATCGATCGCCGATTCTGGGAGATTTATTGGTTTCCCATCAATTAGGCTGATGGAGCGGCCATAGATCACGGGCCACAGAGAAGGGTGGACTAGATCCAGCACTTGTCGCTCCGACCCAGGATGCCAGTCCTTTTGGTCGTCCGGAACGTTCTCCAGAGTCGCAACAGCTATAATAATAATAATTCAGTTCCTAAAGGCCCCATATAGTTATCGCTACAAGATCTCTTACCGTCGATAAGCTCCTTTCGAAGTTCCTCATCAACCAAAGAATCGGACCTCCATACACAATCCATATCCGGTTCCAAACCATAAAGCTCCGGCTTCGCTTTAGCAGCGTCGACAAACGGCTTATAGGCTTCAACCAACTCTCTATATGCAAACTCAATATCGGCGCCATTCCACGCCAGGATCTTTTTCCACTGCCAGATTCGCGTTTGGTCCTGCGCTTCGCGAATCCATTTTACAACGAGAGCACGATCAAGGACCTTCTCGGTCCAGTTTGGCTTATTGCGAATCGCACTGGAGAAATTACGGAGGTATTGCTCACGCCAGGTGAGGACCTCCGTGGCGTTATCATCATCAAGCGGGTGGGGGTACATTGGTGGGGTGTCCTCCGGGAGTTCCATGGCAGGCAGAGAAAGACACGAGGTTGAAGTTGAGCGAAACGTTTGTGTTGGTACTGTTGTATCTTTTAAGGGCGGGAATCCGAAGCTTGATACAATTCGATTGACCAATTGATCGAGGTAAAAATGCATCGACGGTGGTCCCAAAGATCACTTTTCTGTAGCGTATGAGAGACTACGGTGGACTCCCTGTCGGCGCTGTTTTGAAGGAAACAATTGAACCTGTCGAGGCAGAAATGCCAGGAACTTTATACATTTTAAAACTCGTCAGCACTACTCCCAGCAGGCAGGCGAATACCTGACACAAGCCGGTGCCCGCGCCACGACCCCGCCGACTGGACTGCTAACCAGCCAAACGCTAAAGGATCAAACGCGGACCAAATTTGCCGATTGACAAAGAAATAGCTGGTTCCAATTCCTGTAAGTTTCCGCGCCCATTTGACTCCTGTTAGGGTTGTGCATGTTGGAGTCAAAAACGGAACCTTTGACTTGGTCTACGGGTAACAGTTCGGCTTTACCCCTGTTTGTGTGCGTGTTTGATGTGTGAATAACAGCGCGTCCTTATGACTCAACCCACAGGTAATTTGTGGAACTTCGCCTTCCGTATTGTCGCACGAAATCATGTGGGCAGGCGTGTGTAAATTGGTGATATCCACCGGCTGACGGCTTCGAGTCATGATAGCATTTAAATTTATAGGTCAGGGCACATCATAAGCTTACCAGGCGGGGGGGTTGGTTCGGGCTATTTCCGGGTATTCGGGTTCGAACCAAAAGATAACAAAGCCTCTAGTATTTCATCTTGTCTTTCTGAAAGCTTACTTCCCTGGCTTAGACGTCGTGTTGGTTCTTGAGATTGGAGATATATTCGTACAGATGTGCACGGCGAATTAATATACGTGGCAGTGTAGTAGGTTCGATGCTATAGTATTATGATTGATTACAATCCGCCATTTACTCGGGCCCCTTAGGCTTCCCTTCTACCAACCCGTACTTCGCAATCCATTTTTCATATATATCCGTATAGTCTTCCCACTTATATGCTTCGAATATCTCCCTTATCCAGCCTTTCTTCATATACGGATTAATCCCCGCCTCTTGTAGCATAACCGCCGCAATCTATCAAGTAACCCGACCGTTAGTTATTTTGCGATCCCCGTAGTTGAGGGGTTATAATTAGTTAGTTAGTACTCACCGACATCCAATCGAAAGAAATTAAGGGGAATTCATTCGAGAACCCAACATGTCGAATCTGCGTAAACCGTAATTCAAATGCTGTAACCTTTTCCATCTCCTCTTTAGTCGGCAAATCCAACTTTCCACTCATGTATGCAGCACTCCACAATCCCATTATAAGAGCATAATGTGACGTCCCAGGACTTGGGGAAACCCCGAGGAACACTATACTCCTGTCCGCAAATTCTGTGGGGACGGTATAGTGGTACAACCTGAACGGGCCCGATTCTTGCGGCGGTATTCGAGGAGCGGCGGGGGCATATTTGAGTATCGGGTTTTCGGCATATACGCGCCTGTCTGCTTCGTTTTCTAGCTCTTTCCACTTTGCTGAATATTCGTCGGTGTAGGATCTCGCGGGCAACCCGAGTTGCATTTCCAAGGTTTGGTTTTCGGAAAAGAGGGAGACTTTGGCCTTCCAGCCCGTGGCGAAAACTACGGCGTCTGTTGTGAAGCTATCGCCGGATGCGAGGCCAACGGTGTCGCCTTGAAGTGATACGATATTATCTCGAATAACCTCGACGGTTCCATCTCTGAAATAATCCCATATCTTCACATCGTAGTTATCAACCCCTATAACGTGGTACATCCAGAAAGGAGGTAGTTCGGGGATCGCCTTCTCGATGTTAGGGTTGAGAGGCTTCATGAGCATTAGGGCGACATTTTTAGATGAATCCAAAATGAACTTAGAGATGTTCCTGCCGATGAAATTGCGTTTGAAGAAGTAGTGGAGGCCTGGGAAACCGCTATCCTGGTATAGACTGGGCATCAGAAGTGCTAGGATTCTACTAAAGCCTAGGTATTCGGCATGCCTGCCACCAGGTAGATTTCCATCAAGAATCCAAGGAGGCCCACGACCTTCTTTGCGAATCACCCACTAAGTAGTGCAATATCGATTAATACATATCAAAGCATGCTATAGTGAAATGAGTGTATACCTTAATCTTCTTCCCGGCTTTCGCTAGTTGTACTATATTATCCATGCTCCCTTTACCCGCCCCGTAAATAGTCACGTTCTTCACCTCTTCATTATCCCACTCCCTCGACCTCTCCCCGAAATACCGGTGGTGCATCACAGGTTTCGTAAACGACGACCAGTCCAAATCAGGATAGTTCGGTAAGCTCGTTATTCCATTCGCCACGATTAACTTATCAGCCGATAGGACTTTTGTGCTATCAGCTATATGGCACCGCCATTTCTTCCCAGGGATGTCTTCGTGACGAGTGATCTGTCGGATTGTAGTGTTGAGCCGTATGTACTTTGTAAGTCCGACTTTCTCGCTCCAGGCTTGGAAGTATCGAGACCATGAGTCGCCGGTCATAAACCCTTTGCCATTGTATTCGACGGGTGGATCGAGGTCTTTATATTGGAACTCAGGGAGCTCAAAGTATTCCGGGGCTGTTTGAACATGTAGGCCAGGGTATACGCGGTCTCTGGACCAAACGCCACCGACTGAAGACAGCTACCCATGAGATAGCAGGTTAGAATACCTTGTATATAGTTGGATATGTCGAGTGATCTGAACGTACAGAATCTATCACCACCAAGTTGATGTTGGGTTGTATTGCCAGGTATGATCTTGCAGCATAGAGCCCGTTGATTCCTGCTCCTACAATAATGAGGTCGAATACCTCCTCATCCACTGTTGTTTCGATCCCTAAAGAACCCATTCTGCATATGTTCCGAGGTACACGACCAGTGTCAGCTGAAGTGTTAGGTCGTCGAAATTTTCAAGCGCTCGTAGATGTATCAATTAATATTAAGGTATTGCAGTCGCATATATATATCGATTTCAAGCAGTCGAGGAATTATTGGTAAGAAGACATATATTATCGATATTGACCTTCTGAAATATAGATTACCTGTCTCGCATGAGGGTCTCCGCATCCTCTTTATACTAATCCCACCCGCACCCATGCTTAATGCGGGGACAGATATCCCAGGGTACAACGAACCGCATCGTCTCGTTATGCTAGAACAGTGCCTTTGACCAACCGCTGACCTAATGTGGACGCGGTGGATGCGGAGTGCTGACCACATCCTGAGACGGCAGCTAAGAACACAATGGACAAGGAGCCGATTCTAGGAACATCCCGTTTTTAGAGCCGGGGTGGATGATAGTTTTTGATACGACCGAATACATACGCGTGTCAATTTTCTTTTAACATGCAGGGCTGATAAGCTTAAAAGACCTCGTCAGATGGGACCGCAATCGAAGTTAGGGAGGGTCACACAAACGGAACAGTGTGGGAAATGCAGCTATTCCTGCGAAATCGATCGGATTTTTTTGCCCTGGCAATGCTTGACCGGCTTGATTTGCTCGCCTGGAAATTGGCATCCTCGCATGCGAATATCGACCAGGGTGCTGGCCGTGGTGGTACGAATGGTGAGACAATGCAATGCAGCGAACAGATGGAAGACTGCGTAAGCCAAATCTTATTCCAACGGCGGGCTGATAGCATCATATGGCACAGCAGGTGCGTATATATTAAGGCTCTGGGTTTTCGGAGGTTGATAATGATCCGACCCATTTGAATCGTATGAAAACCCCTCCGCCCGCAGTTTTTAACTCGGTTGGCGTACCTTCGAAAGCCTTTCAATATGCAATCTCCTGTTAGTTTCGTGCCCAGAACGACAACCTCTCAACAAGTACAGATACACTTGCATTCCGAAACTTTTCAAAACTCCTTCCAAGCATCCGACATAGGGCTTGGTATTACTCTGCGCGAGATCAACAGGTACATACATACTTAGATATATACATGTGTGAACATGCACAGGAACAAAGGGGCGACGTAAGTTGGGTCAGCTGGCAACATAATCAAACGCGTTAGCGACGACGGGCCTCGAATTTTGATACGAGCATTTACGGAAAACGTCGCAAACGGGGATCACAGTCGACAACACCAAACATTCGAGTCCTTCGGCATAACGTTGCAGCTGCGGATAATTGCGCGCCGACCGGATCACATACTTTCTGGGGGTTCGTCATTAGTATTTACGTCTTCGCAAGTCACACAGGGTCTACTAGGGCTTCGAAGGTTTACAAAAGGGTTGGGAATGTTCGAAATTAGTTTGAAGAGTCTTATTCTGTAACGGCCAAGGCATCCATCCATTATTTACATTCATGAGAAACAAAATAGGACATAAATGGTAAGCAAATCTCGATATCCTTCGTGCAAGATTGGCTAATAAAAATTATCGTAGCTTGTAAAAAGATTAAATAGTATGAGAGAGAAAAACGAAGCATCCCATGAACGCCATTATCGGTGGTAGTGTTGTGGAAACCCTTTGGCGATTACAAAACAAGAGCGGCAGCGGCAAAAATAGCAGCCAATGCGGTTCCAAAGACAGTGACCTTCAGGCCAGCGGCGCTGCCCGGAGCGTTGCCGCTGGTGGAAGCAGGTGCTGAGGTGCCGGCACTGGTGGTAGCCTCTTCGTCGGTTGGGCTTGGGCCAGTGGTGGTTGCCTCGGCATCCTCACCGGTCGAGGTCGGGTCGGCTTCACCGCCGGTGGAAGTTGGTTCGCTATCATCATCCTCAGTCGATGTTGGGGCGGATGTGACAGTAGGCTCAGCGCTGGTGGATCCAGATGTTGGGAGGCTACCGCCACCGCCGCCACCAGCAAACAAGCTGCAGTATCCCTTGAACTCGTCTAGGTAGGCCCTAAGCTCTTCGGGGGCAGCGGCTCCGATGGCATCGAGACATGCGACAACATTGGTGTCGAAATTGGCGCCGGTATCGCAAATGCACTTGGCGACTTCAATGGATTCGAGGTCTTCTGGGTTCTCGCTTGGAGCACACTTGGTGACAAGTGCGACAACATTTTGGCAAGACGCAGGAACGTCCTGGGCGGAAGCCGCAGCGGCGAGGATGCTTGTGAGAAGGAGGGTAGTGACACGCATTTTGGATGATATATTGGAATGCAATGAAGCCGAAAAGCGGTTGTGGAGGAGATGGGTAGCGGAACTTGCAAAATCGAATAGGACAAGAATGCTGATCGCAGTAAAGGTAGAAGGGGTTTTAAAAGAGAGGAATGTCGCAATGGAAGTCCAGCCCCTGGTGTTTATATACTATTCGTCCGCTGAAAACTGGAGATATTTTCTCCCGTCCAGGTTCTGTCCACCCAACTAGCGCCAGCCCAAAGCAACTGCCAAGGGCACACTGCATTTTTGGCTTTTCAGGGCCTGTCGCCCCTTCAATTCAGGTGGCTAACGTTAGTGCGCCTTTTACGATATTGGGATTAGCTATATCAGAGGCAGACTCAAACTCATTATGGAGGTCTTGGTATCAACTTTCCCCACTGGACGTTGTTGCCGAAAAGGGTAATTTCTTTGCAACGGCACATTTGCATACGAGGTTCTAGCCGGCCAAAACCTGCACTCCCTTGGATCTGACAAAGCGACAACCACAGAACCAAGATGGAAAACCCCGCCCTGGAGATTGCACCAAAAAAGCCATCTTCGCGCAGCCAATCAGATAATTCTTCCAGCACGCTCAAGGGTCCACCTGGCCCTCGAGGAAACATTCCAAATAAGTGCCGAGGGTCCGCACACAGGTCGTTCGACAACTAACTAGATCTTGGAACCAACAGACTCAAACTTTACAGACAGTTCACAACTTTTGGGAAAGAGCAAGGGGCTCAAATCGGAACAGAGCCGTGCGGCTGAATGCTAGAATCCCACGAGGGTATGAGCATGGTCTGACAAGCGATAGATCTTCCCCAGAGAGCGTAAGAGCATATCGAGAAATTAGCCAGTTTCCAAGCTCTTTTGGGGCTGAGTCGGGGTGGGAAAACATGAAAGTGATTTTAGCTTTGAATTGGTACATTACATTACATTACTTTATCTTGGTGTCGGATACCATCGCCGTCTGCAGGCTCCCTTGAAAGATGCCTAACATAGACACCCTGATCCGCCGAATATCCTGTGATCCCGTAGATTGTAGGAGGGTTTGATCAAACCCCATTCGACCAGGCCTCCCATTCTCCCTTATGACTGGCATACACACAACTTCGATCCGAAACAGTGACTCTCGGCGATTGTTCGTGTTACCAGTGCAATCGAGTCCGACCGGGGAGTTTTCCTTCTAAATATATACGTATTTTCTCCGCATTTCCTCTCGATTAGAACGTCGATATGCAATGTTCACGCCTACGGAAGCGTGGCTGCATCTCGAGGGTTGCACAAGCAAGGCATCTCGCAGGTTTGCCTTTTCGTCGGTTAGATTTACCGAAAGAGGTGCACCTGGTGGGCTCAGACCCCAGGTCCATTGACAAACGTTGCAAACATCAAAATATTTCTCCAAAGGTGCAAATGCGCAATTCGGGATTATACGGTTTCTAAAAATGCGCCAGGCCAAGAAGGCTGTCAGCTTTCCGTAAAGCCGCGAGAGATCGATGTCTACAACAATACAGAGTATAGACATCCACTTGAAAGGGAAAAAAAAAAGTGTGAGAGAGAAAATTCCCTCAGCACTGTCGACGCGACGTTGATTAACAGCCCACGTTGGAAATAGTTGACCAGGGACCTGCCTGTGACTAGATTTGCAAAGACACCTGCAGGTCCCCACTACGCTGCTGTCAGAGTTTGGCAAGTCCTCTCGATAACGGAGGTATAACATAATTTCGTGTTCTATTTCGACATTTCATGCATAATACACGCGTCCACGCCAATGGTAGGCTAGTCGGTCGGATGTCTCGGTTAGAAGCAAAGTGACATTCCATTGTTGATATATACGGATCAGGATTTCTGGGCCATTGAAGTCCCTCCCTCGACCTTCATGGTATTCACGAACAATCTTAGTCAATCAGATCAGGTCTGCGCATAGCTTGAAGTGCACATTATACTGTAAGAAGATAAATTGCTTCTTGATTAAGTACAAATATCCAACATTTATTGGGGGTGGAACGATACCATGTCACAGCACAGTAATCGATCCAATGGAAAGGTGAACCGAATCCAGAAAAGTTTTCCCCCACCAGTTCATATATACCCCAAACTCCTCAGGAGCGCCAGCCAGCCCAGTCCCTCAAAAGCTAGCCATTTTATAAATTTATAGCAAGGAATCGATTTCGTCGCAAGCATAGCCGCTGTTGGTCCACCATTGCTGTGGAGTTGTTCGGATAACGAAGGCATCGTCTGCGAACAGCGCCTCGTTGTAGGTCTTGTTGGGTGTGGTCAACGCAGGTACAAGTTCGAATCTAACCTCCTTGCTTGGCGCAGCCTCAAGGAAAGCTTCAACCATCATGTCGTCCTGCTTGAACTTGTAGTTGAGTTGGGATCGGAGGCCATCGAAGTAGGAGTGGACGGCAGAGCCCATGTTACGGCGGATGGACTCCAGGTTAATTGTGTCTCGGTCCTATTGAAAGATTTAGCAACCCGTCCGGATGATTGGAAACGACTAAAAAACACCAATCCCTACCTTCTTCTTGAGCTTGTCGAATTCCTCGGTGGCGGTCCTCCAGATTGCAACTGGGTCAGCGACTAAGGTAACTTTGGTGCCTACACCGACGATCTCATTGTTAGTCCGAACATCCAACGGTTAAACTACACCATGCGGGGACGCTAAACACCTACCAAGCAATTCCTCAGCAATTGCTGCCTCGAGTTCGTCCTTCTTCGCCACGAAATCAGTCTGCCACGACTTCCTGGACTCGAGCGGAAGCTCGCCCTTATTTGTTTCGGCATAGGCTTCGTCGAGGTTGTTGATGAGCCTTTCGGTAAGGTACCAGTTGTTAGTACCGTAGTTACCGGTCTTGAAAACGAGCTCTAGAACACCGTCTCGGACGCGGCAGGCGGTGTAGGGCTCGATGGGCTCGATCAAGATATCGATCTTTCGGGATGAGACGACTTCATTGAAGAAGTCCTTGACAAGTTGGTCGTCACCCTCTTCAGTGATCATCTTGAGTCTATCAGCTAGACCCTCATAGGTGCTAAAGGCAATGCTTCCAGGAGATTCAGTCTGGTAGCTTTGGGAGGAGTCGACGTTGGGGTAGATCTTTTCCTGGAAGTCAACGATGAACTCGTATTCTTCACCGGTATACTCCTTGATTCTCTCGAGAAGCTCGCCCTTCTTAGCCTCATACTCGTCGCGGATGTTCTTGCGAGCAATGAGTGGGAGTTTGGCAGCCATTGTGAATGAATGGTAAATAAAGAAATGATTTAAGCTTAGAGGGGCTTAATAGAAGTACGGTATATTGCAGGAGAGAAGATTTATATAGCTATCAAAGCTGGTTTTCTTGAGGGACTGGATGTGGACTGGAAAGTATAACTCAATTGAGGAGGGCGAGGTGGAAGCTTTTATATTGATCTTTCCTCTACCGACTCAACGTTCGCTGGCCCTCCCCCTCTATCCAAAGCTTCTAGCCCGGTTCCAAAGCTGAAGAGGTATATCACAGCTTCTTCCATAACTAGACTCCCGTCCGGGGTTCAAAGGTCTCAACGTCGGCATCCGAGCGCGCGCCGGAGTCATTCTAGCTCCGGTCGACGAAACTCAACAAAACGGCAAGAAGCTTACACGTAACTCATCAGCGCCCTGCATGTTACGAAAGAACGTGCGCACATGTAGCAACTTGATGCGTCTGCAGAGTCAATGGATTGGAGCGGTGATGCAAGAACCTGCCGTGCCATTTTGGCCTCTCTTTTCTTCTTTCTCATGAGCTAGGCGTGCCTAAAACTCGCTTTGTTCAATTCTGGCCGCCGCGTCGCTAAGCTCTGCACGCCCACATCTGCAAGTGAGGCTGTTTGGGTAAATCGGGCCAATTAGAGCAATTTACCTTCAAAGTTCCGAACCAGCGGCGTAATGTGGGGACTAAAACTTGATCAGTTTCTGTGCAAGTAGCATTTTCGGAAGCAGGTATTTCGAGTTTGCTCTCCTGAAGTCAACTGCTATCCCATTTGCAGCGACTGGCTCAAACATTTTTTTCTTGGGGTCTCCGCTTTTTGACACCATATCTGGAATACATTCTTTGGGTACACAATTGCATTTCTAGTCTCCAAATTCCCTGTTTTTCAGGATCTTCGAATCCATTATTCCTTTGAAAGCTGGAAAGTTGGGTACAAGGAGTCTTCGGGCCCGCCTCACATCGATAGACATTCAATACTACCCGCCCAGAAATCAGGCGGCATCGGCGCCGTATCCACCTAGATAATAGCGGGGTCGATTCGAATCGATCTAGCACGGGTGTTCTCGGCTAACAGCGACAGGAGTTTTCCTAACTGCCAAAAGTTGGAAAACCCTTGAAACCTTTGGATCCAATTTAACTCAGACCGGGGTAGCTCCAGAATAGAACGCTAAACCTTTTGAAGAATACAACGAACAGGGGCTAGAGCTAGAAGTGCACATATTTACGTACTGTCGGTTCGGAAGCTTCAGGGAAAGACGCCTTGGGAAAGCCTATTCCGATTGGACTCATAAACTAAACTTCATGCATGATCGATCACGGAATTCGAAATAGTGCTGGTTTCTGGGCACGCGTATCGTTTGCATGCACATGGTTGCATACGAAACTGCCTTTATGGCCTCGGGCGCATGCATGTGCGCTCGAGGAACTTTTGTTCAACAGTTCAAGGTGATCCCCGCGCCTGACCCATATCGATAGAGTGACTATCACAAGGGTTTCGAACTTCTACTTTCAGTTCCTCCTACTATTTCAAGGGCATCATCTGCAAGTTGATATCCAAGTACTACTCACCGATCATCGTTGAATCATTTATCCACCTTGTGGAGACTCAAAACGCTCCCCTGGCAGAATCTCAATTGATCATATTCAGCCTCATCTAATTAAAGATTAAACCCTCCTGCTTCATCTACTTCTCTTTCTTTTTCAAGGCTTTATAGGTTGACTATCAAGGCTCTACATATCTCGGGGTAACTCATAGCCTCGCATCTACCTACAGTATTGGGACATAACTATTCCCCAAAGAACAATGGCCGCAGTAAAACTGTAAGTCCACCGGAATTCCGCTTCACAAATCAAGCCGAACCAAGGCAATCCATGCATCAATTACCCCGTTGGCAAAGACGCCATATATGTCATATCACGCGAAGCTTTACCCCGATTTGAGCAAACAAACATGGAGCGTTATCACCTGGCTACGTAGTATTGTGCACCACGCTGACCATCATGTGTCCTAATGACCAGCCCCGTAAAAGTTCGCATGGGCGTACGTGACCTCTGGGACCCGTCCAACAGCCCACTTAACCAGGCCATAAGCGCAATATCCAGCAACATCGGCAAGCAGATCGATATTCTCGTCGACTGGGGCATGCTTTGGACCGTCTTCGGCCATCAACATCCGGATCCAGGGACCTTCGTTCCGTACTTTGAAGAGGCTGTGAAATTTTGGGCGTCATGCCTTCAAGAGCGCCTTGACAACGATTCCCTCGAAAGTTGGACGGATGAGCTCCTGGAAAAAGTCAAGGCGGCCGGTGGAAATAACATCAAGTTGGAAATTGGTGTCACTGATGATATATACGGACCTAATAGGCCGGCAACAGAGTGGGACGACGGCTTAGGGCGGCTCAAGATCTTGTTCCCCAGGAAAGGGGAGAAAGTGTATGAGAACACCCTGCGAGCGGGTTTTTCAGGAGACTTCGAGCATCTTTTCAACGAGAAGAATGCACCAGCGGCTAAGACTGGTGTCTCCACTCTGCCCATTGGAGGAGCGGTCCCTGGAGATGATGAGGGTTGGTCCGTTGTGCCACCCACTGCATCGGCTTCAGCCCCCACCTCTGCCCCTCCCCCAACAACAGCGACCCAATTACAACCTACCTTGGCTCCTGAAAGACTGCCGTCTCTTCAGTCTTTAGGGCGACCGGAGGCTCTTTTCGAAACCACTACCCCTTACTTGATCTATGTCAGGAAATACAGCGACAAGGAGCTCCATATTGAAGGCTCACACCAGGGAAGCCTAACTTTGCTCTGCGAATACTTTCAAAAGTGGGTTCGGAAAGATAGGAACTACAATGGCAACGTAAGTTTCAAAATTTTCTGTTCCCGATGTCCCTGTCCCTCCTAAGAGCCTCATGAACAAAGGGGTAGCTAACACAAATGACACATTCCTAGGTCGTCGAATTCGAAAAACAAACCTCACTTTTCGGCGTAAACTCGGGTTTCGACTACGTAAAGATTACTTGCAACAGATGGGAGCTGCTTAACCCCACCCCGTTCCTCGCATTCATCGAAATTGTCCTCAAGTACAGGCTAGTGGAAGCATCTTCCGGTGTAACATGGTTTTACCGCAGGGATCACTTGATTCTTTGATGGAACGGAGGATCTTACACGTCAAATTGTCAGATGAGTGTATTTAGGGAATAAATCTAGAATACGTTCCTCTAAAAGTATTGGGTTTGACCATTGCTCTGTAGCTCTGTAACAGTAGTGCCAAATATAATATCGGCAGGGTATGGGATATATTAATAGCCGCAAGAGGTTGTCACAACGTTAAGTAGCTCTAAGGCAAATTCTATACCAACATTTATAAGATATGTTTACCTTCGAAACGATAAAAAGGCCGCAATTTAACCACATTTGAAACTTTGAGCGGTATCCGTTTTGGCAGAGAAAAAAGACTTCATCTAATCTGTCTTTCGAAATTTCAATATATTAAAACTCTACCTTTGATTTTAGTTTTATTTCAACTTTATTCTACTATTTTGATTAGCGAATAGCTAGGATTTGCTTGTTGTTTGCCGTGCCTTGGATTCATGAAATTGTACGATTGCACGCTCGAAAGCGTGAGCAGTGATATTTCCCGCCTATAAGCTAAGATACTTGTCTCGTAAACCAGACTCTAAGATACAGGTTAGGGACGGTTCAAAGCTAAATATTATAAACAATCAGATAAAGACCATAGAATGCTATCATTCTATATAGATCCCTAGAACTATCCCTGCATGCAATTCAATTATTGGCATGTCACATGACCATTAAATTATAAACCGGCGGACCTAATACAAATATACATCAATAACGCTAGATATTCTCAACATGCTATATCAGTATATTATATAAGAAACACTATAAGGGCGGAATACGAAAGTTATATAATCCCTATATCAGCCATATGGGTTGAGGTTTGTCCCAGGTCGAGGTATCCAAGATGTCCAAATAAAGTTCTTAGGTATGCCACCCACACTAAAGATCTCGGGATGCCGGGACAGGAAAGTGGGCCCTAGTCTAATGCGTGCCGCATAGATATTTAGACTCACGTTATCATGTACATGCATGCTATATGCGCAATCCCATTACTCGTGACGAGATCTGTTCACGGACCCATGGAACCATGTTCACGTTCCTTTCTCTCTCTTTAGTAGCACAACATGAGATATATAATAGAACTGGTCTCGTTCCCAGATCTCACAAAAGGGACAATAGAACCGCGTTTTTCGAATCTTCATTTCCGATCGATATTTGTTGTACGACATATTCGACTTCTCTTAGCTGCCCAAGGAATATTTTTACATCTCAAAATTGACTCTCTCCTGGTCATGGCTCGTTTTTCGGGCTCTCTGAACCTATCTCTTTATTCCAGAGGGTTACCGTTTTACCCTCTATAAATTCTACATGGAGAGGAAACTCTGTTGGGCTTGGTGAAAACTGGCCATCATAGAGGCTATAGTAAATTTATAAATGTAAAACACATTGGGGTCGTAACGATATCATACTACCCGCCAGCAATGAGGTAGACCTGTTACTGCCTATGCCAATGGGAATTTGGCACGTAAGAGTTTTTGCTCAGGAGTTTTTTCTGAGATTTTTACCCCGCAACTAATCTGTGGATGAGAAAGCTCCGAGGATTTATTCATTGTGTGACCGTTGATCTCGTATTCTAAACAAGGCATTGATTAGCGAAGCATCAATTGCATGAACAAAAGCTATTACTAATAATAATCTAAGGGATAGATACGTAGTTCTGGGCACGAGTTGCCTTGAAAGCCTTGCAGAGTTATGATTAACAAAAAAAAATTGTTGAATATCCGCTTTTTGCGCCCAAGAGTATTGAATTTAGACAGTGAGGGGTGGAACTATGAACTATATCACATCATGAACTCAAGATCATTCTGTGGAGCCCTCCATTCTATCGTACCATATCGGACGATTGTGGAGCCGACAATTTGGAAACGGCCGGGCTTATGAGTACGTGGCACACTTAGTACTAGGTTAAATCGGCTAGGAAGCTGCAGCACTTACTCCTGCATCATGTACCTGTAGAGTCGTTTTAGGAACTTTTTTCCCCCGATGCTAAGAGCACGTGTTCTTCAGGATGCATAACAAAGGGTGCTCGACAACGATTAATGGAGTGCGAAGACCTCAGCAAAAAAAACCAATAATATTATTTCCGTAAATATTTAAACATGAAGATCAAGACTGCAATCCAGTGGTTTATGTTCAGGATGTGTGAATTCTCATAGAGTTAGAATGGATTTTAGGCCACTCTTCTAGGATCTGGGTAATTCGTGCCGTTGAATTATCAATATTCTTGTTGTGATAATTACCTTGCGTTTGCCCCTATGAATCTAAGCCAGTTGTAGGTTCTGCGTAGGTCTGTAGCGGGGTTTCGCGGATTCAGATGTTACAGAACAAAATCTATTCCCATAGCCACATGGCAACGGTGAATGCATACCGAAACAATTTTGTCGAAAAATTTGCGCCATTTTCTAAAAGAGGGTTCGCTTATAAGCTTGAGGGCTTAAGAGGAAAGAAAATGGTGTCTGGCTATAGTTCCGTCCGTTAAGGCAAAGGCTTTAAGGTTTTTATGCTCCCACAGCCCTTGGTTTGCTAGCCTAGCGGCCGGGCCCACCACACTCTAGCTTCCGTTCCCTCGACGTCACAATGGCATATCTTCCATGAATTCGCCAATCATTGCAAAGTTGGAGAATTATGCCATTAGTTATTCGGAGGGGAAGGACAAAATTACTTGCGCTAAGTCGAAAGTAGGGATGGGAATGTAGCAATCACTGTCATAGAATGCGCTGTATCATTCTTCACCAAAATTTGTTGCATGTTGTCCAGCGTCGAGGCTGTTTGTTGTATTTAGACTAGCCTCAAATCACGGCGAGGCAGGGTGTTGTAGATCTCCGCCCTATATCACTATGAAGCCTGGCGGCCCGTACCCCCTTGGACACTGTTGGTCAACAGTGCAGCAATTTACTTCTTTCATTTCCAATTAATAACAGTCATTGTATGCATCGTTTGATCGAAGAAAAGAAACATCTAACGGCGAAGGCCTATAAGGTGCGGTCGTGACGAATTTCGTCCGCAGGTGCCTCCAAGTATCCGCCGGATTTGAACTTCCGCATAGTAAAAGATCCTGAATAGGTCTTCATGCAGATACTAAGTATGCAAACATTATATTACGAGCTGTATAACATCTCGACTTGGCCAATTCAAAGCATTGTGGTGGGGCCTGGGAGATGTATTTTTGTGTGGCGTTCTCTTGGCCCTGCGAGTCGAAAACAGAAAGAAGCAAATCATGATATCGATGTCTGCAGATTCGTAAAGAGGACCTCGGTGTATACGGCCATAGTCGATTTGTGGATTGTGAAGGAAGAGTTGCTTGGTATACCATTTGATTTATGACTTCTGTACTCTATCTACTACAAGTATTATTCTGAATTCATGAAGGAAATACCAAGGGATAAATATTCTCATCGGAAATTGTTTTAGACATCGACAAACAACGATGGGAGGCGTGCTATATTGGTATTCTACGGGCGGCATAAATGTACAGGAGGTATCCTTAGTAAACCATATGCTTGCTTTATTCTAGGAGTTCACATGATACACGCTCACAAGCATACCTACGCTAGCTAGTTTACTAACAGTCTAGATCTGACTTGGTTAAAGTATTCTGTGGACAAGCCTAAAAAATTGTCTCGGGCCAGACCCGCCGTCCCGACTCCCCACCCCCGAGGCTATATACTATAATATAGTTTCTTGCATATACTTATAGGTTAAGTTTAGGGTATAGAATAGCTTGTGAACGGGCCGTTTGAAATTATTTCGCTACCTAAAACTACTATCTGAATCAGTGGCTTCGTCTTTAAGGGTAAAAAGTGGATCTGCCATTACACACATGGAGGAGTCTTCATCATGATTCGCTCCGTGTCCTTCAGGCTCATCCATATTTCAAACTGATCTACGAGAGGTTTCCTGTCTGGTAGGTTTGGAGTATCATTGTGGGTTCGAATATACTGATGAGGCGAATTGTAGAGCGCCATGAAACCATGCATAGGCAGGATTTGGCTGACCGCTGAGCTCTTATTGTATTGCAGAGCGACTATCATTCCGGCGAGTATTATGATATCGTATGATTCTCAAAACATCATATGATCATGTTGTATCCTATAATCCATGGGCCAGTATATGAGCCTTCTTGGTATAAAAAGGCGGTCATCGGCCCCCTCCAAACTCTTCATTCGATATCAGCTTCAGCATCGATAAGAGTAGCCAACAACTACAATCAATATCAATTCTTAATACCATACTCTACCAAACGAAATAACCTAATTTAAATTCGTTAATTCAATCATAATGCTTTTCTCAAAGATCCTCGTCTTGATCGGAGCCGCTGTTGCCAGCGCTGGTATGAACCAATTTACCTCAGCCCTTGGTTTAGAAGTAACTCCTATAGGCCTAGTGCTAATGTTATCATCATGTTATACAGCCACCATCCCGACCGGCGTCTTGGATGCCAGAGCACCATCGAAGTAAGTTCTTATTACTTAACCAGTTCTCTCATCGGAAACTTGCTCGGACTACTAACGTGTGTTGCTCTCAACTAGGACCTCTCCTGAAAAACGAGCTGTTACGGGCAGTTTCTATTTACAGGTCGTAGGCGGAAGCCTTGACGGAAAGTTCATTGCCGGAGACCACGACACTACAGGCGCATTTATCGACGTCCCCGGCGATTATAGCCCGATCACTTTCTCCATCGGCACTGGCGGTCTCCTCGAGACTTCAGTCGGAGACCTGGTCGTTATGGGCTGGTCAGATCTCGCATGGGTCTTCTTTGACGGTGTTGGTGCCTCTGTCACCGGCTGCTCACTTGATGGCAGCGATTATCTCGTCGGTTGCACGGCTACGTTCGAAACACACGTCTACGACTTGTTCGGATCAGCTGAAAGTGATCAAGTTTGGGCTATGGGCAATTCGGGTACCGTGTGGGCTACTTACACTGGGCAGTCTGTCGCTTTGAAAGCCATTCAAGCTTAGATCTAGCCTCATAGCCGATGCATAGGTAGCTATCGGTATTTTATAATCTAAAAAATCACGCTGTATGCAGCCATATCTACATAGTTAGATAATTATGTCAATTGATCAATATATAGCCAATATTCGGCGATATGTAAAATCATATTGTGTGCATGTGGAGCCGCAGAACTCTAGAGTGGTTAGAATTATTTATGATGGTAGACGATTGCTGCCGCCGTAACTTCAGTAAACGGATAAACCCCCCAAGAATAGATCAATGTGAGCTACTCATCAAGATAAATAATATTTTTAATTTTATAATCGGAAGTTATCTCCTATACAAAAGTCACCTTCGAAGCTTCTCCCAGGGGGTCATTCTGCCAGCAACAAAATGCAACAAAAACAACATGTAGAATCACTTGGCACGGCTAAGTGTCTCGGCTCGCTTGTTTAGGCAATGATTCGCAACTCCAACATCTAGCTGTCGAAGCAACGCAATTAAGTACTTTTCGAGCTCGAGACTCGGGCCACTTTCCATGGATCCACCAGACCCTAACGTAGATATCCGTTAACCTTCCAATATTGAGGGCTCTCTATATATATTCTTGAGATTAGAAATCAACCACTATAAACGAATACAACGTCACACGCTATTCCCCAGGTAGATCACCGGAAAGAGAGTTTAGAAGTGCGCAAATATTTAAATGCATGTCTGTAGTTTTGAACGGTCCCAATACCGCGCCCACGTTCGAACGTTCGTAGCCATAAGGCCAATAACCGTTTTTAATAATTCCCTGCTAGCTATTCATGGTAGTGAAGAAGCTCGATTGTTCCTTCTTTTTGCTCTACATTCCTTAACGGATATTGAGCTTTGCTACTGCTAGCTATGCATTCAATATATTCCCAGAGAATTCCAGAAATATAATAACACTCCCCATACACCTAGGTGGTATGACGCCCTTAGGAAAGTTTTGTAAACGTCAAATCACGCGTCTATAACACAGAATTTCAACTTAGGGGCCTATTGCTCCCGTCTGAATCGTGAACCGACGCGATCGTTTAGGTGAATTTCTCGTAAGGATCTAACTCTGTCGGCCTTGTTTCAACAAGAAATCATGGTATATCTATTAGGTAGATGGGAGTTTAATATAATTCGATTTAGACCTAGCATTGCACCTCAGTATTTTCTCGTTTTCCAAAATAGCCTAACATCGTCAGGGTTCTTAAGGCGATCCAATGAATAATTCTCGATTGTTCAACACTGCCCCTGGCCTTGAGGCTCCTCGGTTGGTAACTCAATCACCAAATATATGTAACCCCTTGCATGTAAATCCGCGTCAATACCTATTACCCAGGCGCCCACGGATAAGAGTTAAGGCTAGAAGCTAGAATGTTAACATCCTAAAGCAAAGTCATTGAAGAATGTCCAATTCACCAAATATTGTTCCAATACTTATAATATAGGCCAAGTTTGCAATAGATCCAGTCCACGAATGTAAATTAGCCTGGTGTTATTTGTGCTTGTAGGCAGACAGCCTCGGTGCTATCGTAAGCACTGCCTAGACTTGTACATGAGCCCCTTGCTCCAATATTGTAAATACAATCAGTCAAACTGCCGCCGACAAAGTCCCAACCCAAAGAAGAGGAAAGAAAAACGAAAGATCCCAAAAAGCGCCCGGCTAGACTCCCCGAGCTCAATAACAAAATTACACCGTGTCCATCCAATCCGATCCCCCAAATCATCATTAACCACAACTAGATCGCCTTCAACAAGGCCTCGATCTTATCCGCGTCCTCAACTACATCATATCGATGCTCCCCAGCGTCCTCCACGACCTTTCCATCAACCCACTGAAGTTCTACCAACCGATTATCGACCCTCTTCACAACAGCCACCGTTCGCCCCACGGCAGCAACTCCATATTCCACCCCAAGGGTCTTGATATACCCGATCAATTGTTCGTCGGCTTCATCGATAGATGAGGTTGATTTACCAACTTTCTTTCCTTCGTAGACAAGCTTTGGGGTGTCGTTCTCTACATCCCAGACTACTAGGTCTGCTTTGGATGAGGATTCGCCGGCTCTGACGCGATAGCGGGGGATAACGAGGTAAGAGGGGAATGGAAAGATCGTGGACAGTATAGAAGTCCAGGCACCGTTTGTGTAAGGGCCGGTCAGGGCCATGAGTGGGGCCACTTTGGAGGAAAATGTTGGTGATGCATAAGGCATT
The DNA here is from genome assembly GCA_036872735.1 of Orbilia javanica. Classification (NCBI taxonomy): domain Eukaryota; kingdom Fungi; phylum Ascomycota; class Orbiliomycetes; order Orbiliales; family Orbiliaceae; genus Orbilia; species Orbilia javanica. Next base: position 183,059 of record JAVHNR010000005.1, read on the forward strand.
TTGCTTGTGGTTCTTTAGGTTGGATTTAGTAGTGGGAAATTTACGTATTTTTCATAGGCAGGGTCCCTTCGTACCGCTAAATTTAGCTGTAGGCGTACGGCTTAGTAAAAGCTAATGGGAAGCTAAAAGCTTTAGTGTATAAAACTTGGGAAGTGGACCAGTGTTGGAATTCCTGTGTTGCTAGCTGCTGGGCTTTTCGCAGTTGGGATTTAATAAATTTGAGGACATTCGATCGAAGACAGGAGGATCAAGATAAATAGTGCCCTTGACCTGACCCCGCATTGGAAGTAAATGCTTTCTTCTGCTGCACTCTACCAGAAAAATCTTCTTAGTGTGTGGCGTCAAATGTCTTGCTTTGCATTCCAAGGCAAGAGCCCGAGGGACTAGTCTACCACGTCATCTCACACGCCTGATTGGTTTGTAGATGATTAGAATTCTGAAGCTAGCGAGTTCGTGCATAATCGAGACGAAAAATTGCAAACGATCGGTCCTAAAAAGAATTGTGACGGTTCAAGTATAAGAGTGTTCTAGTCTATACCTCCTTGCAGCGAAATTGTTACTCTTAATTAATTTGCTTAGTCATGATAAAATTACATATATTCGTAGAGGCTGAATGCTTTAGTGTATAGTACATAAGTTTATATGGTATTAGAAAACGAATAAAATGACTCCATATGCCCACGATTATGCTGGAGCACCAAAACCGAAAGGCCTTAATAAACGGACTATCAACGTCCTTTACTAACACCATGTAATAGCTCAAAAAAGAAGACCCAGTTTCGCATCTGAAAACCTAGAAATTCTAAGTACAGCGTAGCAGCTTCCTCCAACTCAGGGCTTTATTTTTAGGACTTGGGCCCCTTCGGAGGATTTTTGATGGGGGGGTTAGTACGCTGGTCGAAGGGTGTGTACCGGGTGTATACCGTCCCTTGATCAGATTGCAACCGTGGAAAAGTAGATCTCACAAGTCGGCCTTCTACGGACTTTTTTACTAGGTCTTTGGTTACCCAGTCTGCCCGAGTCCCTCGGCTCAAGTTATGTAAGTGGATATAGGGATCTGCAGTTCGCCGAACGATGCTGTCTGGTAGTGGCATGTCCTCAACATCGTTGGGGAAGAGTCGAGAAGCTGCGGCCAGGTCTTTTTCAGAAAACAAAGATGTTGGTCTGGGGATATCGGGGTCCATCAATAATGAAACAGGGCCGTCAATATCGTCATAGTTATGAGAGCATCGGCGGATTGCGATATTTTCGAATGGGGTGAATGACCGATACATTGTAATCGCGGATTTTGCGAAAACATCACATAACCGCAGCCAATTTTTCTTCTCCGGCCACGGTGACTTGTCTATTTTTTTCCTTTTCAAGAGTGTATCAGCGGCTTCCCGGGCTTTGCGAACTGTCAACTCGTAGAACTGAGGTGTTGGATCAATGAACCCAGCCCGCATTTGTTGCGAATTGACAATCCTCAGATCCCCATCCTGAGGAGTCTTTAGGACCACGACTCCTTTACCGTCATTGCGCACTAGCGGCAATAAGGCGCCGAGAATAGCGCTCATCTGGGCGACATAGATTTTGGTGGTAAGATAACACATTTGGTGGTCAAAAGAGTTCTCCTTGTCGGGCCTCGCGATAGTTGTCAAGGCGCCTGCATATGGAGCCCAGTATTTTTCCAGTCGGAGTTGTCGAGCACCCTTGTTCTCCTCGAGGTCTGGTTGCATTCCGAAGTTTTCATGCCCGTTAATGAAAATATAACTGATAGGGCGTTCGCCGTGGACTCGGGAGGCCCGCAAGATTGGTTGTGTAGCTGCGGCCACCCAGTCCCTCCCAGTCGTATAGTCCACCCAGGTTGCCGGTGATAGGTACATCGACATCGTAGATTCAGTTTCCTTGAGAAGTTTTTGAAACTCTTCGCTTTGCTGTAAACAGGAGAACGCCACCGAGCCGTCAGTTGGGCGACGGATGGCGTAGAGAATAAACAATGGGTGTGTCGTTTTCTGTAGCATTCGGTATAAATAAGCATGCCCCCCGGTCTCATTGGCGCCCACAAAAAGGAGGATACGCTGGAAGGCCTTCGCGCGCCTAGACGTATAGGCTGCAATCGAAGACATTTTGGGAATTGGTCTATGCTCCGTCGTGACCCCGGCTGGACGTGGCTTTGAACGTTACGGCCTATCGGAGCGGTGGTATGTAGATAGATTCTGCTTCATGCATATTAATCTCTATCATCTCGATTATCATTGCCGAATGAAATAATGGGCAGCAGAACGTCGAAGAGCAGGCGAGGGATTATTGTAGCAAACTATGGCGACGGTAGTTTACGGGCAAGGTTTGGTGGCTGACCCCCCAATGAAGGTGGATGCATGATGACTGGCAGCAATGCACAGTCGCCAAAACCTTGGTGTAACCGAAAGTTATCTTCAACCTTGGGAACTTTTTTTCTCGCCTGGTTTGATCGTGCGGAAGTTGCCGTAAATGGACGTTATCAGATCTTATCTGGAAATCTACAACAGAGCCGGAGTACACAACACACTCTCAAGCCACGATAGTACGGGTAACAGGAGCCCTGTTGACGACACGGCGCGTGCAACCAGCCTGATGGGTATCAAGTTGCTCAAACGATCTATCCAAGGCGAGATCAGCGAAATGATTGGGGGCTATTGGCCAATTTTCCGAATTCAGAAGAAGAAATAAGCTTTTGGGGGGTATTTGTTCCTGATGGAACGGTAATTGGTGCTGTGGAATTCTCGAAACACCCAAGTCTGAAGCAAGGGGTCGAGGGCATGCGGTGGGAGGAAAAAAAACATCGCCTTACGTGTGGTCCCCAGACAGACACCACTAAAGGGATGTTTCATTATAGCGTCGGGACTGACCATAAAATGTTCCGCGGAAAGAATCGAGTTATCTAGCCCGAGACAACAAAAAGCTTAGCATTGAAGGTTAGTATAGATTCTCCAAGTCACGGTCCTCACAACAGGTTTATAGACGCTATGCGCACGGGGGAATGGCCATTTGAGAAATTCGTATTCACGATTCCCAGGTAAATGAGCGCATTATTAGCAAGCAATATACTAAACGTAAATATGCTGGCTCAGATAGTAAAGGCACGCATACCTTGCGGCATGTTCCATTTCTTCACGGGCCCTGGCCTGTGCTCGCAATCACGCACGCGTGCCCGACTATCAAATTTTACAGGATCCTGATTAATTATTAGCTCCGAGGACCAACGTTCCTACATTTTTCCCTCGCCTTGCACCTACAAGCTTAACTATCCCCATCATTCTTTCGCACCCGCCACTTGACGATTGGCAAACTTTGCGTAAAAAAAAAAACATGGGGAGCCAAATGACGACACCCTATACCCTATTAGCTAAGTCCTTAGAATATTCTATGCAGGGAAAATCCTTCTATCACACACCGAGCGCAACGCAAAGTACCCCTAGCTTTCGTTCAACATTCATTATGCATGTCCCCAAACCAGGTATCACAAGATGCTAGAAATGGAATCGATATAATGTCATCCAAAGGGAGATACCATCGATTCACCGCGAGCCAGTCAGTATACATCCAACCCGGGCTCAGATTCTTTAGCCTGCATATAAACATTTCTCGCTAGTGTTGAACTCTTCTCGTCGAGCTTAGATCCTATAGTTAGCCACAGCGTGGAAAATGAAGCCTGCATTCCACTCAGCTAGGGAAGCTGAACAACTTTTTTTTATTTTTTTTTCACGCTGGTAGCTAATTCGAAATAGTTCCATCATGCTTCCAGATGATTACCTGTGGCAACAGAGGTATTGGCACGGGGTTATAGAAGAATGAAGGTCGACAATGAAGCAAATCTTCAAGAAGGTATAAAGAGAAGTGACGATCGTCGCTTGAGAACCTTTCTCTCTTCTCATCAGCAACATCGACTCGATCTATTCATTCACTTAGTATTTGCATTTTATTTCTTTCTTTCTTTTAGTCATTCTTTTCTATTTTATCAAATCCACATTCATTTTTATATAATTGTAGATATCTTTATCACACCTTGACCACAATCGTCTACAAGCGTATATCTAATCTCAAGGGTATTTGAGCCATTGGGCAGCTCTATTATCAAGACGCATTGCATGATGCGCAATATGCAATTGGCGGCTTTGGCCGCGCCACTCCTTTGGGGGTCAGCACATGCTGCTCCCCGTCAACCTATCAGCGACAGAAGGTCTGTAGCAGCTGTTGCACCCGCTCTCGTCGCAGAGAGGAACTACTACGATCAGTGTGGGCCGACTACCTACACGATCATTACCCCCAAACCCGGGGCAAAGCCGACTCCTGTCACCAAGCAATTCCAGCCAGTTTACACCTGTACCCCAGAATACGTCGTTTGCGATTCTAAAGATAAGGAGAAGTGTCAGACTGTCTACAAGACATCCTCTTACCGCTGGTTGTCCACCGAAGTTCCATGCTACAATGGTGTGGCCACAATCACTCAGGTGGACCAACCGGTTACTATTGCAGCATACCCCGCCAACAAGATCGAAACATGCCGCTGTGAACAAGCAGGTACTTGCTACTACGGTACTACTTCCACTGTTGTCGCCCAACCAACCCAATTCCCATATGTCAACACTGGCTGGGATTATCACGTCTGCAACTACACTGATTACTATAAGTGGTACAGTGGAGACTACAGCCCTGATTATTCCGGTGTGAAGAAGACAAATGGCGGAAAGGGTGGTTATGGGCCATCCCCACAAGGACCATCCCCACAAGGACCATCCCCACAGGGACCATCCCCACAGGGACCATCCCCACAGGGACCATCCCCACAGGGACCATCCCCACAGGGACCATCCCCACAGGGACCATCCCCACAGGGACCTGGCCCCTACATCAGTGGCGGCAAACCCGACTACGTTCCAGTTTATACACCCCAGCAAAGTGGCAACAAAGGACCTGGATACACTGGTGCCCAAGGCACTTACGTGCATCCTGAGACAAACGGTCATCCACAATCCTACGGTTCTGAGCATCCCCAGAAGAATGGTCACATCGGTGTTTATAACGTTGACAACGGTTACGTTTCTGGGCACCCCACCGGCAATAGCAAACTCGAGTATCCTGGCGAATACAAGCCTGGTTACAATGGCAACTACCAACCCGGCCACCCTGGTGAATATAAACCTGTGGTTAATGGCAACTACAAGCCCGAGTATCACGGTGAAAGCAAACCCGGATATAACGGAGAATATAAACCCGAGTATCATGGTGAAAATAAGCCTGGGTACAGCGGCAGCTACAAGCCTGTGTACAACGGTGAGAACAAGCCTGAATATTCTGGCGAGAGCAAGCCTATTTACAACGGTGAGAACAAGCCTGAATATCATGGCGAGGGCAAGCCTGTGTACAACGGTGAGTATAAGCCCGGATATCACGGTGAGAACAAACCTGTGCACAACGGCGAGTATAAGCCTGGATACCATGGCGAGAACAAGCCTGTGTACACTGGCGAGAACAAACCTGAATATCATGGCGAGAACAAGCCTGTGTACAACAGCGGTTTCCCTAGGCCAGAATATCACGGCGAGGACAAGCCTGTATACCAAGGTGAATACAAGCCAGTTTACCACGGAGAGTACAAGCCTGAACACCATGGAGAAACCAAGCCCGTCTTCCAAGGAGAGTATAAACCTGTTTACCACGGTGAATATAAGCCAGAATACCAAGGTGAAAACAAACCTGTGTACCAAGGCGAATACAAACCGGCGTACCAAGGCGAATACAAACCGGCGTACCAAGGGGGATACAAACCTGAGTATCACGGAAACGGTGCTTACCAAGTGGAACAACCCGGAAACAACGGCTATGAAGTTACTCGAGGCGGTTCTGACTACCAAGGTAAAGCCGATACCTACAAGGGCTGGTGGAACAAAGACTCTTACACTAAGGGCTGGTGGTCTAAGACAGGATATGGCAAGGGCTGGTGGTCTAAAGGCACTTACGACCAGGGCGAGAAGGCTGCTCCTAGTGGCCCTGTCTACGAAGCCTATCCACAAGGTGGAAAGCAATGGTCCGGTGAATATGGTATGGAAGGTTGGGGCCAAGCCCAGGGCGGAAATGTCGCATGGGGCCACAACTGGAAATCTCTCAAGGTTGAATGCAAGTCATGCATGAACGGCGTCTGCAAGTCCTATCCAGTTGGATACGTCAGCAAGACTATCACCAAGAAGCATACCTACCGTGTTCCATATCACATCAACAGCTACTTCCCCCACAATACTACCATCTGTGTTAGCAATCTTGGGATTACTTTCACAGTCTGCGGGCCTACCAGTATCAGTACTGTCCTCCCCGGTACAACCACTATCACAACCGAAGAGACAACCACACAGAAGACTACTGCTACTATCCCTACTAGCCATGTTACTGGGACTCAAACTGGGACTGGAACTGAATCTGGAACTGCTTCTGCCAGCACCACCCCAATTGGCCCAGATGGAGGCGAGACTTTCTATCTCGGTACTGACCTCCCAGAGACTGGGGACGATGGTGAGCCTTCTGGAGGCAATAACGGAAACGATCCCAGTGGGGGCAATAACGGAAACAACCCCAGCGGAGGGAACAATGGAGGCAACCCCAGTGGAGGCAACAATGGGGGTAACAATGGAGGTAACAATGGAGGCAATCCCAGTGGAGGTAATAATGGAGGAAACCCCAGTGGAGGCAACAATGGAGGCAACAATGGAGGCAATCCCAGCGGGGGTAACAATGGAAATACTCCTGGAGGAGGCAATAACGGCAATAACCCCAATGGACCCAAGGGCATCCTCGTTTGCACCAACAACGTCTGCTCTATCCACAAAGGCTGCCAAGGCGCTCAACCATTCCGTATCAATTCTGCGCAGCAGCTGACAAGTGGAGGCGCTATGGCTTTCGCCAACAACCGTGATATCGACAATGGTTCTGCCCTTTTCAGGCTCGGAACCGGTTCCATCACTCAAGCCTTCTCCCTTGGTGGCAACGATCTGGTTTGGACCATTACTGCCTCTGGTAACACGCCCCGCGGTGCCGGCCGTGTGGTTACTTATTGCAAGAACGCTGATAACACTATCACTTGTGTCTTCGACGGAGTCAACCCGCCTGGGTGCCAGCCTGTCAGAATCTTCAAAGTCGATCCTTCAGAGTGCTCAGACACCCCAAGCTCAAGCAGGCCTGCAAGTTCGACTGGCCCCTCAACTGCTGGTCCGTCTTCAGGCGGTCCCTCATCTGGCGCTTCAACTACTGGTCCTTCATCTGGCGGTCCATCTTCTGCTGCTGTAACCACTGGCTCGGTTGGTCCTTCCTCAGGCGGTCCTTCATCTGGTGCTCCAACCACTGGTCCATCATCCGGTGGTCCTTCATCTGGCGGTCCTTCATCTGGCGGTCCTTCCTCTGGCGGTCCTTCCTCTGGTGGTCCTTCCTCTGGTGGACCAACTACTGGTCCTTCATCTGGCGGTCCTTCTTCTGCTGCTGTAACCACTCCTTCCTCAGGTGGTCCTTCCTCGGTTGGCCCTTCATCTGGTGCTCCAACCACTGGTCCATCTTCAGGCGGTCCATCATCTGGTGCTCCAACTACTGGTCCATCCTCAGCTGGCCCATCATCCGGTGGTCCTTCATCTGGCGGCCCATCTTCTGGTGCTCCAAATACAGGTCCTTCTTCGGCTGGCCCATCCTCAGGCGGTCCATCCTCTGCTGCTCCTACCACCGGCCCATCCTCTGGTGGTCCATCATCTGCGGGTCCATCCTCGGCTGGCCCCTCTTCTGGAGCCCCAAGTACTGGTCCATCCTCTGGTGCTCCATCCTCTGGTGCTCCATCCTCTGGTGCTCCAACCACTGGTCCTTCTTCAGCCGGCCCGTCTTCTGGTGGCCCATCGAGCGCAGGTCCATCCAACGGTCCTTCTTCTGCGGGCCCATCAAGCGCGGGTCCATCTTCTGCAGGTCCTTCTAGCGCAGGCCCGTCTTCCGCTAAACCATCGAGTGCAGGTCCATCAAGTGCCGGCCCATCGTCTGCCGGTCCATCGTCTGCTGGGCCATCGTCTGCTAAGCCGTCGAGCGCAGGCCCATCCAGCGCGGGTCCATCAAGTGCAGGTCCATCGTCCGCAGGTCCTTCAAGCGCCGGTCCCTCTTCTGCTAAGCCTTCCAGCGCAGGCCCATCAAGTGCAGGTCCATCGTCCGCAGGTCCTTCAAGCGCAGGCCCATCATCTGCAGGGCCATCATCCGCTAAGCCTTCTAGTGTCGGACCTTCCTCCGCAGGCCCATCCAGCGCAGGCCCTTCTTCTGCTGGACCTTCTTCTGCTGGACCTTCGTCCGCAGGACCTTCTAGCGGAGGCCCATCTAGCGCAGGACCTTCGTCTGCTGGACCTTCGTCTGCTGGACCTTCATCCGCGAAGCCTTCTAGTGCCGGTCCATCTAGTGCCGGTCCATCGTCTGCTGGACCTTCATCCGCAGGACCCTCTAGTGCTGGGCCATCATCCGCTAAACCTTCAAGCGCCGGACCTTCATCTGCAGGCCCATCAAGTGCAGGCCCGTCTTCCGGGCCCTCTAGTGCCGGACCTTCATCTGCGGGCCCATCGAGTGCTGGACCTTCTAGTGCTGGACCTTCGTCTGCTAAGCCGTCGAGTGCTGGACCTTCGTCCGCAGGACCTTCTAGCGGAGGCCCATCTAGCGCAGGACCTTCATCTGCTGGACCTTCATCTGCTAAGCCATCAAGCGCCGGCCCATCATCTGCAGGCCCATCCTCTTCTGCCGGTCCATCTAGCGCAGGACCTTCATCTGCAGGGCCCTCTTCTGCTAAGCCATCCAGCGCGGGCCCATCCAGTGCCGGTCCATCTTCTGCTCAGCCATCGAGCGCTGGCCCGTCATCTGCCGGACCCTCTAGCGCTGGCCCTTCGTCTGGTGGTCCATCCTCTGCGGGGCCATCTAGCGCAGGCCCGTCTTCTGCTAAACCGTCTAGTGCTGGGCCTTCGTCTGCGGGTCCCTCATCGGCAGGCCCATCCAGCGCTGGCCCATCATCTGCTAAGCCATCAAGCGCCGGTCCATCATCTGCAGGCCCATCCTCTTCTGCAGGTCCATCTAGTGCTGGACCCTCTTCCGCAGGTCCTTCAAGCGCTGGTCCGTCGTCTGCTAAGCCATCGAGCGCAGGCCCATCTTCTTCTGCTGGTCCATCAAGTGCAGGCCCGTCTAGTGCCGGTCCTTCCTCCGCGGGTCCCTCTTCTGCTAAGCCTTCTAGCGCAGGTCCATCCAGTGCCGGTCCATCAAGTGCAGGCCCCTCCAGCGCTGGTCCTTCTAGCGCCGGTCCTTCTAGTGCAGGCCCCTCATCTGCCAAGCCATCGAGTGCAGGCCCGTCGTCCTCCGCTGGTCCATCTAGCGCAGGACCATCCAGTGCAGGACCATCCAGTGCAGGGCCTTCATCTGCGGGTCCTTCCTCTGCGGGTCCCTCCTCTGGTAAGCCTTCCAGCGCCGGCCCCTCTAGTGCAGGTCCTTCCAGTGCAGGTCCTTCAAGTGCAGGTCCTTCCAGTGCAGGTCCTTCCAGCGCAGGTCCTTCCAGCGCAGGTCCTTCAAGTGCAGGTCCATCCTCCGGTAAGCCATCAAGTGCAGGCCCATCGTCCTCCGCTGGCCCATCCTCTGCAGGCCCATCTAGCGCCGGCCCATCTTCCGCGGGTCCTTCCAGCGCTGGCCCCTCTTCCGCTAAGCCATCAAGCGCAGGTCCATCGAGTGCAGGTCCATCGAGTGCAGGACCTTCTAGTGCAGGACCCTCTAGTGCGGGACCTTCTTCCGCAGGACCATCTTCGGCTAAGCCATCCAGCGCAGGCCCATCGTCTTCTGCCGGTCCATCTAGCGCCGGTCCCTCTAGTGCAGGCCCCTCTAGTGCAGGCCCTTCATCTGCTAAGCCATCAAGCGCAGGCCCGTCTTCCTCTGCTGGCCCATCCTCTGCAGGTCCATCTAGCGCTGGCCCTTCCAGTGCAGGTCCTTCTTCTGCTAAGCCATCCTCCGCAGGTCCTTCCAGCGCAGGTCCTTCCAGTGCAGGTCCCTCCTCCGGTAAGCCATCGAGTGCAGGCCCATCTAGCGCCGGCCCATCTTCCGCAGGTCCTTCCAGTGCTGGACCCTCTTCTGCCAAGCCATCGAGCGCCGGTCCATCGTCTGCCGGCCCCTCTTCCGCTAAGCCATCCAGCGCCGGTCCTTCCAGCGCCGGTCCTTCATCGACTAAACCATCCACTACCGCCCCACCTTCCACCACAACTTCTCTACCATCGAAGCCCACAAAGCCCGGAAAACCTCCCGGTGGCGATGATGACGATAAACCAAAACCCAAAACCCCTTCCAGTGGTGATGACGACGATAAACCAAACCCCGTCCCTGGAAACATTAAACTCGGTACCCAATTCTGTGATACTCTCGAGGGACTCAACGCAGATGGAACTTGCAAGAACGCTGGGGACGCCGATCCATGTGCAGTCAAATCTCTCGTCACCGCTGAAGCACTCGAAAAATGCAAGCAATCAGGTGGAAAGGTTCCAACCAATCTTGTCGGTTGTATCACTGACACTGGCACTGCTGATCTCGACTGTGTTCTCTCCTGCAACAAGGATTTCGACTCCGTTCTCCTCGCTCAACAATGTCTCAAGAAGAGCGGTACTGTCCAGGATCCATCAGTTAGATGTGCTCAGATGGGCTTGTCCGGTGGGAGCGAATTGCTCTACAAGGCCTGTGTCGCACTTGAAGGAGGAGTAAGTAAACACTCTACCCCAGACTAATGATATTTTCAAATACTAACATGAGTGAATTCATAGGCACCATGTAGCCCACAGTTCATCAAGGACCAAGTCATTGAGGACGCTACTGAGTATATCACAGAGTGCGCTGCCGCCGGCCTTCTCTCCGGTGGTGTGAAGAAGTGTGTTGAGACTGCTAGACTCGGACTCGATGTTGGATCTGGTGTCAATGCCGGTATCAGTCTCGTCAACGGTATCGTAGGATCGAGCGGAAAGGACAAGCACAACAGCGTCAACGATGTCACCGATGGCGTCAACGGCTGTGCCTCCGACCTCTTGGCTGGTGTAATCTCATTCTAAGCATAGAATGATCCAGCCCGTACATAGTATATAACGAATACCCGGTGAACGAACTAACACTGTCGTTCTCCTTCCTGTTTCTTCTTTTTCTTTGATTTTCTGTCGGTTGCGGTTTTCTTATTCTTTCCCTTTCTCTTTCTTTCTTGTGAGCGACTCATGACCGGTTTTTTTGGGAACTTCATTCGAGTCAGATGTACATGTATTATAGTACCTATACCTATACCTGTTCTAATAGAACCATTTTATATTCTTTATATAATTTAATAAATACATACCCTTCTAACAAAAGAGGCTGAGAGCTCTCGAAACGGCAAAATGTGTTGGGGATGTTGTCGAATGGGCGGTAACATGCGCTGTTTTGAGGGTGTTCTCGGGAACTGGCAGCAAACATGCTTCGTTCCGCTGTTGCGCCTCCCGCCAGCCAGGCTGTTGGAACCTCTCAAGATCCATTTCATCCAATATCAGCGACGGAGCTAGCTATAGCTCCCCACCATCCCGACGGCATACATGGAAATTATGTGTGCCGGACCTCTACAGGTATAAATTCGAAGAGCCGACTGAAGCCTCCAAAGGTAAGCATTGTTCGAGATCAGAGAGGTGAACATCGTACTGTGTATAAAACCCAGCCTAACCCGCCCTCATTATTTCGCATGCAAGCAACCGAACACCCAGCAATGGCAGGGCGCGATGTGAGGGAGCAGTTCAAACCCCCAAAAAATCGCTATTTGAAACTGGAACACTCGTTCCTTCGATGAGCTTCACCAAGGGTCCCACAGCCGACCCTTGCTGCTATGCAGGACTCTTGCTGGCAAATCAAAATTGCCGCGTCTTCCACAAGACCGCTAAAACGAGAAGGTAAACTTTTCCGGGGCACCGGGAGAAACTGGAACCCTTCGATAGCCAGGACAATGGATTCGAATAAAAGGGGCTTATGCAAGCCGTAAACGAAAAACGCCACCGAGGCCAGGGGAACAGGGAAATTCGGCCTTGGCTTGACCCACTCACACTGCGAACGAGATGGGTTCAACCCCAGCTTCAACACAAAAAAAGTTTTCCAAGACTTCCCTTTCGCTGAGATGGCGTGGCAAAGTGTCACTCCGTCGAGGGAAGAAGAGCAGGTCTGGTTTTCTTTTCTTCACGATTACCAGATTCTCTCAAGCCTTCAAGCCCTCCTCTGCAATGTCTTGAAAAATGTGGATGTAGATGGAGCTGGAAAGGTTTCCCCGACGTTCGAAAGACCTCGACACCAGTTTTGCGTGATAGCTCAATGCAAGCCAGTGCTTGACGCCACGTCCTAACTACGTCGATAGGCTTGATAACTAACCCTCGAGCTCTACTAGCTTCAGCTATACACTTCAGCTGTTGTGCGAGCTCTGATTCGTGCCGCTAAAGATTTCCGCCCAGTCTTTTGCTTTGTTTTGTGAGAAAGCCTTTCGCCAACAAAAGCCTGAGCGTCTGTGGGTTTTTTTTTTTTTTTTTTTTTGTTTGGAAGACTAGAATAGCGGAAGGCTGGACTGGACCTTCGCCTCCAAACATTCAGGGCTTTTGCCTATCGTTGAGGCATGTTAAGCTTAATTCCACTAACCAAGCTAAAAGCCTTTGAACAACGCAGACTCTTAGATTAGTCGGAATTGGGCGAAGTCTTCTCCCAAGATTTTCTTGGGTGGGATTGACCCAGCTTTATATTTTGGAAATATGGCAGCCATCATGGATGAGCCTTGGAGATGTGTTTCCTTCTGGGTTCGTGCATACATTAACATATAACGGACAAATTGTAACACCAAAATCGCTCGATATATTTCTAGAAATCTGTTAAGGACGACGATCTCTCGCTCCACAAAAAAAAAAAGAAAACGATGGGGTCATCAATGCGTCAACCACGTGGTGAACGTGGGCCTCTCAAGCTCTTGATTTCGTCTCGATCCTTCGTTTTTGGGATGCGTCTATCTCCACTACTTTTGGAAATCTCTGTGATGGGCTTTGACTTCCCCGTTCTTCGTATTACAGTCAAAAAAAGAAGTGATCGCCGGGTATAATTCAAAGTGTCTTTGGTCTGTCACAAATTTGCAATCAAATATGTGGAGAACATTTAAGTCCTAATATCAGACAGGACTAGGTATACGAAGTCCAGACCCAAATCGATAAAACTTTTGTCTGGATAACTCGGCATAACCGCAATACACCGCGGATCTTTTTTTTTTGTGTGAAAACTTTTGGAACATGCATGGCCAGCCTGTGCAGTGTAACCAGTAGCTGCATGAATAGTGCATGTCAGTCACAAACGTGGTAGACGAGAAACACGTGGAGCCCTTGGAGTAACCAACAAGGCGTAATCATTGTGCTATAGTTTCACCGATTCTGTTGATATCAGAAGAACCTGGGGTGCATATCTATGTGTCAACCGGCTCGTAAACCCGATGAGCGCCTTCTTATATCGTATAACATTCCGACATCGGTTGAAATTCCCCTCCTTCCACTTCATCTATAGACTTTGCTCCATAGACGATGCTGAGCCGAGAAAGTCAAAGCGATTGATTACGCTACAGATACTCCAGTTTTAATCACTCCAGATGCAGCTTCTATCACAGTTACTATTGTCGACTCTGCCCAGCTCAAAAGCACCAAAGTTTGTGACATCACTTGTCTGTGCGCCATTCGCACATGGCTTCTGGGTTTCCCCAGCTTGTGAGTAGCTAGGTATCTTTGCTCCAACGGAGGCTCAGAATACCACGGGTTCCTAATTCCGGCGTACCAAGATCTGGTTCGTTCATCCCTTTCATATCCCAGGAAACTCATTTTGGATCGAAGACATTCTCAAGCTCGGACTAGCGCGGAGATATATTCAAATGAAAGACTGTGTCTTAACTAGGGAAACCCAGCTTATCTTGGTGCTGCATTGACACATGTTTCCCTTCAAAATAACTGATTGATAGGATTCTGTAGCGTGGTCAACCTTTTTATAGCGTTCACTTTTTTTTTTTTTTCTCACGAAATTGCATTAAGACTTCGGTTTCTATAATATATCACGGCAAGAAATTTGATGCAACAGGGTCAGCGCTACCAAACCTTCAGGGTTTCCCATCCGCCTCAATAGCATTGGGAAATAATTGTCGCTACTCTATTTCGTTCGCGTTCTTTTTAATTATTACCAGTTTGTTGAGATATTCCCTTGCGTGGTAAGAGATGCCTGAAGCTCTCAAGGGTTACAAAAATCGTAAGCACTGCCAAATTCATATGGTGGGTGGAGAACTCACAAGCTGGACAGGGTTAGAGAACCCCACATGAGGTCCAGCAACGCCACCGTCGATTTTGTTACTCTAACTAAAATGGAAGATGCATGTCGCCTAGCGCTTCACTCGGTCGTCACGAACACCGCAAGACAAAGAAAAAAAATCTATTATTTTGCCTTCTAGCCTTAATCCGTCTCGAAGTAGAGTCGAATTAGCTATAGTTTAACCATATTAAGCTCTAAAACCTAGGCTATCTGTGACCTGTCAGGGGTTGTAATTTTTTTTTTTTTTTTTTTTTTTCCCTACGTCTATGGAACCCTCGAGTTCCGTTTTCCGAGTCCCAAGAAACTCTGGACCTGCTCGGATTCAAGATGGAGGGAGAAATCTTCGTGCCATGGAGGAGAGTTTTCGTTGGTTACGCAGCGCTGCTGGCGCGGCGTTCAAACATTGCAGAGGGTAGCTCGTACAGTACAGGCGCTTTTAGGCATACATTATCCAGGTCCTTAGAAAGTTACGTTTTTTGCCGAGGTGCTTTGCCGTCAACCCGCAGTTGTGATAGGGGACATGAAAAGCTACCGCAGTCACAATTATGGAGATTCGAATTAGGGGGCTTGGGAATATTTACCGAAACGCAGGCAAGCTTATCAATAATTGTAGGTAAATGAAAATCGACCATGCATATTGGCTTGCGCATGCAGTCACTTTTGGATTTGCCAATGCGCGATATTCCAACCCATACATGGCGAGTATATCGTACGTTATTTGCAGTGAAAGGCGGATAAAGCTCCAGTATTTTGGTATCCGACTTAGCCGGTGGCATGCGCCGTTTGTTGAATCCAGTCAAAAACCGAACCTGGCAGGGCCACCGATGCGACACAATGCATACGGCCAGGTTCCATCGACTGCGGAGCTGCGCTGCTGCTCCCATGCAAGCAAGGAATGCATGCGACACGGACGGATCAAGCTTGCCAGACGAAAAGAAGCTACAAGCGTTGGCCAAACGCCCGTTGTTTTGTTAGGGACTCAAGAATTTTGAGCCTGACGCCTCACCCACTCAGGAGGGAAAGGGGATCTCTTTTGTGCCGTCAACGGCCGGCTGGCGGCGTCTTCGCACCATTGCGACGAATCATCTGACCTGTCAAGTAGCATATTAATTTCAATTTCCAATGCCTGGTACAACATAAGAACCTCATGCAAATTGGCACAATTCTTACAGCAATTGAATTAAATGGGGGGGGTAAACGAGCAAGGGACACGTTGTGCGACCGAACCATGTCCCAAGTACCCTTTGTGCTAGTATCTTGGTGTCGTTCGTAGTGGTTGGTCGCACCTTTTGGGCTTGGTAAGGGCTGACACGCTATGCACGGACTTAGCAGCCCGTGGTGCCAACCACTTTGGGTAAAAGGATGGACCCAAGGAACCACTCGACAATCTTAGAGCCAGCAGCTTATTCCTCTATGATTGGTAAAATTGGTCGATTTCTGCCTCGAAATCGAAGGTTTGGGGTCCACACCGGAGACGTTCCAAGAAGCTTAGTAGAAAAACGTGGTGGCCCATGTGGGTCGAATCTTGTCGTTTTATGCAGGTTCAGAACCTCATTCCAACCTTGACAAGTACCGGACCCGTTATATACTATACTACGGAGTACTTTTTTGTGGATTTCTTCCCTCCTTTGTATCTTTCTTTCAATCTTTCGCTCGATCCACTCGTTTTTCTTAGAACCCATTTTAGTTTCGTAAATGCTTTCGAGCTGAACGGAACCGTGCTATCCGTTCTTGCATCTTGCATTTGCAATTGCCAGCCATCTTTCCATTCCAACTAGTCGCTCCTTTCCGAGTAACCCTAAACTTTTTAGTTTAGTCCCTTCTTTCGTTTTTTTTACTTTTTACTTTTCCTGGATAGCTATCCATAGTCACTCATTACTTTTTACTTTTTCCTGATCATCTTGTCGCCTCCTCGCTCAAGTATAAATCCAGTCGTCCCCCTCGTCACCGTTGGAAAAAACGTGGCAACCTGGCACAGTTTTACCATCGAGCATATCACTTCCTCTTTGCCAATACCCCTCCGCTCGATAATAGTATCTCTGCCTACAGATATCGGCCTCTCAATCAATCACCTTCCCACTTCGTCAAGATGGCCATCATGTCTGTCGCCGGCCGGCGCATCATGTACCTTGTAACATTGGTCCTTCTCCTATGCAGCACCTCCGTCTTCTCAGCACCAGCATCAGGTGGTTGGGGCAATAACACACCGACAACTACATTCGGCACTTGCAATAAGATTTATATCAGGAAAGAATGGTATGTATTTGACTCCAATATCTAGCCACCGAATGGGTGGTTTATGAGTATATATGATGCTAACATATGCGCAGGCGTGATATGACCGCGAATGACAGGTCCAGCTTCCTTAGATCTATGAACTTGATCCTTAAAAAGGAAGGAAGGACCCCACGATCTGTCTGGTCCGGTGCTGTGAGCAGATACGACGATCTCGTCGCTACTCACATTAATCAAACATTCGAAGTTCACTATGTCGTACGTACAGTATATGCGAGATCTTGTTTCATGAGATGGGAATTTTCTAACAGGAAATGAATATAGGGCCACTTCTTGCCATTCCACCGCTATTACACCTGGACCTTGGAAAAGATGCTCCGTGATGAAACTAATTACAGCGGACCATTCCCATACTGGGACTGGCATAGGGATGTTGGTCAGGGTGATGCAAAGTTCTTTAACTCTCCTATCTGGGATCCAGAACTTGGATTCGGTGGAAACGGCGAATTTCTCCCAGTTCCAGCTGAACAAGCTGCCTTCGCTGTCCCCGGACGTACCGGTGGTGGTTGCGTTACCACTGGTGCCTTCAAGAACATGACGGTCAATCTCGGTCCTGGAAACAGCTTCACCGAAAACCCTCGCTGCTTGACCCGTGATATGAGCCCCTACTTCTCTGGCCGTTATCTCTCACAGAACCAGACCAAGATTACCCTTCAGGCCCCGAACTTCTATGCTTTTGACGTCATTGTTGAGGGTGGTCCATCCTTCGAAGCTTCTGGTGTTCACGGTGGTGGTCATTACGGTATCGGTGGTACTTTGGGTACCATGGGTGATCTTTATATCAGCCCTGGAGGTCAGCTAAACCCCCTTATAAAACATTCAATTGAATCCAAATACTAACTTACATGGAATAACAGACCCAGCTTTCTGGCTCCATCACGCTAACCTCGACCGTGTCTGGTGGTCATGGCAAAAGCTTAACTACCCAGCCCGTCTCACCGACTTCGGCGGTCCATCTTGCCTTATGGATTACTATGTCCCCGGTCAAACACAGAAGTGCGCCAACGCTACCCTCGACATTGTTCTCGACTTAGGATACGCCGATTTGGTCAAGAGAAACGTTAAAACCGGCTATAATACTACGAAGGAGATCAAGGTCACGGTCGAGGATGTCATGAACATCCGCAACATGTGCTACGACTACGACACTCTCCTCAACCCATCCACGCTATAAATTCCGATATCAAAGCAGCGATAATAACTCGAGACAATGTTTAATGTTTCGAGGTTTTACGATCTTTCCCAGTTTCAATCCACACCCGTGCCAGCGTCTGAGATACAGTGGATACAAACACCTTACGATACGTCATAGATTTCCTTTTACCAACTAGAGACATGTTGCAAGCGGGAACGGATGGTGCACGGTGGTCGAGACTCCCAAAAAAAACTGTAGATACTTGAAGGAGGATTTTCGTTGGGGTCACAGCAGAGAGAGCAAAGGCAAGTTGAAGTGAACTGAACATTTCGGAGTTAGAACCTATTTTTGTATAACACTTTTCCCTCTTTTTTTCAATTTTCGACGTTTTTATGGTAGCGATGATCTTTTATTGTAATTACACATAAACTTCTCGTTCTGACTCCGGCGCATCTTGCATCTGCTTTTGTGGATTTTGTGCGAAGTTCTTTTCGGGTAGCCAATACAATTTTTTTCGAGTCTAATCTTTCAAACAACGTACGTGCCTTTTGAAATATAAAAGAGTCTTAGTGAAACTTGTGATCGAATGCTTCTGGAAAATGCCGTTAGCGCCAATACCTTGGGCCGCCGATCAAACATTTTGACATTTAGCCGATAGTTTGGTACAGACGTCGGTACAGACGCAATGTGGCGGGCGACGGCTAGCGCCATTTCCGTCGGTTCCAGTTAGACCAATTTCCGGATTGGCATCGATATCTCCGTCGCAAGCATAGTCTTGCATGACCTGTCAAAAAGCAGAGTTTAAATCTAGGTGAGATATATCTCGAAAAGAAACAAAAAGTGGGTTTTTTGAAGGAAAATAACCTAGCTGATATAGATTCTCAATGTTAGGTTAATTTTATGGCCTTTATCAAAAGTGCTCGTACGCATGTGATTGACTCGATCTAGAGAAAACTCCGATGCCAAAATCTTGGGCTATATGTCGGTGGTCAAAAGCCCAACAGTTTTATTAGCCAAAAGATTACATCTTATGCTGGGGAACCCGGGTACCCCTAGTCTGAGTTTCGTATGCGTTCGACATAAAGGCTTGTCACAGATACCTCGCCGTTACAAGGTGGCAAGGCAACCAACGACAGGGCCTACAGGGAGCCTTCGGGAGGAAGGAATAACCTGGTTGTGATACGGATTATGGATAGGAAAGGATCGTTTCGCCCAAACTCTGGGAATCCGGGGTAAAGGCGAATGCGAAATTTGACTTTTGGTCAGATCCTGAACGTGATTCCGTAGATACGAACTACCGATAAGGTACCGGTTACCCGTGGCGTGATAATCAGGACCTTTGATATTTCGACATTGTCAACGCAAATGTCAAATTAAGAGGACGGCAAAGGTCTGTCTAGGAGTTTGAGGCGGAGAGCTCGAGAGCGCCGAAAGGATTTCAGCGGGCATGCTGTGAGTGCTCTCTCTTTTTGGGGGGAGAGAAAAAAAGGGGAGGCCATGCATGGTATATCGAAGAATGCCTCCTGTGAAAATTTTGAAAATATATTATGATAAAGGATGAATACAAAAGGGTATGTGCGGCACCCCCCTAAGGGAATGATATTTGTGTATTCGTTATGAAAGAATCTAAACTAATAGGGGACTTGGTTGTTTAGATATCACAATTTTGGGGGCTCCAAGAACTTCCAAGTGAAACTATATATCTTCCCTCGCGAACAATCCGTGGGTCTGCCGGGCGGTAACGACGGCCTCAGGCTTTTTACGCTCGAGATCTCGGAGCATAAAAAACTTACGAGCGGGAAAAGATAATACAGCCTAAAGACATACGGGTATCATTGAGTATGTGCGCTGCAGGTTGCATACAGAGTATGTATTCTACTACGGACATCTGTAGGATGAACGTCACAAGACTCCTGAGCGGGCGTGTCAAGATGATGATCACTAGGTCTCGATCACACCGGATGTTTTCCGAGGTTAAAGAATCGCCAATCAGAACCAATGGAGCCTGCCGGCTACATGTCAATAAAGCAAAAGTGGGGGATCATACTTTATCTTTCCAGAAACAGGAAGCCGTGATTATATTATCACCGCGCGGGACAAAGCTTAAGGTTCTCCCATTCCATAATCTTGGAATCTCGTCACGAAGGGACAGCGGTACGTATGCATCAACCTCGCTCGCTCTTCGAAACAAGCGAGAGTTTACGGAATAGGACAAAGCATTGTAGATATGTTCCCGTGTCTTCAAAACTTACGATCTTAATGATTCGCTTGGCAGCATTCTTCTGTTGTTCTTCCCCTTTCCCCGAATGTTTTAGCGGGAGAGTTTGAGGTCTCACGATACTACAGACGGCAAAAGCCAAGGTTGTTTTTTATGCAATGCGTCTATTTTTCCAGCCAACAAGACATGCAGATGGCAGGAGCTCAGAATTCAGGTTCCTGCAGCATGCCATTGCCTAGTCGAAGGAACCGCAGCTGAAGCTGAGCTTGCATTTTGCATTGCATATTTCGGCAGGAACTTATATTATCAAAAAGAAAGTCTGAATTATATCTTATTTCGAATATGCTGCACGATACAAGGAAGATCTTTGAAGGACAATGACAGGGACCAAGACACCGGACTAGGAACCGCCTAGTCTGTCAGGATGACTTGTAGGGATTCGTAGGCCACAACCGAACCGGCGGAGGCTTTACGTACCCTTCCAAGTGACACCATAGGGTGGTCCTTGACAAATTGAAGCCAAAAACCGTTGGAAATTTGATAAAAATTTGCCCCTGATACTAAAAGGTCCCCACTGATACAGATAGGACGTAACTTAATCAATATAACGTTAGAAACATCTATATCAGCGAACGCCACATCGATTAGGAGGCATTGTAAAAGATATTTGGGTCAAGATAATTTGAGTCGACACCACTTGACTAAAGAAACAAGAAAAGCTCCGCGTGATATACCAATACTAATGACTTTATCAACATGATACTTATTCTGCATCGGTGCATGCCGGTAGGATATCCGAGCGCCGATACTGTTGTATTTTTCGGGTTTCCAAAGTTAGAACATTATAATTATCCATTCTGAACCGAGGGAGTGGTGAAAATCAATTCCCCGTACGAAGCATTGATCTAGTCGTTTTGGGCTGTCAGATCAGCGCCCTCCCACGATAAGTTTAGTTGATATGGGAGGGCTGGAGTATTCCCGCACGAGCCGCTTGTTCCATCTGTCGCTTGGATCGCGTCCTTCGATCGTGTGTATACGAAGAATGAATGCGACAATATGGAGAATAACATATTAATTACAGAGTAGTTGTTGTACAAATCTCTTGGGTCCTTCTTAGAACGGGCGAAACATTGAGTGCTTTGGATCAAGTTCGCGCGATTCGACAGGCTAACGTAACTAACTGCGCACTGCCGACCCTTTTATCAAGATTGAAACGAGTCAGATATCGACGGGAAATTCTAATTTGAAGCCTTTTCCTTCTTTCGCTTGGTGTGGCATTGAGCCTAAGCAGAAAGAAGTGCCGGAAGAGTTGAAGCGGACCTTCCTTGCAGGCGAGACCGAAGTCAAGACTTTTTGTCAGGACTCCACCACCGCTCTATAGCACAATCGTATTATATCATCGGATCAGTCCTATATGTGAATGGGGTTTAGCGCTGCATACCAAGACACCAGTTCGCTGAGTTTTCCTTCGGGGGTGTGTCACATAAAATCCCGCCTCGCTCCAGGGACTTGGTCGAGGGGGTGCGATCTAAGACTCTTTTAGACTAAACTGTCCTGATTTTGAGACCCCCCCACCACTAATCTGGATGGACCGGGGATCTGGTACACTTCGGTTCTCTGGTGTCATCCGATAGGCCAAAGGGGATCCGGATGCCTTGGGACTACAGGAAGGGTCCACAAGATCTTTTCGATTCAGAAACGCCACCAAATGGCCCAAATTTTGGCGTGTTGTCGGAAAGACATGAAATTTGCAGTTTGTGAAGGCTAGCTGGGGAGGCTCAGGCCAAAGTTCCGTGTGTTAGAATGCGCTGCTATGACTTTTAGGTTAACTGTTACGAACGTAGTGCTGGTAAGTTAGTGGGGATATCTTGACTTCCAGCTAATTTAGAGCCCTGGCTAATTCTATTCGCAAATTGATTAGAATATGCATCTTGCTCTGTGCTGTTCAGGAGACTTGGTATGTACGAGTCTTTTCACACGTCCTGCAGCCTGGCAAAATATCCATCTTGTTCTCGAAAAAGAGCAAGAAATCCATGTCCCTCTGGTGGCATCACATTTATCCACATTATCATCCTCTTACCATGATCCTGGGACCCGAAACGATTCACAAAATCAGGGGAAACTGGAGCCAAGGCTGGCTCATGAAGGGGGGAATAATACGGCACTCGAGATGCAGCGGGTCCTTCTCGCAAGAAAATTAGACGAGGGTGCTGGTTGTCCGCTGCAGGACTAACCCGAATTCTCAGACCACCGGGCTAGCTGTTCCCTGTCTAGGTCGAAAACCGTGCCCAGGCCGCCTCTCCATTTTGGGATAAATGGCGAACTTGCTTTTTGGTAATCGTCACCCTGGATGATAAGCTATGCCCTGTTCAGACGAGGCCCCAATTCCAAGGTGTGGAAATTCTGCAGTTAGAGCAGAAGCGATCAATTTTCCCAGGCTTGGAACCCAGCCGGATGTGCTTCAATCTATCTGAACTGTTTCTGGTGTTCAGACCTTCAGGCAATAGGAAAAAAAAGCCATCCCGTTTAACCTCACCCGCCCGTCAGAAACTAGCCAGGAGGAAAGTACGGACCAAAGGTGGCTTTCCGCTACCAAAAATCCATAGATTGAAAAACCTCCCAGACCCTGCCTAGTCCCTCCCTCGAAAGAATATATATCCATCGTGGTCCCGAGGATTCAGAAACCTTTTTTTTAAGGCTCTTTTTCTCCACAGAGGACGACGAAAACATACCATAGGGGTGCCAATCATTTATATCACAGCTTTCCTATAACCTCTAGCTTTCACATTCTACTGACGATCATTACTCGGAACCTGTCCTGAGAGACGTTCACGATGCCGGAGACTCTTACAAACCACATCTTGGGGACCTCGTTCTCGTTGGTCCCTTTGTCGACTATCGTTATTGGACTGAGGTTAGTGAAACCTCTCAACACCAACCATGCATTTGCACTTATAAGATCGCCAAAAGCTAATGCCCGCTGTCAAATGTCAGATTATATTGTCGTCAGTTCCTATTAGGTCGTGTCAGACTTGATGACTGGCTCATCCTGGCTGCGCTGGTAAGCAATCCTTTGCTTTAGATATATATAAAGCTCCAAGTTTTTGTGGTATCTCCTAGCTATTGGGGTTTTGCACAAAAACACTCGTGACAGTTCGGCTAACAAATTTTGTGCAACGGTTTACAGCTTATAACATGGGGAATTGCAACAATCAACTACTGGCAGGCGTTTTTCTACACGGGTGTGCATATGAAGGATATGGTGAGCATCCTACGCAATTTTTATAGTAAATCTACACAGTTCTAACAAAGTTTAGCCACCTCCGGACCCGACTAAGCCTCCATTGTACACTCTGGAAGGTACATTGAAGAGCTGGTATGTTTACCAGTTGGTCTACCTCTTCGACTTGGGCTTGATCAAACTCAGTATTTTGGCCTTCTACCATCAAATCTCTGCCGCCAAGACATACCGAATCATCATCTATGCATCCATGGCCGTTGTTTCAATCTACACCATTATCATGATCTTCATCAACGCCTGGGAATGTCCGCATGTCAGCGATGCTTGGTCCGCAGAAATTTTGCTTCAGGGATCTGGTTCTTGCAAAGATCTCAAGCCAATCTACTTCGCCCAAGCTTCCTTCAACATCTTCTCCGATGTCTGGATCCTTTTGCTCCCACTCCCAGTCCTCTTGAGACTTCAAATGAGACGAAACAAGCGAAGTAAGATTTATCGAAATTCTCTATTGTTGGACACTCACTAATCCATAATTAGTTGCTTTGATTGGTATCTTCTCCGTCGGTAGCATTGCCGTCATTGCCTCTTGCGCCCGTATCTATGCTCTCCACGTCTGGTCCACCTCATCCGACGTACCTTATGACGGTGCCAACATCCTTATCTGGTCTCAAATCGAAATCAACGCCGCTTTGATTTCCTGCTCGATCCCAGCCTTGAAGCCTCTCTTCAAGTCCACCTTCGCTGGATCATCTGGTGGACAAGCCGGATACCAAGATGGATACTACGGAAACAACTCTCGCACCGGTGCTTCTGCCGCTTTTGGCAAGGACCGTGGATACGTCCTCGAATCCATGAACCGCGATCGCTACAACGGCAAGCAAGGCGGTACTGTCAACGTCTACTCCACCGGCCAACCCACCGAATCCGAAGAAAACATTGTTAGAGGGGTGGATGAGGATGGCGATCGCATCGTCAAGACAATCGAGGTGAAGATTAATGTCGAGAATTCACCTCCCGGCTCTACTGTTGGTCCCCAATCCCGAAGAAGCTCTGATACTTTTAGGCATCATGCCAGTAACGTTTAAATTTTCTTACGAATTACGTGTGCGCTTTTAAAGGATCGGTTCTAATTTCTTTACGATTTATTTTTGTGTTTTACAGTTCGAACGCAAGGACTATCCTTAAAGGCGTCTATACCCATAAATTTACACCGGGCGGTGAATTATTTTTTTTGTACAGCCCCGCCGGTATTTCCTTAACGTCAAATCCGACATTGTCTTCCTCTCTATTTTTTGCTTTAAATCTCAGCGAGAGTTTTTCCTTAAAAGTTTTTCTACGCGTTCGTCATTTTGGGGTTTTCGACGGGTTTCATTTTTCAACATCTACTCCTTCATAATATATTGAAGCGAATTCTATTCTTTATTGGGAGGATTATCATTTTTTTGGTCTGTCTAACGGCGCGGCCGCGGACTCGTTTGGAATTGGTGCTTTCTCTCTGGTTCTAATTCGATATCCAGAAGGGGGAAGATCACCTGTCAAGGAACAGTTTCCGCATATAGAAGCTTTATTACCTGTATAGGTGTTACTTTTTTTTTCTTTCGAAGTTCATTTCACCGCTGTACTATTATGTGTACATGAACATTATACCCCCAATATATTTGTATGATTATTCAAATTCATATTTACAAATAATCGATCGACTATCCAGATATTTCAAATATCCCGTCAATCGCGCCCCCCCGTGAACTTCGCCGTCAAGGGCCCCGCTCTAACATCTTGACATCCTCGGGTTTTCCAGAAAATCAACCTTGTAAAGATCTCAAGTTTCCTCATTTGCCCCTGAGAAGCTGCGTCGTATGCAATGTGCTTAACTTTGCATACCACCTTGTAATAACTGCAACTTTAATGGTCTAGATTATATTGCTCAAGGGTTCCAGGATCATGGTTACAGTAACAGCAATACCGGGCCACGCTCCCCCACGCAGGCCTGTCAAAAAACGACCCCCCAAGTTGCAATTGACACAACACTTCATGTCCACACTCCTGGCGGCAGATGGTCAAATAACCTTGGCCAAGTGCAGAGAATTTCTGGGGGCAAAAAGGGTACCAGTAACAACCAACATAGTTAACTCTCGCCTCTAGGCGAAAGGAAACAATTTTTCATGGGCGGCGACCTGCTCAATAAGGTCTAGGAGGTGAAGACACGGGATACTGGTGAACGAAAGACAAAAGCTTAAAAACTTGCTGGAGGCTGACCGGGCTCTGGGCAGGCCAAGCGGGCGCGGGTTCGTATCCCCGCTCAGGCAGAAGCCCAGAATTCTCGCCGTTGGTCAGCGCGAGACGTTTGGTACATGCTGTCCAGCAGTACTGAACAACGAGGCGTCTGTGTGCATATCCGTCTACGGCTCGAACACTCGTCGTTATGGTGGCTAGTGACAGCGATCGGATTTAGTAACAGGATCAGACGCCACAGGTGACCTTTTTTTGTTCCCTTATCCGCTTTGCAGTGGATCGTTTTATGATAGGCTTAACGCAGGGTGTAGATGCAAGTATCACCAACAATTTAACGCCATTTCAGTTTTTTGGCGGGTTCAAGGAAGATACCACTGGAGAAAGTAACTGGTGGGGACCCGGCCAGGCTCGTTGCTTGGGATCGATACATGCATTATCAATGAATCGAAGCACACAAGTGGATCCCACCACGACTCCGACACGAGTATGTTGTAGTAAGTCGCAAAGGTACGTACTTCGAAACTTATTATGTGAGATATAATACTTGCCTAATTCTTTGCCCGCCTTGAATCGTATTTCCACACCGAGATTAGCAGACTTTTTTTTTCTCGGTCAGTCTACCAAGATATTTTTCCAAGCTCACTAAAATCCAAAGCTTATGCTGTAATCCGATTCCGCGCTGCATGTTTTATTTCCCAGCCCGGAGTTTGCCTTCTTTCGTACTAGCTAGCTTGGGAATCTCTTGGTCCCAAATACCAGAGCGACCCCGTCAATATCGCTCATCCTAGTTTACATCATTATAGCATAAATGGTTTCAATAATGAAATAGGATATACCTAGTTCATTTTGATCTGTAATATTCGTATTATGCTCTCCCGCGAAATAGTTTTCAGGTTATACACAGTAGGGAGATTAAAAGTCCCTTGCTTCACTATCCCAAGGGTAGTCGTGATTGGTATAGTAAGCTTGAGATACTCCGTAGTTGAACGGCTTTTTCGAAGCTAGAAGGACCTCCAGTGTTCCTGATCTGCAGTCCCAGGCTGTCATGAATTCTCCGTGGCCAACCTTAGCTAACCAAGATGCTGGGAGCAATACGACAGGAAAAAAGAGACTGCATGCATCCCAAAAACCAAAAAAACAAAAAAAGAGAAACACTTTTACGTTTCGACATTCTTTGGCTTTGAAGCTCGTCACTTTGTCTCGTCACGCGCATACCGCATCCGCACAGGTCCCATCCTGCGGTTAGCAATTCAGCCGAAAACCTCGGAGTTTTGGTTCTTTTTCGTTCTAACCCAAATCGAGTAATCCAATGTTGACGGCAAAATTGGTGAGCGAGTGTTCCAGCTATGCCGCCACACAGACCCTTCATTTCAATCAGGGTCGGCGCTGCGCTTTGAGCTTCACCGACAACAATACGACCAACCTGTAATTCTAACCTTTGTAAATGGCTGACTCGTCTCATCTTTCCGATTCAACAAGCGAGAGTAACGCCGCCTCCTCTACCGAATTTGCGAAGTTAAGGGTCTTAGGGGGCTTTCGGAAACGTTCTACAGGTTTCCGCTAAGTGGGATTGTACAACGCTTAGACATGATGGCTTTTCCAAGACTTCAATATGAGTCCAGAGCTTTGATATGTTACATCTTCTTGGAGAAACCTTCTTTCTCGGCGTCCTGCGCTGGCCATGAAGCCCTCCAAACCCTAGCGATATCTATCGATAGATAGTGCACCCTAATCGCATTGCTCAGGCCTCTTCGCTAGAATATATAGAGTAGGAGGAATGTCGATCATCTGTATAAAAAAAAAACACGCCCAAGTTAACTTTACTCATATCCACAATGAATGTAGTCCCTATTTCGAGCTTTCTTTCTGGTATCTATTCGGAGATAGTAGATCGAGGAATTTTCGGCAATAGGAAAAGCCGGTATACTAATCATCGAAGATTGCGATGGAGCTCCCGATCCGAAATTTTAATTTGGCAGATTGACTATCAACTCGGCACGTATCGAAGCTGAGAGCCAAATCTCGATTTCGAATCAAAAAAAGGCCGCCCCGCAGAAGCCAGAATCTGCACTTCATGCGACCCAACTCAGACCTTGATTTTGAATTTCCTCCTTTTTTGGAACAACCAGGTCACCACCAACCACAACCACCAACCACAACGGAAGAAATGGTGCATTTTACCCGCTGGACTGAATCAAAGGAACTCTTCGAAGATCCTTCTGTTTTCCCGTAAAAATATTCCGAAGAAGATACTTCGTATAGATGATGTATGCACAACTCAATTACATTTACTTTCGTCGCCTTCTAGAGAATTCCAAGACATCCGGAACCTCCTTCGGATATCCGCCCAAATCGAGGGCGCCCGAGCGAGCGGGAGTCAAGACAACTTCTCGAATTTCTTCCTGGGTCATGTCCGTTGCTTTGTCAGAAAAACAAAAACAGGAAGAAGAGTTTTCCGTGCATTCCAACAAATCATGATCTCTCCCTTCCGGATGACATCCCTCCCCGGCAAATACGTATTAATACATACAAGAGCAATGCAATAGCAATTCTCTGAATATTGGCCATCCCGCTGGCGCTGACCGAGGGCGGATGTCCCGCTCCCACCCCCCTCAGTTTCAGGTATTGACTCTTTTCCCAGATCGTGTGCCTCGGTGTTGCAATTGGATTGGCGGGTGTTTCGCTTCAGCCCCCAAGCACAAAAGAGAGGAACCGTGAGGACGATCTTCAAAAAAAATTTCCTATCGAGGGTCGCGCATCGTGTGCGACCCGATCAGATCCAACACAACGCGCAGCTGGTTCAGCTGCAAGTTGTGGTTGTGAAGTGATGAAGGGATGGTTAGGCAACTGCACCTCCACACTCGTGATGTTCTAATGCAGGAGGCGGGATTCTACGAAGCCAGCCGCAGGAATAGGAAGAGAAGCGGGAAAGGCTTTTTCCATTGCTATCGTTAGAATTTTCGAAAGAAAAAAATTTGGTTGGTTCGATTATATTACCTCCAATACATGACGTAGCTCGGAATCCCCCTGTTGTCGATCACTATCCGGATCCTTGAAGATGATTAGCCAGCACTGTCTTTTGATAGAAAATTTTCGCCAAATGCCGCGTTCCTGATACTACATTTGCACATTATGCAAGGGGCGGAATCTCATATGATCAAAGCTCCAAGCTTTCTTTCGTGTAACCTCGCATCAAGGTCATATTAAATGAATATTAAATGATATCATATCATAGGCTCTTAGGTTGTTTCTCGACAGCTGCGCGCAAAATTGTGGTTTCATGCAAGGAGGCATGTTTTTTGAAAGCCCTTACCAGGTTAGAGAGTCACAATGCATTGTTGTGCTGAGCTCTGCTTGACGAATAGTAACATGCATGGAGGCATGTTCCGTAGAAAGTATTGCTATTTTCCGTGTCGATATGGATACTTAAGTGATTCGATCGGCGGTTGGCAGGGCGCTTATGAATAGTACATTCTAGATCTCAGGATATCCCCGCGACAATGCATATACCAAAAAGGGA
Source organism: Orbilia javanica (assembly GCA_036872735.1). Classification (NCBI taxonomy): domain Eukaryota; kingdom Fungi; phylum Ascomycota; class Orbiliomycetes; order Orbiliales; family Orbiliaceae; genus Orbilia; species Orbilia javanica. The sequence continues at coordinate 212,061 of JAVHNR010000005.1, forward strand.
GAGATATCTCCGTGACTTTGACAAGCTGCTTAATCACGTTAGTACTATCTATCAACACCTATTGAGAATCGTATTATATTGGTAGGATCTTCAGTATCGAAATTGGATGTGGGGGCTTTGAGGTTATTCTACGACGGCAATAGGAATCCTACTTCATTGGAAACAAAATCTAGTACTTGGAGCTTGTATAATGGGGGAAGAAGAAAAAATGTATTTGATATTACTTTAGCTAGCTAACCTGATAAAACTATGCTTCGTTAAGTAACATATCTTCAGTAGCTAGCTATTAAGTTCTATCAAAATAATTATTCGATAGTAATTCGTAATAGTCGTGATTTCGTAGGGTCATTTGCATGAGAGGGGATACCATAAGAAGATAAAAAACAAGTGCTGAGACAATGGACATAGCCGGACCATTGCTCATTGTAGAAAGATGGGAGAAGGTGCGGAGGTTGGTAAAAAGTGGTGAGATTTTTAACATATACTGATGATGGTATAATGTTAAAGTCACACTCGAACTATACTCAACCATCAGCCTTCGGGGTTACCACCCTCGTTCCCGGACGCCTCGGAGGTGATAGTGACGACTGCGAGCCCGCGCTCAATATCTTGGGCACTATCATTCCCATTCCCTGACTTATCAGTCACGAAGCTCGGGGTATCCGACTGGATACCCTCATTAGAGAGATTGGCAAGGGAGTGTTCCGGCATCTCTGGCTGGGCTGAGGTGGTCGTAGTGGAGCTGCTCGAGGAGACTACCTTGCAGCTTCCGGAAAGATCCTTCAAAGACTCCTCAGCGATCCTATGGAATGGTTCTTGAAGCATCTCGTGGAGAGACATGGTCTCTCCTTGAGCCGGTAGCATTGCGGCAGCACTGGCGGCAGCAGCAGCTTGTTCCTCAGCGTACTTGCCGAGGTCATGTTTCCCCTCGATGCGTTTAATCGAAGGGGAGACCTTCTTGAAGCCCGTGAGGATGTTGGTGAGTGAGAAGCGTTTGGAAAGACGCTTTGAGGTAGATGCATCCTCGCTTGCCATGGAGGCTGGTGGGTCTTGTGAGGCGTTGGATGCGATGGAAGTAGAGACGGAGGTCTTAGTGGATTGGTCGTCTGGGGGGTTATTCTCCTGGGTACTGGTGACGACCGCGACGGCAGATTTGGCGTCGGGAACAATTGATGGCTGTCCAGTGGTTGTATCATTGGCCGTAAGAACCATCTCAGGCGGGTTGCTCTCGCTGCTAGAATCGAGATCAATGCCGCTGTAATCGACGTCAGTATCGTCGTCCGTGATCATTTTATAGATCGTAGCACCTTCTTCGTCAAAGAACTTCTTAAGTAGCTTCGCTCCTTCGTCAGGGCCCTCATGTTCCTCGTGTTCCATATGCTCCTCAGGTTTCTCTGATTCCTCCTCATCGGGCTTCTCCAGCTCCTTCCCTTTGTCCTGTGGTTTCTGTTCTTGCTGGAGGGTGATTTTCTTCGGTAAGGAGAGAGATGCAGACAAGCGAATGGCCTTTTCCTTCTCCAACCAGGAGAAGCTTTCCTTCTTCATACCTTCGTTCATGAGAACGATCTGGGTCATGCATTCCTTGGCTCGGGCCGTTTCTCCCCTACGCATTAGTTCCCGCATTTCGTTGACCCATCTTTGAGCGCCGGCGTATGTGAGACGTTTGGGAGCACCAGTCTTAGGATCAACAATCAGTTTCTGAGTGACCGGGGCGGTGCGGTTGGTAGCAGAAGGGAAAACATGTCGATTGATACGACAGGCCCAAACCATTTCGACGGTGATAGGAGCACCGTTATCATCTTGACCTTGGGTAACAGTCGAGACTTCGCCGAGATGAGCATTTAGCACATTTGGTCGTCCATCTTCCTTCAAGACTTTGCTGAGGACGATGTTGGAATTGCATTTTTGACATTTGGCACCGGGCTTTTGAGGCGCCATCAGCTTCGCCAGATCACTCGGCTGGGGAGCGAATGGTACGTAAATCTTGGGTTGGTTCGAGGGGTCGTTCCTGGTACCTCGACCTGGAGCACCAGGTCGATCACGAGCAGGGACGTTCATTTGGGTGAAGGTTGAACGGTCGACGCGCTTAGGAGGACGGGAGGAGTTGATTGCAGCCATTGCCTCTTCTCGGGGGAGGTTGAGAAGGAAAGGACGAAGGTGGGGAGATTTTGAAGCGTCGGTGTTTTCTGTCTTCTTCTTGGGGAAGGCGAAGTTGCGAAAGCTGGACATGATGGACGGTGTGGCGACTGAAGACTCGGCCTTATATATGTGTGGCGCGCCATCAGTACCCAACTTCGACCTGAAAGCTAAAGCGCATGGGAATGAAACCACTTACCACTATTTTCTTTACTAAAGACAAGGCCTTTTGAAAAACGGTAAAGGGTTCCCAAGGGAATAATCGTTTCGAGAGAAGATCGCGAAATGGGTGATTAGAAACTCTACAAAGAATGAAAGTCGTGAGAGCCGTATCGGTCGTGGGTGAAGGGGAGGGGGATTGGAGACCCAAGTCCTGAGAGGAAGGGATTAAATAGACAGAAGATGCATCTCGCATGTCGTTACGTTTAGAGCGTTTCTCGAAGATGTCTATATCGACGTCCGGAGGCTTCCACTGTATCACTTAGAGCGTAGCCGGATCTCATCACTGGGGTGGGAATTTGATGATAGCCCTAACGTAGTATCTAAATAGTCGCAATACGGTTTGAATACACCCCACCTTTGATGATGGGGATATCATAGTAGACTATTAAGATATGGCTTTCTGGGCGGGGTGGATATATATCGCAACGATATGGGTATAAACTGGGGTTTCGTCTAGCCAATGCAATGTGGTGTTGACAATGTGGTATTTCGGAGTACTCCAAGCTTGCTGCATGCAATGCAATGTTGGATTTGGTGCGACATGCCAATACTTACTGAGGTCGATTGCCAGCTTTATATAGCACTGTGGCTCTAAATTTTGGCATTTCGCAAATCAATATCACATTGTAATGTCGTGCTTGCTGAGATAGCCTTATAGAATAGGAGTCTTATAGTAGCCTTGTTAAAACTTTTGTTACTGAAGTAATAAAATTGGTGGTTTTAAACAATCGAAACAAGCTAGTTATAACGTTAAAACTATAAATGAAAAGACTGTCCCTTGTACCATAGGCCATAAGGGCTCTTCGCGTGCGCACCCAGTACCCACAGCTGCAGAATAGTAACTAGAGTGGTAACTAGAATAACAAGGAGAATAGTGTATATGGTAACTAAAATAGATCTATAGAATAATAAAAGTACGTTCACATATGGGATCGTAAATGCATAAGCTATAAGCTATATATATTTTAAACTATATTTAGCTGTTAACCAGTAATTCTGCCTCCTGGCCTATGTAGCTACTATAGTACTAGTCCTGGGGGTTTCGAATACCATTAGGTTTCCCCGTAGCTAGTGATACATCATCCCGTCGTGTTTGGCTGCAGGCTGATCAGCTAATTAGCGCTGACCAACAATATAATCTTAGTGGATAGCTGTATCGATGTTGGTTTTTTTCCCTTTGATTTGAGCACGTTTTCTTATCGTGGTAACAGCCGCACGTATTGTCGCGCAGGTCTACAATGTGTGGTCACATAATGTGCAAGCGAGAGCGCGTTAATTAGTCGATCGACGCAATAATCTCGTCGAGTAAATCCATCTATCGGCAAGTAGTCGCCCGCTAGATGATATATAAATAAGTTCATGCATGAATCCTCGCTGGGGAGAAGTTTCCATCAAACCAACCTTACCGAAGTCCATAGCAAATACATTCCTCATACGATACGGACTCTCCTTATTAAGACTCTTGCCTCATATTTACGTCTTAATTATCATCCCTTCAGAAATAAGAAGCGGTTTTTTGGCTTCCTTTTTTCATTGTTCGGTCCCGGATCATTCTTACCAGTGTCTAATAGGGTATTTAGATGCAATAATGGATACTACTTCGAAGCCTTTGTCGTCAGGGGTTCGAGGGAGGGGTCTTGAGGCCAAGCACATGCATATATTTCATGGTCGAAATCGGATTAGTAAAGTACCTAGATATAGCAAAAGTGCTATATCGGTTCGCAAAATCCGCCAGGTTCCTGCAGAGTGGCTAGCTGAAAGTAACACAAGGCCAATCTTGCCGAATATCCAACCCTCCGAACTACGAAAGGTTATTCGAAAGGGTTCGTTTAAAGCAGTTGATGAAAGAATTGATGACGAGCAAAACCGAACTCCACAATTTTACAGTAGAGAGGCCTCGCGAGTAGTCTTGGACCGGGGAAGATATAGATCTAAGCCCGAGCCCGAGCCCGAGCCACTGTGGGCACCAATCAAATCAACCTCCCGGGCCGCCATCGTATGGAATGAATGTTTACATTCAGCGATGGAATATCTATCCCAGAAAAATATTCTGTGGACAGCCTTACATCTAGGTCTCTTGGATGGAAAGACTGCAGTGGCAGTTTTATACGAGGGTGATGAGGTCTGGGATCGGGATCTTGTCGAGCGGGAGCTGCGAGATCTCTATTTCCCAGAAGAGGTTTTCACAGAAATTTTATTTTATAAAGCACATGTCAAGAAGGGAGCTATACTAGGAGCCGTTGATTATAGCCAGAGTACAATTTGTGGGGCTAGCATAGGTGTAAGGGGGGTATCCTGGTCAAGTGGAACCGTCGGGGGCTATTTCCAATCGCCAACTGGAGAAGTTTATGGTATTACCTGTCATCACGTATTACTGCCCACAAAAGAACGACCAGGTTCAGAGAATAGCGAAAGTAAGAGTCCAGCAGAAAAAGGTTTGCACAATCTTCTCTCTCAACTGAATCAAGGGCGATTTATTTACATTAGAATTTCTTTTTTCTAGGGCATCCGGGGTACCTTGACGAGGTCGGTATTCACCATTCGGCATTCGACCCGAAGAACGGCGAGATTGAGGTCGTCCAGCCGCCTTGCGGAGATCATATTGATACTGTCAGAGCATTTAGTACTGAAATTAGAAAGGCGGAGGAAAAGCTCGAAGGTCTGAAAAACAAATACGAGGGTCTGGGCGTCCCGATACCAGACAGGCTAGTAGGATCCTGGAACCATCGCATTGCAGATTCTTCCAGGAGCTTAGCGGTCTTTAAGTCGTATAATAGATCCTTTGGCACTCTTGTCGCTAGTTCTGGCTATAAGGTGGATCCTGAGTCCCGAAACTCACTTGATTGGGCGGTATTCAAAATCTTGGACGAGAGAAGCGTTGTCAATACTGTAAGTTGTCTTGTGCCCTAGCCCATTTTAGTCTCGGAACCAAACTATTTGACATTTTCAACATCCGGAGGGAATTTTCAATTGACTTTCTCCTCTAAACATACGATAGATACCCGAAGCCGACAATGAAAAGAGGCGTGGCGCGTGGAGTAGTCTTTCGGAAGCAAGGACCGAATTTCAGGGTATCGCGGACCCTGTTGAAGACGAAAACGTGGTCAAAATCGGCCGCAAAACTGGGATCACGTTTGGTACCGTTTCTGGCGTCAAAGATGGCGTTCATTTAAAAGAGAATCGGGGGAAGACTGTGGAATGGTGTGTCGTCGGTAAGAATGGAGCCGATTTCTCTGCTGCTGGCGATTCGGGCAGCTTGGTCTTCAATGAGAAGTTCCAGGTCGTGGGCATCCTCACGGCAGGTTGTGATTCGGTTGGCAGGATAACCTACATCACGCCGATTAAATTGGTTCTGCAGGATATCCTTGCAATGACCGGGCTGGATTTGGCCTTTTGGGACGAATCGTAATTGCGAAACCTAAGTTACTATATATACTGCAAAAGGCCCAACGTTACTGTACGAGCGCTTGAGTCGGTTCAGTTGGTACTATCTGCAGTTGTTATTCTATCGCTCACGACTAACCGTGCTCGTGTTTAGTTAAACTTATTTTACTAAGTCGCTCGTTTTCTCATAAACCAGACCTAAGCTGGTCTCGTTACCTACCCTAGTCACTCACTTTATTATTTTTTTAATTAAATTTCGTAGTAAGTCATACTGAACATATGCATAGGTAGAGGTTCGGTTGCCCGACTAAGGAAGGAATATCTTACACCAGCGGGCCTACATCACCTGAGCTGCCGGGCCTAGAGTCTAGTCTATAATAAGACCGTCTCGATGTGAGACGCGACGCGGAAACTGTTTTGCAAATTTTGCATAATCGATCCCATAACCCAGTGTGGGTTACAAGATTGGACTCGAGGCTAGTTACAAGATTGGACTCGAGGCTAGTTACAAGACTACTGGAGTTGTAAGTGTTGTATTTCTAGTTTGGGAGTAGAGCGTGGCGTCGATACATCAATGTGTGGCAGTGGAAGAGGCGCGGCATGCCGGCGCTAGGCCTATTATATTAGTGTGCCATCAAACACGGATCTCTATTTGGAATGTAATGGTATTGATACTCTTGACCCGGGGAATTGGAAACTCCAAAACCGCCTGCACATTCGCGACGTCCGGCCCAGGCACTTACCCTAAGATATATATATACGTGTATCTCGGTTGCCTTCCCGTCAGCCCTCACTTCGGCGCTTCGCACAAGGCTGCATAACGTTACCAAAACCAACGGACGAGACCAACCCAAAGCCAAAGACGCAAGGCTGCTTGAGTTAGATTCGTAGCCGCTATCGTGGGTGCCTCGTCGCCTGGTATGATTGTAACATGGAACTTCATGAGTAGGAGTCAATTATGGACCGCTTGGATCAATCGAGTCACATAAACGATATATAAACCCCCCAGAATTTAGATACTCAACATATCTGAGTACTTATGTTTCAACCCCTCCGGGTGGCCTTCGCCGTCGTCGCGCAAAAGTACAATACTACCTCTAGCTATGGAGGGCAACAAGACGGTCAACGTTCCTCGTCTGCCTCTCGAGATACAGTTCCTAATTCTCGAACTCACACCTTTCGAGTCCCATCAAACCCTCAGCCTTGTCTGTAAGGCTTGGCGTAATTTCATCCTAACATCCCATTCTATTCGCAAAAACCGCTATATCTCATACACCATTCCCAAAGACCACGTGGGGGGTCCTCGAACCACCTTCTCCTCGCCGCTTTACCATGGGGTTTTATCTTACCTTACACATTACGTCCGAATGGATGACGGAGACTATTATCCTTGTTATCTAAAGTCACCGTCTTCGAAAACCTGGGGTGAGACGGAGCAGCAGCCTACAAAATATCTGCTTTATCCCAGATTCTTTGGCAACGATTTAATTTCTCTTGACCAATCCGATGGTGAGAAAGGTAAAGGGAAACTTGAGCCGGATGCATTATACTTAAATTTCAACAACATATACGCTCACGAACTGGTGACGCCGTGGAAACAACATGAGAACTGGGTTCCACCGTTTACTCCGCGTTTACGGGCGTCGTCCGAGCCGCCTACTGTCGCGGAATTCTTCCAGAAGAACGGTCGGGCGGTGAATAACCGTCTGGCGGAGTACTACAATACTTACTGCCATGCGGATGTTTTGAAGGTGGTTATGAAGTATAAAAGAGATTCTGCCGGTACTTATTTTTTGGAGTTTGCGTTACTTCCTTTGCCTAGGGGTTCTGGGAACGTCAATAGCGTGAGTGCCTTGGATAAGGTTGATTTTGAGGGTGAGAAAGGGAGGACGAGAGGGCTTATTAGGAGATGGGAGGTTTTAAGGAAATTGAGGGGGATGGTGAAGAGGAAGCCGAGAGATGGGAAGTCACGGGCTGATAACTTGAGGATGGGGTGGCATTATGAAGGAAGTGAAGTGAAGAGCGTTTGGGATGCTGATGGTATCCATGTTCTCTCATGATTATATTTTATAATATATGGAGGCCATGTGTTTATATTTTCCTATTATTGGAGTTCTGTGATGTTTGGGGATATCATATAATAGTCCGAGGGCAGTTGGCAAACATAATACCTTCAAGTCTATGATAGACCCCTTTACCGAATATTACTTGAGGAGAAGCTTTCAGAAAGAGCGCAGGAATAGGGGAGTTGAAGTTGCTTCCTGATCGAGGAACTCCAATTTACCATATCTGGATACCGTTCCTGAGCTCATCCCCTGCCCTATTAGAGGTCGTTGGTCCCCCAGACTAAGAGTTTGTATAAGCATCTGCTCCCCGAGGGTGAAGTTTCCTGTGCAAGAAATGGGTTGTGGGCGTGGTATTCTGGGATATTCTTCTGGGTGGAAGGATCCACTTCGCCAGAGCTGTGCAGATAGTGTCAGTTTAAACGCTATATGCCACCCGTAATCAATCGGGTACCTGATCCCCTTAAACCACGAAAATGCCCGCCAACCTTCCTATTGAACTCCAACTCCAGATCCTGGAATACGCCGACTTCACCCAACTCCCGATTTTGGCACAGGTCTGCCATGCCTGGCATGCCTACGTGACCACTTCAGTCTTCTTCCCTCATCGATATACTTACTACGTCCTCAGCGAGCCAGAGAAACCAGCTCACCCGAATCCACACGAGCGTAGATTTCTTCGACCATTTTTTCACAAACTTCTTTGCTACCTAACGCATTTTATACGGTTTGAAGAAGAAGGGCAGTTGGTGGGTTGTCATGTTGAATTTGAGCAGTATGACGACTATGGGAGGATGGATTGGAGTAGTCTGTTGAGGAATGTTCCGGTCACGAGCTTGGATTTTAGACCTTACGGCAATGATATCACAATCCTACCGACCTTTCAGACTCCACCTACCGATCTGAAACGTCTTGCTCGTTGTATTCCTTCCGAGCCTGAGTATCTGGACATCGGCCACCCATCTGTGCTTTGGAAAGGTTACCTCGAGATCGTTGAAGTGGAAGGACAGGAGGGAGAAAAAGGTGGCGAGGAAGAGAAGGGGAAAACGATCCATGAATTATTCAGGATTATTACTGAAAGAGCGAATCGTAGGTATCTACCAAGTCCGTTGAATGGGTCGGATCCGACAATGGTGGTGAAAACTGTTCCAGAGTTGGATGAGTATCCTCAGTTTTCGTTTCCACCGGCATTGAGGCTTGCTACTATGTCCGGTGATATGGATTTTTTCGGGGGCGGTGGTAGGGTAAGTAGGATTGTCAAGATTGTGGTTTAGACGTCACTGGATATCGATATACAACGTATAATGTTATCCTAAATCCTCGGCGCTCCAGATCTATAATAGTACTTTTGTCGAGAGAAGGGTGAAGGAGGGGCTGGATCCGGGCTCTGGGATGACGGTTGTATATGTTTGGTCTGGGGAGGAAGAAGGGAAGATGGTGGGGGTGAGGGAGGTTGTTCGGTTTATTTTGTAGTATAATACATTTATTCGTACACTGTAAAATTACATATATAAATACTTACCTAGGTATATACTGAACTGTGGGTTACTTTTTACCTGGCAGCCGTCCCCGCTCCGCTTCCCTAAGTAGCTCCATCACAGTCCTCTCTCTCAGACTCCTGCTCTCTTTATCCTTCTTGTTCACTTCCTCCCTCCTCTTCTCCACTTTGTCAAACTTGTATTTCTCAAAACTCCGGATCAGATCACCTCTCATCCTTTCATACCCAATAATGCTATTTGAATTGTCGACCGAATCGTCAATTCTTACATATCGCAGGTACGGCAGAACCTCCCAAACCTCTCCAGGCGGCATGGAATTATCCACCACTCTGTTCTCGTACTCCTCTTCCAATTCATCTCGGTATATGAGTTCGCCTTCATCGTCTCTATCTCTTATGATCCCGTCGTCGATGTCTGTTAGAGATTCTTGTGGTAGTTTTGTAGTTTCCATATCACGTTTTAGAGCCTCTATTCCGGCGGGGGTACGGAGACGGTTTACGGGCATTAAGGCGTCTTTCCCGGGTGTCCAGTCTGAAGGGATCAGAATGTCATAGTCGTCGGAGGTTTGGAGGGCGTGGAGGGTTCGGATTATATCTAGCGTATTTATCCCGACTGAAGGGGGTAGGAGGGTTGTTAGACGGATTGTGTGGGTTGGGTCGAGGATGTGTAGTAGAGTGTGAGGCTTCTCCCTTAATTAATCGGAAACATTAGTTTTGAATATTGTCAAGCAGTGGATTTTAAAAGAAGGGTGGAGATGCATACCCTTCAAGAAATCCCAGTCGTTTTAGTAATGTATAATTCGGATCTGCAATTACCGGAAACCCTAATATTCTAGAACTAACCTCGCCCTCGAGGTCTAACGGTCTATCCTGGAATTGGCCGGTTGATTTTGCAATATCTTTGAGCCATGATTTGGTAGCCTTATCGCTTCCCGGGACGATGGCCAGAACAGCTGTGTCTCGTTCTAATAAGTCGCTGTGGGCTTCTGAGAAGGATTTTAAGTTCGTTGTTGCTATTTTATAGAAAAAAATTATGTTAGATTGATGATATTTGGCTCCGAGGCTGTGTCGATATATGGAAGAAGCGGGTTTGTGAAGGGCAGGAGAGGGGGCATACAAACCGGATCCCTGGGTCCGATGGCCGTGAAGAGGACTTTCCAGATATCATTGCTTCGAACTGCAGTTGATGTTGTCGAGATGGTTTCTAACAGGGGGATTAGATGTGGATGAAGTTTTTGACCGGGATAGAGATGTGTCGGGTGGTATGATCTTGATGATGAAGTTTGGGGGGTTAGGAAGGAGGCGCGCAGGCGGCGGAGGGGTGTGCGGCGGAGGAACATGGTGGATGGAGCTTGAGCCTGGGGAAGAGGTTGAAGATTGCCAAGATGGGAATGCTGCCGAGACTGTCGGAGAGGGGGGAAAAATGCAACGCGGAGGTGTGTTGCGGTTGATATTGTGTGGCGCCGAGTGCTTTTGATCACTTTTTTTGTCGGCTAGAGGCGATGCTCGGGTCTGGTTTATGAGATGACAGTAGGGGGTATTCTTCTGGAATTAGTGTCCTTCATAATATGCATTGGGCACTGGAATTAGCACTGTACATACGTTCGTTATGTGTATAGCGCCGTGGCGAGGAGAGTATGCATATATAATATAATTGCGGTGCCATGAACCCCGCCCATTGGGAGGACACTTTACAATAGCATTATAGTGAGTGATACCATGATATTCTTGAAGGGATGTAAAGTTCACCTTTGGTGCTTGTCAAGAGTGTGTTTCGGAGTGTGTGCAGGGAGGCGGTTCGCTCAGCGGTTCTAACGATAATTTTTATGAATATATTTGCTTCCCTTAACTATAAGGCAGAGTATGGCGAGAGTATTGCTAATGAGGATCGTGCATGGTGATGTGTGCCTTGGGGGTTTATTTGAGTAATCAAAAGCGTGAGATGTCATGTACGGCGGATATGAGTGTATGTATGTATATAATGAGCAATAAATATCAATCCTCTAGATTAGATTGTAATTTTTGCATGGCAGCCGAAAACTTTTCCACAATTACAAAGTTTTGATTAGTTAGGCTGCATACCGGAGTACTTTAATCTCGCGGATTTGTATTATTGGGATAGAACCTGGTGCCTGTTGTTTATATTGTCCTTACAAGGTTGGATTTGAATGGTGGGTGAGGGAGAGCTATCCATACCAGCAGCCTGCATGAAGTATTGGCCCCCCTTTTGATTCTAGAATACAATAAAAACCAGTATTTCAACAGGAGATCTGATTTATGAATGCATGAGTTAGGGGTATGGTGGTATTATATAGGCTTGATTGGGTAGATCTTATTGTGTGGAGTGTCTCTATGATAGCTAGATCTAGTAAGATGGGGCGTGGTGAATTATCAAGGCTCCTGTGGGATTCTAGAATGTGGGAGTATACCTATTTATACCGGGACGGGCAACCGGGGTGGTTGTTAGGTTGTCTATATCTCAGGGGTATGGGGGTGTGTATCTGGGGTATCCGGAGTTAGGTTGTATTTAGTGCTTACTTCCTGCCAACCTCATGAGACTAGGTAAGTACCTGCCTATACTTGAGTGGACGACTAATCATATCATCACCACCATCTTGCGACATCTATAACAAACATCGCATCCAGGTTTGGGTCCTGCTATTTATCTCCGAGCATTGTACATGTAAGTTAAATAATATTCGGGCTCTATCAAAACTTGCCGGTTTTTTGGATTGTGTACTAAGACTCGTAACATAGTGCACTGGCTCCGTCGTTGGCTTATATAACGACATCGATGGCCAATCGCAATTGGATATTTTAAATCAAGGCCTCCCCGGTCTACATATCTAGAGACCCTCTCTCTCCACCTGTCAGATAAGGACCAGATCTGGTGCAAAATGCATTGGCCCTAGGACTCTGGGGTTCATTCCGGCCTGCACTAGCCACATATGTGTGGAGCTTCCCCTGCTCGGTCCCCACCTGCCTGTGGGGTCATGCCGGGCACTGTTCTTTCCGAATACGCATCGATATGGTTTATCCGACGCAGGCTACGCGTACCCGGGTCCCTGGGAATACATATCCTGTGGTCCGTAGATGTGGTGTCATAGATGCATCCAACCGGATAAGGCCTGGTTCAAACTGCCGGGCCGGTCGACATCGCTGGATGCCCGAGGCATCGGTAGACCGTGAGTCACCGCTTCCTCTCACCGCCCGGCCATTTTTATTTTTTCTCGACGCCTTCATCCCTCATCACCATCGACATCCCATCGAGGCTTCCTCGGAGCCCATCATGGACATGCGCCTGTTGCACTATTTGCGTTGCGGACGGCTGTCTCCGAGACGAGGAAAGCCCTAAGCCTGGTAGCCCTCCCCATCATTAATCGCCGACCCCCAAACTGGCGCCAATTAGCTAATTCTTCAGCCAACCGACAGGAATAGCCAAAATTCGGTCTCTGCAAAAATGGAAGCATGAAGGATGCCGCCCTCAATCAGATTAGATTAGGAAATGAGTCACGGACTCGTGCACAAGGCCTTCCGCCTGAAAAGCAACCCTTCCCAGCGCCAATTGCCATTGACCAATTGTCGCCATAGTTGCATTATCCATATCGATTAACAACCCGTTCGTATGCGAGCGAGCGCAAAAAAAACAAGCACGAGCTGCCCTTCCTGACGTTTCTGAGCGAAAAGACCCCGACAAAACGGCAATTTTGACTACGGAAAGGAAAGAGCTTAAGTTTTTTAGGCCTGTCAGACCGGTAGCCCTCGCGCCAGCCGACTTTTGTGCCTGTCGACCGCCGACATCGCAATTTTTTGCCTGCTCCAACCTCCCCGACTCGGATCTTTGAAAATCGTTCAGAGCTAGAAGGGATAAGATGAGGACCAAGCCGCCCTCCGCTGCTACCACTCCTCCTTCCTCTACTGCTTCCAATCGCCCAGTCAAGCGTCGAAAGACCCTCTCTGACACTGCCGCCGTCCCTAATGATATCTTACCTTCCCCGACCGATAACAATGCCACGGTTACGCCTGAGAATGCGGGGCAGCAGCACCTCCGTAGTGCCTCCCTTGACCACTCCGCAATCGCGAATGGTTATGCAAACTTTCAAAACTCCCCCACCGAATCATATGGCACCGAGGGTGCCAGAAGCCCCGCCACTTACATCGCCGGCGATCTAACGGCCATGGAGATGGATATCGACGGAGCTCACTTCTCCGGTGAGGCTAGCACTCTCACTAGCCCCACGACGAACCCCAAAGTCAACATTTCCGGTGCCGAGAAGCAGATAACCAAGAGGGCTTGCAATGAGTGTCGGCAGCAGAAGGTACTCCCGCATACCATTAGCAAAATCTGTTTCTGGCATTCCACAGCAAGGCAGTGTTGTTTCTTTGCAAAATTATAGATGTAGGATTGGTGCTTGCCAGTTCGACGTACGGGTCATGCTAACACGCATTGTTATTCGATATAGCTACGCTGCGATGTTATCCAGAACCCCTATACCGATTGTTCCCGGTGCAAGCGGCTCAAGCTCGAATGCCGGATCGATAGCAATTTCAAGCGTACCGTCAAGAGGAGGTGAGAGAGTCCCCCAACCCGGCTGATCCGGAGCGTCTGTCACTAATTTCTGTAGTAAAATTGCGGAGATGGAGAAGGAAGTGGCCTATCTACGTTCAATGCTGGGGATGACCTCCACCACCTCGAGCCCGGTGGTGGCACAACCGCCCATCCAGTTCTCCCCCGGTGCTCAGATCTCACAACCTCTGCTGGAGGCATCGGCTTCCGCCATATCGTCATTCGCGGCCTCACAATCGATACCCGATGGTTTCAATGCGTTTGGCTCGCAGTCCAACAACAACGACCAAGACTTGCAACTCACAAGTCTGTTGGCTGATATGAAGAATGATAGGCGGCCAAAGCTTACAGTAGATAGCGCTCCACCAAAGGACTCGCAGACGCTGGAAGATGTTATGCTTACAAAGGAGCAGATTGATGAACTTTTCAAAATGTAAGAGGGAAATACTCTTTTCTCCTCGGAATATGCTAATTGCATTAGATACTTCGATCACTACCACCCTTTCCTCCCCATGCTGGATCCCGCTACCCCGCCTTCATCATACTATTCATCATCACAGCTTCTCTTTTGGGTGATAATTTCAATTTCCTCCCGACGCTACCCGTCCGGCGAGCCAAATCTCCTCATGCGGCTGTCTCGTGCGGTGTCAAAGCTAGTTTGGTCGACGCTAGCTACCGTTCCCCACAACAAGTTTGTCGTTAAGGCACTTATCCTGATATCGACGTGGCCGTTCCCTACTTCGAGCACCCTCAATGATCCCACATATATGCTGAGCTGCCTGGCGGTATCGGTGGCAATCCAAATGGGTCTCCACAGACCCGCCTACACCAAGGATTACACAAAGTTTGCCAATAAGGCTAAAGCTGATAGCATTGAGATCTGTGACCGAACTACTACTTGGGCTTGTTGCAATATAAGCTCACAGAGGTGAGAACGCAATGAAAACCCCAAAATTTGTGGGCAGCATATACTAACCGTCGTAGCGTGAGTACCGGTCTTGGTCTGCCGCCAGACACGCAATACGACTGGACGATCTCAAACGCCGTTCTCCATAATGCAAAATACCCCCTCCCTACAGACATCCGCAACCTCGTTCTCATTCAACGCTTCGTCGACACTGCAACGCGCTCGCTCAACTCTAACAACAATGACCCAATTGGCTTGCTCGAGAGAGATAGTCGGCCCGCCGTAATTACACTCCTTGAACGCCGCCTAGACGAACTCGAGGGTGAAATAAACTCCACCCTCACTCCCCTTCATCGCATTTACCTCCTCTGTGCCCGTCTCCACCTCCGCAGCTTCTATCTCTTTGAGAGTCCAACTGCATCATCCGCGAGTACGAACAGAGTCATCAATCTCTATAGTGCCGCAGAGTCGCTTGTCACCCATATCCTGAAAATCGAAGATAGCGTAATCGATTACTGCCCGGTATATGTGTACCAAATGTTTACATGCGCGGCATTTATGATGTTGAAAGTCTTGCGGAGCAGCTACTTCAACCGTTATCTTGATGTAGAGAGCGGGATCAAAGGGTTCAATGCTGCATTGGGGGGTTTGAGGAACATATCCATCGCTGATAATGATCTCCCCGCGCGCATGGCGGATGTGCTGACACAACTTTGGGAATGTGGAAGTTTGGGACCTGGATCAGCTACCGGGGGAAGTGTAGATGGTAGTGTTATTAGTGGTGCTATGAGCACAGTATCTAGGGAAGAGGTTGGAGAAGGGGGAGAAACGCTTCACTCAGGCTGGGACTTGCGGATCCGGAGCCGAATGAGCCAGAGCGTTGTATATGATAGCTTGTGGAAATGGAGGGAACAATTCAGGGAACGAAACGCGATACTGCAGGCACGGGAAGAGGTCGGGGGCGCTGTTGGTATGTTGAGAAACCCATCTATGTTTTAGACTATATGACTAACGAATTTACTAGCATCGGTCGTGGATAAACTAACACTCAACCCGACACCTCCACAACCAGGGTCAACAATCACGCCTCAGCAATCACAAACACCAGCGCAGCCACAGGTTACACCACTTCAACATCGACAGACTTTCCCCGTACTTTCTAACGCCTTCCAACGACCGAGCACTCCACTCATACCAAATGATCTGCTAGCCACTCTTTCCACGCCCGCTGCCGTAACGACACCGGGCAGCGCGCCAGCCACTCGTTTACAAAATCCAATGCTACCTGTTCCAACCACAGCGAGCAATAGCGAAACCCCATCTGTTGTTTCGGCTGGTGGATTGGATACCACAGGCAGCGTGGTCGACATGAACCAAATGTTCGGAGTAGGCGGAATGGCTGGCGGAATGGGCGGTGTCGGTGGCGATGCCTTTGATTTGAATTGGGTACTTGATGGGTTTGAATTTTTGCCACTGCCTGGTGATGACGGTGACATTGGTGGGGTTGGTGGCAGCAGTGGAGAAGGAGCAGCCGGGATATTTGGGGTTGGGATTTGAAAAGAGGAAAATGATATATATTTTTTATTTCAACAACGGCGACAATGAATCTGCGATGCATTCCCTTGTTTATCTATGCTTTTTTTCATCATCTGTTTTGCTTCAAGCTTTTGTTCCGGTGTAATGGGCTAGATTGGCGGTTGTGCGGAGGTGGGATGGGAGGTAGGAGAGGGCATTACGTTCAACACGATTCGAGCATATTTTTTTTTATCCCATTTTTCATATTGTTTTCTATCGGCATTTGCGATTTGATCAGGAAACAAAACCTGGGGTCTAATCGTAGGAACGACAGACATCACTATAAAACTTGTCTCGAGGACCTTTGAATTCTAACTTGTACATATACAGAGCGTCTCTTCTATCGTGTCTCTTTTCTGGTTGCGATTAACTTCATCTTTTAATTTGGCTCGAAATGGAAAAAAAAACTATTACTTCAAAAATTTTCACATTTTGTTCGTGGGCTAAGAAGTTAGTACAAGTTATGATGGACGTCACATCAACGTTTGGATGTTCGCGGTTTGCGGCTTGGATCCATGGATCCGATAGCTTGGAGGGTAGTATTACTAGGGGCGATACGTTGGTAGACGTGGTATTTGGTATTTGAGTGGGCGTTCGCGGTCGACGGTTTGGATCCGCATATCCATGGATTTCGACTGAAATTGCGGCAATCCTGGAATTTTTGGTAAATATGTCGTGCATACATATCGGCGTGGGCGAATGTCATAGATTGATCTTCCTTGGGCAGATCATTTGCGAATTCTTGGACGTGCGAACGTCCATGGCGTATGGCTGGTTTCTGGTCGATATGTGGGCTCTAAGTCTTCTGTATGTTCATTTGGTGTTTCAAAGAGGTTATTTACGGCGATATGCCGATGTTTTTTTTTTTTTTTTTTTTTTTTTTTTTTTCTAGGCTTCGGCATTATAGAGATTAATTAAAATATGATATGATGTGTGCTATAATAGATTAGATACACCCCTCACCCCGGCTACTATCATCGGATATCCAATTCCTGTCGTTGATATATCGCACGAACGTCACGGAACGTTGGCAAGAAGATCCCCGTGACCAAGCCTCGAATCGAAATTCTTAGCTTAACATTTTAGTTTTATATGTTGTTCACATGCATGAGATACGAGGTCAAAGGGCAGGAAGAAAAGAAAAATCCGGAGGTGTGAATTTAGCCAAACATGACACCGCAGAATTATATATTTCGAATTCTCCGACCCCAGTTTTGTGATGTCCTATGGGAAACACCGGCAATCCTTGAAAGTACCTAGATGGGGCCGTAGAGTACGTCTGACCGTTATTAAATATGAATAGACGATGTAATGCGTGTAATTCATAGCGTATGTGACTAGTACTAATGAAGAAGTGATCCGGATCTTTGAGCCCAAGCTTTTCCCACATGTTACAGGCTATTTTTCCTTTCCGTTCTTCCTCTTATCCCGGTCTGCATGCCTAGAATCTATCCATATTAATTGGTAATATATGTGCAGATAGATGAGAGAGATATCTACGGATCAGATGGAAATGGTGCTTTAACCAGGCGAGCTAGGAACACAACCTGCAGGCTGTTCTTTCAGCCTGTAAAAACGTGTCTGTTCTGCCGGATTCTACGGTTCGGTATTTCATTTCATAGGCGGCGAAAAAGGGAAGAGAGGAAGCTAAGCTAAGGATCTGCCATGCTAGTGCTCACTAGTCGCACGTTGATCAGTGCACGAAGAATTGAAGGGTCAGGGGCGTTTTCTTGCGTATGATGTGATGGAGACTTTGATGTTCGAACGGGTTTTCGGGAGCTTTGTGGGGTTGGACTGTTGGTAATTTGTTTTAAAGGGCGCTAATTGGAGTTACTTGCCTGTTTCGGAGATGTGGTTTTAGGTTCTGGTTGTGGAGCTATAATAGCTTTTATGGCTGCAAAGGGGATATGGGTATTGGTCTAGATCGATGCGTATATTTCGATCAGATCTTGTTTGGGTAACAGGTATTTTTTTTTGGAATAAATTTGGATTCATATTCGATATTGCCCTTCTGCAGCCTAGGTATCTGAGCTCATATTGACGAAAAATTTCACTCTATATTCTATAGGACGGTTCACGGAATCTCCCGCTCCGCACTTACAACGTCAGCTTTTACAAAGAATAGTGTTGATACTGTTGGAAGCTACATGAAACGTCATGTGGGACCACGCCGGGGCGCATCTGCGCTGATGGCGGGCCGATGTGCCCACCCCTGCGTTTGAATGCCGACATGGGGCCCCGAGCTAATTGTCTCTTCTCCATACTTCTTTTTTTTTCGAAGTCCAAAATTTGATTGCCCGGAGTTTTTTCCCCCAAAGACTTCGATCAGAGGAAAGGAGCCTTACCGTCCCAATATGGCCAATATAATAGTATAGGTAAGAGGCGGCTAAAGTCACCCGGCTAAATCTCACGGCCACGCAAACAAAACCCAAGCGCAAACGTTTAAACCCGTTGCAGTTACCTTGGGTAGACCCACATAGGCTATAATATTTCGACACCTTGAACGTGTGAGTTCTAAAGTAGTTCGGGCTATCCATCCGAACTTTACTAGCGTCTCTTCTATTTTGAGTGTGGGGCGTGTAGGTGTGTGTCAAAATGAAAATGGATCCCCTCAGGGAAATTTATCAAGGGAAACCTTTCAATATATTCCGGAACACCACTAAGGACTAAGATCGTGAATAAGGCGAAAAATGAAGGGAAGAGGAAAAAAAGGGTCGGGGAAACGGCACCTGGGGGGCTTGTTTTTCTTCGATTGCTGTCATTGAGATATCCACAGTTAATCCTGCCTAGATGACATGGGGGTGAGAGGGCATTGTCTCAGTATCGAAGATGGGATGAGATATATATAAAGACTAGATCATGGCCCGTTCTCTAAACCCGTTCCCCCTCAGATTGAAATTCATCATCTCGATTATTCTTGTAAGACAGCGTCAGCTAGCAATATCCGATCAGTGATCTGGAAAATTCTTCTTACGTTTTAAGTTTTGTATAACGACCCTTCTTTTCTGGATCTGGTAATCTGAACTTCGAAACCTTTGACGATGAAGAACTACGTCGCTCTTGCCCTTGCGGCCCCGGCCTTGGTTGCCGCTCAACAGTCCATGTGGGGACAGTGTAAGTTTTTATACTAGACGTCGGGGTATACGATCGAAGCATCCAACTGACTTCCTTGAATAGGCGGTGGTATCGGTTGGACTGGCGCAACCAGCTGTGTCGCTGGAGCCGCCTGCTCTACTCTTAACCCATACTATGCTCAATGCTTGTCTGCTGTCGGACAGCCTACTACCACTACCACCACCACTCGTTCGACAACCGCAGCTACCACCCCAGCTACTACTCCAGCTACCACCACAGCTTCTACCACTCTCCGCACAACCACAACCACCACTTCCGCCCCAGTTGGCACTGGTCTTAACAACTTGATCAAGGCTAAGGGCAAGAAGTACGTCGGTTTCGCTGCCGACCCAGGTACTCTCAGCAACTCTCAGAATGCTGCTGTCCTCAGAGCCGAATCTGGACAGCTCACTCCTGAGAACTCCATGAAGTGGGAGTCTCTCTCGCCTAACAGCCAGGGCTCTTACAACTGGGGTAACGCCGATCAGCTTGTTGCCTTCGCTGAGGCCAACGGACAGATGCTCCGTGGACACACCTTCGTCTGGCATCAACAGATTCCTCAATGGTATGATGGTTGATTCCGAAATGAAAATTTGCATTATATGCATGCGTGGGGGTTTGATTCTAACGAAGTTTAAAAAACAAAATAGGCTCAAGAACATCAACAACAAGGCCACCCTTACCTCGGCCATCCAGACACACATTGCTGCCGTTATGGGTAGATATAAGGGCAAGATCTATGCTTGGGATGTTGCCAACGAGGTCTTCGAGGATAGCGGAAGCATGCGATCTTCCGTTTTCTCCAACGTCTTCGGTGACTGGACTTTCCTTGATGTTGCTTTCAACGCTGCCCGCGCTGCTGATCCAAATGCTCTCCTCTGCTTGAACGAGTATGTATAATCCCTGTGCCTTTGGTTTATATGGAGGATTTCTTTGCTAACGGAAATTATTACAGCTACAACCTTGACTACTCCAGCGCCAAGCTCACCAACTTCGTCGCCTTGGTCAAGACCCTTAAGGCCCGCGGTGTTCCAATCGACTGTGTTGGTTCCCAATCCCACTTGGTCGTCGGAAACGGTGCCATCCCATCCTACAAGACCACCCTCGACAGCTTGGCCACCACCAACACCGAGGTTCAGATCACTGAGCTCGATATCCGTACCACTGCTTCCCCAAGCAGCTCCCAGATCTCCCAGCAGGTTACTGACTACAAGACCGTTGTCTCTGCTTGCATGAAGACCTCCGCCTGCTCCGGTATCACCGTCTGTAAGTTCACCCGAAGACACTCATATTCTGATAATTTTGGAATGAGATTGCTAACAGCTATATTACAGGGGGTGTCTCCGACAAGGACTCCTGGGTTCCAAGCACCTTCAGCGGCCAAGGTTATGCTCTCATCTGGGACAGCAACTTCAACAAGAAGTCCTGCTACCAGGGTTTCGTTGACGGTATCAACTCTTAAATTGTTGGTTCTGTTGATTCTCTTATTAATTGAGAGACGTTATATTTTATATAATAAAGGGGACGAAAAGGTATATAGTCTTGAAGGAACGTACATAAAAAAACCCAAAGTATGATGCTCTCAAGAGTTTTTCTTGGAGTTGTACATAGCTAGCCTTTTTTTTTTTTTTTTTTGCGACTGCACACTTTTTTTTATATACCCTCTTTGCGAAAGAGAGTAAGTACTTAGGTATTTCGGGATTTTTTGGTATGGATTCTGATGTAATATATTTCCAAACAAAAATTTTACTATATGCAGAGTCAAAACTATTGCTCCAGTTGTCGGGTCAAGTGGATAATCTAACTGCCAACACCTTTCCCCGAAGACTGGTGTGGTATTTTGCGCGTTGGCTGACATAATCAGCGATGTGTAACCGCACCAGCTCGCGACCTCGTCGATCTGGGCGTGAAGTCTACCCCTGTGGAACAGTTCCGGGTGCTACACAGTTGCACAAAGCGGGAGGATCATGGCTTCATCCCCGAAGTGAGATTCCTTTATTTGATTCGCTATTTCGTTCTTTTTGGGCTTCACACACGTAATTGGCGTGGAAGGTATGTAACGTCATGCAGCAGTACTCCTTTTGCGAAGTGATCTAGTGAAGTCTAGATCGGATGCGATATGCATGTATAAATGGGATGGCTGGTCGAGTTTTCTTTCTGATTGACTAATATATAGCGGGTTAAATTCTAGTTTTCTTCTATAGATCTAGAGCCTATCCAGGAACTATCAAAGCCTTTCTTGACAAAATTCCTCTATTGCTCAGTCTATCGCATAGGCCGGAGCAAACATAGGCACTCAAAACGATGGGCAACCCTGAAGTTCTTCTGCCCAAAGATTCCAAAGATCTCCCGGGGTCGAAGTCTTATCAAAGCCACATTTTTCGGAATGAACGATACCGAAAATATTTACTGAACTTTCTTGGATTGCTTGGAATTGCACTGTTGGGTGCTGCTTTCTATCAAAGCTACGCACCGCATATCAATATCGTTACGCCAAAGGTCTATATATGCAATGAACAGCACGGAAGTAGACCATATCAAACCAGCCAGGTGCAGAAGAAACCAGCCCTCAAAAACGTCCAAGAACTATGCCCTCTCGTCGAACCAATCTATCCAGAAACCAATTCCCTAGTGCTCAGGCGTGCCCTCGCTCGTCTCCGCTCTCCGGATTACCTCTTCTGGTCTGCGAAAGCCCTCGGAGATGCGGTGAGGGTCCGGACGCAGGTTTACGACGACCTCGGGGATGTGTATGAAGACCCGAGGTGGAATGTAATGGACGGCTTCAATCGTTACCTTGACTGGACCTTTCCGTTGCTCAGACGTTATTTGAGGGTTGAGACGGTTAATCGGTATGGTCGGGTGTATACATGGGAGGGCTCAGACAGATCATTAAAACCTGTGCTTCTCCTTGCTCACCAAGATGTTGTACCGGTTGAACAGGAAACGCTGAACGAATGGGAATACCCTCCGTACTCTGGAGACTTCAGGGATGGGTTTATTTGGGGGAGGGGGGCATTGGATGATAAAAATCAGTTGGTGGGGATCATGGAGTCCTTGTCTTTACTATTACAGTCGGGATTCCGACCTGCTCGTACTATAGTGGTGGGGTTCGGCTTCGACGAAGAGATTGGTGGTAATCAAGGGGCACAACATATTGCGGATCATCTTCTCAGAACATATGGAAAGGACAGTTTTGCTCTGTTGATCGATGAGGGTTCTAGTATGCAAGAAGTTTTTGGCTCAAATATCATGGCAATCAGTACCGCCGAAAAGGGATTCATGAACCAAAGAATCACGATCAAGACACCAGGTGGGCATTCGTCGGTTCCACCGAAGCATTCGAGTATCGGGATACTATCGGAACTTATCGTCGCATTGGAGTCCCACCCATTTGAACACGAACTTTCAGACGATAACCCACTTTATGATTTCCTCACCTGCTCGGCGGCACATGCGAAAGATTTCCCGGAGGATATGTATAACTACATCGCTGAAGATGATAGGGAAGCGCTGATAGAGGCGCTGGTTAAGTATAACCCTCGCTATGACGTGGATTTAAGGTCTACTGTCGCAGTCGATACAATATGTGGCGGGACTAAAGTGAACGCTCTACCCGAATTTGTCACCGCCGAGGTAAATCACCGTATTCGTCGAGGGTCGAGCATATCGGAAGTCACAAACGCCACCCTTGCCCTCGCATCAGAAATAGCAGAGAAGCACGGACTAAAACTTATCGCCTATCCAGAGCGTAAAATTCCCTATCCAGAATCCTCGATAACCTTGGAAACTTTCAACGGAAGGGAGCCCTCGCCGCTTACGAGCTCCCGGACAGATATTCCTACCGCTTACAAGCTTATTGCGGGCACTACCCGAGCGGTCTTCGGGGAGGATCTTGTTGTGACGGCGAGTTTGAATATGGGGAATACGGATACGTTTTGGTATACGGGGCTTTCTGAAAATATCTTTCGATATGCGCCTATGCCGGTTGTTAAGAAGAATATGCATGGGGTTAATGAACGTGTTCCTATGGATGGGCATTTGGCAATGGTGGAATGGTTCTTTACTTTTCTATTAAATGCGGACGATGTTGATAGGGTATGGTTGCCGTGATGGGTATCCTGGGTGGTATGTCATGGATAGGATCCTAAAATCCTATGGGCCTAAGTGCGCTAAACTAGCTGTAGTCGTTAGGAATACCTACTACACGGAGCGCTCTATTTGGGAGCAAAACTATCCTTCAAATAAATCGATCTTGGTGAGACACAAGGACTCAAAAGTCAAACAACAAAGTAGAAATTAATTACACACCGGAAAGGGCTCCTGGATGAATGGTGCATTTGGTAAATTTAATCTAGTAGTGGCATATGGTACAAGTTGTCTCGTAAACCAGCCTGGGCACGGTACAAGTAATACTTTGAAGTATTTATATTAACGACCGAAAGCAAATCGAGATCATTACATCGCTCTGGCTATCTTTGATAGCTGAGCAATATGTTCCGGTGTGGTCTTGCAGCACCCTCCAATAATGATTTCGCTCCAGCACCCTTCATTAGCTGCCTCCTCAACAACATCCACCAAGAGCTTGCACCATTTTTCAACTTCTGCAATCCCGTTTTCATCGCTCCATGTCTTCGTGTTAACGTCATATGTTAGCCCGCCATCTGGATATAGCACCAGAAACACATCTTCGTTGCCGATTCCCATATCTTTTGTCGTTTTTGAATATGTTTTCACAATCTCTCTTAGATCCTCAAGCTTTGTACAATTAATCCCGATGCCTCTCTGTGCGCTGTTCGGGGGTAGAGCTTTGAAAACCTCTGCTGTGATATCTTTGATTGTTTCTTCGCTTGGTATTTCAGTATATACCATGCTTATCCACGCTTTCTTTCCTTTAAATTCATCTGAGTCGACGACCCTTCTTATCGCAGTAATTTCGTCAATTCTTTTATAAGGCACTGTCTCAAACGCCAAAGTATCCATTTGCTCGAATACATCACTCGAAGCCTCTTTGAACGCCTGTAACCGGTCTCGATGCCATTTCTCCAACGCATCAACCGCATCCTGCGAGTCGGCGTTGTACGGTGAAGGATAAACCCCAGAATATTCCTGACTAGGGTGTAGGCACATCCCGAAGGGTCCCAGGCTCAATGCAACCGATGCATTATTAGCCGTGGGTTCCAGGCCCTTGGTCGCATCAACTGCAAGCCGCATAGCAGCATGACATATCCTTCTCATCTGATCTTCATCTGAAACCCCACCCCGGACTAGAGTCTCACGGCAGAGTTGGTAAGTCGCAGTTTCGATGCATCCTGCGCCGGCCTTAATATATTGGGCGTGGACGTCAGTCAACCGGCCGGGATTATGCAGCAGATCGATTGATGACCACAGTGGCGAAGTTGAGGCTTCTGGAGATGTTGTGTCGCACAAGAGGGTGCCTAGGGCCCCGTCGAGGATGGTGATTTGGGTTGGCATGGCTCGGGAAGGTATTGCGATTAAATGTAATATGGCTGACTTGGTTGGCTGGTTTAGTGATCGAGATGAGGTTATGTCTCGAGCTTAGCTTAGTCTTGTAGCAGCGGTTCGCTGCGCTGTGTGTTATTTTGGTTTACAACGCATGAATCGGGATGGACTTGGTAAGTATAGTCATGAATTCGTTAGACGTCAGGTAGTGCTATTCTACACATGGTTCAAAATAGTACAAAAATGTGAAGTTCCTGCTTCAGTGTTTGTCGTAACGTGTGTGCGTATGCATCTAATCCAATGCTCAAAGCTTCTTTCGTTGCAGTCGTTGAATTGTAGCAGTTGACAGAAAGTTTCCAAATACCCATTAATTGCTCCGTTTCCCAATATGAACTCCATCCAAACCCAAGAATAACGCCAGATGAAAACAAAAAACAAAGAGCTGCAAGTAGACATTACTCGAATACATCAATCCCACTATCTCCATCTGTGTAATTCGTCATTTCTTCATCATTAACTCCGTCCTTCGTTGCGTCATCCATAATTTCGTCTTGTTCTGTGGCGCCTGCCACCATCTCGTTTTCTTTTTCCTCCCCTTCTTCATCATTTTCCTCATCTTTCTTTGGTAGGAATGCTCGCCCACTTTTCGTCGCGGCCCCGCCGAGCTCCATCATATCCTTCCCAGAAACAGGGCACTGGCACCATGTGCACCAAGCGCCATACCTGCCATCTCTGGGGCAAACTTTACCACAAAGACATCTCTTAATTCTCAATCTATTTTTCAGACGAGCCTCTTTTGAAATCCTCGGCCTGATGATGATTCCATACTTGTTCTTTCTCTTCCTAGGCCTTCGGGTGACCAGCACCCCGTCCGGCCCGCCATATTTAACATCACTCTCTAACCACGCCGTTTCCGCACAATCCTTGCATTGGAACCACATGTCTGTCGGAAGACCTTCTCCATCTCTTAGAACACAGGTGCACATCTCGATCGGGCCGATTCCGCCGGGCGGAGGGGGTGCGGGTTGTGGGCAACTGGAGCAGAGGTACCGGATACGTGAACGGAGGCGGTGTGATTCAGCTGTATGTCCGGGGGGTGCCGACAGGGCCCAAATTGACTTGGGGCCATATGTTTCATGAGAGATGCAAACCTGTAAAATGTTACATTAGTACGCATCGGATTATGGTGAGAGCGACGGGAACTTACATCACATTTAGGAACACCGCATTGTGCATTTTTGTTTGTATAGTTATTCCACCGATTCGAATTAAATGGCCGAACCCAATCGCAAGGTACCACATCTACCCCAGGCTCTTCTCCTGGAAGTCGAAGGTTGTGGTTGTAGCATGACGGAATGGCCTTCTTTGTCTTCTGTATGCCCCTCTTTTGCTGAGTTTGCTTCGGCTTAGCCTTTCCAGACGTCTGCAGAGCAACGGTTCCCGTGAGACATTCCTCTGGAACAACAGCATTATTACTAGACAATGGCGCAGGAGGCGAAGATGGGATATCAATCTGATGCTTTCGCACCGCAAATTCCCTATTCCCAGCGCTCGCAGAGAATTTAATGTCTGCGGGACTTGGCATATCCTGTAGAATATCGGACTCGATGTGTCGGTAGCGTGTACTTTCGACTTGCTGCCTTTCATCGATCCTCTTCTGTGCCTGCGAAGTCTGTTTGACGAGGGGGCTCTGCTCCTGACCAAACGTAACCGGCAAAGGACGTTGGGAAGGTGTAGCAGCTGGAGTTAGGAGTCCATATACCGGCGTCAATCCTTGGATAAGTCTCTTAAGGAGTGGCGATTTAGAGTGAACCCTTTTAGAAGGAGTGATAACGGACTTCGTTCCCGAAGATTTCCGATTACATCCACCTCTTGGGCCAAAATTATATTTTGTCGAATCTGGTGGTGTTTGCACACTATAGTGGTTGTGATTCGTGATGTGAATATTCACTGTCGAAGCGACCGGCTGCAGGGGAGGGAGGGAATAGGGTGTGGAAGGGGGTGGGGTGGTATGGTCGTAAAATGCCGACGTGAGGGGTTGTGCGAAGAGGCCCATTGTGATTGTGGGACTTGGGATTTGAGACTTGCGATATTTTGTTTCAAGATGCCGGTGAGCTTTGCGGAGAGCTAGTCCTTCAATTCAGGTAAAACCGCAGTGCGGGAGAAAAATTGCAAAATAGTGCTGTAGGCAGGGAAAAAATGTGTCGGGCTAGGGGCAGTTAATTAACTAGTTGCAAAAAAACTACGATCCTGAGACGAATAAAAAGTAGAAAACCACGATAGAGACAATAGAGTAGTAAAGAAGGGAGGTGAAGGGGACTTTTTGAAGAATCATGGCGCTATAGTTATAAGTTTCGTTTTCCGAGCTAGAGGAGGCGGTTCTTGGAACGCAGGTGATAAGAATTTGCTACTACTACTGGATACTTCGTACCTGACAAGATTTACTAGTGAATCATCCAGCCAGGAAGTCCCGGCTATTATATGGACCAAGCGATGTGTTGGGAACGCCGTTGCCTCTCGTCCAATGACAGCGCGACAACTCACATGTTCCAATGAAAGTGGCTTCGGATCGCGTTGGTGGAGGGGCCACGAAGGACGGCAGCTGGGGGTAGTTAACCAAGTCATCAGGCAGTATGTATGGGACAGCAAGTGACTTCCACGTTGAGCTTGCAGCTCCCAATGGTGATGAGGCTATCTCGAAATCGGACGGGCTGTGGGGCGCTTGGAGGGAGTCAGTCCTGGCATATTGGTAATGGAATCACACTCGGCTGGCCTGAGTGGGAATATTATCTCTTCTCAAATCCGATCCTAGTCACCGATCCACGGCCTCTTGCATTTTGGACACAGGTTGCTACAGGTTTTGTACCTTTTTTTTCTCTCTCATTCGACAAGGGAAACACGATTCTGTCCACGAGCCCCGCTTCCTAGGGTCAATTGATATCGAGCTCGGTAAAAAAAATTGCAGAATTTTTCTGGTCGACGGGTCGGCCCTTCGGGTTAAAGGGCGGGGAAGGAGAAAATGGAAAAGCTAATTCGAAGGCTTCAATTGGTATCAATCTCATTGCGTTATGGGTTTTACTCAAGCAAACTTATCTAGCTATGCCCCCGTAATCGGAAAACTACTCCTTGAAGACCACATGCATAATCGGTTTCAAGCGAAATGCACATGTAGAGTATGCTACTAACGCAAGACAAGCCTTACTGTATCATGACCTCGGTATTATGAAGGAAGTATTGCGGGACTCGATTTTCATCACAGTGAAGTTCGAAGTTATGCATGCACGCATGTGGTATGGTTTGGTTTTAAATGATGTTGATAGATCAATGAAACTTTGCATTTGTTGCAGAATTTGCGTTGTGGTAACACAAAGAAAGGGGTCTTTGAAAAGGCCCCTTCAAACCCGGGCTCGAGACTACCTTCTTCTAGTCTCGACTTCTTCTTCAATCAGACCAGCCCGCTGAAATATATTTACAAGACAAGTAGAACCACCATTTATCATCACAACGCACCGACAACAAGTGAAATAAAGAAAAGAAGCAGGAAGAAGAAAACGAAAAGCCAAAGTGGTATCATAACTGAAAAACGAAACCTCCCCTCCATTTTTGTGGCGTCTAGGTACGAGGCTGGAAAAACATTAACATAATCAAATCACTGGAACCGCGATGTTAATCTTCGAGTCCTCTTAGGTAGCCCCAATGTCAACGGCCTCGAGTCAAGTTCCACTGCGAACTCCTGGCTAACGGCTTCATGGACCACACTCTCCCCCCTGCTTCGTTGCATATCGTCGTTCCACATGCCTGGACTTGCTTCCAGCTCCATGATAAACTCCTGAGGGGGTGGTTGGGGGCTGTTCGAACGCGTTTGCACTAAACGACTGTCAATGCTTCCTGAACGCGGGCGGCGTTGGAGTTCTCTAGCAATAGCATCAAGATCTTCCTGGAGTTCAGCGTCCGAACGGGAAAGGTCTACCGCGGAGAGACTACGGCCACGGTTATGTAGGAATTGACGCTGAGAAGGACCCGGTTCTGGGGTTCCGGTCCGTGCCGTATGTGGTGACTGGGAGCGTTTTGCAAATATCGCTGGTGAGGGTGTTCGTGGTGGGGTTATTGTTATACCGTCGTCGTTGTTTGGGATCCCGCGGGGGGCAAGAAGGGGGTCTCGGGGACTAATGGGACTGATTAGGTTGGCGATACCCGCCGGGACAAGGAATTCCATCGACGCTGATGGTGAGTGAGCGCGGAAGGATGATGGTGGTGGTTTGTAGTTTTGTGGATATTCAAATCCTTCGACGTCATAGAATTGGCCGCTATTCCTGGAGCTGGAAGTTGACCATCGACGCCGATCGCCAGGTTGGTGGTGTGGGGGTGGGCTTAACAGTTTCTGCCGTGGAGAGGCCGGCGGGGAGATATCTCTACTCTTCACTCGGCTGTCTCTCCTACCATCGCCATCCTCTTCGCCCCCGAGGCTACTAGTAGAGGCGATCCTATGACGGTATTTGCAAGCAATACCTTTTTCGTCGCAACCGCATGTTCCCTCACGATGCTTCTGCCTGACACGCCAGAAGAAATAGGCGCCGACGACTGCAAAGACAAGGGCTATTCCACCACAGACGCCAACAATTATAGCAGCCTTGTTGATGGAGTTTGTAGCCCGAGCATAAAGACGGTGAGTGTTGATGGTTGGAAGCTGGACGGACCCTAGGTCTTCCGCAACTAGGGATGGCATCCGTGATGAAACCTTTATTCCGTGCACAGAACTGTCTCTCGACATAATTGGGAAGGTATCAAGCACAGGAGTAGCCATGCTAACACTGGTCAATGACCCTAGCAACGCTACACAATACCTTGTAAATGATTTGGAACAGGTCGAGGGTCTAACTGTCGCCATCCGTCTCCGCTGTCGGATACTAGTATGAGAGCCGGGCATCTTCGCTTCCATGTGCATGTAGTATGCTGAGTGACGGAGCCAATTGAAGCGTAAGGCCAAAATGAGAATTTGGCGTAGATGTACGGTGATTTGTCGTATGCTTTAGCGTCAAAAGACAGATATTATATCGACGCTACGGAGTCTCCGACCGTAAAGACTTCTTTTAGTCGGTACAAATCTTGTGGTATTGGTTCATAAGAAGACTGGAGAGAGAGAAAAAATCTGGAGTATGGAGGTTTTTTCCTTCAAAAGCTGTGAGAAGCATAAACAGTCTAAATGTTTGGTTTCCTTTTGTCGGAGAAATATACTATAATAGATATGATCGTAGGCAGGGAATGGCGGCCTGTTTAAAAAAAAAAAAAGAGAGGTAACGTTAGACCCGCGCGGGCTTCCCGTTTCTGTTATATCTGCCTTCGAGCTTTGGGTGACCAGGAGCACATACGTAGCTGTCCACCAGGCAGGCAGTGGGTCAGCGATTAGTTCCTTTTTCCTTGCGAAAAGGCTAAGGACAGTACCGTGATTTCAAGCCTGTGATATCGTGGTATTATATGGTTACTCCCCGGAATAACACCAATAGCGTAGATAATAATGTTCCTCCCCAGGCTGCTACTTTTTTTCTGACAGGATATGGGTTTATATTTCAGAAAACGGGACGAGAAGGCGGGCGCAGGAAGAAGAAACGAACAACCGTTCGATTCGTAAAAGAAACGAGATCATCTGGCCGGGGTTGAATAGTGGGCAAATGTATCAGCGACAGGATGTAATATGAATTCAGTTGTACAAAAAAAGTACCAATGATTTCACACACCCTCCAATTGACCGAGCAGGCCCTGGTACGCTTCCAAATCTTCGAGATTGGCACCCTGTTAGGAGTTGAACTGGGTTCCAGGGGTTTGTCGGGGAGCCGACTATATTTACTGGGAGGCGGAGCCGCAAACGCAAGGGAACTAGAAATGTTGCTTCGAAAACATGTCAAGGAAATAAAAATGGGGAATGAATAGAACGCAAGAAACCAAGAACCTCTTTTAGGGCAGTGTAGGATAGTTATTATTACTTTAATTAGGTGGGGTTAGATTGTCGGTCGCAGCTAGCCAAAGACTTGGTGATGGTTGTAGAGCTACCATACTGGAATTCACTCGTGTCAGAAAATTCCATGTGTCTGAGCTAGCAAAAAAAAAAAAAAAAAAAAAAAAAGAACCGGACCTAGACAGTTGACTGGTCCGTTCACCGCCGCCATGCATTTTCTATTCCATTTAGGGCATGATTCTGGCAATCTTGCAATCCAAAAGAGCGGAGAAAAGAGGGTGAGAAATAAGATTGTTCTTGGCTGTTATGTACAGTAAGCCGTCAATTGCACTGAGATCGCGACAGGCCTGGGCACGAAGGCCCTAAAGGCATGGGTAGGAACAAGAATAGGGCAGGATGAAACGAGCGTGCTAGTACAAGCTAGTCTATTGGGCTGAACAGTCGAAGTCTATCTTACTTCATTTATTTTACTAAAAATTATTCAAAACGGATGGTAGAAGTCTATCAGCGTATTCCTGTGCTTCCTTCGTTCGCCAATACACATGTACACAAGGGATAGCAAATGTTGCCTTCGAACAACCAAGTATACTTTTGAATACGGGCTATCTCTTCAAAATGTTGGAACCCAGCGCGTGTATACATCAAAATCTAGTGTTCTAAACAATATTACTATGTATTATAGACGCATGCACAATGAGTGTCATTGAGGCCCCTTGTGTTCAAAATCCACAATCAAACTGCCTGCTCGCACTCCGCGAACAGCCGCCTGCAGCCAGTTCACCAAACATCAAAGCTCAATCCATTAAGGGAACCATAAACGAATTCCAGGGGATTGGGTCTGTATCCCGCAAGAGGCCTTGCAGAAGCTCAAACTCCATCAATCGAGATATCATGAATTGGCATGCCCCGCCTCGATTGACCAAAACCTTTTGTTCCTAGACCTCGGCTGTTTTGGCATCTCCAGATTCGACCCAATATTTAAACGCAAATCCCATCAGCATGGCCATGCATGGGATCAATCAAGAATCCGCAGTTTTCGGCAAAAATTTTATAAGTACCACCTTCCCGAATATCTTTAGGGCCGTAGAAAAAAAACATCTATAAACCTATCCATAGCCCCTAAATACTTTCGAACTCCACAGTTGTGTTGGCGCGCCGAATATAGATACAAAAAAGCTTCCAACTGCCCTGCAAGCCAAGCGACAGGCCTTGGGAGAGGTCCATCGGTCGGTCGGCTTGCTTTGTTTCGGCACAAAGCGAGGGCTGCAGCGGGGCTAAGCCACCCGGGAATCGACACAATAGAATACCCTTCCAGGGAGTGTTTAAATATATGCACATACTTCTTGGGTATATCACGTTATATAAGACGAGATGGGGAAAAGACTGGCGTGGCCGGCTTGGTTTTGCATGGCGAAGAAAACCTCAAGAACAGAACAATGCATAGGATCTACAACATACCGCCCCCAAACTACTGGCGATCAGATTGCACCTTCAGCTAGCTGCAGCGATTCTCTTGAGGTAGTATTTTCCGGGGGGAATGGAAAGGTAATCGCACAAGGCTCATGGCTTTGAGGGGAAATATTTTTAAATTTGTTTTCTGGTCGAGTAATTTGCTGCAGGTTCGAACTTTATGCCGTCCCTTTCTGTTGTTCGTTCTCACCTCTCCCTGATACGAACATTAATATCGAGCGGGTAATCACGAACAATGACGTCGGAGCGCCCGTGCTGCATAGATTAGCTGAGATACAGCCATAGCCGTCTCGTTCCCCGGGATTTAGATCACCACAAAATTATTACTATTAAAACTTAAAAGCCCGTTGTTATTCCTTTGGGTATGAAAATACACCTGCGAAGAATCGACATCCAGCTATCGGCCGACGATTTCCCAGGCCTTCGTGCATTCCAACGCTGCAACAAGCGTACGAGCTGCTTACGCAACTCGCCCGAACATTCTACCTTCGGACGCAGGAACCCCAAAATATGTGCAGATGCGACATTCTAAAACGTTATGCTGTAGACAAGTCACCGAGCAGAGCCTCGATTATTGACTCAGATCCGGTCGCCCCCGGGAGCCTATAACATTATATTGGCACCGTCTCGACTATACGTTGCAGTTCATATAACGTTACAGGATACATCAGCCGAACGAGCCACTTCGGTCTGAAGTCTTTAGCTTAGCTTAGCTGTGTATCGTATCACAGGATCCCAATAACGTACGGCTGGGAGCTATGCACGCACCCAAGATCGAGGAAGGAATCCGTGCATGGGTATGCGAAAGATCCTTCGGGGGGAAGTTTAAAATGCTGAGTTTAGAATCTTTGACAGGGAAGTGTAGGCTAGAATTGAGGCTCTAGGGTTTCGTACTACCCATCATGAGCAGTCCGGAGAAGTACCCCAAGGCTATAATTGCATCTTTGCAGGCAGTTGCACCGCAGCTGTTACACATTGATCACACACTGCCAGCATTATTAGACTATTGGACTTCTCCTGTGGCTAAGGGAATACCGATGCGGGGCAATACTGGAACATTAGCATCGGAAACCGCGTGGAACAATTTTTGGAGTGGGCTGGGTCAGTCCCGTACTCAGGTAGATCGAACATCTAGGGTCAATCCTGCAATACGCGCCCGTCAATTAATTCTGCAATACGGGCTTAGTAGTTTATCAAAAACAACACGGTCAAGGCCAAGGTGGGCCTGTCAATATCATATTAGAGACGCATAATGGCTGCGGGGTTAACCGGTTGTGCAGGCTAAGCTATGTCCAGAATCTACAAGGAAAACGGAATTCAGCGGGGTTTGTGTCCCGGTTTCTCTGGCCTTTCAGGCTCATGGATTTACTGTTAACCCGTGGCAGTGGGATTTATGTACGTATATACATCGATGTTTGCAAGGTATTGTAGCGAGATGCATGTACCTGCTATCACTTGAATATAAGTTCATAAGGTGGCAAATGCCCTTTTCGATCGCTCTTCTAAAACATACGTACCTGTTTGTTGATATCATAGTACTAAGTAAGTTATTTTTCGATATAGCAACAGCTAGAAGTATCGTTGTTGATCAGATACGAATTCGGTTACTGCCGTCGCTTCGCCACGATCCCGAGGTTGACGGGACGGCTGCTGGCGATCACGCCGACGTATATATCTGCATATGCATATATGTACATACGTAGCAGATATATACGTGAACACGGGATAAAAGCTACCTCTCATACAAATTTGAGGCTAACAATTGCCGTCGATCTATTGATTAGTACAGAGGGTGCCCGTCGGTACCGATGCACCTGCGAACACGGACGGGAGGGCACGGGCTGCTTGGGGCCGTATTAGAGAATGTGTGCGCAATTGTGCAAGTCGGTAAGAATTTAGAAAATAGTGTGAGTCCAAAGCTTATTTGAGGCTATAGATGCTGCGATAGCCTAGCTAACTGCTGAACCAACCGTCGTAGATGACTTTACAATATATTACAAGATAATATATAATATAATACAAGAAAAGAGATAATTAGATCACTGCCACAATCACGGTTACACAGGTCAAGGCTCGTTACATAAGCCGGCCGCACTTACTTTTTAAAACTCAGATTATAATATTATAATAGTATTCTGCGCCACTTTTTCGGGGGGTCCTTTCGAGATCCGAGTTTCCCAGAGTTTCGAAAGCTCGTAGAACTATTATTAGAAGTAGTCTAGTGGGGGTACCCCGGATAATGCTTCTGGAGTTTGTTGGACCCACATACCACATTCGAGCTACCATAGTTTCCACCGGAATACACTACTGCCCCGTGGGCCTGTAACAATTTATAGAAACCATACACGTAAGACATTTTCTCTCCTCCACAAAAATCGGAGAAGTCCTAGAAATAATCAGACTTCGCTAATAAACGAATTTCTCGTGCCGAAAAATCTAAAAAGTAGCTCTGTGTTTCAGCCGAGCCAACCAGCGGACACTTTCTCGACAGGAGCTGGGCGGGTTTGAGAAACCACCATGCAACTGCCGGCCAAATGGGCGAAAAAAAACGGAATCGTTGGTAACCGGTTAACCGGGAGGTTATATATGTCGCTAGGCTATTAGCTATTAGATAGTTGGGGGAAATTACAAATAGTACTGAGACCTGATGTTGTTGTGGTGTCATGAGCGAAGGTAGCTGAGTTTCATGTGGGTCTTGTGTACCCGCTCGTTTGCTAGAAATGTTAAATGTCTCGAAGGTTGTCGATGACTGGAATCAGTCGAGCGAATTTGTAAACGGAAAATAACAAATAGCCGTCTATACCTTTTTTTATATACATTAGGCTTGCTGCGATCTTATGATACTACCTAGGTAAGTATGTGTGTATTGATATTGGGTCCCCCCTCCCCAGACATCACTGACCCAAATCACGAGATTTGAAGGTCTAGTTTCGGGGCCAGATGCCCTCTGGCTCCTTTCTAGAATTCTTCTTCGAATCTTAGCCCTCATGATAGCACACACTCTTTTATAGATCTACCCTATCTGAATCTTGGACAAGGGCCTGTTTGGTGGGCCTTGGTCGATAGATTCGAATATTCTGGTTTATTGTACATATATAATGTTTTATTCTCGAAAAACCTCCTCATATACCTAGGTAGTTGTCTATTATTTTGCTAGCTATTTTTACCATAACTATTGTACAATTGTGATTTAATTAATCAAACATCCAAACGCGAAAACGTACCAATACTTATATAGTACCGGCATCTGGTGTATATACATTAAGTATATATAAATACAAACAAAACTTGTGCATACATATATACTACCTAGTTAGTTACTTCTAATTCCAAAATAATATCTTCGGTTAAAAGCTAGGAAAACAAAAATTAAAGCCTTTAGATTGGGATATAGATTAAACTATCTATGGTCCTACCCTCCTATTTCCCCCCAATTGTCATCCACATCACCCTAGAAAAATCCCTCCTCCTCCGGTTCCGGATCCGGCGCTACGATTGTTCCTGATTGTTTCGTAGTGGTAGGAGTACCGCTTGATTTTTTAGTAGTAGTGATCGACGTCTTAGTGGTGGTCTCCGCAGGGCATTGAGAAGTAGTGGGAAGCCCTTTCTGTTGAATGGGTACGCATCCGCCAAAAGGACCGGATTTCGCTTGATTCTCACATCTGACTATACAGATGTTTTCCTCTCCTCCATAATACCCCCGACAGTTCAGGTCACTTGGCAGGGCTACCTTGAACCAACATGTCTTCTGTTTCCCATTACGGTCAAAAGAATTATCACTTCCAACACAACTCGTACTAGAAATCGTTGTTTTTATACGTCCAACTGTTTCCAACACCTTTATAGTCGATCTTGCATTTGAACGGCCCGGCGCCGTACGCATCTACTTGAAATTTCGTAATATTTAAAAAGCCGCCAGCACTGACCTTAGGTATACCGGTATAGAAACTGCCCTTCCCGATGAGGAGTTCTTTTCTGGTTGCCGAGGTCTGTTGCAACAAAGCTAGTTGTTCTATCTCTTTCCCAATATCGATATACCCCGAAAAAAGAATAACAGTCTGTTTTATTGTAATATATCTAGACCAGAGTGAAGCTTTAGACCATGTTTCCCCCCAAAATTCCGAGAACCCTTTTTCCGCAGTCAGATATGTGCTTCCACACCCGTTTGGATTAATTCCGCTCGAGATTTGTATGGGACCGTCATCGGATTGTGGTGAGAAGTAAACTTCGTGGTCGAATGTTACTGCGTCTTGTATTCTAGAGACATTGTAGTTGCAAATGGGGTCTGAGGTGCAGGATCTAGACTGCCGCCGTCGAAGTGGATTGCAGCCAGGTAAAGGTTCGCCTCCGTTGCATATGATATTAGCTGGTCTTGGAATACCTGGCTCAACCCGCGGCGTTGTCTGATTGAATCCGAGACCGTATCCATGAATACTTTGATTGTAGTTTCCGACGGCGTCTATGAAGACGCAGCCCGCGGACGTGAGGTCGGCGATGCTCACAAGGACAACGCTCACCGAAGCGAGGAGGGTAGGGAGGTACATCTTTTATCAGAGGAGTGACTGGGCTTTGCACTGTCTGATGATGTCGATAGGGATATAAAGTTTTGTGATTGAACGAGGGAATATACACCGTTATTTATAATTATATGTATGGGGGCGAACGGGTCTCGCTATTCCACTATCAATATCATAAGTCCTTTTGTTATCTAGCTAAGTAGGCTCTGATGAATATTCATGAATCGCTTCGCGCGGATTAGCAAATTTGGCCGAAGGTACCAGGGAAACTGTTGATGCTTGGTTATAAGCGTGTAGACTAGAGGCGCCGTATGCCAGCCGTATATCGGCCTACTAGAAATTGGATGCTGTAACGCTTATACATACTAATTGAGGTCAAGATTCTGAAGTATTTTGAACTATTGAATAAATCAGTTAGTGCATGTAATGTTCCGCCCCGCCATATTTCGACCGCATAAATTCGAAAGTGAGAAATATTTCTTGCGCGGAAGCGATATCGCGATTTTCGCCAGCCTCATGCATATAGGCGGCTGTAATCGAAATATTTCTTCTAGTCAAACTTTATCAAAGAGGGTGGGTTGGCACTATAAGCTTTTTTGATGCAAGTTAGATTGATAAATGTTACCTATAATCGGTAGGAAAAGATTTTTTGACTAGCCTAGTAAACCGATTTCCTGTATTATAACATTAAAGTATTTCTTAATTTCGAATTTATACGTTATCTGCCCTTCGGCTATTTGAAGCATAGGAATTTAAGCTTTTGAAAATATGAACTGCGGCCAAGATCCGGGTAACTACGCGAGGTATATCGATATATCCTAAGACTCAATATATTACTCAAATTCAATCAACCACACACAAGAACTTGAAAGATACTATCGGAGTCCTTATCCTTCAAGATTTGGTAGCACTGAGATGTATGAAAATCGCCAACGTGACCAAAACGATTAAAAGGCTTGAAACTTAACCAAAGGAACTCTTAAAAAAAAATTGGGCCTCAGCCTACTGCAAGCATTGATACGCACCGACGGATCTAGACTCGACATTTGAGGGATGTGGGTATCATTGGGGCCGCTGAGCTCAGGAAACTAACACCAACCTTATATAGCCAGACGTGCTCTTGCACAAATCTTTTATCCCCGTTGAGTATGGGTAAATGTGCTTGACATTTAAGCTTTGCCTATAAATATGATTTTTATCGTATGATATGCTCAAACCTGTATGAGGCTAGTGTATCTGTGGCTTGTCAAACTACTGAACTCAAAATTTGGCCGGCTAGTATACCTATCCTCTTAGATACATTAACGGATCCCGTGCCGTTGGAAACAAAAACAAAAACAGGAGGATGCATGGCTATAACGATAACAGTTTGGCTTACCATAGATCGGGATCTCAAGCATAAAATATCCTCTTTGGATAATATAGAATGCACCTAGTCTTTTATCGCCATCGGAATTAAGGTGTTATGTCTATATCGGTACGGGGCGTCCCGAAAGATAGGCTAGTTCCCCTGGTAGGCTTGTAATCGACATCATAAATGCAACATATGATACGGACTAAAAAGAAATAATACCGTATGCCAACGGAACAACCGAAAAGCTTAA
The DNA here is from genome assembly GCA_036872735.1 of Orbilia javanica. NCBI lineage: Eukaryota > Fungi > Ascomycota > Orbiliomycetes > Orbiliales > Orbiliaceae > Orbilia > Orbilia javanica. The sequence continues at coordinate 250,531 of JAVHNR010000005.1, forward strand.
AGACGGATAATGGGGACCAACAAACGCGCGGGCATAAATGAGCAAATAAACGAAGCTGGTGTATGGTGAACCATTTCTTTCGAAATATGATCAAATGAGTTAAATAGGTAATATCTATTCGACTATACATATGTATGGTAAAGACCAAATTGCCAAATCCCAAACTCCGAGCCGATATCTGTCAACATGTTAGCCGGGTCACAAACCAGCCTACTAGCTCACGTTTAGGCGTACCGCCTATGTGCCTCGAGTCAGTGGGGTAGCTAGGATGGCTGATAATCATTTAGCACACGCCACATCGACGTGCGCTAGTATAGTCCAATCGCCCCATCAACTAGTCGGGATAGAATTTAGAATTTAGACTTTAGCGAGTGAATTTCGCCTCTTAAGTCTACTAACATCTCACTTCCTTAACTAAATAGACATCACTGGTTATTATGAGAATCAATTGCACGGGCTTATGGGAATCCGAGGGTATGGTTTATATTCGCCGGTGTCGGTTGTGTATCTACATGCTACAATTTGCCCCAGGGAAAGATATGGGAAGTATGCTAGTTAGCTCTAAATCCGTCTGATGTTTTCCCCTTGGAGGAAGGAAAAGGAAATTTCGAAAGAAAAGGAAAGGAAGGGAAGGGAAAGGAAAAGAGAAGAGTGTTCCAAAGGCGGATGAGCCAGGGAACTAGAATATGGTTCGGGTGTAAGGAAGGGTCGGTCGCAACATGATCAGCCCAAGCTGTTTATGATCTAGTACATACATACGCATCAATTCCCTTCGTCTGGAAACGGGCCTGCTTTATTACGTTAGATGGTTTCATCACAGTCCTCTTTTTCTTCTCTCCCCTCCCCTCCTCCTCCTCCTCCTCCTCCTCCTCCTCCTCCTCCTTCTTCTTCTTCTTCTTCTTCTTCTTCTTCTTCTTCTTCTTCTTCTTCTTCTTCTTTTTCTAAGATCTTCCTCTTCCTCCTAGCTCCTAGGCTCCTCATCCTTCTCCTGCCCCTCCTCCTCCTCCTCGTCTTCCGGGTTGTGGGAGTTGCTCCGGTTGGACACAGGACACACATAGCATGGTGGTTATGATACTTACGAAACGACGGTATAATTCTATAACTAGCTATATAGGCGGCCACTAAATTTGTATTATATATTATTTGCACTCGAGTACCTGAGTACTCTTGATACATATAATTCCTCTGAAGGATGCGAATTCATCAAGTCTGAGGTTTCCTTAAGCTTTAATTCATCACAAGATGCGAATAAGCCATGTTCAACTTTGCATTGAAGATATACATGTAAGTCGCGATCGATTTCCAATCGAGGGTCAGCCAAGGTTGATACATGCATTCGGCCTCGACCACCCAATGACATTGGATTCAAGACTCCAATTGACATGTTGATTTGTGTTGTTTATAATTTATGACTAGGCATCAATCGAAGATCTTACGATAATGCTCAAGCTTCTATGTATAGCCGTCATCGACGTGATAGTAATCAATTTACTACCATGCGGGTTTCCAAATCTCCACGCTCTAGGCTATAGTACTCTGGATATCACGGATGCCTTTCAATAGGGTACGTACTAAGAGATTTTCATGATGTCTTGTCAGCATGGCAGTCTATAAACTAAGCTAATCAATCTAGAATTCTAGAATCGAATTTCGAATTTAAATTTCGAAGCCTAGAACTTGAAGGATCATATTGCACGCTCAAATTCCAAAGCAAAGCGTGCGCAATGACCACTCGAGCGATAAGTTTAGACGGCATCGTGTTCTTAAATGATTCCGACCAAAATCGGACCGATTCCGCCCGGGTTTGACCATGCGCCGACCCACAAGGCGAAGACTTCCCAATACCATTACCAAATGCAAAACCTCTCAAGCCACAACGTATCACCAATACGAATGTATAAAATTTCAAAGGACTGGTTCCTCCCACTGGGGGCATCACAATTGCTAGACCATATCATCCCCATCTTGCGCCACTCTCACCGAATAATCGTCTGTCACGTCCACAATCTAATCAATCTGAAGCTTCTATTGTCCCACTATTTAGAATTTCCCACCCTTTTCGGTATTTTAACCAAAATTCATGTAATAGATGCGGAGTATTAAGAAGGTTAGGTTTTCTAAGCGCGCGGCGACCTTGGTACACCTCCTCGACCCCTGTCGGACTTGTATCACACCCATTGCTCTCAACACAACCTCTTGCCTGTTCGCCACTGAGAGGGCTTTGTTAATTTATTAATTGCAGTCTCTCCTCGGAGTCTTTACACACTAATTCGTGCTTTGAGGTCGTTAGGATGTGTCAATTTTAGCTTGCATGCATAAACATGGGTAAGCTTGTATGTTTTTGACAACTGACTACAACTCATGCGTGCACGGGCGCTAGAAGAAATCGATGAAGTTATATCTATATCTACCGGACCACATCGAAACTATTGTTTTCGCTGAGCTAGTGTAGTGAATTTTCTGCAGTGCGGAAACTTTGGCCGAATCAAGGTTGGAGTTCTTCCTTGAATTACCAGGACTCTATACAAGTGGAGTGGACCAGGGTATGCAACAACCATCCAGAGTATTGTTCACGCCCTTTAATTAATTGCCCTGGCAGTCGGTCCAAGACAATTGATGGAACGTGAATCGGCAAGCGCTGCCCAAAAAAATGATGTTAAGGGGAATAGATTTGGTATATAGAATAGCTTGTGGTACACATATTCCTTTGGATTCTTTTCTTCGTCCAAGTATCTCGGAGCAAGTTTTCCTACACATCGATCCAACGGTCCTACGAAAAAGATAACCAATCTTTTTTCGTGATCTGGATCTTGTAGGCCGACTTCGTGTCCGGCGACTTTTGTGGACTTTATAGACCGACTTCGAATTCACGCCATGAGCTAGGATATCTATCTAGGAGCTAGTTTCCGCCCGTCGTTCCTGTTTTGCATAATATCGACTCTCGTTTAAAAATGATGTTTCGACATTCCAGCGGGACGGGTTTCCTGCACCCACGCTCTTTAACACTATTCTTCTCTATCTTTTTGGTTTTCGGTTTATACAGCAAGACTGTCCTCGCAGCCCCAGTGGTTCAACAGATCGACCGACGGGATGCAAGTGCTTCGATACTATGCACGGAAAGCAGTACTACATTGTCGAAACCCTATATGAGCACCGTCACAGACGTTCTAACAATAATCGAAACGACATTCTCCACACAAACCAATGTTATCATAACAACGATTGTTGGTGGCACCACTAGCGGGTCGATAGCGGAAACAACATCGACGTTGACAACGGTGCAGACTGGTGTTCCCGTGGTATCGGAGACAAATACGGAACCTGGGTATATTGTTAGTACACCGGGTTATACCACAAGTTGGACTTCTAGGCCGGCGATTACTATGATCGCATCCCCGCCGGTTGCTACGAACCAGCCCGAGGAAAGACCTGTATCGTCTTCTGGGGTCCTGACACCTACTACGCTGGTCTACTCGAATTCTTCTACAACCGCTTCGTTGCCCTTATATCCACCTGTAATACCCACTACATCGATTGAATCAACTCCAACTATCCCATCGAATTCTACCATAACATCGTCGACTTATATTATAAGCATACCAATCCCTTCAACCGCAACTGCACTACCTCAAGAACCGACCACTTCACTCCCCGAAGAGCCGACAACCATGGCTTCGAACATCTTAGTTCCTATTGAAACCGTTCAACCATCGGTGGACCGCGAAACAGTATCCACACCATCACAAGACCCTCCTAAAACAGGCTATCTCCTAACCGGTATAGTAATTCCCCAACCGTCGGAAACCGTAGGGGTGGAGAGCATGCGTATAGAGATCAACATCGCAATGCCTACTAGTACCGCTGCGGCCAATCGCGACCTGAATCAACCACCAGAGGTGTTTTATAGGGGGGGTGCTGGTAGAGGTATTGCTATGAGTATTGGGGTTTGGGGCGTTACTGGAATTGTAGCTATGGTTTTGGGGGTGGTTGTCTAGACAGATTTTTTTATACCTTTCTCTTATATATATAGACTTTTTTGAGGGTATACTGTACGGGAGCCTGGACTTTTCTTTTTGTAAGATATATTAAACTTCTTCTTCTTCTTCTTCTCCCCATTTATATTTTGCAAGGTACACAATTATAATATGATTAGGACATAGCGCCGTCTTCAACTTCAGTCGTTTTGAATTTTCATTATATCTCTACCTCCATCACGAATTTAAGTTGGATTTGTCACATAAACCATTAGTCTTGAGTGTTCCTCAATACGCTCACTAATGCTTGAACATGCTACGAGAAAGTCTACAATGAATGAATGCGCAAAGATAGGAAGAAGAAATGTAGATATTAAATCATTATAATCCGTATAATTAGTGTATCCACCCAATCCCATCTTCCAACATGAAATGACCTCCATGGTATCATCACAAGAGAATGTCGTAAGGCGAACAAAATGAGAATAACCGTCGACCACCCGTCACAAGAGGGAGAAGTAATAAAAAGCTATAGATACGAGTCTATTGCCTTCGTAATCTCCGTTTCCAGTTCTACCCCTCCAGATTCCCCAAAGAGTGGTACAGGTGTGAAATAGGAAGGAAAACGTAATTGCTTTCGGGACCCGATAAACGGTTTATTCACAAGTTGACATGCAAAATTCGTAAATAAAACAAGTAATAGTAATAATAGTGATACTAGTGCAAAAGCAAAAGCAATAAACTAGAGAAATAGACAGACTTTAAAATCTTATCAGCCCCCTCTTTTCGCCATAAAAACAATTCATTTACTGTTGTTGCTGGTACTGCGGGTACCCCTGTGGCCCAGCTGGAACTGGAACCTCAGGATACTGCTGTGGTGGCGGCGGGCTCTGGCTAGGATACCCCTGAGGTGGTGGGCTCTGGGTATACTGCTGAGGAGGGGGGCTCTGTGGTGGGTACTGATACTGTCCTTCCTGTGGGAATGGAACTGGTGTGGGTGCGTTATCGACTGGTGCTTGGTTGAACACTGGTGGCTGCTGCTGTTGCATTGGGTAGGTACCATGTGTGGTTGCTACAGGAGGGGCACCAGCGATCGCACCAGCGGAAGCGAAACCGCCTTCAGGGTTGGCACTTGCGGCGCCGCCCTTTCCTGTGCGTTCACGGTAGAACAACCAGCCTGAGAATCCGAGGGTTCCGAGGAACAAAAGGCTAGTAACGATGTAATTAGTGGGACTTTCGTAGTAGAAAATGGGGTGTAGCTTTGGGACATACAATTCGAAAACGACCATGGCCATGTTACCCTTGATAGAGCCGCAGATATTGGAGGCAATCAAGTACTCGCAGGAGCCGATGTTAAGCACAGGGCTGGCTTGGTCTGCAAAACCGGCGAGGGAAATGAGCCAGAATAGGAAGAGGAAGCCATCAATTCCGAGAGTGATGATCGGAGCAGTGAAGGCGGGAGCAAGGAAGAATGCGGCGATAAGGCCACCGGATCCAATGAGAGTGAAGATGGCGGTAACAAGACAGAACCATGGCGACCTAAAATATTAAAACTCAGGATTAGCAATTCGGAGCCTCCAAGTATACTTTAAAATTTGCATCGACATCCATGCATAAATGTCCCCGAATCGAACTCAAGAGCCCCAAATATAGTCTCGGATTTCATAATACCACACGGGCACCGTCTAAGTCGCGGAGCCTCCTTCTAGCTTCTTTGTAGATGCCCCTAACCACTATCGCAATACTTGGGTTGAACATTTGTTACCTACCAATAACTGCCTAGCTGGTCACCAACATAACCGCTCAGGCCAAGAACAATGATGGCGAAGAAAACTTGGGAGCCACGAAGGGCCATAAAGGGAATAAACGGCCACACGCTACCAGCCATTCTTTCTGCTGTTGGCAACAATGCCTTTGTTCGTTTTGATGTTGGTTCTCGACGAGGGGTGCTTGCGCTTGCACTTTTTTGCTAACGTTGCTGGCGACAGGAGCTTTTATCGTCGGTCGCTAAGCTTGCTGGTTCGCTGCTGTCGGGTAAACCAGGTTGTTAGCCTACAGACACCTCTTTGGCTCAGGGCTATACGAAAGCACTCGCCGACTTCTTATTGCCCTGTGGGAGATGTCGATGTACTTACTTATGCTAGCGATTTCAATAATATCGTCAAAAACGTGGAGATTATAAGTTATTGAGTGGGAAAGGAGGAGTTTGAAAGAAAGGCGCCGAGGCCTGGAATCCTTAAATACCACCGCCCCAAGCGGAGAAGTACCGATGACGCCGCCCAATTTACATAATTCCTTTCCTTCCAAAAGCCAAAGCCAGAAGAAAAAAAAAGAGGGACCAACCCGTGAAATCGGATTCTCCCAATCAGGGTTTTTTACTTTTTTGCTTTCGTCACGAATAAACGCTATTGCTATTTCGTGTGGGGCCAATTGAAAACCTATTATCAGCAAACCAGGGGAGGAGAAAAACGCCAGCCCCGTCGCCCTCGTCGTGGACAGACCAGACAGGACAAGCATCTTAGCATATTGTGACACATTCAGCACCAGCTGCGGTACAAAACAAGCAGCTCAGTTATCGTGGCACCATGGTCACCGCAGTCCTTTCCGCTGGAATTTTGCTGAGTAATTATGATGGTTCATGAGAAAAATTACAATAGTAAAGTCCGGGGACGTGCGAATTCCTTCACGGGCTATAATGGGGATATCCTGATCCAGGCAAAGCCTTGTGACCGAATGCATTCATATCACTTTCTGGCGATCGCGTGTGGTCGAGTCTTGGGGGCTTGAAGGCCGAGCGAGGTTTCGGATGCCGAATATCCTCTTGGTCGATTCCTCGGGATATGTATCCTGCGTCGCCTGGATCCTGCCCACGCTGATATTATCAATATTAATTCTTGAAATCAAAAACCTAACGTTATCGCTTTCTATATTACCCCTCCATCTCCTCCCACTTCATTCCCCAAGATCTTGGGGTCTTCGCTATACGGAGTACGGTGCTTACGGAACTCAAGAACCACTAGAAATCCGGTTTCATTGACACTATCGACAAGATCCATTTTTGGCAGCAAAAGGTGGTCGGAACTTTCGCCCCCTGCAAGGCCAAGGCAACCCGCTGCAGGTTTGCCAGTTCTTGCTTGCTTGCTTCAGCCTCTTGTTCCGCACACTTGCAGCTCGCCTTTTTCTCCACAATCATTTTTGGCCTGCAGGTATGTTGAACTTGCTTTTGGGGGAGCTCTGTCTCCCGATCATGAGATTTTTTTTTGTGAGTCTGAGGCACGCACAGGGAAAACTTTTTTTCGCCTGGCTGCAGAGGCCCTCGTTCTAATTTGAACCCTTGATAATAATGGATAGTCATTCATTATCTTGATCCATGGCCTCCACGAGCTCTCCAGGAACCAGAATTTGGTATCACCTTCCTGCCCTGTGCGCGAGCTACTGCGACAGCTGGCTTGTCGCGAAAAATTAGTCTGTCTCCACAACCCAAAAAAAAATATTTGAAATACATATGCTCTAAAAAGCCTGATGGATCAAGTCTATTCCGTCAGGAGCCGACAAAGGTAGTCAATCTATGTACAAAGTATATGCCCGCATCGGTAGCGCGTTTCAAAGTAAAAAACGCTATATCATCGGAATGGCCGAAAACGGTTCGCGGACCTCTTGGGAAAATAGATAAGCTTTCACTCATTTTAATTGCCTATTTTCCCTCCGAGCCCAGATTAGATTTATGGTTTTAGAATATGATCCAGATACCCGACGTGATAATGCCATAACTAATGGAAACGATCCAAGGGCTGTAACATGGTTGTAACTACGTAGGTTCAATCGCTCAATTGCGCATGTGTTTATATCAACTAGCATCAGACATGCATACTCATCCAAAGTGCAAAAATGAGGCTCTTGAGCACTTTCCTGCTTTGTCGATATGCTGCGGCTGTAGTTCTTGAACGCCCGAGTCAATTTTCTGCTCATTAATCGGTTGGACAACCCGGAATAGAATATATCCGTAATTGCATTGGCATTGACAGGCGCTTCGAAACGCTATCCGTTAGAAAAGATAAGAATGGTGATAATTGAAGGATTTTAATAATCCTTCGTTTTTCATGTTGACACCGAAAAGCTCCGACATCCGATTGTTGCACCGTTTGGGAATACAACATCTTCAACACATCGTCAGATCGGTTGGACGTTGAAGTGCCCTGGCGTATAACGTCGAGGCTGGGCTCTCTGGATTTTGGCACACGCAGACGCAAGGCTAGCGGCTAGGCATTGTCACTTCCAGTCAAGCCTTTTCTTCGCCTATAAATAGGCCGAGGTAGTGGTCTAGGCGCAATTTTGTGGGTGTGTGCTTCTAGAACACGGGATCTTTTTTGAGGCTGCAGCGGGATGTCACAGCTACAGTCTCGGCACGGTGATGTAGACAAGGTGGGCAGGTTTGAGGAGCATATATGCAAAAACCCTGGTTTTCACTTGATCAGCCCTAGATTCTCGATCTTGGGTTTTTATACGTTTCGATTTGTGAGGCATTTAGACTCTTTGTCTACATTCGCTCCATCCTTCCGGATCAAGAGGGTCACCCAGACCGCCCAGCCTTCTAGGGCACTTTTTTTGCGCTTTTGTCGTCAATTCGTAGAATACTAGCCTTGAGTCCAGTCGAATACCTAGTACCTGAAGTCGCAGTGGAATAATATTAATGTCCGATTACGTAAATTTTAGATATAGTTATCAGCTACACCAATGGTCGAGCTGCGGATAGAGCATGCCACCTGTTAGCGCACCCGCTGTTTTAAAAAATCTGAAGTCATAACATCGTAACTAATGGAAGCAATTCCAATCTAAGCCAAAACCTGTGCCTTGAATACCACAACCCGCCCTTCCTCCCACCCACCGCCTCGCCCATCTCCGTATTTTACAACCCCTGGGAAGACAAATCCCCTGAGCACCCTCCCTTCTGCAGCGCACCACTCCCTGCCATGCGCATCTGTTCCAACTTCCCATTTCTGCTCCACGTCGTCACAGCTAGCATATTCAAACACTGCGCTTTCGTCTTCTCCAGCGTGTTCTCTTGTGACGCTGAAGTAGGGGCTCAGCTCGTAATACGCGTTCTGAGTTGCCAGCTCATAGTATAACTCCGCCGTCCTCTTGACCAAATTATACAAGAAAGTTGCCCCCGCAGAACCAGACCCTGACGCCGAACGTGGTCTAAACGGCGATAATATATCATAAATCTTATCTGCCACTGCTTGGACCCCTGTGTTTCTTGCTTCTTCACCCATCCCGGCTAGTACTCTCAAAAATGTTTGTACGCGCCATAAATGGGCATGCTCGCGATTCGTTCCCTTTACTACCTCTCTTTCCAAAACTGTAACTGAATGTCCGGTCTTTCTGCCTAGGAATTCATGGTCGACCCAGGACCTTCGAAGTAGCTCTCCCACGACGATGCGGACGAGCATTACCCTTCCTTTCTGAGAATCTAACATGCCTTCCCATCCGCTGATACATTCTTCAAGGATTTCTTTCAATTCGCCGGTTATATTTGCAGCGGTGACTTTAACTTGACCTGAAGAACCACTGACGTAATAGTTTCCTGCCAAATCTCTGACTTCGAGGAAAATACTTGAGAAGGAGCGTTTGACGGTTCTATCATCCCTGGGGTGGGAGGTCGACCATCCGCCTGGTTGACTCGAGGATTGTGAAAGTAACGCGGCTTGGAGATCGGTCACGCGGCGGCGTTCGATTGTGAGTTGGTGGTTTAGAGTTGAGACTTCGGTGCTGTTGGCAGTTTCCTTGAGGGGATATGTCGGTGGGATAGCTGTTACATTACCAAGCCCGTTAGCTCGCGCCTATACACACCTTTTAAAACCTTTTTTTTTTTTTTTTTTTGTCTGTAAAAATCCACAAGTATACTTACGAGCCTGATTAATCCTTCTACTTCTCCACCAAAACAAAAACAACAATCCCGCTGTAGCGGCAAACAGCAGTGCGAATACCACCGCTGCGGCGATCGCCCCGGTATTCTGCTTCACCGAACTTGCGGGGATAAGTTTTTCGCATCTGAAAGTGTTACTGAAAAGTCCTGACGGGTCGGCATCGGTCGAATTTGTCAGGCGACAAGTGCCGGTTAGGGATTTATCTTGTGTGTATTGATACGGAGGAACTACAGAAGATGTGGGTTGGGCTGTTCCGGTTGAGTCGGTGCCGGCGGGAACCGTGAGTATGCTCGGTTCTGTGGATGATGCCTGTTGTGCTATTGTATCTGTAGGCTTTGGATTGAGAAGAGTGTCTATTTGGCGCGGCCGGAGGGCCATGATTGCGGTTGTAGAATTTTACTTGTAAGGTTTTTTTTCTGCGAATTTGGAGATTTACTTTTACTCGGAGACTGGGACAATTCTGAATATGTAACTGAAAAAAACCGATTTGCGATCGAGATTGTTTGAAGTTTTGACCGTGCTGTCACACGAGATTGAAACGTTTGGAAGGAAGGAATGAGGGTTTTCAATATTCGATCATTCTGGGGAGTGGCTGCATCTTAACTAGCATTATCAGCCCCAGAGCCGCATGCACAAAAGGCGTAAAAGCATCCCTTGCGCTCGATGCGATATCTGAGACGGGAATTCGACCTGTAAATTAAAAAGGAAAAAACAAGTTGGTCGGGATTTGGGACGCGCGGTCTAGAGCTGGAAAAGTTGTCCGCCTACGCTATGGATGCTGGCCAGTGGATTGAAATTAGACTATGTAGCCCTCGCTATAGCTGTGCTTCATGAAACTTTGCGCTCAGGTTGGTATCATATCCCGCTATCGATTCGACCGGGCCCTAAAGTTAGAAAGGTATTTTTAAAAATGCCACAAAACCGAAGGACATCTCAATACGGTCTTGATACGGATACCACCAATAGAAGAATATACTCTGCACATTCCAGTGAGAAAAGATCAAGAAAAAATACAACGGAGCAAAAAATATATCTCCGGAGCGTGTCTTCAATTCTCCACATCCATTTTGCCATCGAGGGTGCAGAAATTCAAAACAGGAATGGCGCCGAACGGCTGAAGGCCTAGTCCAACCGACCAGTTGGATCCCTGACCAATGCAATTCCCACCCCAAACGTTGCACACAAAATCCCACGAAATCCTTCGATTCGGTCATGGGAGGGTGGCATGACCTTCGAGCAACCCATCAGCGGAGCTTTCCAGGAAGCCATCAGTTTGTGATTGATTCCGAACAGCTATACTTGAAGCCCACCTCGTAGCGAGCGCTTGGGCGGGGCTGAACAATTTCATGAGAATCTTTAAGCCGCATGCATATCGCTCCCGCTTCGATTGGCCGACCCGCGAAGTGCGGCCTCCAAAGCACCTGAAATGCAATACGAGGGGCAAAATCACTAGTTGTGCCATAGTCCACAGACTCTTTCTAAAAGTTGAAGCCTCGCGTGGTCTAGGCTGATGGAGCGAGTGGGCTATCTCTTTGGGTCCGGTGTGCTAAATAAGTAGTCCGTGTCTTATGAGCAAAGCCTCGATCAGGTACGGTTCCAGCACTGGGAAGCTTAATTAAGATACTTACCCCTTCTCTCTCTCTTTTGCAACATCTTTCTTTCTTATCGATACAGTAACCGGTACATTTATCATTTTCGCGAGCTTGATCTGAGGAGGTGCCAATTGTTCTTTATCCTTTTACCTGGAACGTTGGAATGTCGAAATAGACCACGCCAACACAATTACCGTTAACTTCAAATGGAGGATTTCCTCATCTCTGCCGGCACAAAGCTGGGGATATCGGCTATCAAAGCATTTGGGGGCGGCGGCGGCAGCGCAGCCGGTGCAGCGCTTGGAGCTATCGCAGGAGCTTTTGACGAAGACGGCGACTTTGGTGGCGATGATGCTGGTGGTGATTCTGTAGATGTGGGGGGAGGGGAAGATGTGGGCGGCTTCGATAACGATGCTGGTGGGGGCGCCGAATACACCGAAGACTACGCCGGTGATGAATACTATGACGAATCCGCAAATACTACAGGCCTTGATGGCGGGTACTACGAAGAGGAACCTTCGACTTACGGAGCCTACGATGAATCCGGATACGAGGATGGATATAACGAGGACGGGACGTATACGGATGAGTATGGAGTCACATACGATGAGAACGGCTACGTGGTAGACGACGGCAGCGGGTACGACTATTCCGCCGAAGGGGGAGGATTTAATCAGTCGACTGCGCCGTCAGGAGAAGCAGCATCTTATGGGGAGGGGTACAACTACGAGGAACAGGAGGGGGGGCATACACATGAACACCTCCACGGCCATGGCCACCATCCTCATCATCGCGGGTTAGGAACAGGGCTGGCAATTGGTGGAGCCGCAGTTGCGGGTGCTGCCGTGCTAGGAGGGGTAGCATTAGCCGCTAGAAAGGCTAGAGGGAGAGGAAGAGGCGGCGCACTTGCGGGGAGAGGCCGAGGAGTAGCTGCCGCTGGGTACGCTCCGCATGGCCGAGGAGGAGCCTATCCTGTAGCTGCCCCTAGAGGAGGAGGGCGGCCTCAAAGCTTCTCTGGACAAGGAGGCGTTCGGCCACCACCACTCCAGCATTCAGCAACTGCCCCCGTTGGGATGATACATGGAGGATTCAGAGGCCGAGGAGGGGCACCCCGGGGTAGGGGTAGAGGCAGAGGCAGAGGCGCACCCCTCGGCCACCAGAACTCATTCCCTGCAGGCCCTGTCGCGGCTCGAGGACGGGGTTCGGTACGAGCTCGAGGTATGGCACATGGGGCCCATCCAGGCGCAGGCAGAGGAGTCGTCAGTCCGACAAATCAAGCTGCCTATGGCGTTCCAGGTGCCCTCCCGACGGCCCTTGGACAGCCGCCATGTCCCCAGCAAGTCCCTGGCTTCAATGGTATAACACCGCAGAGCACAGGCCATGTTGCCAATGGTTTTCAAGAGACATTGGGTGCACCCCCGCCATATACCCCGGCGCCACCGACTTTCACAATTCCTGCGCCGAAGCCGATGGCTAACCCTGCTCAGCTCGATCAAATGTCAAAAAGGAAGCTTGCAGCACTCCAGCAGATCCAACGGAGGGAGAAAGACAGGATTGAGGCGAAAAGAAGGGAGGAGGAAGAGGATCGTAAGAGGCTCGAGGCAGCACAGAGCGGGGAGAGGCCTTCCCAGGAACCAGTCGAGCCGAAAGTTCAAATCAACCTCCCGCCAGGAGTCAAACCTGTATCACCTCCTGTTGACACGGTGAAACCAGGCCCATCTACTCTGTCTCAAGCGCCTGGATCCGGGGTTAACCCGGTTAACCCACCGCAGGAACTTCCACCGAATGTCAATCAAAATGGAGTTGGGCGAATGAATTCTATACTGGCGCCTCAAGTTGTCGAGACACCGGTAGGCTACACGAATATACACCCTCCCGTCCCAACTCCAGCTCCAGCTCCAGCTCCAGCCCCGGCTCAAACACATGTACCGGTACCCGGAAACCTTATCGAGATGGACGGGGGGCAGTTTGTGAGCCCTGTTGTTCCAGCCAGCCAGCCGGCGCCAGTCCCGTACCCTCAGCAGACTCCACCCGCGAGCACCCCTTATGGGGGCGCCCAAAGCCAGCAGCAGCCTGGCTCAAACAGGTGGAGTGCTGTAGAGCTTGGAAATACTCAATTTGATCCTAACCAGCCACATCAGGGCCAACAGTCGGCCAACCAAGGGCCCCACAGGACGTTATCGATGTTACAGCGCTTTCCTTCTAGAAAGCCAATTCAACAGCAGCGCCCAGTATCTATGATGATACCCCCGTCCCATGCCCAAGGTATATTGAAACTCGGGTTTGACAGGAAGCCTGCGAAAAACCAACAGACTTTCCACTATCCTCATGAGCACGACCGTGACAATCAACAGGCACAAAACCAAGCAGCCCCGCAGATATACCCGCACAATGCCCCACGGGAGCCGAGAAAGGAGAAAGTTAAACAAGAAGAGGTGGAGGAGGAGGAAGTAGGCTGGAAGCCGCCACCTCTCAAGGTTGTGCAGAGGCGGAAGTTCAATTCAGGGGAGCCTGACCCGCCGCTACAAGCGGAAAAGACGCCCGAGAATATTTCTCCGACTTCAACTCCTTCTCACGAAACTTCAGCATTCATACCCCCATCACCTCCGCCTTCTTTAACATTTAGTGGGGCCCCACCGCCGCCGCCAGTTCTCTCTAGCGAAAATGCACAGCAGGCAGAAGCTCCAGTCAAACCGATCGAGAATGCACAGCAGAGGCCATCACTCAGTCTACCTGTTCGTAACTCCCTCCCGACTAAAGCATCAAATGAGAACGTACAACCCACAAATGTCCCATCTCTGCCTTCCGAAAATGTCCAACAAGCGCATTTACCATCGGGACCTACTGAAACGACGCAACTATTGCAGCAAACAACCGGTGCTATTGAGAATTCTAATGCTCAACCTATTCCACCGACAACTCGAGTCGAAAACCATGAGCTAGTAGAAACCCCGAATTCGAAGGTCGAAACGCCCAAAGGCTACTTCGAAAATTTTGCCCCCGGTGTCGATATTCCAGGCCTCACCATCCGCAAGGGTTCTCTCCCCGCGTCTCTCCCCTCTCGGACACATCACGAGACCACACATTTGCCCCACCCTCAATTTCAAAACCAATATACAGGCCATCATGGCACCATTATGAACCAAACCGCCCACTTCAGCACCTCTACGAATACGGCCGTCGGTGCTCCTCATTTTTCCCACGAAACTTCTAGCCCGTCTGTGCACAAGCAATTCCACGATTTCCCTAATCTTCAAGGTCAGCAAAATACGAATAACAACTTAAACAACTACCCAATACCCCCTATACGACCTTCGGTCCAACATTCGAGCACTTTCCCTGTTGTAGCGAATCCTAATTCCGGACAACCGATCTACGATAACGATTTTAATAACTATCCACGGCCGCCGGTCGCACCCCAGCCATTCAACAATAATATTCGTAATATCTCTAGTCCTCCTGCACATATAATGGAAATGCCTGGGTCCACTGGCTTCGCATCTACGAGTGGTGTAAAGTCGCCGTATGATATGAATCCCATGATCGCGGAACTGCCGGAAATACCTACGGCGGTGCAAGGAGCTCAGAGGGTAGATGATGCAGCGTATTTGAACCGTAGCGAGGGAATTAGTTACGGGACTGATAATAAAAAAGAAGATGAAAAGAAGCAAGATGAGGATGAGATTAAAATGAGCGCCAATAGTTGGGGCTTCGGCTGGGATCGGTTTTAGTTAATGTGAAGGATCTCACGCGATCACCATTTTTGGTACCTTTTTTTTGACTCTTATTGCTTGTAGTTTTTTTTTCTTATTTTAGCTTTGTATTTTTTTTCCCCTTTTACTATAGCTATTTTGGTAGACGGGGTCCGGCGTATCAGATATTCACGGTTGGGTATATACTGCAAGGCTGTTTGTGTTTTGCAATCTGCATAATTGATTGTCTCGGGCATTTCAGTTGGAAATATGAGAATATGCATTACAGATGTTCGAAGCAAGCCCACTGCTACCTTGCAAATGCAAGTGGCGACATCCATGGCATCGCCAATTGTCCTATTCATTTATATTGGAGGGATATTGTTTCCGGTAACACGTTACATACACGGAGAATATGATATAAGCATATCAATATTAATATCGAGTGCATACTGTATACTGCGAATGTGAATGGCAAATTGTACATATGGCATATCCTGGGATATATAAGCATCCGATATTGATCAGCCTCCACCGCACGAACCATTGGTAGATTCGCCAATTACTTCCAACCCTCTAGAAGCTTACCTACATGTACTTACATCCAGCTCCACTCCTCAACCATGTTCGATATGCCCGTAGCTAACCCCCCGCCAGGATCCGGATATCCAAAATGGGAGCAAGTGGATCCTTTCGAACCAAAAAAGAAAAGCACACACAATCGCAGTCGGGGTCACATGATAAGGCTGTACCATCTGAAAATGCCAATACGGCCAGGTCTGCACTGTATTGTTGTTGCCGTTTGATCCACTTGCTTGTTACTCGGCCGGGCCAAACGTCCGAACCCTGGTCTATTTGCCAACGTTTCCAAAAGCAGTTGAAACAACGGGCCCAAGCTTGGGCGATGCGTGCTGCGCGGTGGGTGAGATGTGAGCTGGCGCCGTAGCTTGGCTTACAAGGCCGTGCAAACTCACAGTACTTGCAAGCTTGATGCATTTGAGAAAACAAAGCAAGCAGGCTAAAACGCACTCGAGCTCATTCGAGCGGGCGCAAGAAGGGGGCAGGGCAAAAAAAAAAAACGAGACAATTACGAAAGCAGAATGACCCAGAGGGAGACAAGAGAGAGAGGAGGAACCATCGGTTAGACGATGTATACCGGGAATTGTGGCACAGGATCTAGCCAGCTAGGTTCCATGCATGATGCAGTGAAAAATGCAGCAGCCTCGCAATTCAGAGGTGGGTTGCGGAACTAGATAGAGGTGGTTTGTCTTGTCATATGTGTCGGTAGAGTCAATTAGCTCTAGCTAATAGTGCCTGCAAACCGTATGTAAGAAACGAAACAGCATCGGAAGTGTGCGCACAGATTCTAGATTTTTAGTATTCCTAATACTTATAGTTTTCGAATTTTCAAAGGATTGGATTATTTCCTGTCTATAGCCTAGAGATACCCGTATCTTCTGAGCAAAGGATGTCTGAATCATTCCATGATCCATCGCGGCGGCCACCGGCCATCTCAAAGCCCAAGCTGAAGGAAGGCCAGTCCGTGACGCACCAAATGCTCGAGGATACAGCCTTCAATCATCCATACTATCTAGAAAAGACGGGAAACTGGCTGAACGTTAAAATTGGGCCCATTTTGAGAACCATCAAGGTAGAAGAACATAAAAAAGCTCTTTATCGTGATCTCGCCACGGCGTAGACGATTGGATAGACAACTAACCATGCATATGTCATCTAGGAATGCTCGCAATCAGCACTTTTGGAGGTGGAACCAGAAATGGATCCATACATCAAGCGGTTCTCTGACCAGGGGGAGCCCCTCCAACAGCGCACATACGAAATTTTTTTGCAACGTCTAGACGCCTTGAGCCACGATATGAGCGACGAGTTTTACTCTGTAATAACAGATATGCTCTATTCGACGCTGAATCTCACCAGCCGGCGAGATAAACGCTGGCTATGGCTTTGGGCGATGAATGAACGCCAAAAAGCGCTCCAAAAGCTAAGACTGAAGAAACAGCGAAAGAGCGACCAGGACGAACCAGGAGATGGCGATAGTCCGTCAACCTATGCGGCTGCGTACCCAGAAGAGGAGGCATTTGGATCTTCAGAACCGGAGGATGCTGTGCAACGGAGGCGGCGGCACCTGAGCATCGCGGATTGTCAGTATTCATAACACACACCCCCGCACCTCAGTAGCGCATGTCAACTAACAGAAAGCATTTTCAAGTGATGAATAATAATCCTGAATGAACGTAATTCATCAGGAGGCGCGGTTAGAATGTGTAGGATATGGCAGCTCTCCAGATCTATAAGGAACGAGAGGTAATGAGACATGCGGGGAGCTGGTGGACCCTCAAAACTTGGGATGGACGAATAGAATTAGTCAAATCACCGCAGCAGAAACAATTTCTCTATTCCAAGCGGCCGATTGGGGCGTCGGTCGGGTAATATTCTCTGTGCACGACTGCGGTTTCTGTTGTGATCCCGCATGCAGAAACTCTAGTTTCGTGCAGTGTGAACCTACGGCCGGCGCGAGCATCTTGCATGATCGAGGCCAATTAATTGAACACTTTGGTGTATTGTGTATTAGCTCGCTCTTACATCTCGTTTTAGTCTAGCTTATCATATAGAAAGCAATGAATTACGAAGAATATACCAAACTACTGGGTCGCAGTACGGGATAGACTCCGAAATAGCGTGGGTTTTGAGACCAAGTGTACCTGTTCACGAAATATACACGCACCCCCGGATCAAAGTTTAAAATGCCCGATTGGATGGTTGGCCTTCACAAGGTTGAAACCTGGAATAAATGCCAAATTCAAGGTATATAGGGTGTTACAATTTGTCTCTGAGACCCAAAGCATAGGTCCTCAAAGACCAATAGCGTGTCGTTGATTACGTATTACTCAACCTAAGCACGTTATCACTCGAGGATGCGTTAATCGATCCTGAATACCAAATCCGAACTACCTTCTAGAGAATAGCCCCTCCGAAAGAAACGGCTGTAGTTGCCCAAAATATCACCAAAACTATCCAACAAGCCCTAATTCGTCAATAGCACCCAAGGGCACGGTCCAGCCTTCTATAACCCTGGTTGTTGTATTCCGTGCCACAACCCTGAATTATAAGCAATCCAATTTATTCCCGGGACTTCACTAGCGGCCCCACTGAAGGACATAAAGGCAGTATCCATACCTGTACCGCTTACTTGCATCCAGCTATGCTCTTGCGAGTGCATTAGTTTGTCAAGTACGAATACCAAGGAAGACGCTATTCTAAAACGTGCATTAACTAGGGTCCATGTTCGTTATAGTGAGGTCATTATCATTTATTATCAGGGCTACACGCTTTAAGTCTTGAAAATCAGGCGCCCGGTACCTTCCAGATGCCGGTGGATGTAGCTGTGCCACAGTGCATTTCATCCGTCCAATCCTAGAGTCTAAAAGACTATAGTTCCTACCGCATTTGGCTCTTTCGGCGCAGATATGCAATTGGTCCCGTGACGCCAGCAAACCCGTTGCATGCGATCGCAGTCGTGGTGGGCGCTCGAGCGTTACAGATTTCATTCCATTCTAGGTTTAGACCGTTCTCCAATGCGACAGGTTGCAGGTTGAAACGTTTCCTTGGTCAGATTTTTAAAACTTTCTTGTGCTGTCGGGTACCATACCGCACGCACACTAATACGTATTAATACAATGGGGACGCACATAATTTCATATTACATTAAATATATAAAGAACGTCGGCTTAGAGGTACCCCGCGCGCACCAAATAAATAAATTTAGACACCAGAGTATTTGAAGATTCGACAATAGTCCACATTCCCGGCAGTTGAAGGCTTAGTTTTCTTTTTAAGATACCATCTGACCGTCCCTTCGCGAACTTGCAGGCATGTTTACCGACATGTCAAGATAAGCCGACTGACCCGCATATTCTGGTCTTGGCATCAGGGGTTCTTTGACTTTGACAAGAACGCCTTGGATTCAGACGTACTCGTAGGCGATAGGGCAAACAATACGAATATCTTCTTTGCAGAAAACTTTAAATGGGTTATGGAACGGCTATACTGGAGGCTGAGGGATTTATGTGTATACGTTGTTGTGGAGGTTTACTGCCCCGCGAAGGTATGGGGATGTTCGGTTGAATTGTGAAGTCACGGCTCATGACTCTATATTATAGATATAATATTGATGTCATCGAGATAGAAAAGGCTTTTATGACGAGACTGTTCTCGCGCTGTAGTCTTTACACGGCGGTTCGAACTAGGCTCAGAGGCGCTAAGGCGATACCCTAGGCAGATTGCAATATTGAAATCTTAGAAAAATATACGCCGGTGAACGGCTGATCAGAATCTCGACTGTGCTGGGAGTAAATTGTGGCGATTCGCGCCCTAAGTCGGGTTGAACTAACTTCAAGGCCGGTAACCCTTGGTATTTGCGTAGAATACTAGTGATGATATCAATGCTTGTATATAGGCTGTTTGATAGAGTTCAACATAGCCTCAGATAGCAGAACAGGCATCTAACAAGACTCGAGTGGCAGAGTAAGATGGGGCCTGCGAAGGGTCGGGGGTTGGTGCCTTTCCGGAATTCCTTTTTACTGTCTCCTCTCTACCCGCTGACTAGTTCTAGACGTACGTTTCTAACAAATTAATTCCTGTATGGAAAAAAAAGGTGGAAGGTGGGACCACCGGCCAATCGAGTCCAGTAGAACTGGTTCCATAAGTAATATCTCTAATCAAGCAGTCTGGGCACTTAGGGTACAGCGTAACATAGTGCGCAAGCGCACGGTCGGTACATAGCTAGGAGTAAAAATTTAAAACCGGGGTTCCTACTAGCCAAGATCTGAAGCCAAATCATCTCTAGCTAAAATTCGAGATGGTACATGCTGCTGAAATAGTCGGATACACGTGGAAGGAAGGATTCATAGCATGTCTAGTAGACGGTAATCGATATGTAACCGGGGCATGATGGATGCAGTTTGCTAGTGCTCAAGTGCTAGTACTATAGTGCTAGTAAAACCAGATCGGAGCAAAGAAAAATTTCATAATCCTCGGCCTAATTAAAGAGACGCTCTTTTAATTTTTAATTGCAAGTCCATTTAAACCACCCCCCCGGATCTCGTGTTTAGACGCCACTAAAGACGACAAAGTGCTAAATTAACGACCAAGAAGCGTCCAGCCCCACAATCCTCCCCTCCAAACCGCGTTGTCAAACGTTGCAAAACCACACCCCTCTAAAACTCCAAAACAGGCAACCTTCCTGAATTAGGAAATCCGATCCTTTCCCAATTTCGCCATCTTTCTCATTTTTTTTTTTTTTTTTTCATCTTGCGTTGCATTTTCGTTCCCATACTTCGAGCTTCTCGAGTTGTACAAAAGACAAAAATAAGCTTGCCATGATATTAATATTCGATTCCTAATATATGGCCCGGTGAGTGTCAAATAAGTTGATTCACCTTTTTGTCAAAAAATACCTTCCTATCCCTTTCGATCACCCGTTACTAAAACAAAGTAGTATCTTACAAAAACAACGGAAGAAAGAAAAAAAGCATGTCATCGGAAAGTTTCCATCCACATGCCACATTCCTAGGCCCGTCCACCCATGCAAATCTCCAAGTCCTTAAGGAAGGTGCCAAACCTCCAACGATCTTCCCCCAATAAAACCCAGGAAACTTTCAGCCTAGCGACCGCAATTTGCGGCTCGGAGAAAAAAAAAAAAAAAAGAAGAAGACGAAAAAAAACAAAACAAAAAACTTCCTGCCGATTCGTTTATTACAGTTGAAACCGAGGAACAAGAAAACAATTCAATTCTTTACTTTTTTTCTCTTTCGGCAAGACATGGGGAGGGGAGGTACCTTTAACCTCAATGCAACGGACGCTATAACCTCAAACGGCAGGCTGTAGAAAACGGAAAAAGAGAATTTAAAGATCTTCCCCAGCTTCTGATTAGTCTTACCTTAGGTAACTAACCTGGTATTATTCCTGGGGTAAGAAGGACGACGAAGAAGGAGTATTTGAAAAGAAATCTCTTTAAAGACATGTGATATCAGCGGTGTAACGATGAACCGCTTGAGGACGGTCAGGGCAGGCAAGATGGGCGAGCTGGGTGGAAAGCTTCCTTTCTGATTTCTTTTATATCCAACCCTTGTGCCGGTCTAGTTCTTCTCTGGTTTTTATTCTTTGTATTTTCCTTTTCTTCAGTAATTTACCTTAAAACGGTGAGGATATCTCGAATTTGACGATATATCCTTAAGGCTTAATTCTCAACCATACAATACCCAAGACGTGATGACGATATAAAAGTCCAATATATCAACCACCCAAAGAAACAACCAACGAAACCCAAAAAACCCACACCATGGCCGGCGAACGCCGCTACCTAGGCCTCTACGGCCGCCCCCTCTCCCTCGCAATCTCCACAATCTGCACCGTCGGTTTCCTCCTCTTCGGTTACGACCAAGGTGTGATGTCCGGTCTCATAACGCATCCGAACTTCAATTCGACCTTCCCCGCCACACGCGATAACAGTACCATGCAGGGACTGGTAACCGCATTGTACGAAATCGGATGTTTGGCTGGTGCGATGTTTATTTTATTTTTTGGAGATGTGGTGGGTAGGAAGAAGGGGATTATGGGAGGTGCGGCTATTATGATTTTGGGGACTATAGTGCAGGTTACTAGTTTTGGGAGTTTGGCGCAGTTTATAGTTGGGAGGATTGTGACGGGGGTTGGGAATGGGATGAATACTAGTTGTATTCCTACTTATCAGGCTGGTAATTATATATATTCCCTTTTTCTTCTGAATGTATGATGTGTGCGAGTGGTTGCTGATATGAGATATAGAGTGCGCAAATACCAAAAATAGAGGTCTTTTGATCTGTATCCAGGGAGGAGTTATTGCCTTTGGTACATTGATCTCGTATTGGTTAAACTACGGAGTAACACAATACGAAACCAGCTTTAGCTGGAGATTTCCCATTGCTTTCCAAATCGTTTTTGGATTGGTGATTCTATTCGGAATGGCTGGGTTACCTGACTCCCCCCGTTGGTAAGCACATTCCTCTAAGTATTTAAGACTTCATAACGCTAACAATAACGAAACAGGCTACTCTCCTGCGGCCGCGACGAAGAAGGCACCGCCGTAATCGCCGCAATCTACGGACACACAATCGATGCGCACGAAACCCAACTCCACAAGCGCATCATCCTCGAATCCATCGCCGCCTCAACCACCACCAGCACCGACGGCAAATCGCACGTAACGCCCTTCTCCGAACTAATCACGAACGGGAAAACCCAACATTTCCGAAGAATGTTACTCGGCGCTTCATCACAACTGATGCAGCAAGTCGGTGGTTGCAACGCCGTTATCTACTATTTCCCCATTCTGTTCCAGTCTTCGATCGGACAGTCTAGGCATTCTTCGTTGGTTATGGGTGGGGTTAATATGATCGTTTATTCCATCTTTGCTACGATGTCGTGGTTTATCATCGAGCGGGTTGGTCGTCGAAAGTTGTTTTTGTGGGGTACTGTAGGACAAATGGCTGGTATGATAATTACCTTCGCGGGAT
This sequence comes from Orbilia javanica, assembly GCA_036872735.1. Lineage (NCBI taxonomy): Eukaryota > Fungi > Ascomycota > Orbiliomycetes > Orbiliales > Orbiliaceae > Orbilia > Orbilia javanica. The sequence continues at coordinate 273,290 of JAVHNR010000005.1, forward strand.
TGATCCCAGGAACACCGAACGCGGCAAAAGGTGCAGCGGCAGGATTGTTCGTTTATATAGCTGCATTCGGAGCTAGTTGGTTACCATTGCCTTGGTTGTACCCCGCGGAGATTAACCCGTTGAGGACTCGGGCTAAAGCGAACGCCGTGTCGACATGCACGAATTGGGCGTTTAACTTTTTGATCGTTTTGGTTACGCCTATTATGGTTGATAGGATTGGGTGGGGGACGTACTTGTTCTTTGCTTGCGTTAATGCTTGCTTTTTACCGGTTATGTGAGTATTCTTTTTATATAAGTATCCGTTCGTGGTCATTACTGCGAGATGTTGGATTTTGACACAAAAACGGTGTTGGCTAACCTTCTGGGGAATAACTTAGATACATCTGGTACCCGGAAACCCGAAAACGTTCCCTCGAGGAAATCGACATCATCTTCGCAAAGGGTTACTGCGAGAATATCTCCTACGTCCGTGCGGCGAAGGAATTACCGCTCCTCTCCAGCGAGGAAGTCGAAGAAATGGCATTGAGGTACGGTGCCGGAGTGGACGACGGTCACAGGGCTATCGCTGCGGCTTCGAGGACGAATTCCGGCCGTTTAGTTAAGGGGGATGAAAGCCCTCAGGCTCCGAGTACTGAGGAGTTGGAGAAGGTTAGGGGGTTTGATCCTAAGGCTTAGGGTGGTTTGTTATTAATTATGTATATGTGAATATGCGTGTGCATGTGTGAAGGTACGTGTGAGGTTCTAGACTGTTGGAATTTTGGAGGTTAATGATGGGTCTTGCGGATGGTGGGTACGTTTATTGTGATGCGTATGATTGAGATGCTGAGATGAAAAGGTCTTTGATGAAGGTTTCTTTGTATATATAATTTCCTTTCTCTGTTTAGTATATACGATATTCCCTGATACGATATATAGCCTAGGTACTTGTGAACACTTCAAGTATACTGTTTAAAAATAATTTAATTCCCTCCAACCCCGAAACACTTCCAATCATGAGAAGACCGAAGTTTATCCATCGATCTCATAGCTAGTAGACTAATGGTAGTAAGAACGACAACAAGAAAAAGAGATATCTTCGGACTATATACCTAAGTAGCGTTAGTATAGCGACCTATCGATATGTATAGGTAACAAGAAAATCGCTAGGATGACTATACACAGACCAAACCATCAAGGAAAAAGGAAAACCCAAATTTTTTTTCAAAAAGAGGTGAAGCTAAACAAATGAAATAAAAGATCCAGCTCGCAATGAATAGCTTTCAGAATCGGCAATAGAGAGATAGAGAGGGAAAGGGTAACTATATGCACCAAAAAAAGACAAATTCCCATCAAACAAAAGAGATAAATGACAAAAAAGAAAAACTCCCAAAACTATCAAAGGTTCGGCCGTTAGAAAAACAGAGGACGCAAGGAAAAAGGGAAATTGACAAAGGAAATATTCATACATATGATATAAAAACATCATGATACTAATTTTTTGTTCTTAAATAGAAAAAGATGGATTAATTGAACTCCTTACTCTCCAGCAGTGCCTCCAATTCCCTCTCTCTCCGTTCGTCGTAAGCCGGCGGAGGGGGTATCGGTGCATCGCCTTCATCTTCATCCTCCTCTCCTCTTCTTGTAGGACTCCTACCGGTTCTTCCGGGGACTGGGCTAGCAACTACTCTTTCCCCTCCTACTTCTCCGTCAACCCCGTCGAGTCCCCAAATCTCCTCTCCCTCTTCATCATCATCCTCAACTCCCAATTTTCTACCCACCGCAACTCTTTCTCTAAAGGCTCGGAGTCCCAGCATTCTGACCTCCAATTCCATTTCCCTATTTTCACTACCAGGCGACCCTCTTCTCGCTTCTCTTCGTTCGATTATTTGTCTCAAACTATTTTTTGCAAAGGCTTCTGTCTTTTTGAGGTCTGCGTATCGACTTAGTAGTTGCGTCTTTTTGACTTCCTGGGGTCGGGCGGATAATGTTGCTCCTCCTCCTGATCCTCCTGCTTCTCTTGTCCCGCTGGCTCCACCGCCAGACGTGGCTGAAAAGAAACCGGCAAATGTGTTCCCACTAGCGCTGGTAAGCGTATGCCCTGAGTGTCCATGCGACCTCGTCCTTCTCCCCTCTGCAGCCATAATAATCCCCATTCCCTGTGCTACCAACGTTTTGAACTTCGGCAATTTTGTAGTATATGCGTCTATTCCACCCCTCCCGCTTCCATTGGTCCCGCCTTGCTCTAGTAAATTTGTGTGAAAGGTAGTTAAGGAGCTTAATTCATTAATTTTTGCTAAATCTGCCGGTGTGAGGAGGGGCGGTGTATCGTCTTCTTCCGGTAATGATGATAAATCAGAGACTTGTGTTAATATTGTGTTTGCGGAGTCAAGGGTTAACCGTATATCCGTTATTGTTGTTTCGAGGGTTTCGAGTCGGAAGGAATCGATGTGGTGGATTATACTTGGAGGCGGAGAATGACGGGGTGGGGAGGATGTAGGTGTGAACCGCGGTTGCGAGGTATCAGCAGCCGATGTGGATGGGGTTGATGTTCCTGGCCTATAAGCGTGAGCAGGTGGCGGAGCGGTGTAGTGTGGTAAACTCGATTCTTCATCGTCTGAGAAATCTTGGGGTAATGTGGGTCGACGGGAGGGGTCACGGTCTGCGAGGGAGTTGGTGGTGGAGTTGTAGGAAGTGCTCCGGATACTGGAGGGTATATGTGGATCGTACGGATCTTGGAAAGGGTCTGATGGCGCTCGAGAGTGGTTTGAACGTGCGGGACGTAGGATTCCTAATTCTTCTTCGGAGATACTTGTGTCCCAGGCATCCGAACCACGGCGTGGGATGGGTGCCCGGCCTTTCTTGTCCTTACGGCGGAAAAGGTCGGCGAAGGGGCGACGTTCTCGGATTGTATAAGATCCCCATCCTGTTTGTGGTATTATAGTGACTTTTCGGTGTAGTACGAGATATAGGACGACGAGGGCTAGGACGAAGACGAGGGTGGAGAAAACTGAGATGAGGATTATGCTGGTGGTATCCATTGTGGTATTATATTCGTTTTATATAATCTGAATTTTTTATTAAATGAAAATAAAAAAAAAGTGGAAGTGGTTGCCCTTCGATGCACAGGAAGGCTGGCGTTCCTGGCTTCTAGTGGGCACGAAGACCCGCCCGCGCTGGTCGTTCGAAGCTCTGGTGAGAAGCTATCGGTGAGGATTGTATACGTCAGGGCATGAGTGTAATTCATATGCTAAAGCCCAGTCGAGTCGAAGGTTGAAGAAAATGGGGGATTTGTATTCGTCCACAGCTGCTGCGATAGTATTATCCAAGCTGTCACCAATGATACCTGGTCCGAGTCAGGGCGGGACGTCAAGGGTGGTGGCGCAGCCGTGTTGTGCAAGTGTAAGATTTGGGGAAGCCACAGAGAAAGGCCCAGTTCAGTTTATCCTTGCGCCGAGACTCGGGATTGGATTGAGGATGAGGGGGCGAACGAACGACCGCCGGTGGTGAGAATTTTCGATGCTCTAATTCGTGATAAAAAAGAATTGTGGTAGAGTCGTAACAAAAAAATAGTGGTTCGTCTTTCTTCCCGTTTTTTTTTTTCCTTGGAGAAAAGGGTCGTTCGAGTTTGAATTTCGAGTTCGAGTTCGGGCAGTCCGGGTTTGACGTTCCCTCTTATTAAAGTTGCAGGGGAATGTGGGTAAGCTGTCGGTCAGTAAGTTCGTTTCGGTCTCGATTGCAATTGTCGCAAGATCAATTAATGCAAGTCTCTTGGCTTTGACCTCTGCGGGAGGCACGGTGTATCCTATATATATACAGAATTTGTCGAAGTTTTTTTTGGAGGTATCTTCTCGCTCTTTCGCTCTCGTTCTCTTCTTTTCTCGGTTTGAAATCTTCTTCGGTGGAGTATTATGTTAGTGACTTTGGCTTGCAAAGGTGCTTTGTGGTGGACCTGGGAACTGTAAGTGGGCAAAATGGGAAGGAGGAGACAAACCCTAGTTTAAAACTAGTTTGAGGGAAGTTGAGAGGATATGAAGAAAGAGGGGGATGTGAGGGCCGGCATCAAAAGGGAGAATTAAAGTAAAAAAAAAAAAAAAAAAAAGGATAATGCCAAAGATGGTCTTCACACGCAAGCAAGGGAAAGAGGTTAAGCAAGTCAACGGTGGTGGTGGTGGTCATGGTGGTGTAATATGCGGGAGAAACATCAGCCTGCCCATGCCATATGCCATGACCTGGGTAGGGCTGACGGAGCTATCTAGTAAGTACTAGCGCCCAGAACCTGGGCCTTGTGGGCACATGTCGCTATTGTCGCTAGCGTTCTGCAGGAAGCTTTTGACGACGCCATGTAGGTGAAAGCAGGTAAGGGTATCGAGCACATGTCTACGTACACCCCCCTCTGTTCTGCCTCTCTAGCTTTTCCCCTTGTGTGAATAAATGTAGATATTATGCATGTACATTGGAAGTATGTACGTACTCCGAGCAGAGCATGCGAGCAGGACTTGAGTACTTGAATAAGTAGCCACTTTTGGCCATCGATGCGTCGATGCAGGGCCTTCAGCTAGCCTCAGACTTCGGGGCAGCTGGGTAGGCGTTCCGGGTAGGTAGGTAAATAGGTGGATATCATATTCGGCTTCTGCAAATGTATCAAAAAAGGTTGAACGATCTCTCTATCTTGCCGGCGTGAGCAGATGCATGTTCAACGTTTTTCTTTTTATTTTCAGTTTTTTTTGGCAAGGAGATTCGATTCCTTTGGCTTGTCCGAAGGGAAAATCTAAAGTTCGGGCCAATCAGGACGGAGGGAGCGAGGGAAAGCTAGGCGAGCCCGAGGTGGGGCCAAGGTCAGGTCCGAAGTCAGGCAAGGTCTGCTACATGTATGTATGCACGTACAGACAGCCACCGACGGAAAACATTACTGTTCTCGAAGACTTCTTCCCTGAGCTAGCCTAGCAGGACTTGGGTAGTTAGTCATCCTTTGATAATAATATTAACCGTGATCGTGGTCATGATCATGATTGTGATCGCGAGGGCGGTCAATCGAGCACCAAGATAATTAAAGCATGTTCATAATTAGGTAGCTAGTAGGGGCAGAGGTAGTAACGTTCCCCTATTGAATTTTGTTTTTTACCCCCTAGGTCATATCATAGTTATCAGCATGAAGGTCCGAAGTAACGTACTGAGTAAGTGCTGATATTGCCAGCAAAAGTCAATCAGTTAGTCAATGCATGGGGTTTCCGGTTACTCCACGCTAAAACGTTTAGACCATGTTTCGATGATTGAACGTAATATTGATTTTGACCGACTGATGAGGGTTTCAGAGGGACATTGATGATTCGATTCGTCAGCTGCTGGAGAGGTGCCCAGGTAATATAATCTGCCTTCCTTGTCGAGTGCAACGTTGGCCAAAAAGAAAAAAACCTTGTCAGTTGGTTATGAAACAGTCTTAATCACAAGCGAGCGTCTTGTTGGAGAAGTATCGCCGATAATAGTATGATTCCTCTTCTTCTTTTCTTTTGCTGCCAGTATACTGCCGACACAACTTTATGTCGGGGAGTAAGACTGATGGGACGATGCATATGGTGGTGGTTTGCAATTGGGCTGGACTGGAGGTGAGTGAAGGAATGGACAGAAATGGTGTCACAACCCGGAATCCGGAATCTGTAGGGCTGGGCCAAGAAAGCAATAGGCCCACAGTAAGATGCCATACAGATGGCTACATCGATCCGTCGATTCCAGCTCCAGGCTGTGGCGGAAGGTGCCGGGGAGGACACTGGACATGTAACTGTCTTGCTCAGTTCAGCTAATCCCCCTGACAGTTTGTTTAAACATATGTCTGAGTATGTCTACACATACATGCATATCTACTCACTGACTAGGAGTTAGTTACGTATGGTAGTGTATAATATGTACTGTTCTACCATTTCATCAGGACATGTACAAGCAGATATACTAGTATACCACCTACGAGACTTGAGTTCGAATGATACATACAATTATATCTAAGATTAGCTGCAAGGGAAGCCGGCAAGCAAGGATGTGCCGGGGTCACCGTATATACCCGGCGACCTGGCCCGAAATTTGATATTGCGTCGGTCGACCAGTTACTCTCCTTTCTTCTGTAGACGGGTATCTCGTATTCTGCATCTCCGTATATCTTGCATCCCTTGTATGCCTTATATCCCTTATGTCCCTTATATCCCCTATATACTATACTACCGCTTAGTACTTCTATCACGAGACTACACTTCTAGCTGACAGGCATACATCTATACCAGCAGAACCTTGTGTTGCGTGTCTCGCACAGACAACACAGACGCCAACACGTCCACGGAACTCGCCCTCGCTCTTTCTTACATACGCCAACTACGCTGCAACCTCTCCTTCATTCGCTCCTCCCTTTCCTCCCTCTTCCTCTAACAGCCTTCCTCCATCTCCCCCCAACCTTCAACCACTGCTCTCTCTCTCTCCCGCTCTCCCGCTCTCTCTTCCTCAGGTCCACGTAAAATTCTACCCTCGCTTCTCTTTAGGTTGTAGCCGGGGGAGTAAGGCCTCCCGAGACCTCGAGGGGGAAAGAATCATGAACAACCCTCAGGGGTACTGCATGGCCATGTTCGGCCACCGCAGAGGCAAGATTATCTTTGGAGCTGTGCTCTTCTCCTTTCTTGCTATCTTCTTCTTCTCGCAGTCGACCGTAAGTCCTTTCTCCTCTTTTTGTCCCTTGACACTTCTACTTAACCGTGGTTGATGCTGATGCCTTTTTTTTTCCACTCTTGTAGAGTACCGTTTACCTAAAGGACTTGGCAAGACCGTGGCTGCACCCTTCCGTTTCCTCCCACGACCTCACCCTCTTCAACCAGGAGGACTACGACCGAAGGATCCACCTTTTAATCCCCGTCACCTCCCCGAACGCCAAGTTCTGCAAGACCTTTTTCTCGTCTGTCGTCAATGGGTACCCACCTCCGTTCCTCATCAATTACAACCAAACCTACTGGCAGGAGGCAATCGCTCGTGCTCAGAAGATCAAAGGGTTTCACGACTATCTAAACACCCGCACTCGCGACGATGATATTATTATTATGATCGATGGTTTCGACGTATGGTTTCAATTGCCTTTGCAGGTCCTGTTATCCAGGTTTTTGAAGTTGGGCGTTCCCGTGGTCTTTGGAGCCGATAAGAAATGTTGGCCGAATGATATGAAATCCGTGGCTTGCACTGCCATCCCTCAATCTCCACTCCCCGGTGACGTCTTCGGGGACGATACAGACCGTCAAACGATCCTTCGCTCTCGTAGGGAGAAATACGATAACTTCCGTCCTCGATGGGTTAACTCCGGTACCATCATCGGATATGCAGCCCATGTCAGGTCGATCTATGATGAAGCTTGGAAGAAGGTTGAAGCAGCCGGACAGGAAGTCGATTCGGATCAGATGATTTTGGCAGAGGTTTACGGTGATCGAGTGGTCAAGGGGGATAACACCATGAGCGTAGATTTCTACTCTACCTTGTTCCAAACGATGACTTACTCCCACAACGATATCGCGTTTGTTCGGAACCCGTCCGAAGAGTGGACTTCCACGACTTTTTCGAAAACAATATCCACCGAAAAACTACCTTTGGAAGATCTAGGGTTGTCCAGCAAATCGCCAAACCCGAACAGGAGTCCCTGGAAATGGAGGAATCTGGCATGGAATAAAGTCTCGAACCGTATTCCGACGTTATTACACTTCAACGGACCTAAGAATTTTATTGATCTTTGGTGGCCCAGAATGTGGTATTACGAAGATGGAGCGAAGTGGACCGAGAAGATCAAGGCCGAACCCCAGAGGGCTGGCGCGTGGACCAATGGGAAGGAACCTCATAAGCTTGGATGGTTTACTTATGAGACTTTGTGCGGGAGGGAAAGGTTATTTGGAGAACCTGAGCCTGCACCACCACCAGCGCCACCTGCTGCAGCACCACAGGCGAATGCCAACGCCAACCAAGGCCAGGGTAAACCATAAATAAAGGGTAAAAAATAATTGAAAAAAATGATATATTGGCGAAAGAGGTGAGATTGATGAAAATACGATGCATCATTTTGGTGTTTTTGTCTTCCTTGTTTCTTTCTTTTCGACTTTTACAGGTATTCACCTACTACTATTACTAGTATTATTATTATTGTCATCATAGTATTGGGTATGCACACGACCGCCGGCCTTGCGTTTTCTTTCTTTTTCCTTATTTCCTTTTACTTTTTCTTTTTAGATATTTTCTTTTAAGTGGTATCGATTATCCTTCTTTTCCAGTACTCCTACCATTAAATGATTTTTTTATATTCGAGGAGGGAGCTTGTTAAGGTTGAGATTTAGTTGAAAGAGACGGAAGAAGATTTGAGCGAGAGCGAGGGCTATGGGCTTCTTTTTTTAAAAAAGTGTATATTATTGAGCCACCGAATTTTTGAATTATGTTTTCCTTACATCTTGATTATGGTATATACATCTACATCCAAATGATAAGTATAGTTTATGTCCATATCCTGTATTCACGGTGTCGCGTGGACAAGCATCCACGAGTCGTGGAATTGAATATCCGGGGCGGCGTGGCTGAGTGCCAAGCCCAACGTCGCTACTTCACGCGCAGAGCCGCATTTCTGTCTCGTTCCGTTCAGTTCACCGTCCTCATCCCATCAACCTTTATACCACAGCACATGTACCATGACACTACACTCGAATTTATAACACCCGATTAAACAACAATGATAAACTCACAATCCTTCCGAGAACGCCAACTTCTCACCGAATTGTACGTTCTTTCCTTCCTTCAACATACCATAAGATAGCAAGAGTAGGCATACTAACCACGTGTCAAACAATCCAGCGCCACCCTTCGCAGCGCTCCAATCCCCGGCGTCTACCTCTCACCTCACCCATCGACCCCAACAACCTGGTACGGCGTAATCTTCATCCGTTCCTCAAAGAATCTATATTCGAACCTACCGATCCGGTTCACCATTACTTTTCCGAATAAATACCCGGACGTGCCACCGTTCGTCGTTCTCCACGCCACATCATCTGGCAGCGACGATATCGATAGGAATTGGAATGGGAATGGAGGTGTGGTTATTCATCCGCTTGTTAGCAGAGGGGGGATCGTGAATAATAGGGGGTTTGGGGGTGTAGGCGGGTATGCTGCTGCTCATACCGGGGCGGTGAATTTGAGGGATTGTTATTCTGGGTGGTTTGAACCGAGGGGGATGGTTACTACTAGTCAGAAAAAGGGGTTTGGGAGTATTGGAAGGAAAGGCGGGGTTAAGCTTGTTAGCACCGTTGTTACCAGTCCCATATCCGCTAGCTTTGCGGCCGCGGCTGCCGCCGGTGGGTCAGGTGGTAGTGGGAAAGAGAAGGAGAAGGAGAAGAGAAGCGCGTATTTTCCGAAGGGGACGTCGCCTGTTGAGGTTATCTTCTGGGTTAGGAGTATATTTACGGATAAATATCTGGATGGGCTACAGAAGCGGTTCCATGAGGAGCAGAACGGGGTGCCTGTGCCGAATACGCCGATTAGTCCGGTGGAGGTTAGGGGTCCCGCGGGGTTTACGCTTGGAACGGGGAATGGAACTGCGGGTGAGGCGGCGGTGATTGTAGATGATGAGGCTTGGAGTTTGTGGAAGAATGATAGGGAGGAGTTGAGGAGACGGGTGGAGGAGGTTAGGAGGGCTGGGTATGGTGATGGAGGGGTTTATCAGGAGTGGGAGGGTGGGGCGGGGATGGGTGGGGATGTTCCGGTATGTTATTTTCTTTCCTTTTTTTTTGTGGTTTTGGGTTTTGGGGGGTATAGTAGGGCTGACTTGAGGTTTTGTAGATTCGGTTTTTGGATTTGGAGAGGGCGGCTTTGGATACTATTAAGGAGAATTTGGGGAGGAGGTTTGAGGCCGAGGGGGGTGATTAGGAGGTTTGATTGCTGGCCTACTTGGGTTTTTAGGGGGGTTATCGTCGTGGATGTTCTTATGATTGAATGAGTAATGGGAGCTTTGATATTGGGGTGGTTTATGTACAGTGGCGTTTTCTTTTTGTTTTTCACCTTTAGATTTCGCATTGCATCGTTGGAATGGGGGGGTTATAGACTTTTTAAGAGAGCGGGTATGTTTTTGGTAGCTATGTATTTCACACCCTATTTATCATCTAAGATGGCACAGCATCTGATTGAAATTTACGACATATAGTCAAAAACCCTCACTACGACTAGTCTCGAGAGCCGCACTACGACGATATCGCCAATATTCCTGAAAACATGGTTTTCGGTTTATGTGCCTTGTAATAGATCTATAGATACCCTGGTAAAATAGTGAAGCTAGAAGCTTGCTGCAACAATTAGAGACATATATATAGGCGAGGACTGAAGTGTTTAACCTTTATGCCCTGCAGTGTAATATTGTCCTACATCCGGCGAAGTTACTTACTTCACCTAGATAAATATTAAATTGCCAGGGATTTTAATGCATGTCGAAGAAGGGAAAGCAGCGCTCACGGGAATACGGCATTGAGAGGGTCCTATCAAATGGTAGTATGCATGTAATCGGGTCTACTTGGGTTCGCTCAAAGGGAGTCGGTGGGTCCCATACTTTCTAGTCTTCCTTGGAATCAATTCTCATTCGCTTTACGAGCAACGTCTTATATAGATAAGTATGAATGATACCAACAGGCCAAGCCGCTTAACTGGGATCTCGCTCAAATGTGCTCATGGGCGCACCTGCATTAACCTATTATCCCTGCCGGCTCCACCACCACAAGGTCCTTTGCAGGGCGAGGCCATAACTTGTGCACGAGTGCGAATATCTTAAGCTTCCCACTCAGGGCGTATGTATATAAATTTATAAATCGACTTGACAGCTCTTCTTCTCTTGTTTCCTCGATTTATCTAGTCTCGTTGACGTCGCAAAGAGAATTTTGTTTGGTCAATTTGCTATTACATCGCCCGGTCACACGCTACATTCGTCAATATATAATATTAATATTAATAATGAGAATGATTTGGCGGACTTTCCTTCCTCCCCTCCTTCTTGCTCCGTTAGCAACCTCCCACTTCCTCATAAATTATCCCGAATCAATCGGCTTCTCAGATGATGACCAATCAGAGTATCCTTGTGGCGGATTCGAAGTCACCACCCGAGACAGCGTCACGGATTTCCCTATTTCGGGCATCCCCATTTCACTTACTACCACCCACCCGCAAGATACCTGGTTCTTCAGAGCCGCCCTCTTAAATGATACCGAGAACTGGGTCAGCTTGTCGCCCGCCATCCAGCAGACTGGGCGAGGTGATTTTTGTAGCACCAATGTTAAGGGTCTTGCTCAATGGGAAGGTCAAGACGCTGTCTTGCAAGTTGTGACTAATGCGCCTGATGGGTTTTTGTTTGGGGTAAGGATAACAGTCATTCCATATTTGGGGATACTTGTCGTCATGGAGGCCCTTTTTTATTGTCTTTGGTTTGTTTATTTTTCTTGGGTTTTCTTATTTTACTAACCTTTTCACGTCTATCTAGTGCGCCGCCATCAGATTCGTAAGCGGAGCGGCCACCCCGCCAGGGAGCGACTGCAAGAACGGCCCACAGGTTGAAAGCGAATCCTCAGATGCGGAAATTATCTTAAACGCCAGCGTTACCAGTACTGTCGTTGCCGGCCCACAGGTCACGGGGAGCCGCACCACTTCCGCTGCCAATGGCGACGACGATCACGCAGGTCATAGCATGACCGTCACTGAGACTGGGTCTTCCTCGACGGAGGCGGCGACCACCACCACTGCGCCGGAGAGCACGGGTACTCCGAATGCTGCGGCCAGATATCGGAACGGGGTTGTGGGGGCTCTTGGTGGAGCTGTGGGAATTGTCGGGTGGTTTCTGATCTAGATGTTGGACGGAGGTAATTATCGTTATAATCGAAGGAGCTTACATTCCTTTGCATGGATTTTGTTTCGATGGCGGATGTTTAAAATCTTCAGCTTTTAGCCATAGCGTACATGTACACTCTCTATCATGGACTCTAGACGAGTCCCGAAACTTAATACGGCCTCGCATTAATATTCCTCCATGTCCTAAATGTTATATAAGCCCAACATTTATGTATTCCTTACAAAAAGCCGCTGTACTTGGTCTGGCTTTTAGTTGAAAAGGTAGACCTAACCTTGCAAGCAATAATCTGGTCCCTCTTTCTCAATCCTTACTACTGCGTTTCTGCCAGTAAATATTTTTGCCTGCCTTTGCTAGTGCCATTATCATTACATTTGGAATGTTGTTTCCGTAGTTTTTATAAATTTATTCGCCATCGCTGAGCATAGTCGGCTGGAGAAGTTGGTTCACAGCGAGGTTATTGACCCCGTTATGCGATGTCCCCTGGCCTTAATAAGTGCTCAGTATAGATACCATATATATATTGCTACTGAGTACTAGTGGCTGGCGCACGGCTAGCCCATAAAATCCTATCCCTCCAGATGCCCGATCGCGGCGCCTTTATATATTTAACAAATTATATATAGGATTTATTGGGCGCGCGGCCTCTGCGAGTGCCTTCATAGCCCGTTTGTCTGAAACTACGCGAGATTAATTCGGAATAATTTCCAATATGTTTGGTGTTTTTAAGTATATGACCTATAGTAGGCTGGATCCTTCTTAGTTTCAAAGGTTGTCCCATGGGTTGGAGCTCTTAAGGCCAGGATCTCTAGGACGATTGTGGTAGTTCGACGCGGCTGTATTGTAGGATTACATTTCAGCGATGTAATATACTATCCTGCTGAGTTCCTGCCTAGACGACAATTTTGGGGGTTATTCTGCGACGTATTGATGTAATCATCTACGACTGGAACTGCAAGGCGTTTCTTTACATTGCGTCTTCATGATATATCCTCCTATCAAACATCTCAGCTCGGTCCTAGGTGGATAGTATACATACGCGAACCGACGTATCAGAATTCAAAACCATGACTCGTTGTTGAAACTTCATGATAGTCGTATCACCATCATCATATCGATCTGGGAGTATAAGGTTACATGCGGCTAGATCCTGGCTAGGTAACCACTTTGTGATACCGTCTTCGAGCACTTTTAAAGCTGAGATTTTGAGGGGTTTGAGACATTAAGTATTGATTGATGCCGAGTACCTGGGTCCACGGATTAGCAGGGTTTCGTTCGATGGAATGTTCGAAGGCTCGAAGCGAGGTGCTTTGTTTGGATTAGTCTGCTTTTTGGCTTTTTTTTGTTTAAGTTTTAAGGCTTTGGAGTATGTGTGTATGGCCATGGGCGTGGATGGTTCCGATTGGTTTTTGCTGTTCATCCGGCGCTGAGAGTATCTTGTAGCTGATACGGCTAAGTACTTTTTCACCGCCTAAATTTTCTAAGCGACGTAGTATCCGTTGGATTTCAAGGTGCGTTCTCTGAATATAGTTACATACATATTAACTAGGCTTGCATGGGAAGCCTCAAGCCTCAAGGGCCCTTTTTTCGCACCAACCCGACCAAATCTCTCGAGTGGTCGATTGAGCAAATATGCAGGGCTGACTATAATTAACAAACAAAAAAGCCGTTGACGTAGAGAATTTCTAGGCCGTGGTACTTTGGATGGAAGGGCTAGTCCTAAAGGGGTTTAGTTCGTCGCGGAATGGTTCCTGATTAGGGATAGTTTTTGTAGGGCTGTGCGTGGAGTTCCGACCACAAAAACAACGCGGACTGGGGTTGTGACTTTTGGTGTGATTGGTGCGGTTTGCGTGATTGGGATAGGCGATGTGCGTGGTGGTTGGGGTTTTGTGGGGATTTGGGGAGGGGATTGGGATTACTTGGGCGGTGATATCATGGTGAGAGGTTATTGAGGTTTAGTACTATGGGGATGTTGGGTGAGGTTGGTGGAGGATGGTTGAAGATAAATATAGAGGGTATCCTCGAGGTTCATTGTCCTTTTTTTTTATCATCATCATCATCATCATCATCATTCGCTTCGAATATTAAGCTTCTTTCGCTTTTCTAAGCAGTTTTTAATATACTTTCTTCTTTCTTCATTCCTCTCGTTCAATTCCAATTCTATTCTAAATAGAGTCCCAATTAATATAATAATGCGTCTTTCAACTTCCCTCGCCGCGACTGCGGTCTTGGGCGCGGTGTCTGTCTCCGCTGCTCCAGCTGCACCCAGTTGTTCAGCAGATAACGTCCTTCGTCACCTTCGCGCCGCAGAGCGTATTGCTTCCGCCTCTGCTTGGTGCAGCACCTACACCGCCACGCCAGCGACTGCGTCCCAAACCTACCCGGCTTGGTTGAATCCTCAATATACGACTTTGACGTCCCGGCTCTCCAGTGCTTGTAGTTGTATTAATACGGCTCCTGTTACTACTACTACTGAGCTACCCTCTCTTACTTTTGGGAGCTATGTGCCGCCTACACCTACGGCTACTGAGGATGCGTATACGGTTAGATCCTCTCCGATGCCTACTATTGTCGGTGGACCGTTGCCATTGCAGACTGCCTCTGTGGAGGATAGTATCCCGCCTGTGGAGTCTAAGAATGTGTTCTTTGGTGGTCTTGCCGAGGATAATTCCACCGCGTTTTTGGCACAGGTTACGTATAAAGCACTCGATGGATCTCCGATTGTCAATCTCGATGATCTGTTGAATGGGCTTGATGGGTTCCCTGTTTGTGGTGCGAATAGTATTACTTTGCAGTTTAATAAGGTTCAGTACAGGGATTTGGTTGTTAGTGAGTGGGATGGTAAAGGGGTTTTGCTTGTTACCGCTGGTGGGAATTACTGCGGTGATGAGGGCGAGCATAACTTCTTTAAGATCTCTGGGGTTGTTGGAAGCGGTGCTGCCGGTGTGGTTTTGAGTGTGGAGAAGGTTGAGCTTAGAGAGGCTATCTCGGCTCTTGATGCGGATTTTGGAACTTTCAATATCAGTGATACCTCTAACAGCGAGGCTAGCACTTTTCGACAGAAGCTCAAGGCCAGGGGATTCGATGGGTTTGTTAATCTTGTTAAGGGAGTTGTGAATGATATCAAGGATGCGGTGGATTCGGCCGGAAGACCTACCAAGAGATTCACTACCCCTCGATACGACTATTACTTGATGAGTAACAACCTTTTCCAGATCAACGAAGACGGAAGAGGCGCTTCTATTACTTGCAACGAGTGCGGTATCAAGGGTGGAATCCAACTTTTCGGATCCGTATCCGCTGATGTTACGAACTGGCAAGCGGTTGGGTTGGTCGTTGGGTTCGATTTGGTCGATCCTGAGTTTAATTTGAACATGGGAGTCGGCTGGAATTTCGAATGGCAGGGGAGTAAGGAAACTGCTTTGTTTTCGGTTATCCCATGGGCTGTTGAGATCCCCAAGATTTTGACCATCGAGCCCGCGGCTAAGATCATTGCGGCTGTGGACTTGGATATCAAATCTGCTTTCCAAATCAAGAATATTGGGTTCTCCGGCAAGTGGAAGACCTTTTCTGTCGGTTATAACCTTCTTACCAAGTTGCCTGTTTTGACCGGTAACCCCGTTCCATCAATCTCTTACTACGAGCCTTACTTCGTCAATGGCGTCTCTCCATGGGGGGTTCAAGAGGCCAAGGTCACTGCATGGATCGGACCAAGAATTGGAATGGAAGTCAATGTCTTGAGCGGGTTGGCACGTGGAAGTGCCGATGTTACGGTTCAATTCCCTGCTGTTCATATGGAGGTGAAGTTGGACTCTTTGGCGAAGTGTCCGGGTGCTAGTGGGTTGGATATGTGTGTCGGACTTCATGGTGATGCTTTGATTAGGGGTACTGCTAGTGCTAGTGCTGGGCTTGTGGGGGTTGGAGAGGCTGGGGTTGAGTATGAGATTTTCAAGCATGATTTTGGGACTTTCTTGGAGAAGAACTTTTGGATTGATATTTGAGTGGATCTTTGATTCTTTTTCTATTTTTTCCTAAATTTTTTTCTTCTTCTGTTTATTATGCATTGCTGGGTCATTCATTTTGGTTTGAATTGGTTTGGTAATTTGGGGGGATTCGGTCTTTACTTACTAGTATATATACGGTGGATATGATTGTTTGTATGATTGATTTTTTATGAAGTGTATGGTATATACGTATATACTTTACTCACCCTCATTTAGATTGTAGATTAGTTGGATAGACTAGATATAATATAATGTATTATGCATGGTATTGCTAAGTTGAATGATTCGAACTGAAAGTAGTATCGAGTGGCATGAACTTGTAGTACCTAAGTTGGAGATTGATAACAAGATGTATAATACAAGATATCTAGATGCGTGATATAAATTTAGAAACATGCCTGTCTATCAAACTTGGCTGGCATGTCGATCCAGGTAGTACAAAGATATCTCAGAGGATGGATACAGCCCGGTGATGGCTGTTACGAGGTGCTTGGGCGGTTACCTGGGCTACGGCCAAAATTGAAGTGTTGAAAAGCATCTGTCACAGAAATATCATTGAAGTACCTGACATCAACCTCATCTACCCATCGCCTTCTGCATCTAATTGCTCTATTGCACCAGCTAACTAACTTCCACCCCATCAATAGGTATGTATTCATCCCATTCTGCTTTGGTGCGTAATTATCTTCTCCAATGGAGCCCCACATGGCGGACACGAGGTCGAGGCCATTTCATTTGCTTCACTTGAGCTTGATGATCTCATCCTTCATCCACCACTACCATACACAGCCCTACCAATCCCGGGAATGCATTTGCCAGATCTACCTCTAATTCTGTACTTTGAGAAAGTGTGGGTGTATGTAATAGCTAGCGATGAGCGGACACGAGAAACACCACCCAGACAGACCGCTACCAGCCATGCCGGTCACTCCACGACCACCGATCTCCTCGGTTCCAACGAAAGAACTAAAGCCCGTCAAGAACAGAGACAAAAACAATAGAAATAGATTGAAGAAGAACTCTGCGAGGAAGTCGGCTGATCGTTTGACTTTATCATCATCATCTTCTTCATCTGGTTCTGGGGGTGGGCAAGATGCTACTACACCCAGATGTGCCTCTGCTAGACTTGGGGATCCGGATATTACTCCGAAACCTCTGAATATCACAAAGGCTCTGCCGGTGGATCCACCTGCTAGTAGAGGTAGCGTTGATCTTCAAGTCCGAGAGACGATGCAGTCTCGTTGGTCTACCTCCACTTCGGATGTTGCAAGTGGCGTCTCCAGGAAGGAATCAAAGAAAAAGATCTTTGGCATTACCATTCCGTTCAAACGAAGGGTTAAGAGCGAACAGATGCCCGCCAGGCTCAAAATCAGCTCTGGATTCTTTGGAGGACGGTTCGCCGGGAGCAAGCTTAGCCTCAGTCTCTCCAGCCCGAAGTATAATAACAATAACGGCAACAACATCAACAACAATAATGCTGCTGAGCGTGAACGGGAGCGCCAGTGGCAGAGCTCTAGAGCTTCTTCGACGATGACTGCACAAGGCCAGGATGGGGCGCTGTCGGATGATGACACACCTACGAATCATCATCGCTTCGACAACAACTACATGCATGACGAGCAAACTTTGCGATCTCGGATCCCTCAACGACGTCACACGCTCACAGGATCCCTTCTCGGGATGTCTGATGTCGTTGCTGACTATGATTTGGTTAAAAGTCCTTCTCGCCGTTCTTCTGTATCGATCTATTCTTCCAGCTATCCCGACAAGAGGGTTTCTGTTCAAAACTTTCTTTCTCTCTTCCCAAAACCACCAAAGAGGGAAAGTGCGGACGTTATGCAAATGCTTACCAGAAACAGCACGATGCCGTATATCCCTGAGACGAATGAGTATATACGAGGCCAACCGACTCGGGGATTTAGCAATCCGCTCCCGATTAACATGAGGTCTTCGCATCTCCAACTTCCCAACCAGTGGCAGACAAACTCAAACTATTACCAGTCTCCGTACAACCACCCTGCTATGAGCTCCGTGTTGAGCCCGGATTCATATACCACCCCCCTGAAGAGGAAGCCCGTGCATGTTCCAAATTCGGAACCCAGATCGATTCTATATAACGTTGCCCACAAGAAGCCCGTTCTTAGTTATTTGGATCTCCAAGTCACGGCTGATATTGATACTATCGAAATTGGGGAGGAGAGAGAAATCTGGCTTGCTATTGAGCTTAATGGAAGCCTTGCAAATAACCGGGATGTCGCGCATTCTAAGGCTAACAGCTTGGACGTTCTCTTTCTACTTGACTTATCGTAAGATGCTAATCCCAACAAAGAGGTGCAATAAATGAATATTGACTTTTTATTTACAGCCAAAATATGTCTGAGCAAGCAGTTGCAACTATGAAGTCAACTGTCGGATACATTCTCGAAAATATCTCAGGCTCTCGTTCTGATAGTTTTGGTATGGCGGCTTTCACAAGTACATCGGCCTGCGAAGTCCTCATGCCGATGGCTCCGTGTAGCCATCAGGCCAAACATCGCGCTTTTTCGCTCCTCGATAACGCACGGACAACTTCTGATCCATTTATTGTCGAAAATTCCATCTCAAACGTCGTCCGCGCTGCTTGTTCGATGTTCATGCCTGGTTTCCAGGGCAAGAACAAGAACCTTATAATCTTTAGCTCCGCAGTCCCCGCAAACCAAAGTAGTATGGCCGATGTTGGAGGATTCGAGGATGTTAGAATCCACGTTATTGGCGTCGGTTGTGTATACTGGCCTATTAGTGAGGTTATTTATGCTGACTCTAGAGATGGCGGTGGAGGGTTTTGTTTTCCAACTTCGATGATGGATGTTACGACCCTCGAAGATGACCACTCTACAAAATTGCAGGCTATAACCCGTCGTTTTGTTCGGGCTTTACGAAGTGCTGAAAGTATTGGAATGATGCGAGATGTCACTCTTACCCTCAAGCCGGCAAAAAACAGTAAAATTAAAGCAGTCATTGGAAAAACAGAACTTGCGACCCTGCGACCCGGCGAACGTGCTACAATCATGGTTCGCATGGAGGTCACCTCGATTTACCAAAAACACCACTCGCTAAGCGAGGATGGACTAGAGGCTCTTGAGGAAGGGCTATACGCCACTTTGGGAATGGAAAAGATGAGAATCCTACAGGTTGACGTTGGGTACAAACATAGTTTGCTTCCAGCGGGGACAATACTTACTACCACTGCTACGGCGGATGCGACAATTGTCAAGAAGAATTCACCTTGGAACTTGAGGTATTCTGGCCCCTCTCGTGCTTCGTCCATTTACGAATCTGATGCCAGCCGAAGGGCTCGCATTCCACACCTGCTTGGGAACATTTCACCGACTCCACGACAGAATTTTGTGAGGAAAGCGTTGATTCAGAAAATCGTTAGCGAACATAAGAACCCTAAGGATGCATTGATTGCTATTGAGAATATTGCGAGGACTACGGAGGAGAAAGATTTGGATTATTGTAATGTGGTTAGGGAGTTGAGGTATCAGATTAGGATTTGGAATGGAAGAAGGAGAGGGAGGGTTTTGGGGTTTGGTAGTGGAGTTGGAGTCGAAGTTGGTGGTGGTGATTTGAACTTCCGGGGCATAGATATAGCCGGGTTTCGAGTTTCATCTGCGCCTGGGAGGGTGGCGGCGGGGGAGGGAGAGAAAAGGTTGATACGCCCGTTTAGCTTTGAAGGGAGAGCTGAGACTTCGTTGGATACCGAACGGTTCGAAAGCAAGGAGGAAGAAGAAGATGTGGGGCCATGGACGCCTGGTTTGACAAACGGCAGTAACAGTGTTGACGAAGAGGCTGAAATGGTCGGAAGGGTCGGATACGCTATTGGTGGTTATGAAGGGGATGAAGAAGAAGGAGAAGTTGGCGGTTTACGTGGAGGAAGAAAGTTTGAAGGAGATAAGCAAGTGGGCAGTAGTCCCATGACTGTTATCTCATTCGATCAACGACGACAACAGCAACGACCGGATGATTCTGCGACTAGATTGTGGAGAAGGATTGAAAGGGCTGGGGAAGGGGGAAGTATTGGAGGTGGTAGCAGTATAATTGACAATGTCAGCGTTTTGGAAGGTGTTGAAGGTATTGTTGGCAGTAAAGATTTAAAGAAGGAAGGAAAGGGGGGTGGAGGGGATGGTGGAGGGGATGGTGGAGAGGATGGCGGAGAGGTTATGAGGGTTGTCAGTCCGGCAGGGACGCTGAGGGATATTAAAGAGACTGAATTTTCGCCGTTTATGATTTAGGAGGGTTTGGGGGTTTTCTGGGGCTTGGTTTATATGGCGGGTGTTTAATCGTTTATTGTGGGAACGTATATATTGTTTCCGTCTCTTTGCAAGGGCATGGCATTAGAAGGTGTACATTCGTATATATATATTATTATTATGCATGGACAGATGGGGTGATAGCTAGTAATACATATTTCGGGGTTTGGTGGGTGTCAGGAGCTTGGGTATAGATAGCGGGGAATGGAGCTGGTATAGATAACTCAGTGGGTCTTCTGAGTGTAGTTTGGACTAAGAATGGCCAATGGTGGTCGAAGAAATAGGGAAAAAAAGGAAAAGGTAGAAGAGAGAGAAAGTAGTCAAATTTTTAATGAAAGCACCCTGCTGTCATTTTCTCCCAAATTCTTCCCATCCTAAACTTTCCCCAACTACCCGCAAAATCACCATATAAAATCACCTTCTTCTTGGTGATAGCCTCAATATCCTTTATAATAACCTCCATGGGCGTAACGAACGCGATAACCCCGGCATTACTATGACCTACAAGCATTCCTACTACCTGAAAATCTTTGTTGATAACCCAACTTCCTGAATCACCACCCATTGCGAAAGGGTAGCCGTGTTTTCCGATTATGGCTCTTTCTTTGGTGAATAGATTGTTGTTGTCGAAGTCGATTATGTGGAGGGAGGTGCTGACGGTGCCGTAGGTTAGGTCTGTGCTGCGGCCGAGTTTGCAGACTTCTTGGCCGGGGATGAGAGGGCCGATTGAGAGGATTTTGGCCTCAGGGAATCTTTTCCAGAGCGGGGATTTGCATACTAACTGTTAAAAAGTTGATTAGGGATTTGGGTATGGTTGTTAAGGAGGTAAAGGGGTTTGGAAACTTACGACATTGGCGGTTAGGATATTTTTTCTCATCTTTATAAGACCCCAATCGATTGAACCTCCCGTTTCGGGATGGATCTTGTAACCTGATGTCACGAGGACTTTTCCGAAGCTACAGTCTCGTTCCTCGAGTTCCTTGATATTTTCCGCGGAAGCTCTTTCTAACTTTCTAACTTCAGCGTCGTCGGGTTCCTGGTTATATTCCCTCCAATATTGATTCTTTGCAGCACTTATTTCATCCTTCAACTTCTTATGTGCGAGTTTTGCCTTGTGTATGAAGTTTCTATGGTCGCACGATGCCGGAGATACAACACGTGCCCTACCCTTTGACCTTAACCTTGATTTCCAACGAACGGCTGAATGTAGAACTTCCTTTTTGTTGAGATGGCGTAATCTTTGGTCTATTAAAGCCTTTGGAGCGGTTGCCGGCCGAGTTGGTTGGAGAACGTGATGGCATGATAATCCGAAAGATTGGTTCTTCATGGACGGATGGTCGAATTGGATGAACCCACCGACGGTGCCGGTGCCCCAGGGGATTCCCTCAACGCCGATACTCTGTCCGGGGAGACGGATCGATTCGTAGTTCCTATAATGCGATCTACACCGGTCTATATATTTAGTTCGATCATCGAAGTAATACTCTATGGCGTAGAATCTTTTCACGCCCAGGATTTCACGGATGGCGGGGCAGATGAAGGTCTCGAAGTTTTGCGGTTTTGGGGAATCGGAGGTGATGAGGAGGGTTGGGATGGAGTTTTGGATTACGAGGTTTAGGGAAATGACTTTTAGACCGAGGTAGGAGATTTCGGGGCCTAGTCTTTGGAGGGTTGGGTTGAGGGAGGCGGTGAGGGGGTGGGTTAAGGGGAGGGGGGTGATGGTAGGTCTCCAGTAGGGGATTGTGTAGGAGGTGCGGACGGGGCGGGAGCTGAAGTAGATGCTTCTTGAGACCATTTCTTTTTATGTTTTTTTATAAGGAATTTTAAATTTTAGATATAGTATGATTTTAGTGAATAGTATGAGGGTTTATGTGGATTTGGGTGTATTGGTTCAAATTGGTCGCACTGTATGTTTGGTTGATTGTGGTATATGTCAAGATAGGTATCATGTTGAGCCAGGAAGAGGGAGGAACAGGGAAATTCATGGGAGGTTCGTATTATATACACTCGCTGAGGTCACGATATGTATCCTATTATAGTAGAGGGTTACATCTAACCACGATATTCCAGTTTATCAATTCAATAGAAAATTAAAAAACTACTAGCTACGTGGGTGACGAAGTCAGATCGGTAGGTAGCTCTTCTCATTGTCAGGGGAAGTCTTGATCAGCTGAGGCTTTTTTATATAATCATCCACTGTTAATTGATCGCTTGTTGAAGAACTAAGATCTGATGAAGTTGCATCGGTGGGATTTTTTTGTTTTTTAAATAATCGTCCGGGGAGCGTGAGGGCAGGTTTGAAGATTGTTGTGTGGTATTTCTAGAATAGGTATCTTGGGCGGTGTGGTCTCCACGTGGGGGTTGTGGGATCGTCTGGGAGGGGTGATTTCTGGGGTTGATCGTTGTGGATTTGGTGAGTTGGTGTAACGGGCGGGGGTAGATCCTTTTGAATTTTGGGATCTTCTGTTGCTGATCGGATTTTGGTTATTTGGCTTAAGTTATGGGCTTTTTGATATGCGGGTAGAATCTGAGGAAACTGTATAATTATCTGGGTCTAGAAGGATATCCAGACACTGGAATGGATGGTCGCCCGGGATAACAAATTTTTAGGCTCGTACCATTCGTCTTGCAAATTTTTTTTTTTTAAAAAAAAAGAAGAAAAAAAAAAAAAAAAAGGTACAATAGTGCGAGGACATTATCATACTTGAGCTTTAAAAATATCAACCGCTCAACTGCATGATGGTGGTTTTATTTGTGTAATATAATACATAGATTCTCAGCAACGCCGTTCGGGGGTCTGGGTACGGGACAATTCTCTATGGTATCTGGCAATACGTTCCTGGCGTCGTTTAGCTGCCATATTGTTAAGTTACGACCGCGGCGCCTCTCCTAAAAGTATCAGTGCTGGTATCTTGGCGAAGCGGAGTCATTCCCATACCCCTCGCCCAATCATCCCGACGAGTTTCCCTTATCAGGTCGTCCGTTAACTCCTTACGTCTTTCATAATGTTTACGTTCCCCAACCACGCTGAGCACACACCCGTGCATGTGAAGTGTCTTAGTAGTACTATTCGCAAGTGCCAGAAGCCCCGCTGAGCCTACGAAAAGGCAAAGCAGAAGGATCTTCCCAAACTGTTCCACATTGCCAGCTAACGCGGCAACAAGGTATACGATCACGGTTGCGATCGCGGTAAACCAACCTTCCAGCGTGTGTTCCCGTCTAAGCCATTGTCCAGATGTCACGGCTTTCAGATCATTGACGTATCCTTTCATTCTGATCCAACGGTCTTCGCTGAGGAGGATAAGCAGATCGCCCTTTGCCTCTCCTTCGTCTGCACCGGCCCAACCCGGTCGGCTTCGTTCTTGGATTATAAGGAAGTTCATGAACCGTGCGGCCATAAGGCTGCCGCACATGGTGAGACCCCACCAGTCTCCGGTCAGAGTCAACAGGATGATAACGACTATACCCCACGATACTGCTAGCAGATAGGCGGCTATAGGTATAATGCTGAGTTCCTGGCCGGGTAATAACGCCAAAAATAATCTATGGTACCACGTTGTCGGTTCTGGGACCTTATCGACTTGGATATAAGTAAGTTTACCGGTCCTTCCGACCCGTTGGAGGTAGAAAACTGTGGCGGGGTTTTCGACTCGGAAGACGTAACCGGATGTGAGAGCGCCGCAGGCTGGGTGTTCTCCGGCGTTTAAGCCGGGGGCTTTTTGTTGCAAGTGAAGACCGGGGACTAGAACGAAGATGTCGAGGATTGAAGATGTCCCTGTTAGAATAGTGCGTTCTTGAACGGTTCCAATATCGGCGAGTGCGACGAGGCCGGCGGCGTCTAGTCCAACGTTCTCGATTCTTGTATCGACGGGTGGGTCTAAAGCCATCTTTTTGGGAGCTATTAGTAATTTTTGCCCCGTCGGCTTTTTTTAAAATCCTTACCCTTTCAACTTTTTCCCTGAGATACATTCCTAAGTATTGTCGAAGACTAAAGCTTCCTTGTCGAATTGTGTCAAAGGTTTGTTGAGAGGATGGTAGTTCATCGGTAGGCAGCAAGGCAGCCTCCATGATACTGGGATTTTAAATTTGAGAGTGCTTTTAGACCTTATATTCTATAACAAAAAATCGACAAATAAGCTTTTGCATCATACACATATGTAAGATCGGTTTAGAAGGTTCTCTCGGAAAACCGTGAGGTGCTAGATGCGCAAAACCCCTCCCGTTCACCCTCCGATTGTTCAAAAACAAGTGACTTGTTGTGCATATAAGCTAAAGCGAAGTTTTGCCATGCCTACGTGCTGCTGCAAAATGCAGCCAAGCTCCCAATGATATTTTTCCCTTTCCTCTACTAGTGCCAAAGGATCCGGCTATTCTTCCCTGTACAGCTGTTCGATTGTGGGGTTATTGGCAGGCCGCCAATAGAGTATAGATAGGCAGTGAAACCTGGGTACTTATGCTGTTCGGTTTATTGGCTTAGCTCTCGGTCAGATGAGAGAGGTATTTCCGCTCCTGCCAACTTTTAAACCGGCCTGGGGGGATTGGAGCCATGCAGTTGGCATGCTGCATACCGAACCTTTGGGATGTCAATATATTAATACTCCCCTCAAAAAAAAAAAAAAAAAAAAAAGCGGGGTTGGGTTTACAGAGTCCGATCTGGGGGCTGATAAGCCGATGGCGTAGCTATAGAAATCTTGCACCATCACATAATTATACTCAATTGCTTGTGACAAAACGGCAAATCTCTCCTAGGATCCTTCGTACCAAAAAACTCTACCTGGAAGATGTAGCACTCAAATATATATTTTCTTTCCTCAGAATCGCAAAAGCGGCGAACCGAAGGGGTGTTTGGACGATTGAGATGAACCAGGCATGCACCAAGTCAACATTGTGGGCTGCATGGTGGGTTTCTCAGGTTTGCGAGTGTGGATCTACAGGGTTCTGTACCTTCGTCCAAGTTTCTCGCTTGATAACAAACGCATAATCCTTGCATAGTTTATCCTTCAAAGGATAGCTGCTCAGGCTTAATACGACTTTATTATACCCCACCTATAGCTCCCAACCATCCCGTCTCTTTGGTGAGACTCCCGTTGGATCTGAGGTTTAACCAGCCGTCCCAGTCTGGGGGAACCTCTTGGCGCAACTACAACCATCGGTTCTTGTACTACGAACTTCTCGCGCAATATCCCATCAGGGATAGACACACACGAGGGATCGTCCAATCAGGTAAATTCTTCGTCGCCACTCGGCGCAAGTAATGTGATCAGTTTGTCGTTGGTGGATTGGTATCTTACAACAGAACTTTTGGAATGGGTGGGGGAAAACGGCTTGGGGCGTGCATATTAGCTTGTAGATTTTCAGTCAGCACTCGAGAATGACCCACTAGTCTCTTATGCCTTTAAAAAAAAGTCGCGGTCCGTTCCGGTTTCAATTCTTTGGTTATCCCTCTTCCTGACTTTAGAAGAATTTTGGAAAGAGGTGGACCTTTCAAATTCGTGAGCGAGCCAGTGGCTTTTAAGGCTGCGATATTTTAACGACTGGCTATAAATAGGCCTGTATACTAAGTGCTAGTAGCGAGGTTTTGCTGTTGAAACTAAGATTTATCTCCCAGCCCTCAAATCGAGCGCGAGCAATCCATACACCCTCGTCCCTGGCTTTTCGGACGCCGTTTCAGGGATGACGAATATTTGGGTGGGCTGGAAAGTTTTCGGAAGGTGGGGTAAGAATTAATGTAGCTCGAAGCCGTCTTTTTCCTTTTTGACTGCAATCGATTTAATATTTCGAACGGCACAACTGCATAATGCAAGGTCCGGGGTGCCATTGTGGTGTCCTTTTGCGCTTTTTCCGTTGGATTCATGTGCTACTGGCTAATCTATCCGCTTTGAAATCCCGATGGGCCAGTTCCATAACTCAAGATTGCTAGGAGTACAGGGTTTAGACGCCCGTTTTCTCGTCGCCGGTCTTGGGGATATTATTAAAGAGTATCTAAAGCCTATGATATACTCAAATGCAGATGTGTGGGCCAATAGATAAATCTCATTATAATAGAGAAAGCCCCCCTTAAGCTTTAATAATCTTAACTACTTGATACTATCCTTTTGGTAGGTTCTGGATTATGAACTGTTGAGGCTATATATTTTTCGACCCTGCACAACTTACGTATTCCATAGTCTCGATTCCTTCATTATATACAAACCCCTGGTTATAAGAATAGGCCTATCGATAGTGATCGGAGATGTCGGATGACCGCGAGTCCATGGAATGGTACAGTCGGCTGGAGCCACCTAGAAATCCGACACGCCAGCCCAGGTTTATAACATTCAGGGCGCCGGATAATGAAATTTACAACGCCCGTTGCGCAGCGATTACGGACGAAATCAGTAAACAAGAGGAGAAGAAAAATATCGCAAAGGAGAAGCGGGCGGTAGTATGGGAGGACTGTCGGCGGCAGTTGGATGATTTGGGAAAAAATGCTCCGGGGGAAGTCAAAACTTTGGCTGACGCACTCGCCAGAGCGATGACCAAAGAGCGGAAACCGGGTATGACGGACAAAGAGAGAGCACGGAGTGAGTTAGCGGTGATAGAAGGGAGACTAAAGGCGGTTGATCAGTATCTGGAGATTGCGAACCAACCTTTTGATGAAAAGAAATTGAAAGAAAAAATCGAAGCTCGACTCCAAGAGACCAAAAAACGAGACGGAAAAGTAAAATCGAGGGAGCAGGAAGTGAAGGAGATTTGGCGCACCATGGATGATATTCTAACCCCCAGAGCTGATAGAACCGTCAATGATCCACTAAAACTTTGGGATAGATGGAGGCTAGGTGGTGGTAAAAACATAGAAGTACCGGAGCTGGTAGTCCCAAAAGAAGGAATGGATGAAAAGGGGGAGGAGGAAGATCGAGGGGAAGGGGGAGGGGGCAATGAGGAACACAAGAATAAGGGCTATGGGTACGACCAGCAAGCTACAGGGGAGATAACATGGTGGGGAGAGTATGAAAAGGAAGTAGTTATAGGGCTGGAGGTTGAGGGTAAAGACGGAGAGGGGGAAGAACAATCAACAGAAAGTCACCCGAAGACTAATGGAATAATAATCCCAACAGGCTGGTTACCGGAAAACCATGAACCTACAGGAAGGCTAGGGGGGTTCAGTGAGGAACCGGGACTGATAAGCCCAACAGAGGAAAGCAAACAGGGAGGTTTAAAAGTCCCTACCCCCCCGAGGCAAAATAGGAAGCACAGTCTGTCCTCCGATGTAGAAAGTGAAGATAATATGCAAGAAATGGGAGATGAAGAAAAAATACAGTTAAAGATTACGAATGCGAAGGATAGAAAGAGGAATGAAATCAAGCGGATGTATAACAAAAGGAGGGTATTGGAGGACAAGAAGAAAAAATTATTGAGAGAAGTGGAAATGCTGGATGAGGAATATAGGACCAAGATGGATGCAGCAGAAGACCGCCAGTCTGACAATAAGTGGCAAACCGAATTTAAGGAACAACGGAACCGGAAGGATGAGTTTGAGGAAATGCGTCAAACTTGGGAGAGGGATTGGAAGGCTTTCAAGAAAGACGACTTCCGCATACACCGGACTGAAATTGTGAGGGAAGCCGACGTTCCAAACGGCAAGTCCACCGTACCCCGGCTCCTAAATAAGACCACCGAATATAAGTACCTAGAGCATGTTCACAACGAAGACAAACTGAACAGACGACAAAAAGCCTTGAAAAAAATGGAAGAGCTTGAGGCGGAGTTCACGAAAGTTATCGAGGTCAAAAGAGAGGTGAATGAATTGAAAGATCTAATCACGGTCCTCTACCGGGAGAAAGCCGTCGAGGGGGATATAAACGATTCATTTAAACAGCCGCCACCGAGAACCCGGGGAAAACAGCAGAGCCATGTTTCTGGGGCACGCCCTAAATATGACAAGTTGGAAATAGGCCAGATAAGGGTATTAACAATATGGCCGACGGAATATGTGCAGTACCCGTTGATTTGTTCGCTCGAAACCCATCCCTTGCAAGCGGATGTTAGCAAACCACTAGATTACGCCGCCCTATCATACTTCTGGGGACCGGAGACCCCAACAGCACATCTTTACCTTCGCCAAGGAGGCTATAATAGTCCTCCTCTGAACGAATCTAACTGGGGGTCGATAGCGTTACGTTCTAAAAGGATTAGTATTCGTGCCAACCTCTTTCGCGCATTGCTTCGGCTTAGGGATACCAAAAAACCCGTTAAACTCTGGGTGGACTTTTTGTGCATCGATCAAGACAATGCGAAGGAGAAGACATCGCAGCTTCGTGAAATGGTCAAGATATACCGCACAGCGGACTCTGTTTGCGTTTGGTTAGGCGAGCCTGACAAATACGGACGGATCAGTAAAGCCATGAACTTCATCAAGACTATCAAGGATTTCGCGATGCTGGATACCTATGTGAAGGACGCACATAGAGCGGAAGAGTGGCTCGCTATTTCTGAACTAATGAGAGATCGGTGGTTCTCACGACGCTGGGTTGTCCAAGAAATTGCCTTAGCGAAGAAGGCGACTATTCGCTGTGGTCCAAACGAGGTACAATGGCACGATTTTGTCGACGCTGTTTCGATCTTAGTCTCAAACCAAGCCAACATTAGAAAGCTATTTCACACAAGATTATGGAGAGACGGGCCAAACACACTTGGAGACGTACAATTTTTCGGGGCAAATGTTTTGATAAAGGAATTGAGCACGTTATTCTGGAGGGCGGAAGATGGCACCATCATCAGGCCGATCAAGAGCCTCGAGTCACTAGTTACCTCTCTCAGAACGTTCGACACTTCGGACAAACGTGATCTCATCTATAGCCTCGCCTTCATCGCCGCCGATACATTTCGATATTTCAAATTTGATCTGGTTCACGAGACAAGATCCGATCAGGAAACAAATCCTGAAAGATTCGCATTCGTTAAAGACTTCATCAACTACGAAAAAAACACCGCCGACGTTTATAAGGATTTCGTTTCATTCTGCATTGAGGCGGGGAGGCAGAAAAATAAATACCCTTTAGACATTATTTGTCGCCCTTGGGCGATGCGCGAGGAACCTTCAAAAGCCAACGACAAAGCTAGCAATTATACTTTGCCATCTTGGATTGCCTTGTTATCGAATTCGGTCTTCGGAGAGCCAGAACAGATCTATAAGGGCCGCAAGAACGGGGAAAGCTTGGTTGGCCCTGCTGGACAACCGAAGTATTGGGCCTCAGGCGATAGGAAACCCACCGCAAAATTTGAACTTGAGGATGGGGAATACCTAAGCAAGTCGTTACATTCTTTGAACGAAGGGACTTCCAGCTCGACTGGTGGGCCTCGACCATTTCCTTGGTCCCTGGCCGTTAGTGGATTTGTCTTAGCCCGGGTCAATGAAGTGTCACCAAGGAACAATGGAGGGCTAATTCTTCAGGAATCTTTAAGAATGGGCGGCTGGGACGGAATCGAGAATCTAGGCGAAGAAGACTTTGTGCCCGACAGAGTATGGAGAACGCTGGTTGCCAATAAAGATGCGACGGGCCAGGTTCCGCCAACGTGGTATCAAAAAGCTTGTCTCCGTTGCCTGGAAATAGCAGATAATTTTAACGGTGGAGACCTAAACGTCTGCCAGCTCTTACAAAGCTGCTCAGGCATGATGGAAACATATCTAAAAAGGGTGAGGAGTGCAGTCTGGAACAGGAGCTTTTTCAAAGCAACAACTATAAGATTCGATTTTCGTGACCAGCCCGTCTTGCAGCCAGCCCAAGGGGCTTCAAATGGCGTCCAAAAAGGACCTTCAAACGCTGAACGCGACGAGGTGGATAACCCATATTCTAATCTAGAGGATATCTCGGAAGGAAATAGCCACGACGACCCTCTTTTGCTTCCTGTCCCTGATTTTTTTGGTTTGTGTCCTGGGGACACGCAACCTGGAGATCTCGTTTGCATCATTTACGGTTGCAGTGTTCCAGTAATTCTACGGAGGGTCTCTAAAACTGATACTTACAATGGCCAATTCCCTCATCCTATGCCAACTCTTATTCATAGAATAATCGGCGAGGCATACGTTCACGGGAAAATGGATGGCGGAGCAATCGATGGATACAAAACTAGGATAGCGTGGGAGCCAGAGCAAGAGTTTAAATTGGTTTAGAATGGTCTCGTTTGTTTAGAATGCATATTGGCCAATTGAAAGGTCAGTAGCCGTGGGGGACCGTTTACGAGACAATGGGGGCCCCACAGCAAGCTTAAAGCGCAAAGCCTTAAGTTATATCGGTTAAGTACATCTGCTGATACTTTCTATCCGAAATAGAACTTGAGATCAAGCGCTTGTGTTCATGCAGGTATCTACATTTCGAGTTTTGTCCCTACGTACTCTTTTCGTATCAGCAACCGGTTAGCACCAGATATCTTCTTTTGTTCCTTTTCAGAACTAAGATTTCCGGATCCCCAGTTCTCTATTCAAAAGTTTGGATCAATCGCGATGGTATAGACTACTGAAACGTCCAACTGAAAGGGAGGGTTACCAAGAACTCCCCTCTGCGTGGGTTGGGTGCACGGGACCGAGGCCGGCTGTCATTGGGCGGATCGATTTATTTTGCGTTTTGGAGTGTTGTATTTTCCTTAAAGCTGAGGAAGGTTGAGGCAACTATAGTGTTATATTGCTCAAAGAAGTCTGTTTCTTTTGGGGGATTCTGGAGCAGACCGAGACCGCCGGTTGTGCTCCGTACTTATACTACGAGAGTACTCTGCTCCAGTGGCTGCGAAGTGGCCTCGAGTGTTGGATTTTATTCAGCGGTTGTGTTGTAGAACTACTACTGTGCCATGAGCTTGTCTAGTTTCGAGAATGGAATTGCTGCTACTTTCAACGAAGTCTTAGTTGCAGACGACCTCGAAATTAGCTACTAGTCGACACGCCCTTAAATTGTTTTTCCCGTTGCACCTGGATGCGACAAAACTTTGAAATCAACTAACCCTAAGAGTACTTTCACTTGCGCAACTGCATTGCATAAATTTAATTGCTCTGGATAGCCACCATCAGGTGGCCAAAAGTCCCAGCAGTTCATGCCCAAATCAATGAGCACGAGGCCAAATAGTTCATACAATGTGCTCTAACGCCTCAGCAGTTGGGAGTCATTTATATTTCCAACCAATAGAAACCGACCAAGGGATAATTCCCAAGTCGGGTATAGCACGAAGCGGATTTGTGTATAGCCGATATCGATTATCTCGCCTCTAGTCTCGACATCCGTTTCGAGAGAATAGCATTGCCTCTCGAATTTGGAAATATCCTTTCTGTATGCATGTACTGCTGGTAGCGATGCATCAAGGTTTATACTCCAGGCTTGTCAGACACAGATGAGACAGGCATAGCTTCGGAGCGGACTCAGAACGACAAACCGGGGTAACCCCTGTCGGCTATCGCGGTCCCGTCAGTCGCTAGTAATCGTTTGCGACCCGGCAGGGGTCTTTGAGACTAGGCAATGCTATCTCGGGTTCGCCTTGCGTGTAAGTTAGATATCGTTAGGCATCTCAGTACCTGCCCCAACTACTTTGACAAGGTACCTATCTCAGTGTTAGTTATGGTGCCATGGCTTCCAGCGTATCGCATATGGAAACTCTGGGTGTTCCCGAGCTCTTCCAAGCACTCACGCCATCGCCGGGACTATTACATGTTATACAACTTTGTATTACAAATTTTATATTTCAAAAATCGCACGTTGAAACGATGTATAGATTAATAATGATATCTTGGATTTGCAATTTGGACTCACTGTCTGTAGTATCTTTGTAATCTCGGTTCCAGTTGGTTTAGAAGCACGGAGTTAGGGTTTATATCGGTATCCACTTTGGTATGCTTAGAGTAGAGTCATGCGAACGATAGTCCTTTGGGATTCAAATTTGGGAGATAGATGATAGAGGGTTGCTGGTACTATGTCCGAAGCCTGAAGCGAGCAACGATTGGTATGCTATGCACACGCGCAATCCTTAGATTCGGTAGTGGCCGCCCACATTCGAAAGTATTTTCGCCATTGGATCAAAAAATTTGCCTGGCCGATGCATTTTTATGATGTTTCTTATGCCTATGTTGTCGAAGAAAGGCTGTATCTTCGTGACTTGCGATATATATTTCAAGGCGAACCTACCAGATGAATTCTTGCATATATTACGGTACCGGCCGGTGTCCAAACGTTATAGAAGGGCCTGGCATAAAGGTTCTAGCGGGGCTAGCCCTGGTCAAAAATTAATATCATATGACTTGGACTCGAGGAGGGACTGGCCACTGGCGGAGTAGCACTCATACAACGGAAACGAGAAGGGAGGACGGTTTCCGCCCACAGTTTAAAAATTTCAGCCAACAGGCTGTCTAAAATTAATATTATTTTTTCGCTTGCGACGGAGGGGGCCTTAATCTAGGCTTGCTAAAGAGTATTGGAGTTTGGTGCGGGGCAGTTGGGGTAGTTCAGGGGTGATTAGGCCGGCTGGAGGTAAAGCAGGATAGAGAAATTAACCGCTAGTGAGTTTAATGCAGTAGGGAGAAAGAGCCAGCCGAAGGTGGAGGCAAAACAGGGCAGAGAGAATAACTCCTAGTGAGTTTAATGCAGTAGAGAGAAAGAGCCAGCCGAAGGTGAAAGTAAAACAGGGCAAAGAGAATAACTCCTAGTGAGTTTAATGCAGTAGGGGGGGAGAGCCAGCCGAAGAGTAATTAGGGTGGCTGGAGGTAAAACAGGACAGAGAAAATAACACACAGTGAGTTTAATGCAATAGGGAGAAAGAGCCAGCCGAAGGTGGAAGTAAAACAGGGCAAAGAGAATAACTCCCAGTGAGTTTAATACGGTAGGGAGAAAGAGCCAACCGAATGGTGTTTCTTTACTGAGGCATTTGTCGTTGTGGGTTGCCGAAATTTACTGATTCTGTTGATGAGCTATTGGAGGGCTCACCGGGGCCAATTTTTTGCGTCGTCGAAAACGTAGACGGAGGTGGCATCATCGGTTGGAAGTTAGATACTGTTGTTCCGCCATCAAGTGGATCAGGAGCCCCGATCTGTGAATTCGCACAGTCTCCGGTCATTGTGAAGGTGACGGTGGTTGTAACGGTCGACGTTGTAGCGGTTGGCTGTGTAGTCGGGTTGAGTGGGATCGGGTCAATGCCGAGTTTTGTAAGAATGCTTTTATCAATCCACTGCATGAATTGGTCCCCATAAATGTCGCCAAAGTTGTAGAACAAGGTGGCAGCGCCGATAGCCATCGCGGTCCAAAAGCAGAGCCTAAGAAGCTCATGGAAACTTCGGGGGCCCGTAGAGTTACCCAGAGTATAATAACCGAAAGATAGAAAGATAATGGCCCAGAGAGTGAATAGATAGGGGCCGTAGTTCGTGGAGTCTTGCATGAACGGTTGGAAAAAGCCCATGGCCGCCATGGTCAAGGCAACATAACAAACGAGGAGGTATCCGGCTGTAAGGGTGATAATAATGAGAAGTTAGTTGGTATATCCTTTTATCATTCGTGTCGGCCAAGTTCCATCCGTCCGCCCCTCTACTATAGTACTAACCTCGAATGTTATAATAGACCAACTGCCTTCTAGTCGTAGGCGCGGTTGGATCTCCTTGATGCTGCAAGACGACGCGGATAGGGCCACTGAATTTAACCGCGTCTTCCGAGGCATCACCGCGGTTGATAGGAATCATTATTTCGAGAGGCTTTGTGGAGGCCATTTGTTCTTTCTCTACCTCTAGTTTGAACCCTAGGAGCTCTGCTAGTGGTTCTACGACCCACGACCACGCCGTATCAACTACTCCTTGGATTGAAGACATTTAAAAGGCTCGAAGGATGGTGTTAAGCTCGATTAGTAGATGGAGGCCTGTCTATAGATAAGGCCGTTAGCGGGGGCTAAGTACTGTGTTATGAAAAAAGATAGATCTGATAGAGCTGAACACGAGTGGAGGGGGAAGAGGGGGTAGATGGATTTCCCAACATACAGATGGATTCGGAAGCGAGCTAGGGGGAGAAAGGGAGCGCTCAATCTGCAGTTATCTTGGATCTCACAGAACTAAATGTGCACAGGGAAGTCCACACGGAAGGTTGCTGGGAGGGTTTGGTGGGGAATCGATGGTTGATGATGTTGATGGTTGACGATGTTGATGGTTGATGATGTTGATGGTTGATGGTGCTGATGGTTGGTAGTGTTGATACCGGTTGTGTTAGGTGGTTTTCAAGAGCTGGGAAGAAGAGCGGGCTCTGCGCTGAGAGGGCTTAGGGCAAGGTCAGAGAACGGCGACGTTCATGAAGGCTTTGAAGCAGACTCTAGGATTTCACGACATCGCATTCGAACTGAATCGTCTGGCCTATATATACTATTTACTCCTATCATCATTGAAGAGCCTACTTGAACAGAGCGTTTGAGCGTACGAGACCCCCTCGTAGATAGGGTCTTACCATCTACGACAATTAAATTTACTTGTTCTCCCTCTTTGAGGCCCTTAGAATTGACGGGATCTTACACAATCTGAAAAATTATATACAGGTAAAAATATATATATACCGCTAGCCGATTGAACAAACAATTGGCATTTCGAGTTCCTAGCTCTACAGCTCATATATACATACCAGTGAGTAAATATGGAAATAGGCTAGCAGTACTGCAGTATTATATAGAAGTAAGCCCTTGGATTTGTCAATTCAACGTCAAGACGAAGCCATCCTCTCATACTAAGTCTCAATGAACATTAACTAGGTGGCGGCGTTGTTGCAACACAGTTTGGCCACGAGATTTGTGGGAATAACTAGTCCATCGGTCAACTTCCGCAAACAGCAAAA
Source organism: Orbilia javanica (assembly GCA_036872735.1). Taxonomy (NCBI): domain Eukaryota; kingdom Fungi; phylum Ascomycota; class Orbiliomycetes; order Orbiliales; family Orbiliaceae; genus Orbilia; species Orbilia javanica. Next base: position 308,256 of record JAVHNR010000005.1, read on the forward strand.
AAACAAACAGAATTAACAAACGCCTTCGTGGGTACCAGATTAGTCTGGGAGACCCTTTTGGTGTAATGCAAAGAGAGTACCAGACCACACAAGCATATAGCTTACTAACTACCTAGGTAGGTAGGTACTTAGTTAATATAACCCTGGCTAACTAGCAACCATTGGTTAGTTTAGAAACAGGCAGATAAATAAATCGACCTTGATTGCTTGGTTCTGTCTTTAATTAACACTCTATAGGACTATCCTCAATGTTCTTTGAACCACCCCTTCATGCTTCAAAAAAAAAGAGGAAAAAAAGAACCTAATTTTCTTGCTAGATTCGATTAGATGCAGTTGGTACAGTATATTGGAGGGCTTGTGGCAAATCCTTGTATATATATCTCAATGGGTAAAATAGTCCTAAGCAATAGCCCCTTTGTTGCATACTTAGATTGACAAATAGAGGGATATCAGAGGCGCAATGATGATGTGGAGCATAAGAAGCCCTAGTCCTGAGCTGGCCGTAACCGCTATCATTGCTCCCGGATTCGCGCCAATCAAGTCAGCAGACGCTAAACTCGCCGCCCAGACGAACAAGATAATAACCGGATGAAATACACCACCTGACAACGGACAATCAAGACCCTTAAATGTACAGTATGATGCCTTGAAAAAAATCCCGAGATGGAGGACAAGAATAGGAAGGCTAAGGAGGAACTCGACTTTGATTTTAAACAACGAGGTTAGTCATGCATATATATATAGAGGGATGTCATGAACATGCAGAAGTAAAGGATAAAAAGCAATATTGCTAGGCCGCATGTAAACCCTATCATTCCCTCTTGATCTGCGCCAATCAAGCCAGCACTCCCTAAACTCGCCGCCCAGATCAATAAGGCAATGACCGGATCAAATATACCACCCGACAACGGGCAAGCAAGACCCTTCCACATACAGTATGATGTCTTGAAGAAAACCCCGAGATGGAGGACAATAATAGGAATACTAAGGAAGAACTCGGCTTTGACTTTAAACAACAAAATCAGGCATGCATATATCCATGGATAGAATTTGTCTCAGGATAGAATGTTCTTCAACCACTCGGAGCGTATTCAGGATTTAACTTACGATATCCTGGTTCGAATTTCTCTATCTCTGGCCATTTCTGAAGTTCTTGCAGAGGGGTTTTTGATTCTGGAGAAACCGGGTTTGCCGGGGCATTCCTTGCCTCTGTCGTTGGAGCCTTAGGACATATATGTACCAATATTTTTGTCATGGCTGGTCGGAGGTTCCAATATGTACCCCTTATGGCTTTTCGAAATTCTGAACGGACTGAACTTTGTTGAAAAAGGAGACGAGGATAAGTTCGAGTTTGTTGAGAAGCGCATCTGACAGGACGGGGGAGGGATCTCCTAAGATATAAACAGAGATGACCTCAAAAGCAGAAGTCCCTGAGAAACTACGTACTCAAATCAAACTATTAACTATCTCTTGTTTCTGGTGATCGGCTCTGCACCACCCCACCATGGCCTCGCAAAGTGCTCAAGGCAAACTACTCGCTCAGTGTATAGACCACCGTCGCCTCAGGTGTTGGCCTGTGAGACAATTATCGTAGTATTAAGTTCACGTTCACAGTGGACAATTCTGTCGTCACTAGCTGGCCCGGTGTAGCTGGGGGTTGTCGTACGTATAGGTTTACGAGACTATAAGCGTATAAAACATACAAATTGAGACCAAATTCGATGTTCTGCTGCAGAAAGATACACAAACACAGGAAGAGGTCAACTTTAAATGCACAGTTTTGTGCGTATTAATCAACCGAACGATCAATTTTGATAGCCATGGTATATTAAAGCCACCATGGTCGTACGGTCAATTGAGATCCGACACAAGGGAGAGGATAATCGCGGTTGTAGGAAGCTCCTTCTATTGAGTTCGCATTTGGTAGAGCTAAAGCCACCATATGAAATTTAACTTTCCGAGGCCCAGAGCTGTCTCGCAGCGCCAGCCTCGCCACCTGTGGTCTAGAGGCTCATTTCGACCCAGCAACTACCCGAAGACTATCCTTGATTCGTGCCAAATCCGGAAGTTGAATATCGGATTGAACGTCCTCTAGCCGTTGCAACGAAGATCTCGTAGCTTTCTGTAAAGCAAAGAACGCGAAGATTCCTGGAGCCCGTCTTTTAATCGACTCCCGAACTGACTGTTGATATTTTGATCGTTCGCGTCCAGATTCCCCGAAAGCTATAATAGTATGTGGATAGTAATTCGTAATCAGGCTATTAAAGAGCAGCCGCGACATCCGTCCGTTACCATCGAGAAAAGGATGAATCTCTAGAAACTTGATTTTAAGCTCTGAAGCTATAGCTACCGGATCGCAAGAGCCTGCAAGTGCAGAATTATAGCTCGCGAGCCAAGACTTCATCTTTTCTGGGACTTCATCTGCCTGTAAGCAGCGAATCTCTTCCCCCGTCCTCAATATCAATGGTCTCCCTACAACCATCTCACAGTATCTGTATTGGCCTTGGTAGCCTTGAAACCCCCCACTCGAAGGAATCCCTTCGGTGAGTATTCGATGGCATGTTAAGAAGTCTGCCTCCAACAAATTTCCATTATCCGAGATCCGGGACTTCAAATATAAAAATGCCCGGACGTGTTGGGTTACCTCACGCCGCGAGTTGCTGTCATTACTGAGTGTCGATCTCTTTTCTAGCCACCCATTATTCGTCTCGACCTTCAATTCTAACAAGACTTCTCTAACGGCTTCCAAAGTTTCGGTTTGGTCTAAGCCAGCACCCTCAATCATATTCGAAGAATAGATGAAGTTGGCAAATTGAAGTTCGAATGCTTCTTGAATCTTCCCGTCATCCAACCTGGCCAGGAGCCGGGCATTCTCGCGCAAAGATTCTGGAATGCTCCACGGGTCCCCGGGGCGAATATCGCACCACGGTGGGATTCTGTAGTTACGGGCAAATCCCTTGTGAGGCGTGCTCTCGGTCTCCTTTGGGGAGGACTGGACGTCGAAGATGGTCCATATAGATTTTTTTGTGCTTTTTAGAGACATTCTTGCGTCTATCTCGATCATCAATTAGACTTCTGATTGCTGCAAAAAACGTCATGATTGCGACGCATGGGTGGGAATTTTCAATACATACAACGAATCGATAAAGTGTATTGTACGTTACCGAACCTCCTTAAGCAGATGCAAAACGTCGGTACCAAAATGTGGCGTTCTAGCTAGTACTATAGTATGATGTATTGATAGGTCTGTACCTGGTTGAGGGTTTTAGATAATGCTAAAGGGCTACACTCTGAAGTCAAAGCTAGGGGCTGAACACAAATATATATTGTCGCCAAATGCCATTAATTAATGATCGACGTACCCATATTACCACTAAATTTTCTTAGCGATGATCTGCCTAAGGTTTACCCACGAAACCTCGCGATCGACGGTTTCCGGAAAGCTATCATGTGGTATTAATATATTATTGGATACGCGCATGCGCATATGCGCGTGGCATTTTCGAACATTTTGGAACGTTGGTAATAAAACATTCAAACATAGCACTGCAGTCCAGTAATTTATAAATGTACGTCTATATGCGTAGGCAAGACGTAACTACTCGGAAAGGCTAAGATGTAGATACATCTACTACTTGCATTTGAAGTATCAACGTGGGCACTAGTTAGTTCTAAAGTTTCGTTTCTAGAATTCTATAGTCAGACTAGCAGGATGCCATCACAATTGTACAACGGGTATCTATGCAATGCTGCTTGCGTGGCCACATGGTTATGAGCACACAAGCTAGGCCCTCCGATTACATTTATTCTTGCTGTGCTAGATCTAGAGTATTAGGCTCATAACCAGCTATTATATAAATTGTAAACACGTAGTTGGCCCGCCATATCACATAGTACTGATTGCGAAAATAATAATTATTTTAAAGGCGTCTGTTTTGTGAAACATCTGATAGGATTAAAGTCCCAAGATTTCCAACGGTCTAAGAGTTAAAAAAGGGCTAGTATGTCCTGATTACGGAGGATATCATACTGCCTATTTTTAATATTTTTTTAGCCCCTAGCACAACTATATGGCCTCTGTTATCCGAAATCTTTAACACTTTCGGGTCATATGATCATGGCATGATGTAGTTTAGCTTTCGATACCATTAATGTTCGTGGATATTTATCAATGTAAGTAAATGGCAGATAATGGTTCTGGTGTCCAGGTTGGTTCACGAGACAATTGAAACATGTTAACAAGAAGACTAAGAATCGAAAACTATACTGACGGTATGCTCGTTTCAAGTGGATATATACGGAGTATATATAGAACAATTCAGCGCCCGAATAGCTTGGGCACTTGGATAACCAACTGCCGAGCTTATGGTTAAAAAATAGCCTAAATATCTGGGCACCGTTTTGTCGAGTTCTTGGACGTCTGAATCCTTCCACACTTTCCCACTTATTCACTGGAAACGGGGCCAGCTTATTCCCCTGAAAACAACACGCTCCACAGCGCAGGTAGTTAGCGCCAGGCTAGTTTATGGGATATTCTTACTTCGGCCTCTCTCTCTCTCTCTCTTTTTTTTTTTTTTTCCTGATATCGATAAGATCATTTGTATCTCGGAAGAGCCTCAAGGGCGATTCACGAGTACCATCAATTTCGGCCATCTTTTCCCATTTGATACATCCTCAAAAAATTCTCCGAGTCTTGCATACCTACTGCACGGCCGCTAGTTAGGCGTCCTTGACTCTCGGTACGGTACGGTACGGGTCGAACCTGCCTCGACAAAAAGATTACTCAACCCAACCGAAATGACTACCCAGTCGCCATATCTGCTAGACCCGATAGATAACTTTTGCGCTATCAGTGGACATTCAAGTACATAAATCATATCCCACCTAACAGTATACTGCCCCAAAACCTAACTTCTAACCTCCCGCTTCTAAAAATCCGAAGGTCTCGTAATCAACGATAAGCTCGTTATAACGACGGGTTACGCTCCTGTCACCGAAAATGGCACAAACCGAGTCGCTTCCTCCCCGTGGATCCGAGTAATAGACCTCAGCAAGAGCTTCAACCTGAATAAAACCGCCTCGGTGACCACGATTCTTCCGCCTTCAATAGTTCCCGTTAACATTCCCAATAATCAAGGCGCATCGTTTTGGTGGGATCCCCAAAGCGAGTCGGTGATATATACCCAAGGTAGTGGTACTGTTGAAGGGTCTGGTGGTGTGATCCGGGATGAGAATTTAATTTCTTTCGGCCGTCCTGGAAAGTCTTGGACTGGAAAGTTCAACTTTGGAAATGATTCGTTCGAAAGTTGGAAGGAAATAGATACGCCGTTATTGGGGCAGACTGGACAGGTTGCTTCACTTCGTAGATTTTATGATCCGAGAGCGCGGAAGGGGTTTATTTATGGTGGGGATGTGGTTGGAGAGGGTGGGGGTGGCCGGAATCAGGTCCTGACCTACGACGCCGTCGAGCGATCATGGGAGAATAAGACGACACCTTTCGGTCACTTCGATAACGTAGGAGTAGCAGTCCCCTACACGGCAGTTTCCGGGAAAGTTCTGGGTATTGTTTTTGGTGGCGCATTAAATGGGACACCATTATCTATGGAAACAATGTTTATCCATGATACAGAGACAGATAACTGGTACCGGCAGCAAACGAATGGATCCCCACCTTCGCAGCGTGGCCACTTTTGCGCTACGGTCATCCAAGGGCCGGATGGTACTAGTACGCAAATCCTAGTATATGGTGGATTTGGAGATGGGCACCCATCTGATGTTTTTGCACTTTCCCTACCTTCTTTTACGTGGATTCGATTGGTAGAACGGAGTCCAGACTTTTTACCCGGTCCAGGAGTTAGATTACAGCCCTCGTGCGATATAGTTGATGAGCGATTCCTTACGATATTCGGCGGAAGGAGTTTAGTAGGTGGGGATACGGCAAATTGTGATAAACAGCAGAACGCGCTGTTTATGTATGATTTGAACGCAGGAGAGTGGATAATTGATTACGAGCCGCCAACGTGGAATCGGGGTTATCGTATACCGGAGCCAGTGTATAATGTTATCGGCGGCAAGTAAGTAGCCCCCTGCGCACTGCAGCATAACTTTCCCAAAGGAGGGACATTAACGAAGCACCAAATAGTTCGTCTGGATATGCGACACTGACAGAACCACCAGAAGGGTTCGCACAGCCCACAATGGCGGAATTATTCGCCTTAACCGCTCCAGCCACGACTTCATCTTCACTACCAACAGGCACAGAGACTAATATACCGCCTGGAGAAACTAACGCCCCAGCCGAAGGCAAAAAGGTAAACGTCGCTGGTATCGCAGGCGGTGTAGTAGCCGGCGCGATCATAGTCATTGGGGCTTTAGTATGGCTGTTTTTCAGAAAGAAAAACAAGCTAAAGAATCTTCCATATTTACCATTTGCAGCGCCGCCCCCATCGCCGCCGAGGGCTGAGATTGGAGAGGGCGTAAGGTATCCGGTGGAGGCCGATGCCTTCCCTTTGAGGCCGGAAATAATAGAGCTAAATGGAAGAAGTATCCTAAAGGCGCACAGCGGGCCTCCGGTCGAACTGCCAGGAACGGGGCTGCCAGAAGACCCGAAAAAGCCGTGAACTGATGGAGATGTGTAGCTTTAGTTGTAGCCATATTGCATTCTGGTGTTAAGTTTGGGATTTAAACATACTGTTTCGTTTGGGTGTTTTTGTTTCGTTCACCAAGATACCCGTTGAACAAAATTAGTTTTATTGTAATATATTTAGGAGGGTGGCTAGTGCCTCGAATATTTACTAGAAAACATGATGTAAAGATTAGATAGAAACCATGCCCAACCTTGACGCCTCACAAATGCTTGAACAATATTCCCTGCAATGCAACGTGCGAACTTTGAAGCTTTAAAGCTGGATAAAAGAGATCAAAAGGTGAAAGGTTTAGAGCCTTCTCAACTTTTCGAGCTCTCCCTCAATCCATCCTCTACGCTTCACCCATCCTTCAACACCCCCATTGACCACCTCCCATACCCTCAGCCACCCACCGACCTCCTCATCATCCCACACATCCCCAGCAAACCTAGCATCGTATTTCGCCATTCTCGTCTCGTAAATACTCCTTAGTCCCCAGTATCTGTCAACGCTGGACCTACCAGCATCTTCTGAACCACTCCATAATTTCCATTCCGAGTTCGTGGGGTACAGCTCTACCGGGTAGACAGGCGTAAGCGCAAACGGGATAGTGTAAACGTCTCTCCAACCGAGCACACACGTAATAGCGTTCGTTGCTGGATCAATAAGAATGCTCCCTATTCCGAGAGAATTGTGAAATAGTGTGAGTTGAGAGTATGCTTCTGGTGCCGATGGAAGTAAACCAAGCAAACCAGCCAGTCGTCGCTTCACAGTCCGGATCTCCTTGTACCTCGCATTATTCCCGCCTGCGGCTAACGACAAGGAGCTGGTTTCGGCTGACTGGAAAACTTGAAGACACAGATCTGCTAGCTCCGTGATTGGTGCCGAGGCTTCTGGGACTTGACTGGAGTCTTCATCTGTCCCAAGGAATGGGCCCAAAGTGAATGTTTGCTTAGGCTTTTTAGCTTCCATTTTGAAGTAGATGTTCCCAATTCGGTCAACGTTTAATGAATTTGATGAAGTTGATCGCATAATTTGGCATTGTACCCTTGCTAGTCCATCTAGCATTGCGGCTGAACGCTTTCGATCTTTTAAAGCAGATGGTATGCCGCCTTCGAGCGATGCCACTGTACGGCCTCTTAGCGTCCTAATAACCATAAATGGGACCCTGGAAGCGTTGGAAGGGTCGAGGTTGTGATATGCAATTTCGGGCGTGGGTATTGATGGACAAGTTCGACGTATAAAGGATATTGTGGCAATCTCGGATAGCATTTTGGTAGGTTCGGAAGGGTTGGACGGGGTATACGGTATCAGAATCTGGTACGGCAGGGTCGGGTTATGAATCGAGAACAATTTATAGTTATTTAGTGTTTCTGGTTTTGTTAGCGATGTCTGAAGAGAATAGGGAGATGCTAAGAGTACAAACCTTGAAGAACCAATCTCTCTGTGCCGCGAATTGGAACACCCATTTCTTTTAGAGCCACAAACAAGCCAGAAACATTGAAGCGAACTGGCATGACCGTCCCCTTGTGGTGTTGCGAGTATTCTCGATCGATTTCCTCCCAAGATTGGCTTCCTGTCAAACCATTGATATCGTCCCGTCCGTCATCCACTCCACCTGATGTCGATGGAAGAGGCACATCTTCGGCTGGAGTTTCGAATTCGATTGACGTGTAAAAATGCTCTTGGTGTAACTGGTCATTTCCCGGATCCGAATCTTCCTTAGTGGGGGGCGTTAGTGCGCGTTCACTAGCCGCGGCGATAGATACTGGCGGTTCGTCTACAATCCGGATTCTCGGTGTAACTCGACCATCAGACTCTTCATCTGACGATACATCGTCGTTCGCTGGGACAACAGTTTTCCCCCAACGGAATAACCCTCCCCCTCCCCCTCCCCCTCCTCCAGTGACACCGCTATCACCTCGTAGCGGAGCATTTATAGGAACGCTGTTGTGATGAGTATTCACAAGATACCGCCCACCAACTTCCTCCCTGTTGAAATCATGTAAGAACTCGCCATTGTCGTCCTGTTCGCTCAAATCGTCGTCGTCGTCATCATCATATCCATTCCCACCCTGATTTTCCAGAGAAAGAATCTCAGAATCCTTGAATTCGTCGGAATCATCTCGTAGGTCCACTGCCGGCGCACCTCGTGAATTCCTAGAAGGCACACGCGTGGAAGCTAACGGGATGTGTGAAGCACCATTGGAAAAAGTCGACGGATGCTGCTTGACAGGCGACTCAGAGCGTGTCGCTGTATTCCGAGAAGTAGCGCGCCGGTTGATGAAGTTTTGAAGGGAGGTCATGATCATTTGGGGTCATCGAGGTCGTCAAGACTTTTGCATGGTGTTTATGTCGTCGCCAACAGAAGCTGTGCAGAAACCGGGAGGACGTGTTGTTGCCGTGTAACCACGGCCCACGTGAGCGGGCGACGGTGCTGGCACCTGTGTTGCTAACCGGTTTGGGGGTTACCGAACAACACTAAAATTGCAACAAGGTGTTATTTTTGCCAAGGATCGAGAGACCTGCTCGCTTTCGAGTTTGAAATTTCGAAATTGCTTTGGATATGTATCGTTAAATTAAATGGTTGCGACTATTTAACTAAAGCTATAAACAAGATAGATACTTGGGATACTATTCTCGTCAGGGAGTCGAGAGGTCGACTTACTCTGAGGAGGCCGGCGTGCTTGTTCTCGACTTCGAGATTCAGGGCTGCCTTGGATATGTGTGTTTAGATGTTTGTGACTATCCAATCAAAGCTATAAACAAGATACTGGGATATTGTTTTTGTTAGGAAACCGAGACCGGCCTATTTTGAAAAGGCTACCATGCTTGTTCTCGAGCTTGAAATTTCAAAACTGCCCTGGATATGTAGGCTTGAGTATTTACGAGTGTTTAATGCCTCGCAGGCCAATACCTCACCGCAGCTATAAATAAGATACCCGGAGCGTACGATCTGAGGCCGCACAGAAAAGCTTTACAATAACCTAAGTCAACGTTCCAATTAATTCTCTTCCGGAATTCCCTACATTTAGATATCGCAATCACTACAGCGCTCATAAAGAACCAGACATACAACTGCAATCCACAGCCACACATCTCTCGATCAAATTGGTGGCAAGTGCCGAACAGCATAAGATTTTATAATATTACCGTACTCCCCTCTCATTTATCATCATAATAGAACCACATAGATCCGACGGTTATTCTCAACCATGTGCGAAGAAGAGATACTAGTAACGAGATGCACGAGATGCAAAGAGGTAGAGAGCGAAGAATACGGGATGGTACGAAAGTGTCATTTAGTGCTTAAGGGTCCATATCGAAATCGTTATTATGAGTGCCCGAAGCTGAAGCACATATATGTAGAAGACGATGATCACGACGAAGATTGCAGATGCGGCGGTACGATTTGTGATCCTTGTAAAGCAAAAGTCTCCAGAAAGGGTCAGTCTAAAAAGGGTGTTAATTAGCAAGCCAGATTGTCTAGTGTTGAGACTGAAGAGTTAAAATCCTGACAGGCGGGCCCAGAAAAACGAGCTCTCATAACCAGAGATGATGTAGTAGTTTAGCTGAAATAGAGAGTAGTTTACACATTTCTTAGTTATCCCAAGACGATATGAGAATTAGAAATGATACTGAGAACCAATATAAATAATATGATTCCAAAATTTAGTACTAGAATTTTTTTAAATCAGGGTCTAGTCTTCCTACTACGAAGTTAGCCTCATAGTATCGACGAAGTAGCTCAGAGTGTCCATCTGGTCACACAGAAAGTGACAAACAAGGTGTTGCATTGGTGTCCACTTCCAACACATTTTCCGCCTACGTGGCTAAAGGATACAAACTTTTCAGCTCAATCACCAAATTCGACTGGTTGGCGCAACGGTAGCGCGTTCGACTCCAGACAGCCTTCCAAGGCTGATGGTAATCGAAAGGCTAGGCGTTCAAATCGCCTACTGGTCATATCCAACCTTCTTTTTTTTGCACTTTTCTCACATCTTCTGCTTTGAGATGGTCGGTTTCTTTTTTTGCCGGGGAATCTCTTCGTTGACATGGTTGACGTCTGGGGTCAGAAACGGCTAATGGCCTAGGCGAACTGCTCCCAGACTAGCGAACTGCTACAAGGAACTGTTCCCAATTGGGTTTCTTTCCCCTTCGATCCTAGCGTTCTGGGAATATCTACACGTTTTCGTGTAACCACGGGTATCTAGACGTCCCGCGCATTGCTTGGGAGTTGGGAGATCTCAGAATGGGGCAGCACGTTAATTAATCCCAGGTATACCAGTAATTGATTCTAACGGTTCTGTTTACCTGCTTTCGCTGGCGGCTGGATCCTTACTGGGCCACCGCTTACATGCATGTATAGATCTAGAGCAAGGATTTAAATCCATCTGGTCGATAGCAGCGAGATCAGAAACCGCCCCAGTCAGTTTGCCCAAATCTTTATATCGCTAGGCCAAGATCTAACTCAAACTCGCTAAGCCTCCCATCACCGTGTTGTATTTTAAGTTCCCCGTCATCCATACCAGCGCAATCAATCTCAAAAGTGGCGCCTCGTGACGTTCCCTACATGGCACAAGGATCCATGCGTGGAATTCAAAATGTTCCGTCTATTATGCACAAGGCTTCCGTGATTTATATCATCCAAAAACTCCACGGTAAGGTGCACGATGTGGCTACTATCTGCTGCAGCATGGCTACTTTTAGCATCCGTTGGTTTCTCGGACGCCTATTCCCTATCAGTAAACCTCAAGTCTGCCGAAATAGATCCTCTCAATCTTTCCCCAGAAGATAGCATCGAAGATTTCTTCGACGGTATCGACAGACCATCTACAAGCATCCTCGAAGGAACAAGCAGGCTACTTCCGGCACTTGAGACGGTTGATAGCGATCCTCCAGGTTCGAACCAAGGAATTGCGGGCCGTATCTCACTACCTGGAAGAAATCTTCTTCATCCGACAGTTGGGTATCATGGTGCTCCTTCTCGCCGGATATCTGAGATCCTGGGGGAAGCAGCAGATATTCCCCTTGTACGGACTGCGAGTGGTAGAAGTCAAGCTTCTAGCCAACAACGGGCAGAAGGTGACGTGGTAGTCATAACCAACGATGTACCACCCAACTCCCGTGGACGCTGCTTTGAATTTGAAGTTCCAGAAGGGGAGTTTAATTTACAATCGATAATTCTTTCTCAATTTTCCAAAGAAGATGAAGTTCCAATAGGCCTTTCATTCTTCACCGCGCCTGGCTGTCGGAAGAACCGAGGTTTCATTTGGTATCTCGAATTGGACAGAACACCAGAAGCGGAGGAGTATAAAATGGATCTTGAAAGTCTCCGACAGTCACTTTCGAATCAATTTAGTATTCTTCCCGTTTACGGGGTTTCCGACAGCGAAACACCCCTATACCTCACCTCTGACGAAGATGTCAACGAGGCTATTGGCACTCGTCCTAGCGCCCCTTTGTTAGAAATACCCGACGAGATAGACTTACGTGATGGCACTGTAGAAGATTATTTGCAGGAGTTCAACGTCCCTTGGGCGGTATTATCGAACACCAACCCGCAGAACGAGCGGGTATATGAAGAGGAGGAGAAAAGAGAGGTCACACCACCATCAGCCGTTAGAAGAAACCGTCCCTCGCCATGGTATCTAAATCCGTCGCTCCCCGCGGTAGATTTCCCGGGGTTTGAGATTACTTCGAGCTCACCGAGGCACTGGAACGCCATAGTCCCCGATAGCGACGATGAAATTGATTCCGCGCATGTAGCTTCGAGAGGAGACAGGGGGGATTCTGACATAGTCGTAACAAATGTAAACAACAATCAGGCAGGGACGCCTGCGCATGTTGCTCTGGATATAGGCGATTTCGCTCTCGGGGACGATGACGATGACGGGTTTAATAACGATCCAGATGTAATTCAAATTGGCGATGAGGTTTTCATTAGAGGATATCCGGACCCTTGGTTATGGGAACTCAATGCGCATCCGGAGACTGCCGGTCTGGATCCCTGGCAGTACCCTGAAAACCGTGGTGAAGCGTCTTCAGAAGATAAGGGTCTAGGTTGAGATATTTTATAGAACACTCTAATACCATTAGATAAGACTATCCGCTAGTTTAGACAACCTATTCATGGATAGTATCGCCATCATTTGCAATATTTGTATGATTGCCGGTCGGTGGTTTGTGCCGACTAACTAAACCATCTTGTATTTGGAATTTTTAGCCCTTAGAAACAATATGTTTCTAGAAACCTTTCCACTCCAGGAAAACTTTTCCTCTGCAGCCCTGATCTTCAGCCGTACCTTATCAAGTGCTTTAGACGTGCCCCCAGCCGCAGCGCCATCCATGGCAACTCCCGTTCTCATTACGGCTATGCGTTGCGGAAATCTAACACATCCAGAATAGTTTTCCCAATGACACGGAAAACTTTGATTACCCGACAAATACACGTAGCACAAGTAAAGCTTGTTTTTCACCTCCCATGAGTGGAGCCCGGTCATATTCCTTGTTAGCGTCGTCATTCTGACAGGGCCTAATACAGGCCAACGTCCGGGCTTGGAACCAAAAACCGACCAATCATAACTCGATATTAGCTAATCAGGAAGTTTTCCAAGGATTCGCTGCTGACTGTGGGGAAGTGAAAATCATGAGGCAACGGCTTGACTAATCAATAAAAAGTAATAACTCGTATCCATGGTTCTGTTACTTTCCCACGAATCAAAATGGTGGTAGTCTGTGGGGTTGACGTTCAGATCCATGTATGTGTGGGAATAGTTTTCCCAAGTTGGACCGTTGACAACGCGGAAATATCCTGTTTCGGGATTACACTGATGGGCACTATATGAGACATGGACCTGAACACCATTAGCTGAGGGCCCACAATAAGCAGTAGTTGAAATGGTGGGTCTAGGCTTTGGACTTATTTTTATAAATACTGGAGGGAATTCGTATTGTAGCCATTTTGTTCCTTGTTGATTCTGTCTTACTAAGAATTTTTCGATCAAAAGCCAGGCTGCAAGGCGATCAATTTCTCACTCCTATTAAATTTCCAACGTTTAAATTTGCGTACCTACTGTTCGATCGTCCCGTACCTTTTGTACACGGCCCGACTATTAGCAATTATCAATCAGCATCATCCCGATACATATATACCAAGCCTTCTGCCCTCATTTACCCCACAATGCTTACCCCAATCTCGAACACTCTCTACGACCTCGTCGTCAAAATAGCCGTCCATCAACATAATAATGATCTCGAGCGATCAAATAAAAACAATACTACTCCAACCACATCGGAAAAGAACAACGACAACGATGCAGCTACCCTCGTGCCTACCGGTAGAGACTCTACATCCACAGAATCTAGCTATAGCGAGAAGTCGAAATAGTCGGTGTGGGAAATCGTAGAATAGTTGTGGTGGGAAAACTTGGGCCGGATTTATCGATGATTCTATCTCAACATCGAAGTTGTTAATCCGACACGCGTGGAACTGTAAATATTCTATTATTTATTATTTTCAGAATTCTGGCTCTTTCTAGCCCTCTACGGGAATTTCGACGTCGGAATACTATATAGCTGGTGGAAAGCGGGGCACTAGCGGCTAGCAATTAACATGAAGGGTTGGGTATGGTCTTGTAAGGTATTGGGAAACCTAAATTCTTCCATTTGTTTGGAAATAGCCTGGAGAGGAAGTTCCAATGCAAGTTTATTCTGTCGAATATCAATTTCTTTTCTTCTCTCTCTCAATTCTTATAGGGACTATAGCTCCTAGTCACCAGGATGTCTATGTTCATGGCGAATGTGGTATTTTGATCAACCGATGTGTTGTATGCACTATATATCTCATGCTGTATACATGTAGAAAGTTTTCCGGGCTTTCGGGACATTGACCCTGAGGCTACTAATAAGCTTAAGTAACAACTCAGCCACAAACCAAGGAATGGGGTACCTAGGGTCAGCTTGTGACACTGACTCAGCACAAGGCTTCATTTTCAAGTATCTCCTTCGACTCGTCTTGCGTTGCTAGATCTCAGGGTAGACCCAAGGACGCCATGCATGCAGGCATTAATTCCAACCAATCAGACATTTCGGTCATGCTTCTACACATGCAAAATCTATGCAATATAGTGGGTTTCCGCATGGGCTAAAGCCAACCTTAAGTTTAAAGTTTAAACAATTGAAAGTTTATATTTTGAGGTCATCAAAATATGGCAGATATTCCCCAATGAGGAGAAAATGGGGAGATATTGGTCTCGTATGGGAAGACCTGTGTTTGGGATGCGTATGCAAGATCCCAATAGAAGTTTAGGCCGCTAGGTCATCAAAATAATCTTCAATACGATCATCGGAGTCACTATCAGGGCAGGCTACGATTTCATAGTCCCATCCATAATCCAACTCAAGACCGACATCATTCTGAATCCCACCCTCCAAAGCTTGAAAGCTAAGAACAGTCCATGGGCCCGGGTCCCTATCGCCTCGGGTGTATCTTCCGACTCGGCCGCGAAGGAAGGCTGTTATATCAGCCACTAATTCATCCGTTGCAGCTTCCTGTCCAGGATGCGCCAGTGCTGCTAACTATAAGCGTGAGTGTTAGACGTAGTCGCTCCCTTGTGTATCGAAGAGATGAAATATCCAAAAATTACCTCGATAATGGAAGCAGGAGGATGGGCATGAGTGATGCTATCATGATCCATAGCTTCTTTAGGGTTTAAGGCAGTGTCCAAGTCCAGCTCATATCTCTCGTCGGAAAGTTCGTGTGCGGCGTCAAGTTCCACATCGTAGCTTCTAGCCATCGCCGCTAGAGAGGAGTTTGAAAGGGCAGACATCGTCATTTCGTCATCGAAGTAAGTTCCACTGCGGCTCGTAGAGTCATCTGTCTGAAAGGTAAGAGTAATCCCAGGTGATTGATTATCTATATCTGAGGAACTGATGAGAGAAAATTTCAATTAGGTATATCAAGGGAAAGAAGTGAATATGGTTGTGTTTAGAGCGCTATACAAGGAGATCTCGAGAGTGGAGAGTAATTCGGTCTAGGGGGAGGAATTCCAACGGTATTTAATATTTATCGACGGAGTGCACTCTTGAGTCCACCTTGTACCCAACACTGATACTACCAAGCCATCATCTCTTGTTTTTGGTGACGTCCCCACACTTTTTTTCTTTTTGGTTTTTTACTTTCTCTTTCCTTCCCTATTTAGTTCTTTCCTTAACCTTTCTCGATGGCAAAGGACAAAGCAAATCCCACATAATGGACAAATATGACCTTAATCGCTTACAGGCCCCACAACTTACCCCTTGCCCAGGTGTTTTATGGAATTTTCTCGCCGCCGAATTTTCCCGAGTCAACCGACAAGGGAGTTCGAAAACGGTAGTGAGTCCCTGCGCGCGAGGGCAGGCGCGCACAGTACCTATGACGCTAATTTTCGTTGGACTTCTGAGCATGCGCATACCAACAGCTGGACACTTGGGCACTCCCCTGGAACGAGGCGAATTCCCCACCACACACACTCTATCAAAGGTAGAGCTCGTGTAGGCATTCCTTGCTCATTTTCGCGAAAGGTAGCGTGGAGTTCCTTAAGCAAGGATCGCCTCGAGGATTACGAGGGTGTACACCGGTATGATTAACAACAATGGCTGTCGAGGTCTTTAAGGTAGGCGATACGTAGACGAAGAATACGAGGTTGCGGGTCAACAGGATTGAAAAGGAGGGGTAAAGTTGCGGAAAACGTTAGGGTGCGAGATTTGAGGCTGGTGTTCTTAGACGCCAAGGAAATGGTGCATCGTTTAGATTGGTGGAAATCGGCCGGAAATACGCTGTTAATACTGTTGACATGCTTATTACGGAGTACGGTCTTTGTTAACTCGAGATTGAATGCTGTTTTCCTTCGCGGTATCGAAAGTTCCGATTTTCATATTTGTTTTGTCTCGCGGCACCAGCCAGATACTCATCTCATATTTACTCAACAAAACCGAGCTCGTACTCGGGTAGGTAACCCTGAACGTTTGCCACCCTGGCATGGCCTGCATGGCAGCCACATGAGCCTGCATGGAAAGTTGAACTAGTGAGCTGGGGAATATTCGCGGAATAGTATACCGTAACGTGGGGAATCAATGTCCTGAATATTTACGAGGACCCTAAGGGAGAGTCACAGGCCTAAGGGATAGTGAAGCCGCGGCGAGCGGCCTAGCGATATCGGTGATACCAACACGTATCGATAACGAAATCTTTAGCCCAAAAGTGGGGGGCAGCAGTTGGCATGCATGCAGGTGGCAAACATTGCAAAATTTACCATTGAGAATCCCAATAGGTCTTGTGGAACTCTCCAACCCGGGATACTTGCTAGTTGTCTCGTTATAGCTTACTTGCCTCACAATTTTGTATTGGTAATCGGCGAGTGGTCCCATTCGATATTCCTGGCGTTTCCGCCAGGTGTCTGAAATAATGTTATCTGATCCGAGACTAAGTCGGAGCTTTTTTTTTTTCCCTATTCTCGCTATGATCCTGCAAATGGGGTACATGATCCCGCCTCCCGTTATGGTACGCCTTTCGCGGCCATAGCGGCAAGATCGTATGATACATAGTCCATTTGAACTAAAATCGATTAGTATTCATACCCCGCGCGCGATTCAAACGTTTAAACCGAACTCGATCCTCGTATTTGGCATAGAGACTGAGTGAACATCCGCGCTCGAATACGAACAGCTCGAAGAGCCACAGGTTCAGAAAAAAAGAAAGAAAAAATCCTTCACAGAAACAAAAACAGCTAGTTAAGTTGTCTCGTGGCGCCAGCCTCGCTACCTGTGCTAGTTAAGTAAGTACCTACTAATTAAATGCAGGATTACATGGAATGTATCCTGCAAGTGATAGTAACTTGAATCCTGGGGTGCATAACGATCTTTCCATCCTGGTGTTGGGGATGCTAACGTTAAAGTCTATTCTTCCACAATCAGATCTCTTCGAGCGCAGATACAGCAAGAAAAAGAAACCATATAGCCCTAATACGCACCCTCAAGCCACAGAGGTGGAACAAATGGGCGGCCCCCAGGCATACCACGCGCAGGGCCCCTTCATATGACAAGCACGGCTAGCTGCGCAACGTATTGGTGATGTCATTTTCCGCTTTCTTTTCCTAGTCTGGCACCGTATGCGATTGAATGTATATTTTTTTAATACCAACGAGGGCTTGTTTGTTCAATTATTGGAAAAAATCCGTATATCGTAGGTTGTTGCTTCGTTTTAAAGAATCTAGGTGTATAGGTTGTCATTGAAACTTTGCCAGAATCTCGAGACTGAGAGACCCTGGATCTCGGTGGCACACCTTCGCCTCGATACGGATTTAATGCATTCTGGAAGTTTTAAGGCGTGCAGGGCGATGGGTGTGTGATACTGATTTGAGATGAGGTAAGATTTATAACTTATGATATCACATTTTTTAAAAAAAGTTTTGGGCCTGCAACAGTTGTAACAGAATCAACTTTAAACTTATTCAGGTTGCACGTTTGGATCTGGGCATGGGTCTACAAAACGATGACACGTAAACCAAAAGGAAATCCTGTTTTCTGGGATCTTTATCTTACCCCTTCTCGGAGCTTCCCAGTTTTTCTTTGGCGTCATGCCTATGTAGTAAGGGAGCAGAAAAGGACAAAGGGATGATTACGCTATGTCGTCCAAGTTGGAGTTTCTGTTTTAGTAATTAGAGGAATGTGCCATCCCGAGACTAGGCCATGTGATGTTAACGTTATCCGGTCCGGGATAAGAAATAATACCAAGCTTTTTGAACTCTATATTAACGTGAAACGTGCTTAATTCTTATTGCCAATCTAAGATCCGGTTTTGATCGCCACTAACGCCATGTATGATAGTCGTGAAATGTTTTAACATCCCTCTGACCGTTCCTCGCTGCTAAGATCGTACACACCAAGCTTGCGTATCGCAAGTCTTTATCCCCTTTCATTATCCACGTCCTGCCGCGCGCACACGCTTACAAATCGCCTAATAGACCCATCTGTAACTGGCGTACCTGCCGGCCGTTTCACTCTTTCTGATGATCTTAACAACCATGCCTCTCTTCAGACCAAAGTACTTGGCAACGGGATCAGCCTGTTGGATTCTTGGCAGCTGTGTCTCCTTAAGTCTGTACCGTTCCAAAAGCTTTCGTTTATCCTCTCTACTCATCAGGACGTGCTGTGGCACTAACTCGTGGCGTGTGATATTGACCAGGAGGTCCTGTTCCATGAAGCATTCGATGACACTCGGCGCAACAGTCGGAATTATCTTCGCCGCAGACGATGTCAAGGCAGCCATTGTGATGAAAATACCGGTATGAAAGTTGTGTTCGACTATAGTATGGGCGAAAACACGCATTTGCTTGATACCGATGGAAGGTTCCGGGGAGAATTCGACCCAGACTGTACCACAGGAGTTGGGGATAAGCTGCCCGGTCTGGGTGTCGGTGTTTCGGTCAATCATCGACTGGGATGGCTTGGCGGAGAATGTCATCTTCTTGCGTCTGTGGGATGGTTATATAATATCTTAGCATACGGTTGAATACTATGGATATGGAAGCCTGGAGGGTGCCGTACTGAGGTCTGCCGTCGGAGTCACAGTACTTGACCTTGAAGTCATCAAGGCTGATGTTCAGTTCCTCCTCTGTAAGATCATAACCCTAGCAACCATATATATCTTAGCTCAACATGAAGCTTAATCCGATGGCAGGATCTCGAATCCCAAATCTCACCCTATCGGCGACCATCTCGTGTGCTGTCCTCCAGGCGCGGTACAGGCGCGAGACCTCTCTTGCATCCGAGTCCGACATTCTCGTAAAGCTTTCCCTTAATCCGCAAATCTGCTATACAGTTGAAAGGCAATCAGGCGACACTAATCGGATGCCAGATGTCGACAGGTACAGTGGTATAATCCGACGTCGGTGAAGCTGTCGACAGCGATGGTGGGAGGTGGTGATGAGGAAGGATGATGGTTTGAGGTTGAAGACTGCGGCTCCATCAGAACAATTTGCGTGCGACCTTTGTCCAACGCGACACAAACCCGATCTGTGTCACGTGACAACAAATCTGTCCAAGTTGCAGCGCAACGCAGCAACACACTCCGATCCCACGCCAATCAGAGAAATGCCCGCGGCAAAATTCCACAAAGGCAGGTAAAGGAAAAAAAAAAAAAAAAAAAAAAAAAGTAGGTGCCTGTCCCTGAAGTAGAAGCTACAACGTGTCGTCTCCTTTCTCTTACTCGCCACCAGTTCAGTCGGAGAGGTCGTCTCCTCGAGATATATATCGCCGTGCTTCCAATCCCAATTCCTGGCAGTTCAGCAGTCCTTTCCCTCTTTTTTCCACCAAGTTTTCGGGGATATATAATCCGGATCACACACCGTCACAATGGCCGACGCCGCAGTTGAACGAAAAGTCAGGCCCGAGAAGCCCGATGAGGCCAAGTACCAGACGGAGCTCGCGCAGCTCCAGAAGGAGCACGAGGCCATGATGAAGAAGTTGGTATGTGCAATTAAGCTTCCCTGGGCTATGCATTTGAGCTATTTGATGGGTCTGGCACCAAGATAAATGGAGCTTTCATGCCATTTGCCGTGGCTGCTCTCGGGTAGCTACAGGTCGCCTATTTCTCGCCAGAACCTTCCTCCGAATATGGGCGCCATGGCTGGTAGACACTACTGCAACTGTATGCTGACTTGGAGGATGGATATAGAACGAGGTTAAAGCCAAGCTCGATCTTAGCAAGCCAGCTGGAGCCAATGGCAATCAGAATCCTGCTCAACAGCGACAATCCGCGCTTAGGAAGGAGCTTGGAGAGATCCGAGCTACCCAGTCCACCAAGAAATCCTCGAGGCAGAGCCTGTTGGAACGCCAGAAGACTCTGAATGACTCCATCAACAACAAGATTGCTGCGCAGAGAGCTGCTCGTGCCAAGATCAGCTTCAAGTCGCCCGAGGACATCGATACCGAGATCAAGAAGTTGGAGGGACAGGTCGACAGCGGAAATCTCAAGTTGGTTGATGAACGCCGGACATTGGATCAAATCTCGAACTTGAGGAAACTCAAGAAGAGCTTTGCTGGATTCGACGAAGAGGAGAGCGCTATTGCTAAATTGAAGACTTCCTTGGCTGATATCCGATCGCAACTTGATGACCCAGAGGCCAAGGCCCTCTCGGACCGGTTCACCGAAATCACTAAGGAGCTCGACTCTATTAAGGCCGAACAAGATAGTGTTTTCCAGAACCTCAACACCCTCCGTGACGAACGTACAAAGTTGCAGAAGGAACAACAGGAGAAGTTCGGGGAGATCAAGGCTCTCAAGGATGCTTACTACGGTGCCAAGAACGCCTTCAGGGACTACGAACAAGAAGCCTGGAGGATCAAGAAGGAGAAGCAGAAGGCTGAGCGTGAGGCCTACGAGAAGAAGAAGAAGATGGAGGTCGCCAACCAACTGCTCGAGGACGCCAGCTTCAAAGCCTTCACAAGCGAAATCCATACTTGCGAGAACTTGATCGCCTTCTTCGACCCTGAGAGCGCTCCAAAGAAGGCAGATGGACCAGTCAGCCAGTACAAGGCCTCCGTTGGAAGAACTATCACCGAAGAACCCAAGGGAATGAAGGTCTTGAAGAAGGAAGAGGAAGACTATTTCATCGGTGGAAGCAAGAAGAAGGGCGGAAAGAAGAACAAGGCCGCAGAAGCTCCAGCTTCTGCCAAGTTCTCTCTTTCAATCGGTATCCTCGATGAACTGAGCAAGGTTGAACTCTCCCCACCCACTGGACCGGAAGATGTGCCGGGAATTGTCGAGAAGCTCAAGGCCAAGCTCCAACACTACAAGGACAACCAGGAGAGAGTCACCCAGGAGGTAAGGATATTCCCTCCTCGCAAGATTTTAATAGAAACAAAGCTAACATATTTAAACAGAACATCGTCAAAGCCAAGGCTAGAATCGAAGAACTCGAAAAGTTGGACCGCATTGAAGATGCCGTCGCTGACCTCTCGGTTGCCGATGGCAAGGCCGAGTAAAACAGCCTAATTCAAAACCACTCACACCGCTCCTTTTGCATTACATTTTCTATAACAGCAGTAGATCCATACGTCTTAAAAAACATCATGTAGATGCATTTTCACTAACAAAATCTCCAAAAGACACTTTTTTTTGTTAAAGAAAAAAAAACCTTCTTTCATTTTCATTCCCCTTTTGTTAGGTAATGTCCAACCCGTATGGAAGCGGAAAGGTTGGTCAATTGGGATGTATCGATTCGTTTATAAAAAGAGAAGATACACTCTCCTTTCCCTTCCCCACTTTTTTCTTTTCTTTTTCTCTTCTGTATAGCTTATATATATCCCTCACACACACCCATATATGATGTCTTCCGTTGCTATGGTCTCCTTATAGGGCTCGGTTTGCTTTTTCCTTTTTTCTTTTTTTCCCTTTTGATTCGCTTCCGTTACCTGGGGGGTTGCATGAGGCTTTCATAATTGTATTTTATATGCATTACTATACTATATAGTATTTCATACGTGGATTACTATGTGCTACGACCAAGAGAAGGTCGGGGTGTGGTTTATGAGATAACGTGGATTGGTAAAATGAATCGCATACTGCGTAAGATGAAATAGGTGGGTTCCGTTGACAACGTGCCATGTAATACCCTACTGTAGGTTGAAGACCTAAGCCCTGGAGTGCGGAGGAGTCTCCTGGTATATCCATAGAGATCAACTGATGATCTCTATAGCGGAAAGCCACAAAGCTTAGAGCCTTATATGTAAAACGCTTCTCGCGTGGTCCTAGTCTCGCCACATGTGGTAAAATGTTTAAAGATTTATATGCACGTGGTGGGTAAACTCCCTCGCTTTGTAATATTTAGGAACGATATCAGGTAAACTCCAATCAAAGAATCATTGTCGGGACTGCAAGTCGCAAGCTTTCCCAAATCGCAATACAAGGGCAGAGCGTGGCGAAGCCGTGGTCCCAGTCGGATTCCCTCGCCGCCCGCGAAAAAATGAGCCGAGTCGTTAGTCTCAGGAAAACTCAAGAGCGGCCGGTACAGGATACTTTAAAACAACTGAAAGAGAGGAAAAAAGTCTCTCGCAACATTCGCCAATGGTAAAAAACGCAGAATAAGGCTGTTGGCTGGGCGCTTTGATAAGGGCGGAGCATGCATGCTAAGACAACAAACATTGCAGGAAGGCTTCAAAATACCGAAATGAGGGGGATTCGAAAAACAGTAGATAATGAGGAGGAAAGTACTTACGGCCAGCGCTAGCAATTAAAGCAATTAAACCTTTATCCCTCCACTATATATAAAAAGCCTGGAATGGAATTCATCAACTATTTGCCATTATCACGAGAGGTATCGACACATCCGTGGTAAACTTTCAAAATGGAGGCCGTAGGCGCCGCCGCCAGCATAATCGCGATCATAGATCTGACCGCCAAACTCGCCAAACTCTGCAAAGGATACATCGGCGACGTTAAAAATGCGGAGTCAGACCAACTTGCGTTATATGACCGAATACTGGCCACGGAGAAACTCGTCAAGGAAGTCGATATTTTAATTAAGGGGCCCGATAAAGGCAAGCTAGAGAGTTCGGCGGACCTTGAGGATGCACTGGCAAGATGCAGGAAGATACTGAAGGAGTTAGAGGAGAAACTGAAGCCAAAAAGTACTAAGACTCGATTTAAGCGGTTTGTAAGGATTTTGAAGTGGCCGTTGAATAAGGGCGAAATCGATAGGGTCGTGGGCAATCTCAAGGAATTGGAGGGTGCAATCCAGCTCGCAATCAAACTTGATGAGTTAAAAATTGTTTTAAGTGTGGATAAGAAGGTTGATAAAATAGTGGCCGCAGTAACAAGAATTGCTGGACTGCCAATCGCGGAAGGTATTTGCACCTCGATAATTTGAAATATGGAGATTCGGGTCCTGAGCCTTTTGAACTAATCGTTGATGTTAATTGGTCAAGGGGCGGTATTCGGGTCATACGAGGATCAGCACGAGCCAAAGTGCCTCCCAAATACCAGAGAACAACTTCTCAAAGACTTTGAAGCATGGACAACCGCTGCTCGGGACGACGCAAAACCAATATTTTGGTTATCTGGAGCCGCTGGAACTGGAAAATCGACAATCTGCAGAACGGTTGCCACTCTCCTTCGGGATAAAGGCATGTTGGCTGCCAGCTTTTTCTTCAAGAGAGGTGGTGGAGACCGTGGAAATGCGTCCAAGTTTGTTACGACGATAGCCGCAGGCCTTTCTGCGTATTATTCGGATTTGAGTCCACATATTGAGAATGCGGTCAATGAAGATCCGGGAATATCAACGAAAAATCTAAATGACCAATTCGAAAGTCTTGTTCTTGCACCTATCGCCTCCGGTTTAGGTGCAGCTGCGAACAACAAAGCGGTATCTATTATTGTGATTGATGCCCTGGACGAGTGCGATAATGAGAACGATATACGCCTTTTGGTTAAACTGCTAGGGAAATTAGCAGACCAAGCAGCGGTAGATATCCGAGTCTTCATCACAAGCCGCCCTGAGACGCCTATTTACGCGGGATTCAAGAAGATAGATGGTACTTACAAAGACTTAGTGCTTCATAACATCGAAGAAAAGATCATACAGCACGATATTCAAATCTTCTTCGAGCAAGAATTTAAGAATATCGCTGACGAATTCGACGGGATGTTGCCAAAGGGGTGGCCGGAGAAAGGTATTATCCAGAGACTGGTCCAAATGTCTTCGCCGTTATTCATCGTCGCTTCAACAATATGTCGTTTAGTGAGCGGGTCTAGATCCACATTGGGGCCAAAGCGACAACTGGAAAAGATTTTAGATTATCAGTCTAAGAGCCATATCTCGAAAGTCGGACGAATATACGCTCCAGTTTTAGACCAGCTTCTCCTTGGTAGAGATGAAGAAGAGAAAGCATTAATAATTCAGACTACTGTGGATATGCTGGGGATTCTTTTTATAACGAAAACACCAATGTCGAGGCGCGATATATCCCAGCTTCTGGAGGTTGAAGAAGACGTTATTTTATGCAGGCTTCGGGAGTTGCGTTCGGTTCTCCATGTGCCCGAAGACCCGACAGAATCAATTCGGCCGTACCATCTCTCTTTCCAAGAATTCTTGCTTGATCCGAAAAGTGAATCGATTACACTATTCTACGTCGATGTTGGGAAAATACGTGGGAAATTGGCAGGCTGGTGTATTTCTCTCTTGGATAAAAAACTCAAAAGGAATATGTGCCGCTTAGAACCCGACCAGGCTTTTGAGGAGATAGATAGAGATGAGAGAGAAGCAATTGTTAGGAAGTATATTCCGTCCGCTGTTCGATACGCCTGCCAGTTTTGGGTGGGAAACGCGATACACGATCGGAGAATACATGTGGACAATGGCCAAATGCACCGTTTCCTTGAAAGGCATCTCCTCCATTGGCTAGAACTTTCAGCTGTGATTGATCCGTCTGTCATAAACAATGTGTTGCTACCAGAAATAACAAGGCTCTACCGTAACATCTCCGTAAGTTAACTACTTGGCCATTGTGAAACCGGATTTAATCAATCTTGCTATCGAATTCAACTAATATAGAAGAATTCTATAGGTAAAAACCTCACCTATTTTATCAGCGGTTTTGAGCGAAATATCCCAGTTCATCATAGGCAATCAGAAGGTTTTTGAGCGGTGGCCGCTACAAATCTATTCTCGCGCCATAATAGGAACTCCAGATAACAGCAAAATACGACAACTCTTCGTCAAAGATTCGAGCTACTTTACGGGGACTTCCAGGTCGACCAAAAAATGGGATTCGCAAAGACACCAAATATATTTGCCTGTTTTATATGGCGAATGGTTTAAAGACGGTCTCGATATCCAATGTATTGACTTTTCATTCTACGGGGACCATCTATTGTGCATATCCAACAGTGGAATCCTCTGGGTGTTTAGCCTCGAAAACTTGAACGGAGCACCTCTGGAATTCGAAGTCGGCGTGGGAAAATTCGTGTTCGCGGCGTTGTTTGATATTAGGGATATAGGCAATTTTATCGCGGTGGGGACGGACGATGGTGAGATCAGGATCTTTGATCTAGCATCGAATAAGACCATCGAGATACTTACGGCTGGCGGAAACCCCAAATGCTCGGGAGCGACAAGTACCCGTATCATGAACAACTCTACATGGGGATGGAAGTATAGTGAATACCATGCGCGGCCCCCCCCTAGCTCTTCGATCAGACCAATACTCCATCTAGCTTCTGCATCAAACTCGGCACATTCCATCAACATATGGATAGTTCCCGAAAACCAGAAATATACCGCTGCGGAGCTTCATCGCGTCCTGAATTGCCCCTCGGCATTTTTTACATTCATTTGTTTTGATAAAGACTGCAAATTTCTCGCATCAGCTTCCGCAGATGTTCTTATCCGAGTTTGGGACGTGGAAACGGGATATTTGACGGCCGTTGTGGAGAGAGACTCCGGGCCGGCACCGGCGCCGTGCTCTGGACTCTGCTGCCATGAAAACCAGGTCAAAAGCATCATATCCCATCGCCCAGAAGAGTTCGCCATCGTGGTCGGTGGCAAGATAGAAAACTGGAATTTCAGTGAACCGTCATCGCCAACCGTTGCGTATCCGCCTGAAAATAGCGACGAAACTCTTGGGCTTGGATCCTGGAGCTTCGGACGCAGGAGTTTCTTATCTGCAGGTGCTGATGGAGGTATTCGAGTATGGGATTGCGACGGCAACGATATTACACGTAGGATATCATATATGGATCATAACACCCGAAAAATAACGTCTGTTAGGGCTTCGGAGCACCGTGGGGGTATGGCTGCCTCATTATCTTGTTCGGGCCGGGTTGACATCTGGAATTTGAATATTTCTGCCGCTATCATTCCGGAACAAGTTTACCCTCGGATGTGGGAAAGGCATCATGTTTATTTCTCGCCGGACGGTGACCTGCTGGCGACAGTTGTAGAAAGGGATTATCAGATCAGGCTTTGGAGCGTCATGTCTCATGAAAGTCCAAGATTTCTCAGAGCCGAAGAATTTATTATCGCCCATTTAGTCATATTCTCGGCTGACTCAAAGTTACTAGGCTGTGTGCTCGTGGATAATACGGTAAACATCTGGAGAACACTCACCGGAGATTTAACCTACTCATGGAGGATGGAGAGCAGTCCTGTCAGGGGCCTTGCTTTCTCACCGGATGCGGAGGCCATTGCTGTGTACGCGGGGAAACCTAGCGCTACGCTCGAACTTTGGGACTTAAACCCCATACCCCCGATCAAAGCCGTGACCGTAGCCACCGGTCTAAGATGCGGGGGTACCAATCTAATTGAAAAAAGCCAATACCACATGGCTTTTTCTAAGGACAGAAGGCATCTCGCATGGGTGGATGTGAGGGGCTGGGACGACCATGGTATAGCGCTATATCACTTTCCATCACGCGTTACATCATATTTCCCAGTCGATAACCAACTGGGCTGGCGGTGTTTTTACGACTTCTCTAATTTATTCTTTACACACGATTGCGAGCGGTTGGTTTTAGTCAGCTCAGCATTCAAACAAAATTCTAGTGTAGAAGAGAACTTTTACTCGCTCTCTGTTTACATCTGGGACATACTAACCCAAGAGATAAAACACCGGAGGTTTAGTTTCAAAAGTAATCCTTTCTTGCATTTTAGTCCTCAATCTTTCGGATACCAAGATTCTTTCTTTAGGAGTAAGGTGGTTTGTCCGAATGGAGTCTTGGATATAGAAAAATGGGCAAAGGCTGACGGGGATGACCAGCCGCCACAATTAGAGCCAGGTCTACCTTATTTTCAGCAGGATTATAGTGGCCTGTGGCTGAGTTGGAATGGTAGAAGGCGTTTGATGATGACTGGTGATGACGGTGTGCAGGTGGCTGCCATGGATCAACATGACCATAGATTTGCCTGGCTAACAAGAACTGGGGATGTTGGATTTCTGGAGCTTGACGAGGCCAGCATGAGTAGGTTCGAAGAATGGCATCGAAACGAAGGATAATATGTAGCATAGAAAAGTACAATATCTCTGGCCGGTGTATCTAGCGTAGAACGGGTACTGTACATTTTTAAACTGAATGTGTAGTCAAGATGCGTTGTTGGTGTTGCATCCTGGATCAGGCTTGGCGTTTCCCTTATCGCCGCAAACCAGCAAAAAAAATCTCTGCGAACAAAAATTTAGTCGGACTTCCTCCAACCTGCTGCATCCCATCCCACATCAACCTCCATCAACCTCCTCCTCCTCCTCTCCCTCCTCATATTCTCTGGTCTCAATTGACCTCTCCATTTCGACGACAGCCTCCCTTAGTCGTCTTTGGTATCTTCATTGATACTTCTTTTACCAAGAGCTTCAGCTCTTTTCAACTCCGTTCGCAGGTTTCGCCAAGTTCGAGCTCTGC
Source organism: Orbilia javanica (assembly GCA_036872735.1). Classification (NCBI taxonomy): domain Eukaryota; kingdom Fungi; phylum Ascomycota; class Orbiliomycetes; order Orbiliales; family Orbiliaceae; genus Orbilia; species Orbilia javanica. Next base: position 336,312 of record JAVHNR010000005.1, read on the forward strand.
GTTCAATCACATCCCACTTTTTAGTCAGACCCAGAGGAAAAGCACCCCGCCACGATGCTTTCTACAATCCGTACCGTCCTCCCAAGACGGATAGCTCCTAGAATCGCATACTCAGGATATATTACCAAGGCAGTCGGAGTTGCCAGGCAGACAGAGAAATCTGCCGGATCATTCCTTATCCCGAAGACTCCCTCTTACCGTACATTCGCTACCACCCGTCTACTACGCCAGGAGGCTGCGGTTCAGCAGGATGCCGGGTCGCAAACCGCTACAGCTGCTGCGGAAAACCCCACCACCTTTGCTGGATTATCAAACATCGGAATTGACGAGAGAGTCGTCAATACCATCACAAATAAGTTGAAATATGAAAATATGACAGAGGTTCAAAGCAAGACTATTCCAGTATCTCTTAGTGGTGCTGATGTGTATGTGGTTCGTTCCTTGAGTTCATGCACTATATTAAAAATTTTTACTAACAGCTTTTCCCTTCTTTCCTTTCTAGTATTGCTCGAGCAAAAACCGGTACCGGAAAGACCCTTGCATTCCTCATCCCGTCTATCAGCAAACTTCTCAAGAGCGGCCTAAAGAAGCCGCCACACCCCCAGAATATCAACGGCAACAAGTCGTTCGCCGATCCCAGGATCCTAGTTATTTCGCCTACCAGAGAGTTGGCCGAGCAAATCGCCAAAGACGCCAACCTTCTTACCCGCGGTACTAACCTCCATGTTTCCTGCATGGTTGGTGGTACCGGAAAGTCCTATTCGCTGAGAGACTACCACCAACGGGGTGGCAATATCTTGGTCGCCACTCCAGGTCGTCTTGCCGATGTCCTATCTGACCCGAACTCCGGAGTTGACATGAAGAACCTCGAAACCCTCGTTTTTGATGAAGCCGATTCGCTCATGTCCATGGGATTCGAAAAGGAAATCCAAGAAATCAGAAAATATTTACCTAAGGAAAAACAGACCCTGATGTTCTCCGCTACAATGCCTGACAAGGTCCGTCAGATGATTTCTGAGACTATGCGCCGCGGATTCAAGTTCGTCAACACAATCGATCCCAATGAGGCCGAGACACACACCAAAGTTCCACAGCACGTAGTCATGTGTGACGGAATGGAAAACCTCCACCCAACCCTCTTCGAATTGCTCCACCGTGAAAACGGCAAGGCAAAGAAAGCTGGTGAATCCTTCAAGGCTATGGTCTTCTTTTCTACAGCTCGTGGAGCCGAGTTGGCAGCCATGATGTTCCGTCGGGTCAGGCTCCCTGGAACCGATTCTCACCCACTTTTCCCACTCGATTTGATTCAAATCCACTCCCGCCTTACCCAGGCCCGCCGTACTGAAGCCGCAGATACTTTCCGACGAGGCGAAAACGCAATTTTGTTCTCTTCCGACGTCACTGCCCGTGGTATGGACTTCCCCAACGTCACTCACGTTATCCAAGTTGGTGTTCCGTCCAGCCGCGAACAATATATTCATCGCATCGGCCGTACTGCTCGAGGAAAGAATATTGAGACCGGTAGAGGTGTCGGATACCTCCTCATTAGCGATCTCGATGCCCAGCTCGCTGTTCACGAACTTCGGGGAATTCAGCTCATCAACAACGAGAACGACGACTTGGTATCAAAGAACGCTAAGCTTCATGACATCGACACTTTGCACCCCAGAGCTGCAGAATTCGCCAGGGCTGTAGTAGAGGCCTGCGGTCGTCTAGACTCTTCGCTCCTGAAACAGGCCTGGACTTCAATGGTTGGAGCCTTCAATAGCCGGGGAGTTAATCCCCTAAACTTGGTGAGGTCGTTGTCCAACGTTGCCAAATATAACTTCGGGTATGAGTTCCCAATGTCGGTATCCAGAGACTGGGCCAGAAAGATGGGACTTCCATTTGAGACTGCCGTACAGAAAGGTTACCTCGCGCGTCAAGAGGAATCTGAAGAGCGCGGTAGACACGCTGGTGTATCTTATTCGTCTAGAACTGGCCGTATGGGTGGTGACAGAGAAGGAGGTTATGGAGGTGGAAGCCGCGGAGGTAGCCGTGGTGGATTCGGGAACAGACAAGATGGAAGCGGATTTGGAGGTAGGAGGGAAGGCGGAAGCGGATTTGGAGGTAGGAGGGAAGGCGGAAGCTTTGGTGGTCGGAGAGAGGGTGGCAGCTTCGGTGGCAGACGTGAAGGTGGCGACTTTGGCGGTAGACGTGATGGTGGCGACTTCGGAGGGAGGAGAGAGGGCGGCAGCCGTGGCTACGGAGACAGATCTGGAGGTGGCTTCAGACAAAGGGGCGAGAGGCAATCTCGCGAGGCCTACTAATCTCATCGCCAGCAATACGAAACACCGCGGGTACATCCTCCCCTTCACGTAGCCTGACGACGACGAAACACTTTTTAAATTGTACATATTTTCCCTGATGATTCTCTCACCCACGGATACGCTATTGGCCACAAACGAGAAAACAACAAGAACACGCATACAATGGGGGTTTCTTTCTTCACTTTTGGGGGGGTTTTGGGTCTATTCTCCACGATCTATTGTCTCTTTCTTTTCTTTTCCTTTTCTTTTAATGTCGAATCTAAATAGGGGGTTTGTCCAGTCTTGCTTTTCTCTCTCATTTTTGGTTTCCTTTGTAGTATACCTTTTCTTTTCATCTTGTATTATATAGATTATGTTTGGGAGAGTGATGTTTATATTGACTATTCCACTTTACAAAAGTAGCGAAAACATCACCGCATCACCACTGTCTGTAAATAGGATGGATAGCATAGATTGGGATATCAAAAGTTGTCGTTTCTTAAAACCTGCCGTTCATATGAAACTGTGCGTCTACTTTAAATTTGCCACCCACCCGCGCATGGAAAGATACATTTTTTTTTTTGTGCGTTGATATAAAAATTTTCCAACAAGGAAAATTTCCCGAGACTAACCTGGTCTCGAGACTAACTTCAATTCTCCAAACTTAATTTCAACGGCCCTTTCGTCTATAGCTAAAATCTACTACATGGTACTAAAGTCCGCACCTACGCCGTGATCCCAACGGCATGAAACAATGCCTCCTAAAACCCTGCTCCCGTTTCTATACCCCCACTCCTCCCGGCGCCTCTTCATCCGCCTCATCCGTCAAAAATCCAGCTTAACACCCTCAACAGCCCGTTCCTTACTAGAATCCGAACTACCAACCCTCACAGCAACCCAACCGACGGCATCCGCGCCAGTAAACCCCACCACAGACCACCGAGCCCCACCGTTCCTCGACACCCTCACATTAACACTAACCTCCGGCTCAGGCGGTAACGGGTGCGTTTCCTTCCTTCGCGAGAAATTCGTCTCACACGGGCCTCCGAACGGCGGAGACGGCGGGGATGGTGGAGATGTGTATATCACCGTGGACGACCAGATCGGGAGTCTTCATAAGTTATCACGGTTGAAGGTTGTGAAGGCCGGGAAGGGGAGTAATGGCCTCGGTGGGGCTAGGAATGGAGCTAGAGGGGAAGATGTGGTGTTGAAGGTTCCTAGGGGGACTATTGTTAGAGTTTTGGAGAGGGGGCTTGATGGGAGACCGTTGCCGTCGGAGGTTGAGAGGGAGGAGGAGGAGTATTATGATGATGAGGAGGGGGGTTATCAGGGTGGGGTGGATGGTTATGAGGAAGAAGGGGCGGAGGAGGGGTTTATTGTGAAGAATGCGCATGATGGGAGGACGGAACAGGATCCTGCGGAGATATTGGCGAAGAAGATGAGGAGGAAGAAGAGGATTCCTAGACGGTTCGCGAAAAGCAACGTCGATGATCCTGGGAGTGAATATATCCACTACCCGTTAAGTCTTGCCATAAACTTGAATTCACCGCACTGGCCGCCTAGGAAACCAATAAGGAAGGATATGTCCCAGCCCGAAGTTTTCAAAGTCGATTTCTCGGAGGAAGACGGTGGGAGCGAAAGGGGTGTTGGGGGTAAGAAGAGGACTTTTGAACCTATACTTTTGATGAAAGGTGGTGCGGGGGGTTATGGGAATCCCAATTTTATTACGAAGGATTTGAGAAGACCTATGTGGGCTACTAAAGGGTCTAAGGGTTCTACGATGAAGATCCAGTTGGAGTTGAAGTTGTTGGCTGATGTGGGACTTGTGGGTCGGCCTAATGTTGGGAAGAGTAGTTTGTTAAGGTGTATTACGGGGAGCAGGGCTAGAGTCGGGAACTGGGCTTTTACGACTTTGAAACCGAATATGGGGACTGTGGTGTTAGATAAGGGGTTGGGGACTGGGGATACTCTGTTTGGAGAAGAAGATGGAGAAAATGGAAGGGAGAGGTTTACGGTGGCTGATATCCCGGGACTGGTGAAGGATGCTGGGGAGAATAAAGGTCTAGGATGGGATTTCCTAAGACACGTAGAAAGAGCGAGAGGATTGGTATTTGTGGTAGACCTGGGCTTCGATCCCGTAAAGCAGGTGGAAGGACTATGGAAAGACATCATGGAATACGAGAAAATGAGGGAATTCCAAAGACTCGAAGCAGCAGAGGAAGAAAGAAGGTTAAGAGAAGAAGAACGAATGAGAAGGGAAGACGAAGAAGAAATGGGCGTGGTAATCAGACTCAGCGAGGAATTCGAGGAAGAGATCAAACCGGAGGAAGGGATCAGTGAAAAACCGTGGATGGTCGTTGGGAATAAAGCCGACTTGGAAGGCGCGGAGAGAAGGTTTTTGAAGTTGAGGGAGTATCTTGATAAATTGCAGGCTGATGGGAAGGTTAAGCGCCCGATTGGGTGTATTGCTGTCAGTGCGCTTAGGGCGGGCAGTTGGACTGATTCTGAATATGAGAAGGAATCTGAAGTCTGGAAGGGGGTCATTCAGTGGTTCAGGAGTTTGGTAAATTAACATATCTCGCAGCTCATGTATTTATAGTTGTATATTATCCCGGGCTATAATCCATTTAGAATTCTACTCCAATCACTCCTATTGATATTAACTTTCTAAGTTTTGACGCTAGAGCCTGTTAATACAAATTTAAAGAACTGGGTGCTCTAATTTTCAAGATCTTCACAAGATCGCGAGTAAGTTTAATAAGCAGATGTTTCCTGGAAAAACTTCTTTATATTTTTGCTCTAAGATACTAAGTAATTATATTGTAAGATTTGATAGAATAGAAGACGGCCGGCCAGAAAATAGATTAGACACAAAGGGAAGATTAAGATTAAAATAAGGATAAATTTGAATTTCGCCACGCCGCATCCAGCAATATTGCATGTAGCTTCTTTGGTATGATAAATTAATTGATCAAGGATATTTTGCTTGCCAGGAGTCCTGATCAGTTGCCTCACAACTTGCAGCGGTAGCGCCAGTAAAACTCAAGAAACCAGGAGGTGCCAAATATAACTGCTTGTCAGTCCCCGAAAGGCAGAAAAAGAAGAGCAATGATACCTTGTTACCGTTGACCACAGGTACCGGCATAAAATCAGAATCCGGCGTAAGCCTCAATTTGTCACCGTTAAACGACCATATAACCGGTACATCTGTGCCAGCGTCAACCACTGGGTAGTTGTCACCGCTGACCGTCCTAAGCTTCCAATCGTTTATAGATGTTGAATCGGGAAAGCTAGACCTTTGGCCTGTGAACCAAAGGCTATACTTACCATTTTGACCAGCGTTCACACCAACCAAATTTTCACCCGTCGCCAGGTTGTAGTATGGTGTTATCCTGTCCATAGGACTAGTATCTTGCATCAAAGCTGCAACATTACCCGATGTTGGGACATTAACGAATTTCCCAGAGTAGGAATTACTGGTGTCACCGTCCACGCGTGCCATTGTGTAGGTGCCCAAACCGATCGTTCTAAGAGTTGTAGGGTTAATGCTGGAGACGTATGCTGTCGTGGGATAGGTGGTAAATGACGTAGCCCAGTTTGTAGTAATGGTTGCGGTTTCATCTATAACATCAGTGGATTGGGCCAAAGCAAACTCCGTGGGTGACGTGGCGGCCCTTTCGCAGGCAGAAACGATGGAGTCCGTTGGGTAGCTCAGAAGCTGATCTGGTGGCTCTCGTTCACGAAGAGCACTGATAACCTTGCGCTTTCTGTGAGGATTACTGCCATCATCGACCGCGTAGCCGTCTCCAGATCTCCCTTTCTTCCTGAGCGGGCCCCTGTTAATGTCTAAGTATGTCCACGTCGTATAACTTGGCATCTCGGTGGTTGCGGTATATATAGTAGTTGTGTAGGACCATCTAGGGATTGTTGTACTGTAATAGTCTGTTCTGGTCACATACTCCGTAGAGGTCTGTGAGTAGTAGGATAAAAGAGCGGTACAGTATTCTTGAAGGCTATATGAAGTGATGATGTCGTATGCGTCTGTCGTAACAGATGAGCCGCCGGTATTAGTACCAGTGCCGGTGCCGGTGCCGGTGCCTGTTCCAGTGCCAGTGCCCGTTCCAGTGCCAGTTCCTGTTTCAGTACCAGTGCCAGTTCCTGTTTCAGTTCCTGTGCCTGATTCTGTGCCTGTTTCCGTGCCGGTACCGGTGCCTGTACCTGTGTTGGCATCCGTATTCGTACCAGTTGTAGTCGTACCACCGTTAGCTCCAGTACCGGTAGCGGTTCCAGTACCAGTTCCAGTACCAGTGTCAGTACCAGTACTACCAGAATCGGTGCCTGTCCCGGTAGCTGTACCGGTTGACGAGGCAAAGGGAGGAAGCGAAGTGAAGAGACTGCTTGGGAACCCTTGAGCCTCCTCGGCAGCGAACTCGATGGGTTGGAAAGCACTCCCAGGTGGGATCGTAACGTTTATCGGCAACATGTAAATATCATAAGAAGTATCTTGCCTCTTTTGAAATCTACGCTTCGCCCGCTTCGAGCTTGGCAAAGCGATATAGAATTTCCAGTCAACGGTGTTCTTGACTAGACCGGGTTGATTGGTGCTGGAATTCCAATAAAATGTTGTTTCGTAATCGGTGCGGAGCACATTCGTCGTAGCGTCGTGTTGCACCTTCCTCACAAGGTTGGTGATCGATGGGTCTTCATCGGGAAGAAGGGTCTTGATAGTTTCGTTGTAACGCAAGAACACCAGTTCGTCCAGATACTGAGCGTTTTGCAAAAGGCCGGGCCCGCTTTGGTCCAACACGAGGGACACGAACCTCTGGTCATTGAGGCCAGCCATAACGACGGCACCGGTGGTATCATCGAATTTGAAATAACTGTTCGCAAAGTCTCCTTGTCCACTCAGGACGAAGGGGACTCCGGATTGTCCAGCGAACGTGCTGCTCACTAGACTTGCTGATGAAGTGCCAGTTGCTGATCCTGATATTGTGCCAGAACCGGACATTGAGCCCCAGGTAATTCTGTCACAGAATGGGAGTCCTTGCCAGGTTGCACAGTCTCCAAGGTAGGATGTTACAGTTCGAGTATTGCCAACCGTAGCGTACAATGTCGTAGTACTAGTGGGGGAGGGCTCTTGGGCCAAAGCCCCTGGGGCGGAGAGGACAAAGGCCAGCATCCCAGCCGATGCCATAGACCTGGCACAGTCTGCGAAATTAGACGTAGTCATATCGAAAACAATTTCCGTGCGAAGGAGGAAAGATATTATAGTTTTAATCCCCTACGATAGCTTTCTTCCATGCAGCAACGAACCGTGGGTGTCGACGCCAGTTTTGGTAGTGGATAAATATACCGAAGTATAGGAATAGGAGGATGAAGAATAATCTATCAACAACGGCAGGACTCGCACCCAACAGCTTATATTATTTACGCTACTCCACCCACACTCAGAACCAAACCGCCAAATCCCAAGTTTCGATATACCATACCAACAGTGATCGTAGATTTAAGAGAAGGTTCATGTAACTGATTTGTAAATCCTGGTCTTCCAATTGACAATCTCTTCCTCCGCGTGGAAGGGTGAGCGGGATAACTAGGTACCTATGCAGGCATACGAAACACCCCGGCGAGTCGCCGGGTTGTGTTGTTTTTCGGCCTGTGTAACCATTTCCCAAAACGGCAAGATGACGAGAAAGGGAAGAGGGGCTAGCGTAGCTGCTCGATGCGGTTGTGACCCTGCCCGGTCGTCTACCCAGATGTCACGAAGGCCGGCTCCAGGTTGAAGCCGTTGTGGGAATACTCCCACCGCAGAATTCTCGTTATCAGAACATAAACCTCAAGTCTGACGAACATTTACGCAAAACTATTTTCATAAATTATAAAAGGAGTCCTTCAGCTTGAATATATCGTCAGAAACGTCGAATTATATCTCAACTTCTGTCAATCGGGTCCCATCTATTGAGATGGATCCTCTGCATCTTTTGAGAGGTTAGAGTGGATATAACCTTCTTCTTCTATTTGTAGAAGTCTTCGTCGAGCATTGCACATCAAGCACCGATCACAGCCCGCTTGGGGGGATAAACAGTCGCTTAACCTTGGACCACGCGGATTTCATGCAGAGTTAGCCCTATTACCCCCTCACCTTAGAATTCGGCGAGAATGATTATTATTGGGTACCTGTCGGTTCCAAACCCGGGGTTAACCGGTAGAAGCCTATCATTCCCGCTTCGATAGGCCGATAACGCTCTCGGCTGCGATATGAAACTATACATATTTTGTTTTGGTCGTTATAATAACCTCAAACCGTAGTTCAAATTTTCGTAACCTGAATCTAGCGTAGTTCTCTCTGACGAAGGTGGATTTAATTAATTGAAGCCTGAGCATCAGCGCTCGGGTATCTTCCCAAGGAGGCGGCTCTACACCTAAACCGCGCTGTTGAGCAACACCAAGCATCACCACGGATTATACCAAGGAAACCATTCAACCGGAACTCTTCTAGGCTCCACAAAATCCCAGGGCGTGCATCTACTTATAACTTTTCGCCGAAGATGTTGCATTCCGACATATAATGTGTTGGCTGCAGTAACACACACCAAGTTTCGATGCCAATGAATGACTTGACGATCGATGTCTAAAATGGCATCTGTAATATGCATCGCATCTTCCGAGAAATCCAAATCCAATCCAAACTCTCGATCGTGAATACACGGGCCTATATTCCGAATACACCTGATCTTCGAGACCTTTGATTTCTGCGGTTGCTTGAAAGGCTTTCGAACCTCCAATATAATATACACTCTAACTACCACTTTGAATTCCTTCAGCCTCACCCTCACCGATCAACCACCACAACCCACCAAACAATGGTATGCGCCGCCCACCGTCTCCCCGAAAGAATATACCCATGCCCCCCACCATATCTATCTGAAAGATTAAAATTCTTCCTGCTCCGCTACGGCATCGACCACCACCGGGGTGCAAGGATCATCGACATCTTCTATAACAGTGCAGGGGAAGGGAACGTTGATTTGTTGGAAGTATTTCATTGGGAGACGGATTGCGTTGAACGGAGGTTTGAGGCTTACTGGCGGCTTTTGGATATGCAGGCAGAAGCTCAAGCGTGGAGGAGACCATCGTCGGAGGGGAGGTGTGTTATTTCCTAGGCTGGGTGACAGAGTTCCCACCTACAGGAAGGGAAAGGGACCAGAAGGCTGAATTCCAACGTCATACATCTTCCACTCGATGGACTGCCGTGTCCACCAATAATTTTTCTCACCAAGAAAATCGCGAAACCATTTCGAAATTTCTAAGACATAATTAAAAGGGAAAACATGCACACTGAGCATCAAGCAGAGCGCACCGAGAGATGCATGCACGAGACACCGCCAACCCTCGTCCAGGATCGAGAACGCAAGTTCTGGGCATGCATGCAGGAGGGTTATTCCTGCCAGTTTTCAAACAATGAACTTTTTTGGACGTTGTGATTGGTCGGAAAAGTTCATTCTTGGAGGATTGGGAATTATAACCGATTGAACCGTTGTTCGTTGTTCCGCATGGGACAAGGGTGGGGAAGATGCTGGCTTGTAACTTTTTCGGAAAGTGAAGCTTGGATGTATCATGATTGTACGATGCACCCCAGCGGCTTTAAGTCTTCTTCGCAGTTTATAAATACGGCCCGTTCCCTCCTCCCGGTGTGAATGTCTTCGTAATCAACCAGCATCAATACAGAAAAGCAGTATTTGACAAAATTGACCGAACATTTTCTTTATTACCAATAATCCTCTTTAAGCTTTATCACACTTGGTCGAATACTTTGGCAAGGCTGAAACCCCAGCCCGTCGAAACAATGAGCCAATACTCAACACAAAAACGTTCTCCGAGACAATATGAATACAATAAGCCCCGCCGGGTCTACAATAAAATGGAAGACCTTGAACAGTACAAAGATTTCATTCTGGAATATCACCAAGCTGGGAAAACCCAAAAAGCTATTCGTGCTGCCCTCAAAAGCCAAATGGACATTGACATAGGGTGTGTATTATATTCAATAATTAAGCTTTCACAAACAAATATGAACAAATAAATTCAATTTCACAACTACAGGGAGTCCCGCCTAAAAAGAATGCTTGGTAAATGGGAAGTATCAAAAGAGAACCTGACGAAAGGCCGTAAGGCGCACATCTATAAAGCTGTCGAAAAAAGGCGCCAAGGAAGAAGAGCCGATCCTAAAGTGAAACTTACACTCAGAGGCCGGGCCGGAACAATGACGCAAGAGAGGCTTGATGGTATAATGGAAGCACAGACACTAGAAGGTAGGTTAAACTATATATGCTGCTTCAACGAGCAGGCTTTTACAAACACGCATCCTCTAGAGGATCTATATTAATGTAAAACCCGACTTAGACATTAAACTAGACCCCACTGGGATGGAGTTAAGTACTCCGACTCCGGGTGCGGATTCCTATGAGAACAGTATAGAGGCCTCTTCTCTGGTGGATCGTGGTGCAAAGAGTTCCAATAGTAGCCAGGATCGCAGCCAAAGAGATGATCTTGCACAACTACAGTTTGGTTCCGAGACCGGAGATGATCTTAGGTATCGTGTTGGGGAACCTTCTCCCAATGGTGCTACTAGTGTTCTCCTTGGTGAAGAGGAAGATGATGAAGACAGTGGGGGAGTAGGGGAAAGAAGAGAAGAAGGAGAAGAAGAAGAAGAAGAAGAAGAAGAGGAGGAGGAGGAGGAGGAGGAGGAGGATTTATTCAAGTCATTCTTCATGGAGTTCGACCAAACAAGCCAGGACTTCAGTACACCCAATGCCCATCCCCAGGAAGAAACAATTGAACAGCTCGAAGAAGTTATTGCTATGCAAATCAAAGCCGCGGGAATCGAAGGCGCACCGGAGGTAGATCTAGATGATGATTTCCTCGAACTTGTTGCCAGCATGGCTGGTGCTGAACGGGAATCCCGGGACGAGGATTCCGACTATTCGGATGAGTCGGATGAGTGGGATGAGTGGGATGATTCGGATGATTCGGACACAGATGAGATTCGTTGGAGTATGCCCATTCTCAGATGGTACCAAAAATCTTATACAGAAGATTACGAGTCGTATATCCGATGGCACGAGTCCGTGGCCAAATCAATGCTTCAAAAAATTGATGAATATGTAGCCAATGGGTTTTCGTCCCAAGAAGCTAACAGAATGGCACCGATCGAAATTGACAAACTATACGACATCGCGATTACCTCTACTGCGTGTATGAATATTTTGCACGCCAATTTCAACGATCACCAGGCAAGTTGTCAAAGATGCAGCCAAGGAAATGACACGGAGGCCAAAAACCTTGTTGCGTATGTCGAAGCGCTATTCTCGCATTTCGTCAGGAGCTACAACCCCGCTTTCGGCGGCGATCTTGCGGATCTTATTGCCACCGATAGCGCTACTTCCCTGGGAACAGTAGTTCATCTGCCTCGGTTTATACGCGAACATGGGGTTCAGAGTTACTTTACGGCTATGTGTGTCTATGATACTGTCTTCCTTCTATATAAGTACGATCGCAGATTCTTCGGGGACTTATTATTGCCATTGATGGATTTTGTAGTTGGGGCGCTCGAACGATTCGGAATCGACAGCTCGTCATCTTCGGGTTCCAACTTTCTCCTGAGCGATAACTTTCCAGAGGGGGACAAGATATTGGGGAGGTTATCCCGTCGCTATGGAGAGCGACATCCCATCTTCGTGGCGAGGAGCATTCGGCACGCCGAGGGGATGCTACTCGAAGGTTACCCTGACAACCCGAATGGGAAAGATGCCTTTGACGGGCTGCTCGCTAAGATTGTGCGCAACGCCGAAACTTGTCGCCGTGATTTTGGCCTGGATCTGAAAACGTATGCGATGATCATGCGGATTCTGGATTTAATCCCGATCCTTCGTCCATCAGACGCAGTAAAGTTTGAACCAATTTTTCAGAGATGCGTTAAGGGTGCTAAAAACTTGACCCGGAGACCTAATTTGAGCGGTGCCTGGACCACAATATCTTCATACGGTTTGGGCCTTATCCAAGCCAAAACTGAGCATTTTGTCCTATCGTTAGAGGCGCTCACTAGAGCATATGGAATGGTCAGTCAGTACTCACTTACTGAACGCAGGGTACCTGTCCGGGATATATTGGAAACCATTTTCAATGTAGTGGACGCCCGGGGTCCTATTCTATACCTTAGCCTTCAACCTATCCTCACTAATTACTGCAAAAATTCCACCGATACCGGCCGACGGGGTTTGGAGTTCCGTCGGAAGCTGTGGGCCAAACTCAAGGCATCTCGGGACATGAAACTGAAGGAGGAGTACTCAAATATTCTAGCACTCCGACCCCCAAGTCGGCCCTCGACGCCTGACCTCAGGTCGCACCTTTACTACGAGAGTTTGCGGACTTGGATGTATAGCCAAGGATGGGATGACCCGTCCGATGGTGTCATCCTTAGCGGGGGAATCATGGACTCGGATCCTGTTTGAATATATGTCGACAAGCGAGGATATAGGATGTTAGTTACAGGAAGGATCCCGATTACCAAATAAAGATATATTTGGATGAAATTAGCTAGTTTAGCAAAAGTTGATAAACCCATCTCTTTTCGGCGCCGTTTTTTTTTTTGGTCAGGTACTTTTGGTAGGAGTCCTGTCAGATCTGGGGGATTATGTTTTTTTTGCTTATAAAGGTGCGTGCCTGGGTCTTTGGGCTTTGAAAATGCTTGTTTTAAGATTGTCACTCGATATTACATTTGAGTATTTAGACCGCTATCCTTATATGCCATACTTCCTCTGTCCTATTACCACAAGCCAAAGTATCTTTTGTATATGTACGTACTAGGCGGAGCTTGGAAACACTCTTAAGGAGTCAGTGAGATCATATATCAACTTGGGAAGAATAGCTTTTATAGATTTAAAGGAAACGGTTTGAATACCCACCCACCTTTACACATCCATCATGCATGAGCAAATATCCAAACGTTGTGCCAATAATGATTACGATACATACTAGGCCTGGAGACTTTCTTTTTCGATGAGAAACCATTCAACTCCGAAGGTTGTTGCATTTTTGATATTCACTGACCAATAAGCTTCGCCCGGCCTGGATATCGAATTAGAGCTTGGGCTAGGAGGGAGAACTTCGTCTAAAGATAGCATTCTAAGGGATCCTGAGAATGTGGAGAGGGGTAGAACAGTCCGACAGGTCAGGATCAGGGGGCTGAGGAGGTATATATAACACCGTGTCCGTTCTTTTTCCCGAATCACTCCTTAGTTTCCGCAGTAACCTAACGAGGCTACTGACTACAATATTGAGGCTAAGGGTTATAGAGCTGATCCAAATATATAATATGCGAATACTTGATCAATATTTTTATCGATGATCAAAGGCTCTTCCGAATTTACTCGTTCTATTATTGGCTTAGGAATTGAATTTGTTCAAAATCGAATTGCTTCACTATATACAAAAAGCTCTAGACAGGCTCAAATGCATTCAAACCACTATCATTACAACATAATACAAAACATAGCAATAAAGAATTTTAAATATCCTGCCCACCAGATAACCTCTCCTGCCCGACCATCCAGCACCGCCTCCCTCTAATCTGTCCCTTCTCCTCCGCCCACCTCCCAAACGTCATATCTCGCTCGATAATCTCCCCGTCTTCTCTTTTTGCTCTCTGTTTGCTAACAACTAGGTCTCTCTTAGGTCTTAAAAATACAGCGACGGAGTATCTTTCCGTACCACCCTTTGGAAGGACGACAGCGTGGACTGTTGGAAGAATTGTTCCGTCGCCTATCGCTTCTTTTCCATCGTCGACTATACTTTTGCCCTCTATTGCTGTGAAGTGTGACATTAAATCTCCTGCGATGACTAAAACAGTATTTTCGATTGGAGGCGCTGAAAATATTTTCCCGTTCCTGTCCCAGACGTATAACCCCGATGGCTCCGTAGCCGTCATAAGCGTTAGGATACCGTGGTCTGTATGTGCCTCCATCCGTGGGAGCGAGTATCCGTCTTCCTTCGGTTGTGATCTACTACTAGAAGCGCTGTGGCTGCTAGAACTACTGCTTGCGACTGGTGGCTCGTTTCTTGGGATATTCGGCCGTTCTAATATTGTCGGAGAATAGCGTAGATACCGCATTGTACTGAATCCAATATCCTCCATAACCTCTTGGGGAATTACAATCCTTTTATCCCCATTTTCTGTCAATGTTTGATTAAACTGTCCACAGATCTGTTGTAGTAACTCAATTGACTTTTCGAAATACTCTCTTGTTAGATGGCGGAATGATTCGTCTTCCAGGGTTAAAAGTGTTCCGCCGTTGTCTGGTGTGTAGTCCCACCATTCTCTACCGCTTGCCTTGGCGTGGTTATACCCTCTTACTGACGATTTTCTGGGATGTATTAAGCCCTGTTTCACGGAATCCGACGCCGTTAAGACCTGCCTCGCCTGTGGAAGTGGCGGCGGAGGTAATGGATGTCCGACAAGGTAGAATGCAGGGAATTGCGTCAAGATCTGAGGAACCATATGTAATTCCTCATAGTGCAGTATAGGGAGCAAATCCGAGTCCGTCAGATCCGACGAGTTCGTATTCGACGAGCAATTGGAAGCAGACCGTTTCGGCGAAGACTGGAACTTAAAATTCGGCGAAGAAACGGCGTTCTCGTCGTCGTTGTCCAATGCACGGAACTTGCCTTTCTCTTCTCGAGTGGGCGGTTTACGCTTCGGCGGGTTCTTGGGCTTCTTCGATGCGAAGAGCGTTTTGAGATGCGCTGTCAGCCAGGCCATGGCGGTGCTGATGTTTCTGTTAGACGTGTGCGATGGGTGTATATAATCTCTTCGCGGTTCGGCGATGGGATGAGAGGGGGTTGGAAAGGGTCTGGCGATGGAATGGAGGTTGTCTCGGGGAATGGGAGGCCCGTGTGTTGGGGTGTCGTCGGGATCGTCGGATGGTGCGTTGTGCGTGGTATTTGCGGATTCGGGCCGACGGATTCGAGCTGTCCTCCGGTCCTATCGACTATTGATACTAGATGATACTTGTAATACTGTGGATGTCTATAGCTAGGAAAGCTAAGGGCTCCAGGGGATATATACAGAATATCTCTCTGCGAATCCTTCTTCATCTTTCAGCCCTCCCGTCTCGCACGTTCATGTGCACCGATCCTGTTTTTAATCTCTCTCAATCAGTCGCCTTTTTTTTTTTTTTTTTTCTTTAAATATACTTGCTTGCACTTGATATGCAATGCACGCAGGCATGGTCTACCTAGTTGAGCCTTGCCAACAAAGAGAATTAACGAGTCAGAACCCCTGCGCCTCAATGACCACCCACTCCGGACACCATGATTTGAAAAACTGAAACCTTAAAAAACGGAACAAGGTCACCAAAAAAAAAAAAAAAGTTGGGGAAATAAGGCTGAGTCGTCCTGGGTCCTCCTCGGCGTCCAATCGGTGGCGCTCGGCTATCGTTGGCGGGATCCACATTTGGGACTTCGCCTTGAATGCACTAATGGCGGGCGGACGTGGACGATCCCGTTATGGTGATTTCGTATTAGATTGCGAAAAGGTGGAAAGCGACCCAAAACTGGGACGTTTGTCGTATAAAGCTTTTATGGCAAGGGTATACGTGTGAAGATTGTGAATCAGAAGCTCGGAGCTTAGCTTAGGCGGCTCTGGCCTGCTATACCCCAGATTCATTAACAAAGGTGGGATCGATTATTGACATGGATGCCTGCATGCGCCAAAGGTAAACCGAGGTACGTCAGAGCCGTTCCGAATGTTTCAGCAGTGAACATGGATATTGCTTCCCCAGTATATATATACAGGATTAGGTGTATATAAAGATATTTCTGCAGGGTATTTTTAAAGTGAAATGATTACTATCTAATCTGTACGAGATCAGGTACATTGCATGCATTGCCGAGAGCCCACGCACCCATTCGGCCTCTGAGGCCTCGAAATTCCTACACTACTATAGCTTCAACGTAAAGCGGTAATTCAACGCTATACTATGTTAGAGTACTCTACCGTCTATCCGCAATTACAAAATAACTTAGGTTTTAGAAAATAGAATTCCAGCCGTTCACAACGGGAACCCCGAATTAGAGCCGCGAAAATATACAACAAAAACAACACAGCTTTGAAGTTATGGTTGTATTCCCACGTGCTTTAATTCCCTCAGACCGGAGCTAGCTCCTCTTATGATCGTAGAAAGACAGGACCTCGAAATTAAAAATCTACCAATTGTTATCCATATGAATTTCGTGAGATCTGCAGGCCTCAGTAGTACCGCTGCACCGACGGCACAATGTAAAAACCCCAGCCGTCTACATTCTTGATCTAACTTGATTCTTGTCTCGTACCTAATCCTGGTATCCATGATAAATTCTTATCCACATCTAAACTTCCAAAATTCGTGAGCTTCATCAATTAGATAAAACTATACCTTCAAAACCTGTATCAAATTCCACAAGCAAAAAACTACACCATGAACGACAGCTTAACCACCCCCTACACCCCTTTCCTCCCCGCACAAGAACCCACATCTCCATACCCCTCTTTCCACCCCCCGCCCCCAGTAGACCCACGCCCTCTCCCACCAGGATGGATCCAATCCTACGATCCTTCCACAAACCGCTATTTCTACACCGACACAACCACCAGTCCATTAAAATCCTTTTGGGAACACCCTAACGATTGTAGTTATGATACTTCAATCCCGACCTATGATCGACGGTTCCCGTATGATGAAGTTGTGAGGACGAGGATGAGGTATGGGGCTGGTTCGTTGAGAAGTTTACGCCCGATGGGGAGTACGCAATCTCGAGATAGTTCTCGGGTGGCTGAGGAGCTGGATGGTACTGGGGAGGATACCTTGGGTGGTGGGACTGTGGTTGGGAGTTCA
Organism: Orbilia javanica; assembly: GCA_036872735.1. Classification (NCBI taxonomy): domain Eukaryota; kingdom Fungi; phylum Ascomycota; class Orbiliomycetes; order Orbiliales; family Orbiliaceae; genus Orbilia; species Orbilia javanica. Next base: position 353,530 of record JAVHNR010000005.1, read on the forward strand.
AATAGTTGGGACAAGTTCTCTACGATGCCCCTCAGTTCTAGTACCAGGAAAAGATATCGGGTTCCTAGCTCTAGAGAGGAATATATTTCCAAGCAATCCCTCAGACAGATCCCAATTCCACTACTGCATCCCCTAAGCCAACCACAGCAACCAGCCCCAAGTGAATTTCCACAAACCCACCAAAGCCAGTTTATAGAGCAAAGTGCCCCCAAAGAAACACTACAGCAAAACCCAGAACAATCCACAGAAGCCAACATACAGGAACCCATACAATGCAGCATAGCCCCAAACCCCGACCATACTACACATATATTCGCACCACAACCTCGCCGAAACCTTCGACTCGCAATTCAACGTCTCCAACGGCGATGCGCGCGCCGGGCCCTTAAAAGGGTACGACAAGCTCCTAAAAGGAAATCCCCAGCTCCGCAGGAAAATGATATCAAAACCCTAAAACAAGGGGTTAACTCCATACCCTATATTCTAAATCTTTCGATTGACCCTCCTGTGTCGCCACTGCCATATAATGGTCCTACCGATGCTCAAGATAATGGGTCTAGAGCTACCCCTACCCTCCAAGAGGAAACTAGCCCTAATAAAATCGATCCCACCTTCAATACAGAGAATACCAACCAACGGCATAAGGATGAAGATGGAATTAAGGACGGCAAAGATGTAGACACAATATTCTACTTAGACCCAAACAGAGGAGAACATCTCAGCCACCGTGGAATAGTGCCCCCTCTCCCCCCACCCACCTCACCAATCCAAGGCGCAATACGTATCGGCGCCGAAACACACCACCCCGCACCAAACAGCGTCCAACATATGCGAATGTTCTTCGAATCCCAAGCCGCTAAGAACCACGAAAATCAAGGCCAAGCCCCCTTAAACCAACCATTCACATCAGAATACCAACTTCCCCCAAATCAACCCGTCACATTCGAACATGCACACCAACCCCAAAATCAAGAACCCCAACTTCCAGAAGAACCTCAATCACTACTAGACCGCGTCCGAAAAGCCCTGCACATCCACGTCCCAACCCCAGCCGAACAAGCAGCAAAGAAAGAATACAAAAGGTTACAGCGCGCTTCGAAAGAAGCGGAAGCTTCGTTCCGTAAACAAAAACGCTACGAAGAGGCAGCGGACTTAATGAGGAAACGATCGGACTTGCTCGTTGAAATGCACCACCGTGAAACCGCGATACGTCAGGCCCATAACTTAAAAACGGAATTGGGATTCGATGATGAAGTCTTTCAGAGGAAGGTTGCAGAAGGTACATTGATGAATAAACCGGTCACTAACCACGGGACATCGATGTCGCCGTCGAGTCGCACATTCCAGACTTCAGCACCTTCTGATGCGGCTAGAATTACTGTTCCGGCCTTGTGTGGTAATGCAGCAGTAGAAATGGGGCTCGAACCAAATACATCGACACCTGCGAATCCACAGCCCTGCCCAGCAAATTTACAACCTCCTCCAAGCGTAACATTTGCGCCGGCCGTAACAACCTTAGACGACGGTGCCGGATCCAGAACGCCAGCGAGGCGAGAAAACGTAAGCACAAACGAATTCAGTAGCACGGCTCCACCTCCACCTCCACCTCCACCACCACCACCACCGTCTATATTTTACAATGACCCACCTCAACCGATCCCAAACCCATCTTACAAACGATATGACTACGATATGCTCCCAGCAACCAGCAACCCGCCATATTCCAGAACCAATTGGGCTAGAAACCGTGAAGAAGTATACCCAAGATATGAGGAATTTGGACCTGAAGGGTACAGACCTCGGGTTCCGGCGTTTAGGCGGCAAATGGGACATAGAGAGTTCGATAGGCCCCCGAATAGACTGATTCCGTTTGGACGGGAGAGCAGAAGGTTGGTAATTCCCACTCTTTGAGATGCATAATATTTAGTTTATTGGACAGTTTCTGATTTTTGATATATAGACACCCGCGATACTTTGATTACGATCAGTACGATGGACATGAATGGGATGGGCGTGGTGGATATCATGGGGCAAATTTTGATTATGGTTGGTAGTAGCATGGATTGTATATCTGTGTATCTGCTTTGTGCGATTTCCAAAATACCACTGTTTATAGCCCAATATGGCGGTTTAGTATTAGTTTCAATAGTCGACTTAGTTAAACTTTTATCCTGTACATACGACTAGTCGGTGATGGCCTCTTTAACAGCCAATAGCCGCCTTTAGCTTACTGAATACATTATCATCCAACCGTGATTACTCCCAAACCGGATCACCATCATCATCAAACTTCGCCCAAACCAAATACCCACACCCCCCCTCCTTCTTCCTATCCTTACCATCCCCATCCTCCTCCTCATCCTTCCACTGATTCCCAACCTGACAACCCCAAAAATACCACCCCATCCTATCCTTAACCCTCTGCACAGTCTTAAGCACACACCCAACCCCGCATTTACACTTCGGGATCTTATCCGGCCGTAAACTCTCCCTGTAACACCGAAACGTAATATTTATCCTCTTCCCACCGGCTACCGGGTGAGGTTGTATATTATTCGCCGGATGGATCGAATGTTTCCAACTCTCCTGGCACTCGGCGTGCATAATAAATAGAGAATTATGCGGTAAATGAACGGAAGCCTGCCCCTCTGTTTGCCATTTCCATTCCTTCCCTTCCGCTTCTTGCTCGGAATCAGGTTCGAAAGGGACATCCGTATCAACCACAACCGGTGCCACCCTTCTCAGCCTAAACTCTCTTTCCACACCTAGACTTATCGAAGCAATTACCGTCCTAGGTCCTAAGTATGTAAGTTGATCCGAATGCCAACCAACGCTTTGTTTCGCCCCATCGTAGCAGTTCATAAACGCCGATGTTATGTGCCACTTCCCAGGAGGCAGCATGTGTTTTAGCTTTTGACCGTCCGGGTAGACGTTCGAGATCCGATCTGAAATCTGATCGTTTACGAAGGATTCGAGAAGGGGGACGACTTTGCGCATTGTTGGGGTGAAAGTTCTGATCTGTATATTTCTATTAGATGAGAGGTATGTTAAAAATAGGAGGGTTACTGACATCGTCCAGAACGCTGCCATTATACATATACCCCCGCCGGTGCTGCGCCGCCATCTCCTCATCCTTAACAAAGAACGAAGCCGTATGCGGACTACTAACATTCCGCTCAAACAACCTAAACTCGTACTTCCCAAACGACGGGACCTCACCAAGACACTCTGCTAACAATTGATTCGCTACATCGGAAGGTAAAAAGGAGGGATGTAAAGTTGCTGGGACGTAATAGGGTACTTGCGACGGAGTCGTTAAATGTAAAGTCTTGAATTTCGGGATGGTAGGAAGAGGGAATGGGATTTTTCGAGATATTTGAGATGATCCTACGTCTGGAGGTGAGAGAAAAGTGGAGAGTGATGATTGTGTCGGTATTGATGTAGATTGCTTCTTAGAAGCGGATGAGGAGGCAAGTTTTGCAGCTTCGGAGACGGAACCATTGCATGTTAGGAGTAGTTCCAGCAGAGTCTCTGGAGGTAATGAAGGTTGAAGGGAGGACAAAAGTGCAAGTTTGAAATCCGTCGATTCCTCTTCTTGTTCCTCCCCTCCTATCCCTCCTTCGACCACTCCTGCTAGAGAATCCACTTCCCCTTCCCCCTGATGACTCTCCGACTCCCACCTCCCTGACCTTCCCCCATCAACCTTACCGTCCTTTTTGGAAACTCCATCCTGGAAAGATGTACTATCGATATCCGGTGCATATCCCAGCGCCTGCTTCTTCGCAGCTGAACTCTCACCAGCCGCTGGAGCTTTAGACTTCGCAAACGCTTCGAAGAAGTTCCTCTTCTTTTGGGCAGCGAGGTTCCTATTGGTAGACATCTAGGATTCGTTAGAGCGTATCAATCAAAAACCTTCACTTCATTTTTGCTACCATTAACCCAAACAGGCCGGCCTGAATTAATATAACCGTACGCATGGATATACATGATCAACGATCTCACCTTGACCTAGAACCCACAAGTAAAATCTATCTCGCGAATCCCACAATAATCCTCCAGATTCAAACGCCTAATCGCCTATGGAGAGCTTAACCCACCGAGCGGTAGAAGGAAAAGTCGAAATTTGAACGTCGGTAGTCTGGAATGGATGACTAATCAAATCCACCGAAAGACGCCACGGCAAAGCCGACGCGTCTTAATTGCAAAACATGTTCACGTGATTGCGTGAACCCTTTAAATCTACCACATTTTCAACGCAGGATCGATCGGGACTAGCGCCAGAACCGCCTGGATGATATGATAAACTTCTACTACGGGAGGGGATAAACTTGATGTCACGAAATAGTAGGGTGAAGTTATTTAATTTGGGAATATATTTTAAAATGGTACACAAGTATATATCGAGCGTGCACACTAGAATTTTGAGACTATCCTACACCATAGCCCCGACAGACGTGCAGAAGCTAGAAGATATATAACAAAAACATGCAATCAATCCACAACCACACCCGAATACAAACTCTCTTTATCCATACAACTTTAAAAAATCCTCAGAAAACTATACACAAGACAAAGAATCGAAAAAAATATATATGCATATCTAATCTACATCCCAACATCAGCCAACACCAAGCCCTAGGCAGGCGATGGCGACATCCGTACATTCGCCGCCTTTGGATAAGAGAATCTAAATATTCAACAATGTATTGCGCGGCCCTTCAAATCAAGCCACACCTGAGGATTAGTTAATATCTTATTAGGTGTGGAATGTACCGATGATGGTTCTAACCATCTGTTATTGGAATAGAATAATATAAGTACAGGTACAGGCAAGCAATGTGAAGGTCGGGTCTGGTTTATGAGACAACACCACACCCAAATATCAAAGCCCCAAACCCACTTAATGTGGATAGGACGCCCTGATCCCAAAAGAGCTGTGGAGGAAATTAAAGGATCCATAGCACACAAGCGTAACTTGTAGAGAAGCCATGGGCTACTCAGAAAATCTCGAAAACCATAAACATAATATAGCCCGCACAGTAACCCATCAAAGAAGCCCGAGCATCCCACCGAATGCATATTCAAAGGCTCCCCCATATGGCCTAGGGTAACTTGTTGACGATTCTCTTCGTATGCTTTGGACAAAGTCTGGAGCATCAATATCCTCCCATGATACCCAATGATTCTCCTCCTAGGTAGTATTTTATGGATGCAGTTCCCATACCAGTCCTCTATAGATCCGTATCCTTAATCGTGACCTTTTCTTCAGGGTTGGGTAGTAGTTTAAGATCTCATCCAATTAGGCATTGTTATCGGGTGTGAGTCTCCGCTGAATTTGCCGCGGGTACTGCCTCTGGAAAATGCAGAAACGCGAAGAGTCATGCTGCTAATTGCAGCCATCCCTATCCCTGCCATATCCCAGAAGATCTTTGGTCAAGTCCTTTCCGGCCAATTCAATATTAATTTTCGCTCAGTCATAGAAAAGTCAATATCCGTAAGGCGTGCAAAAACTCATAGTTCGAGGCGAATGCGAATGCTAGCCATCGGACATTCGCACAGTTTAGAGACGAATCCAAAGACTCAACAAACTTCCGGACTCTACCGTGCCATTCTGGCCGTAGCTGAACATGTGGAACGTGGGACTTTCGCTTCACCCGCAATTAGGAATCCAGCCACATTATCGCCGCCTGGCGGCGCACCGTTAATGCTTCGAATTTGAGAACTTCGCAAGTGAGAAAGTCGCTCAAGATCATCGTTTTAAGTACTTGGGATGCCCCCAATCATACAAGGAGAATTTGCCCCGAAGCCTTATTCTACCCCTTCGCCGGGAAAATGATCTTGCACGCGTTCATTATTCTGTGCCAGGCCATCCAGATAGGGGTGATAGGGAGCCGGTTGCAGACGAGGCAGGCCCAGCGGCCATTTGCACCGATGACTTTGAGTACCGCTGAAGACAACATGTGTGTGATAGCGGAATTATACATTTATCCGATGTATATTTGTTGTCGCTGTGAGAATTGAAGCTACTGTCTCTATTTCCAGAAATCTGCCGTTGTAGTCCCACTCTCACGCTTGAAGAGTTACTGGCGCTGGAACAGTCGTTGAAGTAAGATACTAGTTGCTGCTGTTGAACTTTTCCGCAGGAATTATGTATATAAATAATAGTTTTCAGCTATTGCGGCTGCGGCTGCGATTTTCATACTGTCCCTATGGCCCAAGGTAATAACGTGCCTCCTCGAAGCGGTAAAAATTATCCAGGGCCTTCAAAACATCGACGCTGGAAGCAGTAGTCGCCCAATCGAAGCTTCGAAGGAGTCGTTATTCCCACGCGCGAGCTCTGTGATGCCGATTAAATACTTCCTATAAAGTACCGGCAGCATCCAAGATTAAGGCCTATCGAACGTCGTTATGTTCTTGATGGACTCTGTTCCTTTCATGCGTATGCTCCCATAATAATTCTGGCTTCGGTGTTGACCGGGTTTCCCTCTTAAGAAAAGAGAGCTGCTGGCACAGCTTGTTGCAGATAGTGTGGATAAACCGGGTAGAAAACCGACATTGTTTCAACTCCTGTACCCCGGTGTTAGTCATCTTTTTCACATTACTTCCTTTAGACAAGTGAATCTTACCTACTACCCCGTTGACGTACTTCTGCAAGTAGCGTAACAAATTTGTGAACGCCTTGAGGTGCTGCCATCGATTATCCCGGTCGTCGTGGAGGTTGACCATCGAGGCTTAGGGTTAAAGCTGAAGATTGGAGGATGAGTTCTGTCGGATGAAGCGCATTGTAGCGATATAATAGAGGTGATGGGATGTTAATCTGTGGGTTTTTGAGATGTATGTACCAGGAAGATAATGTGGCAACAAGTTCCCGAGCTGAGCCACCAGCATCATATACATCTCGGAACCTTCCCACACCTTCTAGCCATATATGTAATATGTAACGGCCTCTCTCTCTGGGAACGTCGGTAGAGGAAGGTAAACTTCTTCGTCAGTGGTTGGCGTGGATCGATGGGCCCATGGGCGCGAGAGAATTTGCCTATCTTCGACACTTGTTTTGTATCATATATTTAAATAGCTTGTGAGAGGACCGCCAAAACTATCTTGGCGAATCCGGCTTGTAGAACGACAGCCTAATAAAAGCCATCATCATATCTGTGGATACTGTTGCGGGTAACTGCCGTTACGATATCACCTCTAACCACCCAAAAGCTGATCTAGGAAGGATACCCAGCCGCCCACCGTTGGCATGAGTGGATGTGGTGTAACTCCCCTTTGGGGGCGTATTTTGAGTATTGTTTGAATATCGATGTATCATCTGGCACAATTTTTTGGTTTGGTCGACTTCATGCCCAGAATATATTAATAGTAACCTCTGTAAATAAAACGTTCTCCTACTGGACAGCAATGTATTAGTAAAATCTTCATTATAATATACTCGAACAAGATTTTACTTACTGGAAATCTCGAAAACGAGGACAAAATTGGATCTCGAGAAGAAATCCTGGATGACAAACCGTTTTCAAGCACCCGACGACGAGATCAACGACCTGTCTTGGGAGCCCTAAGGTTAAATACCGAACTCAGAAGCCACATGAATTAGCGACTCTAGTTCTGTATATATTAAGCCTATGAGTTCGGCATATAGTCTTCGGGTATATAATTGATATCAGGTTGGCACATATCACGGCTGCTGCCTGCGCTCGCTTTTGGCAAAAATGACTATCACGCGCCAAGTGCCAACGGGCGTGGGGTTAAACATTAAACAGGGTGTTTTCGAGATTTCGATATTCCAACAATTTCGGGATTGCGTGGCCGTATCGTGCGGCCCTCATTGTTATATACAGTGGTCATTCTAATGTCGATCTTGGTAAGCGATTAGTTTAGTCCATATTCCGTTTGATGATTTCATAGAAGACACAGTAGACAAAAGGCAATTCGCATACCTTAATATACCATTCCCTAGGGTTCGGCTTTGTAAAACCCAACCTTTACTAAAACTTTAGATCACGCAGTCAAACTTGCCAGGCTTGATCCGAAACCTAGCTTAAGTCGAACATCGATTTTCTAGCGAGTTACGTATGTGCAGAGAAGGTTGAATAGTCGGGTTTTGGTTTCTTCGTGGAGGTAGTATCTTGTTGCCACCATGGTCGGCATCGAGGAGACCCGTATGCCCCTACCACGGATAAATTTCCACCAAAGTAGCACGGCGCTCTCCATCATCTGGCTACAGCCTCAAACTGTTTCTAAAAAGAAATGTCAACCATCACCAGTCACTTAAGCACTATCGGAAATTATACCAGGAATATCTTACCTTTGCTTCCCCCAAAACACATCATATAAGTCAACATATTTCTCGAAGTCCTCAGCGTTTGATCTACTAAAGCATGTCGAGACCGTTGTATGTCCTTTATTATATGCTAGGGGATCATACACTCGCCATCCTTTATTGTTTGGTCCCCCTATATATTGAATTGCGATTAATTAAGTCAAAAGGAGCATAGGTAGAAGTCTCCTAACAACGCTTCCATTGGCTTGAAGGGAATTTGGGAAGGTATATTCTTTCTTTCCTCAGCATTCGCTTGCTTTCTCATGCATCTGTTGAGAGAACAAGTGGTTGAATTCGTGGCGTTTTGGCTGAGTATTCCATCGTTAAGGGACATTATTAAGTAGAACTGCCAATCTAGTACTCCCTAGATTTGACGATTGATCCAGGGCAACGGGTTGATAATACTCCTGAGAAAGATTTTGAACATTAGCACGCAACTTTATAAACAAAATCGTCAGCCATAGTGTCTTACCAAACATGAAGAGTTCTCCTTCGACTTTTTACTTAGCGTAGCGCTTTTTTGAGGCGTCAAGGAGTATTACTAGGTTATATTCGAGATCGAGCGGGATCTGGCTTGCGTAAGAAAATGTTGATTCATTTCTCGCCCGGTGGTTGCACGGACCATGAAAGCCATAGTAAGATGAATCTAATGTACATCCGTATTGTCGACGTACGCACGATTTGTTCGTAATGATTTTAATTCTATATGGTTTCATAACGTCGGGCGCACCGTTACCGGCGGGCATTGTACGACTCTCGTTTGGTATGATAGGAATACGTTGACTACGTGGTACACAATTGCCCCCACTGCGGTGGGTCTTTAGAACTATATATAAGAAATTGTCAGCAATGTAAAATATAAGGGCGATGGTTGGACGACTTACCGGCAGCACGAATAGTACAAGTCATAAATCGTGAGTGACATTACCTGAAAAGCTTTGGCGGTGCCGTTGAGTGTGGCTAGAAATACTGGTGATCCAATAAAAAGTAGCGGTTTAAATAGGTCGAGATGGAGATGTAGAGAAAATAGAAAATATCGGGCTTTCGAGGGATCTTGTCTCTTCAACCCCAGTTGGAAAGTTTAATTTTTTGTTAATACCGTTGTAAGTCGAAGCGGTCTTTGTAGTTTGAGACTATAGAAAACCCGCATTTGAACAGACTGATTTCCCCTCGAATCGCATCGCCACCCTAAAATCCAAATGCTGCACATTTTATTCGAATTCTGGTTGGACTGCTGAATGTTGTAGTTCCAGCGCGTTGAGTAGCAAGAAAACGGCTAGATTCGTCGGCGAAGTGCTTCTGGTATGGGTTCGCTTTGTGAGTGAATGCCAGTTTTTTCTGAAACCAGGATCCCGAGGTCATACTATCGGTCTCGAAGACCGCATAGCGCGTGCAGCCATAGCAAAAATATTTTGTCCGTCTTCGAGGATTTAACGTGCCGGCGCACGCTTTGTCCCCTCAGGTGACTGTTTCGGATATATATATCGGGAGGATGATAAAAATCCATATGTGAAGGAACTGCAACCGTGTTTCGACATGTCGGCTGATTAACTGCATAGAACTCGAGTGCGTTTGGCTTTTGTAACAATATATATATGTGAACGCTTAGGCGGAGTTATTCTTCCAATCTTCGACCGTCGGCTAATGGTTTTTCTGGATCCTACTTCGAAAAATCTAGGACTGATAGTGTTGTAGATAAGTTGTGACCACATCGTCCAATCTGAAAGTACAGATCTTAGCTACCGCCATGGCACCAACAAAGGTTTCAAAGGACTGAGATACGCGACGGAGGACCTGAATATTAAGGGACCTGGTTTGCAAGTACTCACATGAGGTATTTAGTATGTCTCAAGTAGATGTAACTCAATCATCGAGAGACACTCGGGTGGGCAGCGATCTTGCTGGTGATAATATTCGAACGGCAGGAATCTCTCGCTGAATTATGACGTTTGTGGGTTGGACGTCCTCTTCATGACGTGTGGGAACGAGACCAGATTGGACTATTGACCCGACGAGAACAAAAGCAGATAGTCCGCAAGTCTTGAAGTGGATCCAATCGAATGTCTCGCTGCGCCAGCGTCGCCACCTGCGCTAGCTGATATCAGGTCAAAACTATAGGAATAAGTAAAAAAAGGTCAAGTTAGTTCAAAAACAACATAAAATCTGGAATAAAATCACCAAACGCACCTGTGTAATTGTAAAATTCTGTATCTTATAGTGTGAATGCACCGCGAAAGTTGATAGATCAGGGTTGTGGTCCAATAGAGGGGTTGAGGGGGACGATCGGTATTGGCTAATCAGACAATCTGACAAAGAAACCATGCTTTTTATTTATGAAAACCTTGGAAATGGTCTTCTTGTAACTCCGCATAAGGTTATGAAACCAGGCTTTGTTGGATCGCATCGTAACTGCTTGCCTTACGACAGCCTCGAATCCACATTACAAGGCATCCAGTTATATTCATCCCCCCTCTGCATCTTTATGCATGATGGTACAGAGGCTTTCAATCCTTGCTACGGTCCATAAATTTGTGACTCTTAGTGTGAACATAGAGTCCGAAGCCACTGAATACGTTGGTGGGATTTTCGGGACCGTGCCTTAACAGTTGCGTGTTATGAGCAGAGGGTCAAAGTGAACATTTTGCCAAGATATGTAACCGCATGAAATCGCAATGCCGTCATATTGAGTTCTTTGGGCTCTAAAGTATGATTAGGCGATTCTGTTCCTGTGACAAGATTGGAAGGCCGACCATAGAAGACCGATCTCGAATTTGACACCGAACTGGGCTGAAACGAAGCCCGGTGAGAAGTTCTAAACTTTCACCCTTCAAGGTCTAGCGGGGTCGGTTCTTATGAAACTGCATGGCCGCGAAGTACTGGGGAGTCCATCGAACCTGGAAATGCATTCCAGGTGACGAGCAAGACCAGAGTTAATAAAACTATAAAAGTTTGACCTTTTGTATGAGTCCGAGGTTGCGATCGTCGTAGTATCGGGAGAAGCTCCATACAACTGCGTTCTTGTTACTTCTTTGATATATTGTTCATGTATATGATGTTGGTATTAATGGTGAGAGACAACAGCAGTCTATATATAGTTAATGCCATTAATGACACCAAGATGTATGCTAGAAAACACAGAGTCAGCTGAGCCAACATACCATACACAGAACAAGATATCATACCATATTGTGGGGTGTGTAGCAAGCAAGGTGTACAGAATCTCGAGAGCGTATCTCTGGGTTCCGGTGTCGATATATCCCCAAAGCCATCAGAAGAATGGACTTTCGTGTTGTTGCAATTGTACAGAACCATCAAAGCCCCTGTTACACTTAGCAGGGATGTAGCCTCTAGTCCAATGGAGACATCGTCTGCACTGCGTAAAGCACTGTTAGCCAGTTTTTTCTTCGGTGAGAGTGAGACGGGAGTGGGATTATACATACCTACTTATATACCATAATTACTTAGTATGCAGGATACTTGTCATCCTCGCCAGTCTCGCGTTATAGCTGATGGATCATTTCGCGACCAAGCAAATAGAAGCTGGGTCGATTCGGCTAACCTTTGAGGAGAAGTATATATTGGCTGAGAGGCTTGCTGGAGCAAGCAACGGTTGTGAGGAGAAGAAAAAAAGATGGGAAATTTTCGTATATAGTGTTGTAAACGGTTCGATCGATCGAACCAACCTAGTGAAGAGAAAAGGAAAGGAAAGAGAAAGAGAAAAAGAAGGAAGGAGGAGCCCTTTAAATACCCTGAGGAAAGGTCCGGGAAATACGAGGGAAATACAGGCACGCTCAAGAAATTATTTCACGAATATCACGCTCAAAGTGCGGAGAGTCTTCTACAAGATTCCCCAGGCGATAGTCCAATAAACAAATACTGCTGAGCCAAAGAAGCTAATCCTGAGAGCGATTTGCGGATATTCTAGCAGAGCTCCGGTGTATTCCCCTGGCTTCAATGCCATGCCATATCAATATTCGGCCGTATTTCCGCCCAGAGACCAACCGGATTTTGTGTTGACGTTGTAGTTTAAAACTGCCAAATGCGGAAGCTTCCCTGTTAGGCAAGTTGCAGCGTTAGCCGCGAAAGTAGCCGCGGGTAACAGCAGAACAGTCGGCCATGTGAACATTCCGCATCCCTCAGCTTCCAACCTCATCGATTCTCAACCATCCTGCGATACCCGCATGTCCAAAGGCCTCCCCGGAGTCGCTGACATATTCCAAAGAACTTCATCGCCAGCATCGCCGGTCAAGATACCTGATTCCTGACCTTCAATCGAACCGAGACAAGGGCCGGCCAGCGAGCCACCTCGGCTTTACCCCACAATGTTCTCCTTCAGAACTCAGGGCTATAACGGCTACAACCTCAAATACTCGCCCTTCCACGACTCCCGTCTTGCAGTCGCCTCGTCTGCGAACTTTGGTCTGGTCGGCAATGGTCGTCTGTTCGTTCTAGGTTTAACTGCAAACGGCATCGTTGCCGAAAAGACATTCGATACTCAGGACGGTCTGTTCGATCTGGCGTGGAGCGAAGTTCACGAGAACCAACTTGTTGTCGCATCGGGCGATGGGAGTTTGAAGTTATTCGATGTCGGGTTGAATGTATGTTCTTTCTTTTCCCCTTCCCTGTGCTATGGAGAGGAGGAAGGTTTTCGTTCTGGCTGACGAGATAGGCTGATTACATCCCCGCGGTTGGAACACCAATAGGACTTCCCGATACAATCGTGGCAGGAGCATAAGAGGGAGGTGTTCTCCGTGCACTGGAATCTAGTTGATAAAACTACTTTCGCTAGTAGTTCGTGGGATGGCACCGTCAAGATTGTATTACACCCTTCTATACATCTCCATTTCAGACGCTAGTTGAGACTAATGATATCATGGTAGTGGTCTCCATCCTCGCCGGCATCGCTGAGCACTCTCCCAACAAACAGCTGTACATACTCCACCGCATGGTCACCACACTCTGCAACCCTCTTGTCAGCAGTTTCCTCGGATTCACACCTACGAGTCTTCGATACCCGTCTCCCACCGCCACATGTTGTGCACCAAATACCCGTACACACACCTCCACCAGGCGGGTACCCAGTAGAACTCATTGCGACGATGGGACCGGGTATGGGGAACCCACGAATCGACCAGCCGTCCGAAATCCTTACCCACGATTGGAACAAATACCGACCGGGAATTATTGCTACAGCCGGTGTGGATAAATTAATCAGAACATGGGATCTACGAAATCCTAGGGCGCCGCTAAGTATCCTTAGCGGTCACAATTACGCAGTCAGACGAATTGCAGTATGTTTACTATCCCCACTTAACAGGACTTCTATATCAAGATACTAATTACAAATAGTACTCCCCCCACCTCCCCGATACCCTCCTTTCAGCCTCCTACGACATGACATGTCGAGTCTGGAACGACGGCTACAACCAAAGCGCCCATCCTCCGCAACCACCAGCATCCCCACCATCACTCCCCGCAGAAGGACAAACAACCGCAGGACAATGCCTAGGGGTCATGGACCGACACTCCGAGTTCGTCGTCGGTATCGACTGGTGTATGTTCGGCGCCGAAGGATGGGCAGGAAGTGTTGGCTGGGACGAAATGTTATGGGTATGGGATGCTAGAGCGGTTATGCGGTAGGGTCATTTTTCTTAAAGAAATGGGCGGTCATGAGCTTGTATGATAGATATAATTGTCTTTTTTTTTTGGTTAAGAAAGCAAGGGAATTTGCAGAGCATTATTCTATAGTTTTGTTTTTTGTTCGCGTACAAATCATCCTTTTCAATCTAAAAGCACCGGATTCGATCTGCTGAATTCTATAGTAAACAGTCTTCACGCCTCACTGGCTCACTCCCGAAGAGGGCCACCTACTTCCTCCAAATAATGTAGACATCCGTAGCATAGGGGTACTTAAAGATCCCCTTCCCTTCATCATCCCACTGCTTCCTCTCACGGTCCATAACCTCCCTAATATTCTTCTCAACCTGAACCTTCTCCTCATCGCTCAAAGCCGTAATATAACTCTTACTCAAAATCCTCTCCACCACAGCATCAACCGTCGCCGACAACGTCCTCTTATGTTCATACTTCTCATACTCCTCCTGATACAATTCCTTATACTCCGGTAGATCGAAAATCGCCTTCCACCATCCTAACCTATACTGCGGCGTTCCCTTCTCAAATTGTTCATAGATATCCCTGATCCTTGGAACCCAAGGGTGGAAATCCGGTAAACTCCTATCCTCAAGATTCCAGATCAATACCAACGGAGCACCCGGTTTTAAAACCCTTCCGATCTCTTTCAATGCGCCTTCGTAGTGTCCATGAGCCCAATGGAATGCTTGGGCGATCACAATCGCATCCGCCCAGCCATCCTCAACGGGAATGGAATCAAAAGCTCCCGGTAAGATCTGAATCTTCTCCTGACCGCTTATCCCAGCGGTACCAACGGGAATATTCTTTTTCGTCAAAGCCGAAATAAACCCTTCTCGCATACCAGGGCCCGGTTCCACGGCTACTATCTTATTGACCAGCGGTAACCCCGGCGTAGTCTCGGGCGGAGAAATCAACAACCGTGTAAATATCCCAGTCCCAGCACCCAATTCCACAACATTAATCCCCCCATCCCGTTTACCATCCCCACCGGACTTATGAAACGCCGCGAATATCTTCGACAGCGACTCGGGCGGGTACGACGGTCGCGCTTTCTCATAAAGCCCGGAGGATCCGGAAGTTGAAAATGCGTCGGCGACCGGGTGGACGGAGGCCGATGATGACGACGACATCGTGATTCTGCAAGTCGAGAAGAAGGTACGGTTTTCACACGCTGTATGGCTGTATCTGGAGGGGAAGGAATTGCCGGGTTTTCGCGGGTGAGGTGACGCGGGGGTTAACGGCGTGGGTTTGTGTAACCTCGGGACGACGGGGCTTGGCTGGTATTGCAGCTGCGGGGTAGGTGTGGTTATAACTCGGGTTACGGATTCAGGACGCACTTGGGGTTTGCAATTGCGGAATGAACGGAGCATTGAAAAATGGTTATACAGAGGGGTGAATTAGTAAGAATGGGATCTTGATCCGGGTTTTATAGTTATAGGTATCGTGAGGATTCCTTTTTTTTTTTAAAAGGTCTCAAGGCGTAATTGAGGTTTCGGAATACGGCACCGCCTCAGGACGCTAGGTGTTAGATCCTACCGGCCGAGTGCAGGGTCTACTCGAATGGCGCGATATCGTTCAAGATTATGACTGGCTGCTTGGAACAGCGTTCTGGGATGATATATGGCGTGTTATAGCGAGCGTATCTCATAACAGATAAGGATCTTTTAAAATATTATATTACATGTCGATATAAAACGACGCTGAACCAATCAATCGCGGGTTAAATGCTGCAATATTGCAGCATCGGGGGGTTCTTTGTTTATTACGGGGTTACATCTGTACTGCGCTGGCTATAGTTGACCAGGTGGGGGTGGTTATATTAATTGGCTGCCCGAAGCCGCCCGTTTAGGTCAGCATACAGACTCGGCCGCGCAGGCGACTTCCTACGAACGGTAGTTCGTCCTTTTATGCGAATCATGCAACCGGCAAAACTTGCGATCTCAAATTTCGAATACCAATGTCGGGAATATTATCAGGTTTAGAAGATACCTTCGGGATCTTACAATGCGTGCCATGGCATTGAATTTATAAATTAAATAATATAGATACATATATACCTAGGTATATATGTGCACGCATACACCTGTAGACTGGAGATAGCTTAATATATAGCATAAGCTGCCTACATACCTAATCAATTAACCCATTGTTTATCGGTAGTCGACTAGTCCCAAAGCTAGCCTACAGCAATAGCAAGACTCACACGCAGCGTGCGTGGTAATAACAAACCGACCAACTTGGCCAAAGAGGCATCGATACCAGACTCAAATAGCCTGGAGAATATATCTAAACATCAGAAACCTAATTAGGCCTAACGCCGCCAAACTTATAGCTTAAGCCGTAAAATACTTGGTCACTTTCAATAACTCGATAATATTCAAAAAATTATATAACACTACAAGTACTGGCCACCTCGTAAGCTCACCTTAGGTCTATAAATAAGGTCAACGTGCACGCGTGCATCCCAACCACTGAACACACACGACAAAACGTTGCCTCATGAACCAGAACTCCTCCCTCCACCATAACAGCGTTGCACCGACCTGCAATACGGCGGCACAGCGAAACGGTGAAAATCCCTGCCATCGGGTACCATCCGTTATACTTCCAAAGCAGGACGAATTAACACCACTAGGGGGGGTACGAGAAAAACCGATTTCCCGCAGTCAATGCATTCACCCCAGCACTCGTATTCAATCTTAAAACACCAACGGGCGGGTACCCAAACGGCACCATGGAGACCTAGTATACTTACGACAGCATTAACCACATCCCACCGACCCGATCCCGTGGACACCCCTAGCTTATCATAACCACCCAAGCTTATCAACCAAACCAGACCCAACCATCACCCACCCACATGATCGATACCCTCCATCCAACCGCCCAAACCCCTCCAAAACCAAAACCGACCACATGATCCAATACGATAACCACCCATCTGACCGACCGATAACCACAGATAATCTCTACCCAAACTAGGCTTCCAACATTCCTCGCTTAAGAAGGGCTGCAAGGAGTTGGACGTGTGCTTGCATGTAAACTGAATTTAGTGTGTGCCCAAAGAGGTTAAGTTCTATATATATGCGTGTCGTTGAGATCAAGGCTGAACGTATCGGCTGGATGGTGAAGGATTCTAAGATCTTTGGGCGTTTATTTGATAGGTCATGGGTTGGAGGGAGGTGTTCGTGCAGAGGGTATTTGCCGCTTTGTATTCAATTCGTGTGGTAATAATTTACCTAATTGAGGAATTTTGAGGTTTTCTGGATGGTATCGTTGATTTCATAGCTATAACATGATAACTAATGTGGCCATATATGCAGACCAGCCGTGCAAGACCGATCTAGCCCTCATATAATCCTAAACAATCAACCACACCGCATCCTACACCTTCCATAAACTCGACATCCCAGCCTCACAGCAACCTATCCAATCCATACTAGTATGTAAAATATCATCACAATCAAACCCCTTCCAGCATATACACCAATTGGCCAATCCACAATATGCAGCTCGAATCACCAACTCCTTCCAAAACCAACCTAACATAACCAAACCAAAAGTGAAAATCCACAGTACCTTAACCTAATATATATGTACAGTAGTCCGAAAAAGTCTCGCGGAGGCGGGTATTACCGTGCGGTACCGGCAGAGCGCTCCTAGCGCCCAAAAAAAACATACATCCCGAGACCCACTATCGTACGTGGAAACACGTGAAACGTTTGCCGTTGAAACCTTTCTGTTTGGAGAGATGGTGGTCGCAGTCGCGAATCCTACAAAATCTCTTGCAGTTTTTTTTTCTTTTCCATTTTTCCAATTTTCTATTCTTTTATTTTGTTTTTCGCAATTATTTTCATTGACAGTTTTTTCGGTGTGTAATTGAATCACACCGTCGACGAACACCAAAAACCACAACCCCAATCAAATGCGTTGAACCGTTGGCAAAGCCATCCAAACGCCACTCCTCCACCCCTGTGGCTCAAATACTTCCACCCGTTTGATCAAGCTCGAAACGGGGGCATAGTACCAACCAGCCAAGCGAGCAAAAAAAAAAAAAAAAAAAAAAAAAAGATGACCGATCCAATGCATACCATTGGAATGCCGGCCGAAGTCTCTCCGCTAGTTTCGCACGCATCATTCGTCTAGCTCGTCCAATTGGTCCACTACCGGCGGTCAAAAAAAAAAGAGGACACAGCCTTACGAACCTTCCTTCTCCATAACATAATGTCTCATAAAAAAATAGCCGTGCCAGAGGTACATACATTACATACCCAGCAAAAGTCCATGCACCCCGCTCTTCAAAAAAAACGAATGGCAATATGATTCCCTCTTGAAATTGTGATACGACCACAAAAAAATGCGAACGTGAAAAAAAAAAAAAGCGAATCCCAAAAAAAGGAATCCCAAAGCGGGGCCGGGGAAGCTCGGAAGCTGCCTTAAATCCCACATACATACATATGTATGTATGTATGTGTGGATGTATGTGTGGATGTATGTGTGGATGTATGTATGTATGCCCATCTGCTCACCGCATAAAACATAACAATTGCAAGGGGTGTTCACACCCCAATCCGATACGAATACGCCGCATGGACCGGGCACTCTTGTGGGCGAAAAGTGGGGAGTGAAGGGGTTTAATCCAGCGATTGGCTCAATTGGCTCATCGGGAGGTGGGTATGCCGGTAAAAAAAACATGGTCAACCAGACGAACAGACGGTACATACGCATCCATAATTAGGTATTTCAAGCTTTCACCTTTACGACCCTCTTTGCGGTTATTTTTCATGCAGGACAGAAAGGAAATGGGAATTTCGTATGTATGTAGATGCAATATTTGGAGTCACTTAATGCACGGTCACCTGGCGAGCGTTGCAGCTACGACCAACTTTCATTTTTCGGTTGAAAAACCAAAAGAGGTACTATGGGAACAACAACCATGTTAACCACCGGCCCGTGGGAAAAATAAAAAATAATAATAATACGGCGGCTAAGCTGAACCGACTCGAACTGGTATCTGATAATGCTAACAATGCAGCAGATATCAATCACAAGATCGTTTTATATAATACAATAGAACAGTATACATTGCGGATTAATAATGATCACGTTGGTGGGAATAATGGAAAAACTTCGGACGAACGAGCCAAGTGCGAACCCGCTAATTAGAACACTAAACACACACCAGCCCTTTTCTTACATAGCTGCTGCGAGAGCTCGCAAAGCTAGCTAAACGAAGCCTATCATTTCGTGCAGTCGATTCGAAAACCTTCTTTTTAGCGATCCCATGATAAAGGAGAGGAAGATTTACTCAATGCACCATATCGGTGGCACCGAACAAGGCTCCGTTCTCAAAGCGAGTTCCGATAATATAGATTTCGTAATGCTGTCGCACGGAAAGTTAATACTGCATCGTCCCATGCATGCCTCATCTTCGCTCTAAACAAGAGCTAAACTCGCCTTAGCATACAAAAAAAAAAAAAAAAAAAAAAAAAACATAGCTTAACTATCGATAACGCTATCGTCCACATGCACTATACCTACAATCCAAAGAAAAGAGAAAAGAGAAAAGAAAAGAAAAAAAAACTGTCAGCACATGAGGTTACGAAAAAGTGGAGGAGTGCCCCCCCGCAAGACCTCCCTCCCTCGGC
Source organism: Orbilia javanica (assembly GCA_036872735.1). NCBI lineage: Eukaryota > Fungi > Ascomycota > Orbiliomycetes > Orbiliales > Orbiliaceae > Orbilia > Orbilia javanica. The sequence continues at coordinate 373,159 of JAVHNR010000005.1, forward strand.
TCCACACCGGACTGGGGGTCATGGGCAATGAACCATATATCCTAATATATTTTTTGCCTATGGATTGAGGAAATACCTGCTTGCTTAAGCTTGATATCCAGCATATAACCCTTGTCTATTAGTTTGGGGGGTTGGAGGATCTAAAAGGAGGGGGGGAGAATGAATCCATGGCAATGTAATTGCATTGACAAAAACTATATATATAAGATTCTGGTTGGTAATTTTCGCTCTCCGGACTTTTTTATTCCCAATCTCCCTTTTACCGCTTTAAACGTCCTCAGCTGGAGTTTAGAACCCCCCCTTCTCTAGCAGGCAGGCACTGAGGATCTTTTTTGATTTCAAATTCGATTCGATTTCGACTTGTGTTTACATAAGCTTCGAATCACGCCAAGTTGCCCGTTGACTCAGTTTCAAGCTCAGGCTAAATACCGACAGAAAGCCGGGGAAACAACGCAAATAATACAACAATTTGCAGTCGATCAGACATTAACGTTATCTGTCTCTGTTATATATTATCCATGAGATAATATAATAAACAAAAGAGTTTATTTATGCGCATGGAGTAGAAGGGAGGATTGATAAGAGTCTACGGGGTTTAAAGGGCATAGATCCGAACTCTTGCTTACTGACGCCGTTGACTGAGTATCACGATCGCCATCGAATTCACTGAGTTATAGCATCAGCTGTTGTCTGACTGCATGTCGACTCCTCTTCTCTCTTTATTGGCTTGATATTGCTATATATATAATAGCCTGGGAGCTGTCGTCATTCCTTCTGAACTCCTACTGTTACCGTCACTAAGCTTGTATTGCACTTCTTCGTCGAATACCGCCTCAGCTTTTTATAGTCTTCCAAAGGGATAAGTTAAGTATCCACAGGGGTTATTGTTATATATAATGGCACCAAGAGCTGCTCGGCCGGATTTTCCGGTCCACCAGCTGATAGTTCTCTGTGAGTTCCCCGCCATCTCTCTCCACATTCCCCATCGCTAGTCAATCATTCTCCCACGCCATGGGAACATATAAAAGCCATACAGCTGAATAACGCTAACATTCCATTTTTACCCATTCAATAGCCATATGTCGTCTCGTCGAGCCCATCGCCTTCACATCCATATATCCGTACATATACTACATGGTAGCGCACTTCCATGTCACCAAGAACGATGCAGAGATTGCAATGTGGACGGGCGGATCGATCGCAGCCTTTGCATTCGCGGAGATGTGCACGGGTATGCTTTGGGGTGGACTGTCGGATAAAATAGGCCGTAAGCCGGTTTTGGTCGGAGGATTGCTTGGAACGGGGTTTAGCATGCTGTTGTTCGGTTTGGCGCCTTCGATGCCGCTGGCCTTGTGTGCGAGAGCTTTGGGGGGGCTTTTGAACGGAAACGTCGGGGTTATACAGACTACTGTTGCGGAGTTGGTTCCGAAGAGGGAGTATCAACGTAAGTGTCTTCCTAGTATTCCCATAGGTTAGCTAGGTGTAGATACTATTCGGATGGAATACTAACCAATGATGGTGGTGACGATTTAGCCCGAGCATTCTCAATCATGCCATTCGTCTGGTCCCTCGGCTCCATCATCGGCCCTACCTTGGGCGGTATGCTGGCCGAACCGGTCACCCACTACCCCGAACACTTCTCCAAGGGCGGCCTGTTCGATAAATTCCCCTACCTCCTCCCAAACCTCGTCTGCACCACCGTCTGTTTCGTCGGAGCCATCAACGGAATCCTCTTCCTCGACGAAACCCACCCGGAACTAATCGACAAGCCGGACCGTGGCCGCGATGTTGGGTTTTGGATCCAGGACACCCTCTCGGCCATCTTCTGGAGAAATCCAGCCGTAAAGAACAACGACGACCCCTCCCCCGATCACCCAACCGAAACCTCTCCCCTGCTCGGCCCAGAATCCTCACCAACACCCCCCGGAACCCCCCCTTCATCATCATCGACCCTCGCGGCAGATTCTCGACCTTCATCCAGCACCTCCAAAAAGCCACAGGAACCAATCAACGCCTGGACTCCTCAAGTCCTCCACAATGTACTCGCATACGCAATCATCGCCTTCCACAGCATCACCTACGACCAACTTCTCTCAGTATTCCTTCAATCCCCAGCATCATCCACCCGTCTTCGATCCCCACTAGTCTTCACCGGTGGATTCGGTCTAGACACCCAAACCATGGGCGTACTCTTCAGCTACCAGGGAATCCTATCCACATTCTTCCAATTCCTAATCTTCACCCCATTCGTCCACTTCTTCGGTGTTCTACGCACGTTTAGATTCGTGGCTATAACATACCCATTTATCTACTTCCTAACCCCATACATGGCCTTCCTACCGCATAACAACGATGGATTGCTGTTCACGGTTATTTACGTGGTTTTGAGCTTTAAGACCATCTACGGATGTCTCATTTACCCAGTTAATAGTATCCTATTGACGAACGCTGCACCTAGTTTGTTGGTCCTCGGATCGATCAATGGAGCTGCTGGTAGCGTGGCCAGTTGTATGAGGGCTATTGCACCGATCGCTAGTGGATGGTTGTATTCCAAGGGTGTTGAAAACGGGGTTATGATACTCTCTTGGTGGGCTGTCGGGTTGGTAGCCGCTGTAGGCGGTGTACAGGCCTTGTGGATTACAGAGGAAGGAGTCGAATTAAAAGATGAGGAAGAAGCGGGGAGAGCAAAGGTAGTCGCTGTAGTTGCAGAGGATGCTCTGAGGAATATGGAACCTGGGGAGCTAGTTGTCGTCGAGAGTTCAGGGCCGGGGGATTTGCACGTTAGGGTTTGAGTAATACACACCCCTAATCGATCGCTTTGGTTTCTTTTTTTATCCCCCGTTTTATTGGTTACGATATACCATGGTATGGATATGGTGATTTTTCGATCAATAGCATGCAGGAAGAACATTGAAGTTTCCTTTTTTTTTTGTTTTTCTTTCTTACGGTTTTCTGCATGCACGGTGTGTTTTATAACTATACTTCCTCTTTTTTTCTTTTTCTCTTTGGATAGAACATTGGCATTGGGGATATCATTGTTTCTTGGGTGTTTATCCTGTTCCTTTCTTTCTTTATATCGGCAATTGGAAGGTATGACACGGATATCATGGTGGGTATAGTACCACCCAACGGGAATGAATCGGAGACGGAAATGCAATACAACAGATTCCTTGTATCATTATTCCATGATAAGGCGGGAGTTTAAGGATTTGGTTAATGTCATCGAATTATATTATATATATCGAGCAATGCGAGATCGGTAGTACATCGGTAGATACTATCCATAGCGGACTTCGGTATATAAAAATCAAGGAGTTGAAAAGAAATAATTTTTTGGTATTAATTAAAACAAAAAAGAACAATATACATCGAAGAGGGATCAGAAGAAGAAGAGAAGTATTGAAAATAAAAAGAAGAAGAAGGAGACATGAACGTTCAACGCCATATTATATCGCCCAATCGTCTAAAACGACAAACAAAAAAAAGCAGAAAGCAATTAAACGCCGTCCATTAATTCAAAACGGAATCGGAATCGAAATCCATCGATCATTAGCATTTTTTTAAACCCCTCTCGAAAAACGCTATTGTTTAAAATAGTAAGTGAGTAAAGTAACAAAGTAAAAAGCGTCGTCGAGGGTGTAGTAGTAGTTTAAAGTCAAGGTTCAAGTAGAGTAAGATAAAAGTAAAGTAAGGAAGAAAAAATCAACCAACAATACTCTTCATACTCAACCCTTCCAAAAACCCTCCAAGGTCTTCCTTCTTGACCTCAACCACGCAAGCTTCAAAGCTATCAATCCTAACACGCGCCGAGGTTTCACCGGCAACTTCCTGGAATGCTATTCCGAATCTGTTCCTGCCGAGTACCTTCCTTCGACCGTGTTCGTCTTCATCTTCGGAGTCCGAGTCTTCGTCCGAATCATCGTCTGAGAGGTCATCTTCCTCTTCTTCCTCTTCTTCGTCATTTTCGTTGTCGTTTTCTTTATCCTTCTTCTTTTTCTTCTCCTTTTCGGCCTTTTGTTTCTTATTTTTGGCCTTTTCGTCTTTATCGGAAACCTTTCTTCCTTCTAGGTTCCACCCTTCAACGTTCCCGACCCCTGTTCCGACGATAACGTAACAGCCGCGAGCTTCATTCAAGGCCGCAACAACCAACGGCAACCCCTTCTTCTTGCCGACCCCCTTTTCCAACTCTTGTTCTCTGATCGCTTCCGCAAGCCACAACGCCAATTTTGTAAGCGCCGATGGATTAGTGAACGTAGCAACATCGGGTCCTTCTTTGACAACAGCGAGACGGTATGCTCTCAAATGTTTGATCTGTCGCTTCTCAATGAGGGCCGTACCGGCACTGAGAATGGATCGGTGCAACGTCATCGCCAGCGGCAATGATGCCTTGAGGGATTCAATACTATAGAATTGTATTAGTATATAGAACGGTTCAAGTGGTTGGAATGTAGGCTTACTCTTCAATCGCATCATACGCCGCCTGGAAGTTCGCGATGCTTTCCTGTACTTCCTCATCTTCCAACCTCGCCGCGGCCGCGCTCGAATCTTCTTCTCCCGCCGCTCCCGACCCTTTCTTTCCACTCCTGCTGGGCGCAGAAGCGCTTGATTTGGCTTTCCCGCCCTTCCCAACTTCCAACAAACAACCAATAACGACAGCCACGTCTCCCGCGCTCAAGCAGCCGTTCCACCCCCAACATCTAACCACACCTTCTCTGACAATCTCATCAAGCCCGTAGCGAGCCTTATAAACTTCCAACTTCTCTCTCAATCCTTTCTTCAAATCCATATCCATGTAGACGTATTTTTGATTACATTGTTGCAAACTCATTCCCATGGTCGCAAGTAATTTGGCCAATCTTTTCTTCCCAGCTTCCGACCACAAATGTAGTTTCGAAGCCAAATAAGGGGAGTGCAACATACTGTCATATAAACTCCAGTGGCGGATAAGCATGAACCTAAATTCAGGAGATAGACGAAGACTATAATCTTCTGCTGTTGTGGCTCGTGTGAAAAGACTGGTGTTCGAAGTTATACCACCGGAACCCCCGTTCAAAGTTGGTGGGTTGAGACGGCGAACTTCGTCTCGAAGGACACCCCAAACACCGATGCTGCGGGCCGAGAGCGAGTTGAGCGTTTGGTCGCCGCTGAAGGAGTGCATGTGTCGACCGTACATCTGTTGAGCTTCCCAGCCGATGATGGCGAGCCAGAGGAGGTCATTGTCTTCACGGCCGAGCTCGGAGGCGAGGGAGTAGATTAACGAAGAAATAGGTTCGCCATAGGTGCTGCCGGTGGAGTAGTAGTCGGTAAGGAGTTTATTATATTTACGGCGCAGATGTATGAAGTTTCTGCGCTGAGCACGGAGAGCGGGGCCGCTGAGCGCGGATGGCCCGGTGGTCGGGACGGTAAGAGACGTGGTGTTGGCACCCGCTGTAATGAGGGTTGTGTCCGCATTTGTGGTGTTCGTACCTGTCGTGCCCGTCGCGCCTGGGCCGTGGATATGGAGAAGGTGGGAGTAGGCGTGCGGAGAGGAGTCCGGTGTGCTCTAAGAGTCGTTAGGTCGAAGTTAACGAGAGATTCAAAGATATGGAAAGGGTAAAAGAAAGCTTACAGATCCGGAGTGTATGCGCTTCCTTCTTCTCCTATTGTCGTCCGAATATCCTTCTTCCTCCTCGTCGCCTTCTTCATCGTCTTCGCTAGAGCTCCTTCGTTTTCTGCTGTTGGTCGAAGAAGAAGTGTCCTCGGGACCATCGCCGTATCCGTTTAGTCGTCTATTCTCTGCGAATTCCTCATCCTCATCGTCTTCCTCGTCCTCGCTATTCCAATCTTCGATATCCCCAACTTCCGCTTGCATTTCAATTAATTTCCGATAAGCCTCCTGCTCCGGTTTGAGGAAGTCGACAATGTCGCCATCATCCCAGCACACAACCCCACCTTCATCTGAAACATAACCATCCCGTCCCACGACCGCAAACCCTTCCCCTCCAGGACTAGCAAAGATATTCTGTAGATTCCAAGGACGTCGTGATTCGAGCACCCAGCATTCGACTCCGGTCTTCAATTCCAAAAATTCGGCAATATCGACCAACCCTCCAACGCCAAGCAAAACCAGGAACTTTAGATCTTCATTAGTCGATATAAATTCCTTATTTGCCTTTGTTAAATCTTGATAGCCTGCGACTGGGTGTAGTTTGTGTGGGATGTAGTCGGTTTTGAGGAGACGGGTGAGCATCCGACAGGCACAGAGGGAGTCGACATCGAGGGAGGTGAGGATGAGGACTGATGGGACGGTACCGGAGGCTGAGCGTTTGAGCCGGTTGTAGGCAGTACGGAAGTGATCCCGAGGGATATGCATTGTGTAATGTTATCGATTGGATGTGCCGTATAATAGAATGTATTAGTAGTTGACAGTTGATAGTTGACAGATGATATTTGACAGTTGATAGTTGATAGCGATGGTGGTGGTGATAGTGATAGTGACCAAGAAGAACAAGAAGATCGAGAAAAGGCAGTAGTCCAATTATCGGTGGAGATGATGCCAAGGGGATTGCTTAGCAAAAGGACGGAAGATGACGACCAAGATTCTGATGAAGCTCTCAAGACAACCAAGATACCAATTGCTAGTAACACCGGACCTCGAAGCGGCTGTGGAACGCGTTCGTGGTGGAATAGATCGAGTAGATGAACGAGGAGAGTGACAGTCGACGATGACGATGACGATGACGATGCTCCAGGGAGGGAGGGAGATGCAAGGACCTGGCAAAGAGATAGATCGAAGGAAGGAAGGAAGGAAGACGCAAGAAAGGACGGAGGAAAAGAAGAAAGGAAGGAAAGACGCTATGTGAGTAACAAAGAGCTATGCAGTCGGTGCAGTCAGAGCAGCAGGTCCATGAGCGTGAGAGTCGTGAAGTCGTGAAGTCGAGGCATCTTTGGAGATATCGCGGGCAGAGAGGCAGCTGTGGGGAGGCAGACCAAATGTTTCTCTTCTGTTCGAGTTCCCTTTGTGGACGCGCAGCGACAACAACCACGCCCGCCAAGACATTTCGCAGGGGGGGCAATTTCTACAACATAACAAACGCATTCCCGTCTGCCAAAGTCGCTCCTCGCGCGCGGAGCAATGGACATTTCGCGGGAACCCCCCAATCATCAATAACATGTCCTAATTTGGTATTACATTTAGTGTGCATGTGGTAGTTACCCTTTTGAGAATAATCCAATTACTGCAATACAGGTGTACTTTGCACTTCCTCGTGGTTGAGTGTCGTTTACTCTACACGCTTCAAGTTTTTCTTTCGTTAAGCTTCTATTCGAATGCAATGTATATATTTTTAAGCGTTAAAAGTTAAAAATTATAATAATATTTGAACCAGGCGGAGTCGTGGGAGGGAGCGTGGTCGAAAACGTGGACTTTAGCGAGTGAATTTCACTCGCTAAAGTCCACCTATACTCGAGTCTATGTATTAGAGCCGTACCAACATGACGACTTAGACCCGTGAAAACGATCTACTAAAACCAATCAAATTACTCCATGCATACATGTAAATGTAAACGTGGACTACTCAATTTTTTATTTCACAAATGGCCCGTATAGGTTACCATGTTAGTCTAAAGGTTAGAGTAAAAGATTATTTAGGCCAATTGGTTGCATTGCGTAGGTATCAAACCTTACTTACTAAATATATAAACTATACTAACTTACGTACGTTAACTCTTATATACACCATTGACCCAAGAAATAAACCTAACCAATAAACCAAATATGAGATCTGTGAGCAGCTAGATATATTCTAGAACAAAAAATATCTAGTATAAAAAGTCTATTAAGCCTTAATTCATACGACTCCTGAAGCACCTGAACACCTTGCGGAGGTATCCCGGCAGCAAAGTCCTGAGTGAATGGTCGAATGAAATATCGAAGTCCGTTGGCGTATTAACGATCGCAAAAGTAAAGGCTTTTGTATAACTATCCACTCCTCGCACCTGATTTGCGTCGTGGCTCCCACAATGATACCAAAGATGGGCTGCATGTCGTAAACTTTCTAAACCCCTTCGCGCGTGCACGTATATCTCTTGAGTAAAAAATATCCACAAACCTCGCTCTAGAATCCTTGAAAGCTTTCCAAAACATATTCTCTAGACGTTGTATATAGTAACCAAGCACTCATCTGTTTGGGAAGGAATTTTGCTGTAGCTCCTATCCCAATAGATACAAACAGCCCCATCTCAACCTCGAATTCCATTCATTACATGTTTGCTAACGGCTCTCAGTCTACCTCAAGGCCTTCCAACAGCTCTGCTCGGACCCCATCCAGAAGTGGTTTCTTGTCTAGAGTTCCCTCCCCGCCCTCATCTGTTTGGGAAGGAATTTTGCCCATTCCAACAGAATATTAAGAGAGGCCCAGATTGCGGAGCGGCTGGCCCGGTTTTATTCCCGGTGACCTTGGAGATGACATGACTATCTTGCCGGCGTGCGAACAGTCCCACTCTTGTCGATAAAATATTCCATGCATAATGTTCCACGCCAAACCTCATCTGCTGGGAAGGAATTTTGTCGCCTCGAGAAAGCATAACTCAGTAAGCGAGCAAATCTAGGTCCTCTAGCTCGTCGCCTATCTAGCAGATCCGGTAAAAAGTGCCGTCCTTGTGAGGATTGGTCGCTCGATAAGGCATATTCAGACGTATTCCAAACACTGTGTTCCCGCAATGCATATATCGCCTTCGAACTCCAAGGCTAACGCATGTGTATCGAAGGAGTGGTGCTATGGACCCGGCAATATCCTTGGCGAGGGTCGCGAAGTGCATCGAGGTTCTGGGACATGCCGGTTTAACGTGGAGATCGGATAGTATATGTATCGACAAGCATGTATTCCATATTCACAGAGTCCACCTCGGAATCCAGCCCGTTTCAGGATCGTCGGTACCAATACCATCTAGGCCAGGACACCCTCATCTAAAGTCCATAGCCCGCAAGTCATCACCAAAGGCCTCATATCTCCAACCGCCAAAGTGCCATATATATCCAAGAACTATGCCTTTAAGGTTGCTGTCTGCACCCCATCACAAGCATCAATGGCTCGGCACAAGGCCGCAGCCACAGGTATTGATTCGAACATTTTGACTCTTGAATGCATTTTGACAGCTCCGATCGTGAGGAGGTATATATTTCCCGAGTTTTGATCAACTCTCACATATAACCACGGGGCACCACCAGCTATGAACCCAATTTGCTCGTGTCTATAGCATAGGATATATGGATGTTTGGTCTGGAGCAACCAGGGGTGGACCCCACTTTAAAGCACGGTCGAGTTCGGCACGGGTGCCAATTTTCTGGGGAAGTTTTCTGCACACCCGGACCCCAAATTAGTTTGGAAGTTGGGAGGTATGAACCGAGCCCATGAACAAGAAGATTATGTTTCCTCGACCCTTTGCATCGCGCGAGCCCCTCCGCGCTCTCAGCCGTTGACCATAAGACAACTCTTGACCCAATTCTGGACTTTTTTGCACACTGTCAAGGGTCGCTAACTGTCTACCGGGCATGCGCTCGGCTGCATATTCGAGGTCGGCCTGGTTGGAGGCCGGTTGTATAAAACCGGAGAGCGTATACCAAAGCTCCATTTAGTCCTAGTATCTTCTTTCATGGCGTCGTCGAACGCAACGTACGCCAACCGAATAGTATATCGAATACGACTTCAGCAGCTAGTGTCCACACACAACACTGCTGAGAGACTGAGTAAAAGCCATAATCTCGATGCATTTCGCATTATCCGGCGCCCACTCTAAGCCCAAATCTGAGACACAAAGCCGCATGAGGCAAGTCCCACAATTGCCAAAGCCGTATACGCCCCAAAATCACAAGCGAACTTGCCCTCTCGTTACTCCGCAGAACATGATACAGATTGAAAGGTCAAGCAAAACGTATCATAAGGATTGCGTAAATTTTGTGTCCTCGGGTTTCTGGGTGCTTACGGCCGCCACCATATACGCCTTGGATAGTACCCGAATAGCCAACTTTGCAGCGGAGAACATACGAAATTTGTGATAACTGAGCTGGGCACGATATTGGGATCTGTCGTGGGCGGCATTTTATAAGGGTAGTATGGTATTTTTTGGTCTCGTTCCCAGACGTCATAAATGCAGGTTGTCGATATCGTCTATTCGCATCCACGAATGGCAGGCCATAGCGATGGCACTGCCCTTGACTTTAAGATCGATGTTGTAGGTGCAAAAACTCAATGAATAAACATCCCACACAATCTCTCGCTGAAGATACGTATCCCGGGGCCCCACATTTTTGAAGAGCCGCTCCAACATCTCGTAATATCCTCCAGCTTGCGTCAAGCAGTCCAGACGCAGCGTGGAGTTTCGGCCCGCGGTTTATGACGTACCTGTTCTCGAGTCGCATCGGGGCTCGGAGCCCCCGTGGATACCCTAGGTTGTTCATTAAACCGCAGATTTCTTTTTTTCTCATTTTGTCTTCCCTAATAAGGCTCCGAGATATAGTTCTTCTCTTGTTGGCCGGCTCAAAGTGTCCGTAATCTTGATTTCGCCAACCATTTCCGTTCGATACCTGGTTCCCCGCCAGATCCCCCACCTTCAGCCCTAGCAGCGGCAGCGGCACCAGCACCACGGGGTAGGGGGACGGACCCCCTCCCCTTCATTCTTAACAGTCTCCCCACACCTCTTTACGAGGATCAATAAGAACTTGAAGTATTCTAGGGAGGGCGGTTCCCAATGTGTCAGTCTTTTTCCGAGTTTGCTCTCTGGGTGGTACTGTAGGAGTACTAATTCTGCGTGCTGGGGCGCCTGGGCTTCTTAAATAAATCTTATGACTAGGCTGTCGTGGAGCTGAGGGGTTTTGTTTGAGAATATTGAAACAACGGTTGCGTATTCTGCGGCGTGGTAGGATATACTTCGACTACCATTTTGGTATGATTTAGTAGCTGGATCTCCTTGGGAGCCTCTCAAGATTGTGGGGCAGCAAAAGCCACCGTACTCGGGAAGGACAGCAAATGGAAGCTACATGCCAGTGGGGCATCCACGGCTTGGCTATCTATCTGTTATTACTTCGCGAGGTAGGTCATGCTTATACCGCTCGTCATAATTGTCATTGCCTGAGCAAAGTGCAGGCCTTGTGACATGCGTATGGTTCTTTTCCAGCGGCTACCGGAAAGTCATATAGATTATGTCTACCTCATATGTTAGAATTAGGCAGAAATAAATAACGGTTTAAATTGTCTTTTGCTTGGAAAACTTGCCCTGGGTGTCAACATGTATATGGCGAATATATAGCTGTAAACGATATATAGAGCTGCTCTTTCCCACCGGACTATTATAAATCGTTTCCCACATCTTCATATTGGGCGCGGTGAGACTTTTTTGCTGACATGAGCTTTTTGGTATCCAAGAACTCATTTCCCAATCCGTATCAACGATATGAGATATGTGGATTGTCGATATTGAGAAATGTCTATCGTCCACCCACTTTTGCATATTAGCTTTTTATTCTGGGCCTCAACAGTGTCTAGATATCCATTCCAGACCATACATATCGCCACAGAACCATCGTGGTTGAGTTCATTGAGATACTCTCAGCCTCATTATCGCGCGTGCAGCAATATAGGATAGTTGTTATAGCATGACCCTGATTTGAGTATGCACGTTTGTAGTTGAATGAATATGGGAGTACTGGAGTAGCTTCGTGAAAAGGTGCGTGAAGCCGAGGAATATATCGAATGGGGATACCCTAACGGGACTCGAAAGAAATTGATAAAACCTAGGTTTTTGCCGTTTTATGACAAAGAACTTGGGTCCTTTTCCGTGGGTTTCTGCCATTAGAGGTCGGGCAGTGTATTTTGTTCGGATCCATGGGGTTCGGTCATGAGTCCGTGGCTTTTTTTGTCGGGCACCCATACCCGGGTCCCAATTTGGCTTCTGGGATAGCTTGTCGCAATTGTGCTACTAACTCTCAAGATCGGCAATGCCGGTCCAGAGGCTGATAAAGATCCTCGAAGTCTTTTGGCTGCCGGGGCTTTTCAGTGGAGGGGGCATATAAAAGCCTCATTAAAACGGGTAGGTCGGGAATGTAATCGCCGTTTTGCCATAGACAACAGCTTTCTCTAAAAATCTTCCGCGAGCTCGGCCAATTGTGCACTTTCAGGCTCATGATCCACTAGCAAAGGCATTTGTGGATATACATAAGATTTGGATATGATCAACTTTTGGGTTCTCGTCTAGAGGTTCGATCAGTCAACAATGTATGAATATCGAATGGTCGATATATATCGATATGCGTTGAACAAAAACACGCGGTATTATTTGATCGGTACAGCGGCGTATCATATTAAGATAGAATATTAGACTGGGAGTACGGGGCCTGGGGGCCATATATGCTTTGTGTCAATACCCTGTGTATTTATGCCTTTGAAAGGTGGCTAGAATTGGCCTCATACACCAAGCAACAGATTATTCCACGCTAGGAGCATCAATCCACTGTTTTGTCTAATATCCACCGATATAGTTAGCTGACTGTCATTCGACAAATGCGTTGCAAGGTTGGCGAGTGCTATGAATCTGGTACTCACCATACTTTATGCAAATCAGGAACCACCACAGGCATATTATTCGTAGTATGAGCGAGTCAGTCCAGAAGGATAAGAAGTTGGCGTCAAAGTTCCGGTATTCCATAGGAAATGGAACCGAGGCTCCTTCAGGCTCGGCCAGCTAGAGCCAAAGCCATGAAGTACCTATTTGTTGGCCAGACATGTTGGGTTCCCAGCCAACCTCAAAATATGTCTCCAGATCCCTCGGCAAGATCATGTGGGCTGAAAGGGACGGATGGTATATAAAGGGCCATGACCGCGGGCATGGGGACTCCAGAGTCCGGAGAGAAGTCCTCAACCTGTTGGGGAAACTCGAAAGTTAGCGTGAATCAAAGGCAAAGATCCGGAATGATAAATTTCGTTGCATTCGAAGCTTCCGACGCGTAATTCTTCAGAGGTGATTAGTTCTGCCACTTACCATAATAATAATAACTTGGAACTGATAATCCTCGAGCTTAGAGACTCTCGAGAATCTTTGATCCCCGAGGGACTTTCGAGTGAACCAGTTGTGTTTTGAATCCTATCTTGTACAGTTCCAGTTTCATCAATGTAGGGATGATATTGTTGAATTCTATAGCTGTTGGAATTGGTATTGTCCGTAGTCTTTGAGACTAGTCACTAGCCATGATCCAGCTCGGAAGGGGCTAGGAAATATCAATTTGAAGAAGTATTGGCTATTGCCAATGGACGGAGAAACCTGTTGTGGAAGAAGAGTCCGTCTTATACCCAGACTCTCAGACGGCGTTGAAGAAGAGAAGTGATCACAAACTTTTGTAAGAGAGGCTTTGGATGAAGAGTATGAGGAAGGATGAAGCTTGTAGGTGGAAGAGAAGAAGGGGGAAGTGGAAAGAGGGGAAGAGGAGAGTAAAAAGCGGGGAAGGGAATATTTTCTTTATTTACGTCAGGGAAAACTTTCTGATTGAATTGCGCACCGCTCAGCGCATAGTGCCGTTCAAGACATACGTCATTATTTCGACTCTGTACTGTTTACTCTCTCTTTCTTCCCACTCTCCGCTCGTCTACGAATGATTTACAAGTATGGTTTCTATAGATTCATAAATATGGATATATTCCTGGGTATTTGGCTCGTAAGCAAGGAGCTCGAAACCTTTTATCCCTTGAGTTCTATATTCACTATCGGCTTAACTTAGGTACCTAGATAGTATAGCTAGATATGGAGTACCCTCCCCTGAAGAGGAACGGCCGAGGCTAACTGACACCATCGTTTGCAGGATTGTTGGTTGGGACGTTGCAACTCGTTGCATTTCCAGTTTAGTCTTGGTTACTGAAATGATAATCATCTTCTTCAACTGCCCAGGCACAAGGTACGTGCTTTAAAGAAGTTGTCAAGATATTATTTGAGGGTAGTTTTGCCTCCGTATATATTGAAAATCTTTCCTACGGTGTTTACGAGGTAAGTGAGCTGCAAAGCAGAAGGTCAGAGAGAGTATACGAGAGCAGTCAGGCTAGGGCCAGAAATATACAACCAAGCTTGCGTGTCTTATAGATGGTGGATTCGCATCTTATTGTGTAACTATGATTAGTTTAGATTGTAGTCTAGTCTACTAAAGTGTGCGTGATAGGATATATCTTCGTACTTCTGTGAATAGTGGTTTGAGCTAGTTACAGTGCCAATGAGCGTGGCATAGGGTCAACTACAGCAGGCAAGTTGCTAGTTGCATAGAAATTACAAGCGTGTCATATCCTAGGATCCTTCATTGAATATCATACTAGCTATAGTTTATTACAAGATTGCTATCTAGAGCCTACTTCCTCATAATGGCCCTAAGCGTGCTGATGTTTCCTAATAGAAGTCACGAGCACGCACAAAAATATCACCCACTGCATATGTGTACTATAGAGATAAGCTCTAGTGTAATTGGCCTAGAGCTAGGATGTTGGCCATAATTTGTACCCATACGACGAGGTGATAAACTCAATCTACTCATAGCCATGCCAATGATACATCCCCGATCCCTTACACGAAGCTCTCCCAGTCTCTCAGCATGGGTGGTGGAGCACAGGGATCATGTCAAAGCTAGGCCAGGGACGGGGTGGATGTGATAGCCAATCAACGGCCAAGACTGAGCCAACCCGCGTAACGTTACGCGAATCTTTAAGGTTGTGCTCCCGTCTATCAATGCCAATTCCGCCAACAACCTCCATCTATCGACCTATCCACCGGCCTTGGCTCCTAAAATTTGGGTGTGCTTCGCTTCTTTATTCCTCCCATAGCGCACTGAAATACAATTCTGTCCACTAGGTGATCCACTGTGTTAGCTTTGTTGCTCACATTTCAATGACATTCAAGAAGATGCATACGTACCGCTCGTCTGTTGAATGACAGCACGCGAAAAGCAACGTGGCCATGGTCTTTGAAGGGAGTTCCGGGGCCCATGAAAAATGGATCGGTGGTAGATCCGGTAGGCGGTGGAGATGGCGTCGACAGGCTGGACTCGCAATAACAAGCCCGAGCCTGGTTGGAAACCACAATAGCTTAGAGCTTGTGTGAATTCCAATGTCGGCGTCTCCGGCATCGTGGTAATCACGCGAATGTCGCGTTGGATTTGTCAGGTAAATTTGACCCAAAGTGGTACCATGGTTCGTTCGTTACGCCGGTGCTTAATTCATTCCTCGAGCTCGGTAATTTCCGTACAGTTTTGTTTATATTCTCTATCCGAACGCGGCACTTCCAGGAGACGTAAAGATTGACGGATGGGTTTGAAACTGAGGGTTTTCGAAGGGTAGACAAAGTCTATTAAAGCAGCATTCGGCAGGCCCAGGTTGGCCTCCGAGGATAATTCGAGCATTCCTTGCAGGATCCTCACGTTTCGTATCTGTAGAAAGAGCCCCAGCAACATGGCAAGTTAGCGGCCATCCACGTGTATTGGGTATGATGAGTTGGCATGAAGGTTAAATATCATATACCAATTTCACTCACCCATATCGTAACCGATCCCATACCCCCTATAGCTAAACCGGAGATAAATATGCCCAAAGAAATACCAATGAGCGTCGGAGAATGGCCGCCTTGAGCTGATTGAGGGGTTTTAATCCCACCCGGTCTTTGTAGAAAGAAACGGGTAAGAGCTCGAGATACTCGAGCTCGTGACAGAGTATGCACGGATAATATTTCGTAAGATTGACTTCGCTACCAGGTGGATTTTGAGCTTTGGAGCTTTCGTTTCGGAGGCTTCTGAATGTGAAAAGTTGGCGTAAGAAGATAAAGGGAGCATTTAACGAGACCGACGAGGAACTGACCTTAATTATGACCTGAATAAACAGTAGGGGAGGCGTTCCAGGCACCGTTGAAAATTTAGCAAAAGTGGATCATGTAGATTAACGTAGATTATAAGTGCCAAGTTGACCCTTATGTGCTACGGAGGGGTCTTAACGTTAAATAGAAGATAGGGACACTAGGTGGGAATCTAATTAGATAAGTTTGCTGAGGTAAGACTGGACCAGGTGAAATCGATGACGTATGAATATCTATCCGACAAACTGGCGTAGACGGTTGGCCAAAAAAGGCAAGAGGGGACAGTAAATAGTGATTCCCTCGGCCCTTGACGCGACTATTTAAGCTGAGCACACTCCTGTCCCACCAAACCCTTTTTGTTCCTCGACCACACACCACAAAAGAAATTAATCCACAATAAAATACTTCCATCGATAACGTCCGTCTCATCATCTCAAACGTTCTTCTCTACATCACATCCTTAAACCTTCTATCCATCACAATGTTGTTTACCAAGCTTCTTGTTACCTTGCTCTCCGTCGCCTCTGGCGTCGTTGCTACCCCAGTTCCCGCCCCAGCAGCCGATACCGCCGATGTCGACAAACGTGCGGCTCAGTGGGATTCCCCCTCCACCTTCGAGTGGACAGTCGCGTGCCCCAGCACTCGTATCTGGCAATGGAGGGGCAACCTCGTCAACTGGAAGTGGTGCCAGGACCATTGTGCTTGTCGTGGAAAGTTTGTCAGGGTCAATGGCATCTGCAAGTATGAGAAGTTTTTGGAATGCTACCAGTAAGTTGATATTCGTCCCCCTTGTTTGAATGCGTTAATCAGTACTAACAAATATCTGTCTAGCAACTATTGTCAGTGCTACCGTCGTATCGGTCATATCAACCCTTAAAATTTGAAGACCCTGGTACGAATTTCGCTGTTTTTTTTCGGCGACCTTTGTCTTTAGCTATCGAGATATGACGCACTTGTATTTTGATTGTTCCAGATTGCTTTACTGAAATAACATCGTAAGTCTTAATTATTGCCCTCATTCTACTACTTGATGGACATAATACTAATTCGTATAAGCAGTGGGATAAAGAATTCTTTGAATGACATGGCTGCGTGACTTGAACTGTCTTTTTCACTTATTTCTATTGCTTCCTTCTTCTTTAAAATAACAATATTAAGAATCTTCTCCTTGAATTCGGAGTATCATCCCACTCTCCCCGTTATTCTTCCCATATGCATTGCGTTACTCTATACTTGAAATATTAGACCATTCCGAGAGGAAGGGCCGGTTTTGAGCACCATAGCTACCGATTTTGACAAAGAATATCTAGACACCAATATCTTTGGCCAGTTTATGGTATCTAAAATTACCCTAATGGGACCTCTGCGGTCCCTTCAGTGCCTAGCCACTCTTGGTAGGCTCTCTCTCTAGTTCTTTCTACCTCCTCTTCGAAGCTGCGCCTGCCCAAACAGGTATCTAATAATTCAGATCGGACCCGCTCACGGTCTTCTGGAGTTGGTTGGCGCGCCAGATTTGCACGAGTTCCCCATAATTTCTCTAAAAAATCCTCTGTGATCTTGTATTGACCTAGGTTCGGGAGTTCAGCCTGCGGGTGTGGCGTCATGGCAAGTCGGCCGCTTGGGGTGCCTATGATATCCTGGACCCACTGCGCAAAATCGGGATAGCCTTTGAAGATAGCTTGGAGGTCATATCCGTTTTTAACCATTTTAATTAATTTTCTCGAATGGCCTTTCCGCAATGCCTTTATGAAATTATCGCTAAGCCTTCTTGCAATTCTAGATATCTTTGATGCCATGGCACCTTCTAGTAGCTTTTTGTCCTCGCGATTCCATGTCATTGCGATCATGAAGGCAGCCCTCTTGGTAATCTTAGAGCCATGACGAAGAAGCCCCACCACCACCGCATTATCTTCGTCCGCAAGACGCAAAGCGTACTCTAGTGGCGTTTCCCCCGTACAAGGATGTCTGATATTGATATCAAAGTGCGTTTTGCTCTTGTCCTGGGGGTCCGGTAGCTGCTTTATATTTATGTTATTAGAATCTAAAAGCAACACAAAAGTCTTGTCGAATTCCTCGGATATATGTCTCGAAAGTTCCTCTGGCCATTGTGGTATAAAACAAAAAAGCAGAACGTGGCACAAGCTTCCCCACTTCCCGGTGATGTTAATATATACCCCTTCCTCAATCCAGGATTGCATTATGCTGACGAAATCCCAGGGCTGTGCTTCCGATAGGTCTAGAATATAACACGGGGCCTCAGGTAGGTACTTTTGAAACCCACCGCAGTCCTTATAGTGCAAAACCCCACCCCCAGTTTCCACGAAGCCATAAACCAACCAGGACCACAGATTTTGCGAGTTTAATTGCAACTTGACATCTCTCTGCATCAAAATTTCGGCGGGGTACTTGGAAGTATCGCTGAGGGTAGAAACGATATTCCGGGGTGCTCCATATCCAAATCTTGATCGGCAAGAAACGTAAAGTGCGAAGCGTGCCACACAGAAAGGATCGACCCCGAATTGAGTATGCCTCTCAATGACTAGTTCAGCGCATGGAAACCATGTCTCCAAGTCTACATTCCCAAATAAAAGTACCAAATAATCGACTATTTCGGATTCCGTCGTAGTAAAGTTAGGGAGGTTGACGATAGCGTTGAAGCTCTCTCGGAAAAGCTGGGAAGTATGGGGAATATTGCGGTGGGTGGCGTTTCGGAAGCGTATGGTACTTAGGCTGAGACAACCTTTTGCAATAGACCCACTTCTCTCGTGTGCCCATTTGATATATCGCTCTGCCCCGATGCAGCAGGCGAACAGGAATGGGGAAGGTTTTGGCGTAAAAAAGGAAATATTGCGGTCATCGAATCCGTTCCAAAATTTTACCGCTGGATGTTGCTGAAGTTCACCCCAAATGTGGGCCCTATCCTGCGCTGCCCGGGAAACGGCCAAAAATTGCCACATCACGTCAGGTGTCGATGTGTGGTCCCATTTCTCATGTAGTTCCTGAAGAATCTTAGTGTACTCATCTCCGTGGTGCCTTTTAGACTCCTGCATTACGCAAGTTAAATACTCAGCAACACTTTGAAATGCACATATGCATGACGGATGGATACTCGTCTTCTGGCTCAGGCTAGAAGCACCAGTCTCGCCCGCATCTGTCCCTAAGAATCCCCTCAAAGCCATAAACACCTTATCAGAGTGGTCAAGGCTTTTTCGAAGCTGCAATAACCATTGATCATACACAAATGTTGTGAATTCCAATCCCGGTTCTTTAGTGGCCCCGAGTTTCGATGGGTCTTGCTTGAAGTCTTTCTTTATCTGCGGGGCGTCCTTCTTAAAAACTTCTTCTACGAAGTAGAAAAAGAGATAATTTTGGGCCCAAAAGTCATATAGAACGGAGGGGTCGAAGCGGCGAGACCGTGGATCCGAGAGATAAGTTAAACAACCCAAAGTTACGGAGTTGTAACATTCATCCTCTTGGAAAGAGCATCCTGGTAATACTTTTTCAGTCCGCCGAACGTATTCGATGGCAGAGAAGTGAATAAAACGAATTTCATCTTTTGTATCGTCTAGAACCAAGAGATTCCCACACTTCTCTAAGATGTAATCCAGGTTCAAATCCATTGTCTTTGTCGTCTCCCGGATTGCACCAACCAGCTCTCCTGGCCGAAGCGATCTTGCAGCGCCCAAAACCCATTTAAAGGCCGTATCCACGATTTGCTGCGTATATTTAAGACCATCATTTCTGATTTTGTCGAATATTCTCTCATAGGTTTTCTCGAGACCGATAGGTAGATTCTTTAAACATTCTTTGATTTGACTTTCGCCGGCGAGTTTACAGATTTCTTTCATTTGTAGCTCTGCCCAAAGAAACCTACATGTCGATTTTAGCCATCATAACCATTGGGCAAGGGAAAATACAGGTTTATGGATGGTGATCCCGAACTTACATTCCACGGCAAAGTTTCTTTAGCTCCCTAGTCACTTCAATCGCAAGGACCGTCCTCTTATCATCAGATAAATGGGGAAGAAACCAACGCTCTTTAACGTAATCCGACATCATCTCATCGATAAACAGTTCAACATCTGCTGAAGTATCTAAGAGGTCGATCGAATGCCTTGTGACGTCCCTGAGCTGGATATTCAAATCGTCTTCATGGGGTCGACTGGACAAAAAGATTTTCACCCGTGTTTTCGACTTCTGGACAAGATCGATCAGAGCTTTAATCAAGTATCTCCGGGACGACTGTTCAGCTTCATCTAAACCATCGATAATGATAGTTATGGTGGAATATAGGTTGTCGTCGCCAATCCTAGATATTATCTGACTTGCTTCTGTGAGGCTCGGGGAGGAGCTTTTGTTTCCTGATAGTAATCTCTTTTTGTATACCTCAGCTAGTGCCGGCTGGAGAGGCTTGTCAGTGGCCAGACGAGCCATCTGCTTGAGCAAAGAACATATTATGTGCGTAGGATCCGTCTTTAATTTGCCTCCCTCTTTCCCGTCGCAATAAAAGTATGCAATGCAGGTGCAATCGTTCGGTTTGAGCTCGCGCTCTCTTAGTAGCAGTCCGATAACCGACGACCTGCGAGACCCAAATAAATATTAGCCACTGTTACGCTCTTGTGGTATTTAATACAGGCAATTCTACTCACGTTATTCGAGTTTTTCCGAATCCGGCTATTAATGTATCAAATACCTTAGCATCGTGATACCATATTTTAGCCGCTTCAAAACTAATGGAGTTTGGGCCTTATAACGTACGATCACCTCTAAGCCAGAAAATAGAGGATGGGGCCGAGTTTCGCCATTCGATAAATTTTGGCTCATTATGAAGCCAAGAACATGTCCCTTCCATAATTGAACTAAATATACCCTCATGATCTAACTCATGATTGATTGGTGATACCCATGCCAGCGCTTCGCCGCGCTCTTTCTCTGAGGTAGCGATTATATTAGCAAACCCACTATTTACGTGAACTATCGTATCTCTAACTAGGAGCCATACCCTTAAGGTTGTCGATTATTTTGTCGAGCTTGCGATCGACTTGAGATATCTGGTTATTGGTATCCTTAACGTAATTGACTATAATTTCGAGTTTCTTATAGTTTTCCTGTATTGAAGTATCGATGCTTGCCAAGTGAGTTTCTATATCCACGATTAGCTTAACCCCAATAACATCCAACTTTTAGTTTTGCCGCGCGGGTGGATCCCATACGACACGCGCTCAAGGGACAGCCTAGACTCATACTCACCATTGAGTTGATCTGCGGCAGTTCTAATATCTTTCATAGATTCCTCTTCCGCCAGTCTTATACGATCTAGTTTCTTTAAGTAGTCCTGAGGCACAAAGGCCTTACCAACAAGGCCTAGTTAGACCATTCGTTAGCTAACGAAACCGAAATCACCATGTGTTACCTTATAAGCTTACTTAATTTCGACTCTTCAAAACGGCGTTTTGACTTGATGAGGAACCGCAATATTAAAAAATAAAGTTCCACAAGACTATTTTTCAGGGCATCCTCGTGAGGTAGCCCAACGCCAAGATACATCTTCTCATAGGCCGTAAACCTCACCAACATCTTACCAACTGTCTCCACACCGATCAGGATCGCCTCCTGACACTCGAATTCTGACACCACCACCTGTAAAAGATATCTTACTCCAGCCCACGGTAGCGCAGCGTGGACGGGATCATATTGAACTGCTACATCCCCCACCTCTTTAAATTTCTGGAGCAATTCTGCAACCCGCTCTGCTATACCTCTAAGTTTTACCGTGCGTCCTCTCCACTTCAGTTCCCAAGCTGTATTCTGTGAATCATCGCGGAGGGATTTTATTTGTGCATCAAGGTCATCGGCTATAGAGCTCCATGGTTTATTGCTCAGATTGCCGTTGTTAATGTATTCCCGTTCGGATTCCTTTAGCTTATCGGATGCTGCCTTCCACAGATCTGGGGAAGCTAGATTCGCGGCGGCTGATGTTGCGCTAAGTGCTCCTGTATGTGGCTGCGGCAGCGATCGTGACAGCGGTGATAGAGATGGCGATGGTGGTGCTGGCACAACTGGCGCGGGTGGTGTTGTGACTGCGGGAAGACAAGTGTGCGATATTTGCGGACTTGAACCGGCGGAGTTGGTGGTAGTTTTCTGGGATCCCTTCCCAATGTTAAAGCCAGCTGCTCTGATTAGTTCGCAATACAACAATTTTTATCATGGATGCTTACTCACCTATTGCTAAGCCCCCGCTACTAACCGGGTGAAATATGAGATTTGGGATAATAGATCTTGAATCAGGCGACTGAAGCGGGGGTTGTTGGCCTCCCAAAGCGTTTGCAGCGTTATGATTAGAAGAGCGAAAAGGCAATTTGAAACGAAAAGCCTTCAATTTCCGTTTTTGGGGCTTCGAGTCCATATTGTCCTGGTGAAGGCTATAGACTTAAGTCCTCAATACTGGTTGATTCGAATATTCATGAGATGACTTCTGCGATTGAAATCGACGATAACGTACGTATCCGTTTTTTTTTTTTAAAGGTTGAGGATTAAATATCGCGGTATCAGCCTCACCATTGTGGCCTCGTAACTGTTCGCTAAATAAAGGAATCCACACAGCTGAACCAGCAAATGTTGCATATCAAGCAACCAGTAGATTGGTAAATACACGCGCAAACCTTACATACTATCCTCGTCAGGATAGCCACTGAATTGGACTATCCAATTAGCTCCAGCTTGAAATCCCTAGTTAACTCGACTTTATCGGCGGAAATATATGCATATTAATTCAATCAGAGTTGTCGGACTTCGGAGGCCGTCGAAGTCACTTTTATCCAATACATTACATGCCCGACTGAAAGGGAGGGTTACTAAGAACCCCCCTGTGTCCACGGCACTCACCCCACAGCAAAATTGGCGGTGGGGGGTGAAAATGAAATGTGTTGTTTCTTCTTCCTGGCACGTTTATTTGCTCCTGGCACGCCTTGGCACTGGCGGTTTTCTATTCTATTAGAGACCGGTTATTCGTGACTGCTGTGATGCTGTAATTGAGGGGGTTTATTTTGCGTTTGGGTGTTGTATTTTTTTAGAGTCAAGGAGGATCGAAGGAATTACTTGGAAAGTATTATATTGCTCAAGAAAGTTTGGTTGTTTTGGGGGAGGTTTTGGGGCCGATCGGGACGGCCGATTGTACCTTGGAGTTCTGCTTCAGTCGGGCGTAACAGCTGCGCAGCGGCCTCAAGTGTATAGTGTCGAGACCGAATAAAACCCTATCCTCAAATCTAACACTAATTTTGTGTTGACTTCAAAAATGCAACATTCTTTGCCAACACCAAGTGCCAAGCCTCTTGCTGAGTCAGCGCGTCTGTATCATGACATCTCATGTAAACCACCAGAAATCATATCGATTATGCCACAGACATTAATATCCGGCATCCCCGCCGGATTCAGATCGAAAGAGCTCATCATCAGCCTCAGATGTCACTGTTTCAAGTGTTATCCGTGCGACCCCGCCAGCTTCCCACCATCGACAGCATACACGATAACTGTAGCGTCGGTTACACGAACCAACACAACGGACTGGGGTCAGTTCTGCACCACATCCTCGCCACCATGAGAGGGCGGGGTTTACCATGCCCTGTCGGTCGAGTCAGATGGCCTCCGATGTATGGTGTCTCAAAATATATATATCACTTGGAGAAAAACCCATCCTTACCATGAGGAGACAGCCGGGGCCGGACCAGCCAATGGCACTGCGGTGAGTTGGTCTTGCAGGTGGAACGAATCGAATTTTTCGAGGCGTACGGCCGGCAGAGTTAGCTTAGCTGTCCAACATGGCATGCATGGCTCGCATGGGGTGGAGCCACTACACTGGCGAGATTTCGATATATTCGTAAGTCCCAAATTTGGAGCTAGCCCTTAAGTCATTTTTTTTGTAATATCGCCACGACTGAGATATGCACTTCCAGCAGGCAGACAAGCTGAGTTAGTGTGAGGTTTTTTATATAATCCTTATCACACTGGAACCTGCGGTAGGGGGTGGTCTGGTATATAGCTCATATCAACCCCTCTTCGAAGGTTCGACCGATAGAACAAAAGGGAGTTAAAAGGATCCATGCAATTCCAGTATTTCTCAGAATCGACAGTAGCTGTCAGCAGCATTACGGTCTCTGCTTCGAAAATGTCTACAGCCACGAGCTCGCCTACAAGTCCGTTTGTGTTGATAGACCCACCGGTCACGGGGGAGGAAGAGACTTCTTCGACAGCGCATGCAGCTAGTCTTCCTCGCGCACCATGGAATGCTGCCATCCCCCCCAATCTTTCAAAGACCCCTCTATTGCCCCTCCCTACCGATCTTCTTATCAAGCAACTTCAATACTATATCGAAACCCATGATACGGACTTCTACTCTCACAAATGGTTCAAGGCTCATACAAGTCTTCTCAAAATCATCAAGATCCTCGACGAAAACGCTCTAAACATACAAGTTATAAACTACTGCATCGTCAAGCTACACAATGTCAGTACTAGGGAGGAACTTATGGCCTACTTTGATAGACGTCTATTCTTTTCTCACATCCGACTCAAACAATACGATGCCGCATGGGATATGCTGCCAAAACTAAAATTCGACCAAGAGAAATCTCCAGCGCTGTGCTATGAAACCTGCAAGGAACTGCTCTCAGCAGCTGGGTTTCTAGAACGGGCTTCAAAGATACGGGTCCAGCCGTGGCATCCGGATATGGCAACCAGAGACTGGCTACTCAACCAAGCAGAGATCTGCTGCCGCAAAGCCATTGATGCCGCTACTGTTGGAGATGTAGCACTCATTCATCGGCCCGGGAGATTCGAAACATATGCCATGATGGCAGTGATCAAGGGTGAACAAAGAAACCACGAAGATGCCGCCTTTTGGAAGAGCTTGATCCTAGCAGAGGGAATGAATGTGGAACGAGAAGTAATATTCTTCCCAGTTCTCACAAGTTGGATGGGCGAGTTTAAGGAAGTAGTGGACATTATCGTCCAGAACTATCCCAAACCAGAAGGCGAGGGACCAGCCCCTGAGTCAGCAGGGAAACAGAAGCCAAGGAAGAGACTCGAGAACCTCCCTGAGGAGACAACTGAGGAATTAGATGAAGAATCCGAGGACAAAGTCCCAATAACTAGGCCGATAATTAAATCGGAAGCCCATGATGGAGGGGTCAAGGTGACAAAGGAGTAGTGGAGTTTTTCTTTTATTGGGAGGGGTTTTCCATTTCTATTCACTTACCACGTTGTATATGCATTCCTTTGTTTTACATAGCGAGATATCTTTCTTTCATCTGGTATAATCTTTTAACTATCACAGGCGGTTTGAATTCGATTTTTACTCTTACAGATCCCTCTACCCTACGTTACCATATCGTAGAAACAGCGCAACCTCTAAACCCCTCCCTCGCCGCCGCTTTTCCTTAACTACGCCGATCACAAAAGATAGCGAAAGTATCTCCCTTGTCCGGAACAAGGGCTAAAAGCCAAGATACTAACTTTTCTTCATCTTTAACTCAAGTAAGTCTTACTAGCTAATTAGGGTCTGTCTTTGTATTTTCAGTAATAATAACAACAGCAGATCTCCTTTTTGAAAGGGGGCCAATGCCATCCGTGGTAGATTTTGAACCCGTGATAATGGGCCGTATAGCTTATAACTTCAGCCTTGATCATCATTATATTTAGCTTCAATCTTGGGGTGACGCGGCCTCGTGGTTGATAAGGATATTCGGGTCTACCCGTTTGGTGTTGCTCTGAGTACGTATCAGGCTGATTTACGAGACAAGTCCGCAAAGTATTTTTCTTTATTAATGTGGTACCTTCTAAAGCATTCCAGATTCTCGGGTGACGTGGTTTATGACGCCAGACTGAGGCACCATGATCTTGTTTATGGGCGGATCGTGGCTTCTAAGGCTCATTCTAATACACTTCGGCATGATAATTTCTCCTGTAAACGTTATAAATCTTGGTAGGCCAGGGGAATTCAGAGGAGGCCGACCGCTCTTCCCTCACAAAAGGATTTATTGCATATTATTTAACATATGTCTGAAAGAATGACGACAGTTGGAGCCTCGTTAATCATCGAAGCCGTAAAAACAAGGCTTTGAACGCCAACTAGTCAAAAACAACCTCAAACCCAATTAAGCGGTCTGAACCCATAGATCAGTTTATCTGCTTCTAGTATTGACTTCTGGAACTCCAACACCGACAAAGTAATCGCGACTTCCAACCCTGGCTCAATCGCCGCATATCCGCCGCTCATTCTCAGATGGATCGGCTCTTCTCCAGTCGATCAGATCATACCACCTCGATTTCAAGCCCTAATTTCCTTAAACAAGGAAAAGTTTTTGAAATTATTATGTTGCGCCGAAGACAAGAGCCGATTTGAAGGATCCTATAATAGTTGGCGTATATAGTACCGGTTCTAGCACCTGCAATGGTATCGATGTCTGAAACTAAACTACTACGTACACTTGAGCCAATTACTATTTTTGCCCAGAATTTCGGTATACACTACAAGTTGATCTAGGTGATCCGGGATCTGTCGGATTTACTGATATATTGTCTACTAACTACCTAATAAAATTGACGGCGATGCATGGAGAACACGTGTGTTTGGTAGATATCGCTAATGCACTGCAGATCTTATATAGATTATATATGTACACTAGCTTGCCAAAGGGGTGTCGGTGGTCATATCATATGGAAAGACCTTGGCTGTATATAAATGTATTTGTTCTTCATAGGGCTTAAATATTCTTTATGAACTCAAAATTTATACTCGTCTTTTTTTGTGAGTATATACGTATTCATAGAAGGATAGATCCCGCTGTGTAGTGTAAAAGCCCTCATCTGCTCAAATGCTTACTTACGTATAAAATTGTTGTTTTCGAGCATCTAACGGATATTCGGCAGAATTATCAAGGGGACTTCGGAACGTCCAATATATTAACAATTTCCCAAATCTACTAAAGATGCGTGTCGGCCCAGTCTGGTTTACGAGACAAGAGACAATCAAGATGCTGAGTATTTACTATAGATGATCCCGCATTTCAAGCTCTATTCTGAAATCAGCAGATGAGCTAATTAAATTTCCCGTATTAGTCGCAATAATCAGTAACAAACTGGCTAATTGGAGCTATAAATAAACTGTCGAGTGGCCAGCTGGCAGATTCTGTTTTTATCTATTACCTAGAGCCTACCAAGCACACCTCCTTAATCCTCAGATCAACATTTCCACTTTCCGCCTCAGCATATTTATCTATATATATACACACACTTTGTGGCGTCTAGGAACGAGACCACACAAGATCCATAACTATACCCCACTATATCAAATCTAAACTAATACCCGAAAGAAAACTCAACCTGGACATGTCTCAATACAGAATTCCCGCAAAGAGACCCAGATCCGCCCGATCTAGGTCCCCATCTCCCGATCTCTATGCAAGGGAGTCCGATGATTGCGTCGAAAGCGAGTACGTGTCTAAATATACAGACACAGAGAAAGGTGTAACTCATTACATCTACTCTTTTGATGACAATCAGAGTATCGTCCCAAGCTCCTCCTCTAGCGAAGTCGACCACCAAGAAAAAGAGGCCGGTGGAAAGAGGCCTGAAAACAAAAATGAAAACAAACCAGGGCGAAAACAAAACAATAGCAGTAACCACTGCGAAGCAGCAGAGATAAAAAACGAAACGGATTCAAGTTTAGAAGAACGAGGGCGTTCGATTTGGGCCTCCATGACTGGCAGAAGCAAATCACCAGCTGGTACAGAGCACACTTTGGAACGAAAGCCCCGCCGCAAAGTTAGAAAGTGCTTCTGCTCTAGGCAGGAAAGAATGGGGGAACCAATTCAGAATTTTAACGGCATGTTGATACTCTTCGTAACGTGTATCATAGCGGGATGGACGGTGAGCACAGTGGAGATGTTATCGAAACAGGCTGCTAAGCCAGCTCAAGAGCTGGCACCGATCGTGAACCCCTCCGAGAGAGTGGTTCAGGTAGTTTCCGAGACTAACGAAAGTGAGAGAACTTACTTTGGTTTGTGTGGTCGGAATATGGACCCTTGTTGTTTTGATACGGATAACCTTGTAGACCAGATTCGAGAACAGGGAATCGGGTCTATCGCGGGCGGGTTCTCGAATGCTTTAGGTTGCTGGAAGCATCTGCGGTCTTCGAAGAGGAAGACGTAAGTATCCCTAACTCAATCTACTTCCAGTCTGTATATAGGTTTATAATTTAGCACGTTTTTGCGGGATTGAATTCATATACATAATTACTAGATGACCACAGAATCGCCCTTCCTATTAAAAAGCTGTGTGCAGTCTACCTTTAGTCTGATTTGAGGCGTAAATATCTAGATATTTAACCATCATACTCTCACGATTACTTTTAATAATGATACTAAGAATCTGGGACGATTTGTTTTCTTGTTGCCTTAAGGGAGCCTCCCCCTCAATGTTCTTCAATTAAACGACTCAAACCCCCTGAAGTCCTCGCTATGCATACATGAATATAGAAAAAATACAGGCTTGTCATAACAAGTGCTGACTAATAAACCAAAAGCGAAAAATTACATTTCATAACCAAAGTTTCCAATCAAGAATTTCCAAAGACAAAATTAACCAAACAAGATATTCAGTAACAACTAAGCGAAAAAAAAAAAATGGTAGAGAAAAGAAGGGAAAGATTTAAGTTAAAGATAGTGGCTAGATCCTCAAGCGGAGTTCTTTAGACTCCACTTAAGCTTGCCATCTCTTATGGCGGGCAAGTCGGCGGGCGAAGCCGTTGTTGCCGTTGTTTCCACCGTTGTTACCATTGTTTCCGTTGAAGTTTCCACCGTTGTTGTTACCGTTGTTTCCGTTGAAGTTTCCGCCGTTGTTGTTACCATTGTTTCCATTGAAGTTGCCACCGTTGTTGCCGTTGCCGTTACCGTTGTTTCCACCGTTGTTTCCACCATTGTTACCGTTATTGTTGTTGAAGTTTCCACCATTGTTACCGTTGTTGTTGTTGAAGTTTCCACCGTTATTACCGTTGTTACCGTTGTTACCGTTGTTACCGTTGTTACCGTTGTTACCGTTGTTATTGTTGAAGTTTCCGCCATTAGCAGCTCCGGCGGGGGTATTGGCGATTGGAGCAGCATTGTTGGCGGCTACCATCTGAACAGGAACACAACCACCGAATGGGCCGGCACGAGCGGTGTTCTGGCATCTAACAATGCAAAGGTTGTTCATACCACCCATGCTTCCGGTACATTGCATGCCAGCTGGCATCTGAACTGCCAATGGATGAACAGTCCTTTGGCCCTGTCTATTGCTACCGTTGCGTCCTGGAACATTTTGTGTAACAGTAATCTCGGTGAAAGAGGCACCGGTACCAGTAGAATCGATCATGCAAGTGTATGGACCAGCGCCGTCGGCGTTGATCTGGCGGAGGTTCATGTTGAGGGTACCACCTGGGTTGACTTTGGCGATAGCACCGGCTTGTGCCATGGCAGGGACGATATTGTTGATATTGTTGGCACCGCCACCGAGGGTGGAACCACAGCCCTGAGCTGAGGCGACATTTCGCTGGTTTCTGAAGATTGTGGAGTCTTGCTGGAAGGGATTTCGGCGGGTTCCATCTCGTGGGGTAGAGTCGACGACACCGAGACCTTTGCTTCTGGTTCCATCCAAACCTTGAACGGATTCAAGGAGGCTGTGGGCCCAGACTTGAGGGGCTGCAGCGAGGGCAGCGAGGACGGCTGAAACGAATATCTTGGAATGCATTTTGAAAAGATTGAAGGAATTCGAAATTAAAAAATAAAAAGTGATTGGAAAACAAGAAGGTATGAAGATGCAATAAAATTGACTTTGGGTATTAGAAAACCTGCTAATATGATGTCTGCACAGCAATAGAAGACTGATAGAAGATCGTCAAGATCGAAAAGAATAGAATAATCGAGCCACCAGGGCGAAGAAAAAGAGAACTAACTAAAGAAAAGAGAAGGCAGAAGAGGCTGTTTGCTTGGAAGGCTTGCTTGATGATGACAAAAAAAATATTCTGGAGATGGGGGAATAGAATTCTTTTATAGACAATGAGGATACTCTCAAGAAACCCAGGTACGGATATAAAACTCCAGCTGCGCAAGGAGTATAGCGCTGCGGCTCGAGCTACTGTTACGTAGTGTATGCACGCCAGGACTTCCGCGGCGATAGCGTGCTGGAGCTATATCGTGTTCTCCTACATTTCTGGCGCACCCCAATACAGATTGGGAAATAGCAGCGAACCCCAGGTGAGGCCGACACCGCGACGGCCGTCAATGCAGAACGGCCTACACAGCTACTAGCTACAGGAAACGCATGTGCGTGTGCATGCAATGTATGTTGACAGCAGGTTCGATCAAGGCAGATCGGACATTTCGCTCGATAGGAGGTTTAAGGCCCAATCGAGACACGTTGACCAAAAAGACGGTGCCTGGAAAGTTTCATGCTATTCTCGGTGACAATTAAAGGTAGGTCTATGAGGCCCCCCTTCGTCTCAAAGCTCTTAGAGATAAATACTAAGATCGATACCCGTGCCAATCCGGAAACTTCGGCAATGGAACGAGACCAATATAGGTTAGTCTAATGTTGCTCAATCCAGCTGGCCAGCGCCAGGGCCGGTGTATTTTTTTTTGAAAAAGTTTTTCTTAAAGAACACCGCCAGGTTTCAAGGAGTGGGGTATGACGAGAGGCCTAACGCCCAATGTGTTAGAATTCCCATTTTGGGCGGTTGTTGATCCCTGTCGTTCGCCAGATTAGGAATAGCGAAGAGAGCCAGGATTCCGAAAATGGCGATTTCCAGCCGAGACTCATTTGGAAAGCTTGTCTGAGGTTTGGGTAGGGCCAGGTACAAGAGTCATGACGTTACGGCCTTGAAACGATCCTCAGGGCGTGTCTGATCTTGCAGTCGAGGAATCTACGCTACTGTTGCAAGGTCAGGTGGGATGCAGGCTGGATGCAGGTACAAAATACAACAAACCCTATATCGAAAAACGGCACAGGCTTGTTTGGTCTCAGCAGGAAACAAAAATAGGCCTGGGAGTACTTGAGTCTGCCTTTCGCGATAGACCGAGGTTGAAGAAACACTCTAGTCAGAAAGTTTTGACTTTCATCTCAAAGTAAAAGCAGTCATTCGTTAAATTTTTTTGATATGAAGCTGATATCACACCTTCAATGTGTCATCATGCATAACTTTGAACTCAAGAAACTTGCAGATCCGCACGATATGTTCTGTTGCACGAAAGTGTCCAGGATCCCTTGTAAGATGGTAGGTAAAAAGAGCAAAGTCGAGCCGATCGAAGGCGCGGCGATGAGACGGGCACCAGATCGAGATATTTCGACTTACTAAGATAAAACTTATTTCGAAACGCGAAATGCTTCTAGCATATTATTAACCCGCTACGATAATGTCCGCAACCGAGGCTCGCGCAATATATTTTTTTATTAAATTAAAATCTTTTCGGGAAGTGTACCGAGGTATTGCTAATAATATTACCAAAGAGGTTCTCTATCGTCAAGCCGCGCGCACGGGGCGCCAGCATAGCGCATTGACGTCGACGGCTTGAGATACAGACGAACATAGCCTCAATTGTGAGGGGCCAATGATTGTACAAACGAAACTCGTTTCAAAGCTATCAGAACTTTGAAGTGATAAAATCAAAATTTCCCGTCAGTGTACAAAATTTTCGCATCTTGTGATATCAATCAGCTCAATAGACGGCCAAGGCAGTGGGTTCGAACGTTCGACCTGCATATGCATATGCGCATGTACCCGAGAGACTGAGCTTAGACGGTCCGACCGACCAACACGAGATTGAGGCTGAAGAAACTTTCCGCGTCTCAAAATCGCCGTCGAAACATCTATTTATATTTCTAATTTTTCATTCGATTAGAAATACGGGAATCTGGGCCCGTCGATAGGATAAAACATTTTGCAAGGAGCTCTGAGCTGCTTGCATAACCAAATAACACAAAAACAACAAGAATCCTTTCGGCATTCAAAGTGGCAACAAGGCCCGAGTCATATTCTATGCGATATCGGTGCACTGACCTAAACCACTTGCCAAAAGGAATCGTATCCGAAATTTAAAGTTATTATATCGTCTTATGTTTTTCTGAAACACTCCCGGTCATATACAACATATCTATTACCCGAAATGATACAGAAACGAGAATTCGGGCGGTAACGACCTCCTGAGGCCTAAGTCGACTTTCCATAGCGGCTCTCGGTTACATCCCCATGTATTTGTACGCAGGGAATCAACTTTTAGATTACCAAAGCCAATGCATGACCTGGAGCCTAATTTAGAAGTCTGAGCTCTATCATGATGGCAGTTGAAGGCATCTCTAGAGCCAACCGATCAGCTGAGTCCGATCGATACGATAACCAACCAATTTAAAAAGTCACTCAACATCAACATGCTCAGAAGGTTCTCCTCAGCGGGTTGAGCTTAGTCTCGGGTTGAGCCCGCGAGACCAGGTTGAGCTAATAATTGTCCAGCGCTACAACACTTTATTCTCCTGCAGGGACGCCAAACGCCCTCGCGGACTAGCTTGAACCCAGAACGCTTGGAGGTTTAAACGTTTGTAAGTGTGGACAGATGACGCAGAAAAGACTGAACGGATCAGGACTTGTATTGAATTCAAGACCGCTATTTGGCATATATATCTTTGGCAGAAAAGTCTTTAATAAAGTAAGGTTCGTGGCTTCCAAATCAGGCACGGCGAAGTATAAGCGTTTACTTGATATACTATGCAAGAAACCTATAGGAACAATTTTCTGGGGAATTTGTAGCACCCATTTACTTATAAATAAGACTAGGAGATGGCGCTTCTTTCTGATTGAACTCGGCAATTTTTGAGGAGAGAACTGGTACAGGTGCTCCGATGGGAGATCTCCAACTAGCCACGAAGCCCTAGAAACGCCGAGAGCCCTGAGAGCTGCCTTAGGAGTTTAAGTAATAACTTAGAATTATTTTTCTTCGCTAGGGCTCGATCGTTTATTATTCTCGCAGCGGCTTAGTTGCGACTAAACGTCTACCTCCCACTTGTCCTTTTTTCCCCTTTCCAACGTATCCGTCATGATGCATGATGCTGTTAGAATATGAGCCATCGTTCCTGTTTTCGTGCTAGAAAGCCTTAACGGAAATTAAGGAACCTATACAGCAAACGGAAACTATTTTCAGATGAAATTAGAATCCTAGCAATTTGTACGGTGACTCTTTATAGGTCTCATTACACGTGGTTTTGGGGAGCTTTCGCCCCAAACGACTGACTATTTATTACTAGTCCGTAGAGTTATTGTGATTAATTACAGGATTGGAATGAAAACCATACCAATATTAGCAAGCAAGAGGGAATCGCTGGTCGGATAATAGGTGTATATACAATAAACCCAGGCATTTAGCTCCCAATCAGATGAAGAGAAGTGATTCAGCGGCTAATATGCAATCCAATCTATGAGTTTAAGCAGAAATGTTTAGATTTCGAGCCACGACTGGAATCGAGATTCTGGATACATGCATAGGGCATGTATATAAGCTCAGCAGGGGCCTATTTAGTTGTTGACTCCTTCAGATTCCGAGTTAACTAATATATTTATCGGGTCTGTTCTATTACCCTAAACTATGGCTCCGCCGTCGGAAATTTCAACCTGATCGATTATGGGTTTCACATAGTCACGATCAGCGCAAACCATTTTACAACCAGATCTAGAACAGGATGCCTTGTCCGCAGGTTTATGACGTATCTGGCAAGGGCTGCAGAGAACCGTGCTATATTCATTCTGATAGGCTTCAATGATTAAGCCTAGCATCATTGAAGAATCTGAACCAGCTTTTGAGAGCCGTAAAATATTCCTAGCTGGGATGTAACAGTTATGGACTGCTAATTCCGCTAATGGTCGCAATTTTCCCCAGTCAGATATTCCCGAATGCTTGCAGAAGGTCTCTAGGAGATTGTAGATATCGTAATCACCAACATGCCCATCTTGAAAATATTTTTTGGCCCTGTTGATAATATGATTTTTTAAGGGTAGGATCTGCAGGTAATCGGCGGCCATGAACACCTCTTGAATGGGTTGTACTTTGAAAGGTTGCGGATATGTGTAATCCCCACCATACATCCACAGCGCAACTGCTTCGAAAGCCTTGGGCGGGATTTCTGGAAGAGATACTTCTCTTTTGATTCCTTCTTCGAAGTGAGCTTTGCAGGCTATCGCGAAATACTTGGAATGCGCTACGAGGACGACGCGGTGAAGGTCAAAACACCGTTGGTCCTCTCCAGCGAAAACTTTGATGTCTGAAAATTTCGGATTATGGTACATCCTAGAGTGTTCTGGTTGTTAGTAATGCGACAACCAACCAACGAGACCAAACCAGCCCCATCTTTTTTCTTCATCGTTAATATCGGCGCTTTGGGCGGAAGGCTAGCAGATTAATGGTACCTTAGAAGTGTGACTGGTTGGTCCCTGTCCTTGTCGGCATCTAGTTCCGAGGAACTATTTGTCTTGACCGAAAGCTCCAGATTCCCTTGCGCCTTGTCTGACTCCATTTGAGGTCGTAGCGGTCTCGTTTCCAGGGTCGTAGCTTATATAGCTTATATATATCTATATTATATATAAGTGCGTGACTATTCTCTAAGCCGACCAAGCAATTCTAGTTTCCCCACCGTGTATTAAAGAAGCTATCCCGCCGATATAGTAATTCTATTTAATTTGCAATTTTTTAGTGTTTTGGTGCAGATGCGATATCGTGATGCGGGCGGATACTGGTATAATATTGACCCCGCACCATGCACCAACTTGCAGCCTTGTATACAGGTTCAAATTCTAGGAGCCTTGAGACCACCAAAAGATTTTGATGTGTGTCACGTGATTGGTTAGCATGGGAGAGTCGAACATACGTATACCTTTAGATACTAACGTAAAGCTTCTTTGCGGGCAATTGATTTAAACTGGTGACTAGAAAAACTATGGGTTAGCAAAATTTCGCAGATTGAAGAATGATTATCATTGCGTTAGGCCCAATATTAACAAGTGGATCGCTCGTTCAAGTACTAAAGTCATATTAATATCGCCAAGATTTCCCGGATAAATCTCCAGTCTGATGGCTGGTGGCCCACCGGTCTCTGTTAGAGTGGAGGGCCAACTGCTGAGCCAAGATATTAACATTGATACTAACTGGGAAGCAAACTTCAATCTTGTGAAGTTTATCAAAAGTATCTTTAGTGAGCTATGGCCCCCCAACGCAACGCCGTCCGGGGGGTACGAGACAAATTTAAGCTATGGGAAAGTATCATGATATCAAGGATGCAGCCGGCAGACTTTTGGAACAAATTGGAGCAAAGGTTGTTGGACTTGAAATTGCTGAGGATATCGCTGAGGGAGTTAAGAAGGCCGCGGAGGCTATCGGGAGGGGGTTGAAAAAGTCGCGGAAGCCACTGGAGATGGAGCTCAGAAGGCGGCAGGAGCCATCGAAGATGTTGCAGAAGATATCGCAGATGCAGCTAACGAGGTTGGAAGCGCTATATAAGGTGCCGCAAAGGATGTTGATCATGCCCTAGAAAGCGTGGCTGAAGATGTTGGTGACGCTCTAGCCTCGAATCCTCGGCCATGCAGTTGAAAGCGCCATGGGCGACTTTGATGATGCTATGAACGATACCGCTAGCGGTGTTGGGCATGTTTTCGAGGATATTAAACTTATATTTTGAGATAGTGATTAATTTATTCGATCTGATTTGGTCTGTACATTAGTCTATTTATTTGTTTATCTAATAAAGGTGCTACATTCATTGTTTAACATTAGGCCTATGCCTGAGAAGATTATAGGACTTACCGCCTTTGCCATGAAATTTAAACACCACCCTGAATTGCCCCAGAACCCCTTTGCGTAGTTTCGATTAAAAGCTAACTAACGTGGTTGAAAATGTCGCCATGGCGCCAGGACCGAATATAAGTTATCAAAGTCTTTTTATTACCTAGATATAAATGTTATCTCGTGCCCAGACCCCCCGAAGGCGTTGTATAAATGCCCTATTAGGTAAAATCGTAGTCTCGGCCCGGTAAAATCGGTACTTACGACCGTGAAATTTCACATTTTTCGAGGAGCGGGCAGCGTATGCTTCGAGTGTTGGATTATGAATACAAACTGTGTTGTTGGCCTTGGCCGATATATTGCCTGAAGCGTAGCATCCAGGTCAGGATAGTCTCGAGGCTGTTCAAGTAATTGCAAGGTCGGGGCGGTATTGGAAGGCGCCCATCACTATTAGTTTTGGTACGGCCCCAAAGTGCTGTGTAGAGGGATTGTAACGAAAGCTTCAGGCTATCTTTGACACTTGGCATGGTCTTTATATTATTCTGTCAACGTATTATTTATAGGTTCAAGTCGCTGTGGGGTAGCAGCTCTACATAGAATTCGAAAGTTAGCGCTATATTAGCTGCTATAACTCTCCGTCTCTGTATGGTATGCCCAGACCTCAAGATACACAGCAACATCAATCTATAAATTACACCCATAGAATAGTATCGAGGTCCGTTTAGTTTGGTACTATTTAGCCATAATACCGGCGCTACGGATATATATAAAATACTACCTGCCCATATTGGTATCGGATATATGTATAACGGACATCAAGGCTGAGGTAGCAAATAAAAGCCTTATTCCATACTGTCCCATATCACCTCCCGCCGAGTAAGGCGTGGAAATTTCTCATATCAACCCTCGAATTGAAATGATTTAGGAAAAATTGATCTGAGAAAGCCGAGCTTCCTCTCGGAAATCATATATAAACCCCCCTTCCCTACCCTCTTTCCTTCATATTCCATCCTACATCCGCCAACCCCCCCATCTACTGGCCTCCCGGCATCGATCACCGACACCACGCATCCCTCCGCCCTCTCCTCATAATCTTCCTCCCTCTCCTCTTTTTCTTCCGTATCCTTCTTATTGGTGCCGAATCCCGCTATCGAGACGCGCTCTTTGTTCCTGTCGGCCTTTTGGCTCCTCTGAACCATCGTACGTCATCTGGACTCCTTTATCTCTTTGGTATCCTTTTCATCTACCTTTTAGCGTCTGATGCTTTCCCCTTCCCACCTCCATCCCTAGATCACCAGACTCTCAATTGAGAAGATTTTTATTATATCTTCTTTCTTCTACCTCACATTCTTCAATTACGCCTATATCCTAAGCTCTAGGGATAATTAAGCCCCACCCAAACATGGCATTCATCCAGCCACAAAACAAAGCTCGCAGCCCGAAATTTACCCCATCACCTCCTACCTGCCCAACGACTCCAGCCTCCCAAAAGCCAGCCTATATGGCAGCGCACACCCCCATCCCTGTTCGGATCCGTCCTGCCAGCGGTTCATGCACACGGGTCCGTCATGCCTGTGCATTATTGAACTTGAACGGTTCTTCGGGTGGGAAAACGACTGGGAGAAAACGTGGCCGTCTAGACGGCCAAAGTACTCTTGGGAATGTGGAGAGTTTATCGCCCACCCAGGCAGCAGTTGAGAAACGAAAGCGACCAAGGATTTCTCAAGAGGGGATTGCGAATTTCAGAGTGGACAACGGGAAGAGAGGAACTCCATTTGCTGTTGAGATTGCAGCCGGATGCGATATTGGTGATATTGGTGATGAGGCAATCAGCCCCTTGAAGCTTGACAATTCAGATATGGGGGTCTTTGAGAATATGACCGAAGCCACCGAAGATATTGGGGAAACTACCACTACTGTCGTCAAACCATGTACTCCACCTCCGCCACGCCGCCGAGGAAGGCCACCAAAGAAAGTTACACCACAGGGTGGGGCCTCAAAGCCCATCCCTACATCGGGACAGATGTCCCCAACCCAAGCTAGCAAGCACAACAGACAAGCCACTAGCAAGGATAATCTCATCAACAAGGAGCCCCAAGAAAATTCTAGGGGAAGCAAGCCAACTACGAAAACAGTTCTCGAGAATGCAATTGACGTCAAGATATCGTCACATGCGAAGCCTCCATATTATAGCCGCTCAAGGCTTCAAGAGCTTATTAATAAGCTTGATGAGTCAGCTGATACTGGCACCGAGGCCAAAGAAATCAGCGATACGCTGGCGGATATCATTGAAAACTCCAGCACAAGCGATCTGGCTGCGAGTATGGTACATCTGGAAGCGCCAGTTAAGGTCCGACAAAAAATCTTCATCTGCATAATTGTCGCATTGTTGAGCAGCGGTGCCGCAGAGGGGCACTTGGATGTCTGATTTGACTAGCTTGCGCGTCTATTGTAGGCATAGGGAGCGCCTACAGCTACTAGACGGCTAGCTCCCTTGCCGGTAAATCCTCTCTTCCCGACAGCTTCGTTCTCCTCTTTCTGGCATTTCTATTGTTTCGTGCCAGACACGCTGCGCTAGCTCGCCACATCTGGTATTCCTTTTCTACCTTTTTTTCATTATGATTTTCTGCTATGATTTGCTACGATTTGCTTCACGTCCTTTTAGTCTCAGCTCTAGGGTCTGGCTGCCACAGGGTAATTCTTTGAAATCCCTCCTGCGTTACTCTCCCTTTAATTACTACTCTTTCACCTTTCATAATTTCATGGTCTCCTTTCCCACTATCTTTGATTTGAAATAAACGGCATTCCGGTGTTTCGGGTTGACAAAGCCCATGTTCCCAGACCGTTCAACCAACCGCAAAGCTAGTTGACGTTCAGATCACCACCCCGAGTGACGCACTGCAGGTACAAGCCTTGAGGGATAACAAAAGAGGACCAGACTACGTCGGGGCTTTCAGGTCAATTTTTTTAATGCATTTTTAGTCCAACATAGCTAGCGAACCAATCAAGGAATTTAATCCAAAATTTTTTTTTCAGCTCAAAACCCTAGATGAATGTTGATTTTTTTCCTAGGTCTAGAATCACGGGTATCGTGGGGAACCACTAACTAAACCTACACGCCAAAACCGAGTAGGAGTATCACATATACACACATATGCATCCACCCACAAAGACACAGCCAATAATCGAATCGAAATCATGCCGCAGAATATATTACTTCTCAATAAGCGATGATTCATACGGCAAACACGTTCCAACGGTATAAAACCTTCCATGTGCTCGATATAATATTTGAAAAGCTTGGCTCGTAAAACCCTGGACCTTTTTTGCCGGTTGGACGGATGCAACACTCCTTGCAATTCAAAATTTCAGTAATTCTTCGGCTACCTCGACGCGAGACCAGCTCGTTGCTCGCGAATGCGAACTTGCTCTCGTGGAGGAGGATTTATTTGCGCCCGGATATTACATTGGAGATTTAGTAGTTTATATTGGCAATCTATGAGGTGCATATGCACAGTAAGTGTTCTTTCAGACAAGAACATTGCATTGTGGGAAATTTACCATACCAATGCAATGGTTCTTATTGTCAGGCGAATTTGACGATTCCGACAACACAAACTTTACAACAGACGCGAGTTCTTCCGGCCTTCCTGAGATCCTTCTGATTGAATTCACATCTGAATTCATAACTAATGAAGATGCAAGCTAGCTTCGAGCCCGATATCTTGAAATAGCCACAGCACTACGAGCTAACCAAAGTTAACCACCGCATGAAAATCCGCCCAGGCACCAATGTAGCGGTAACAAGCACCGACCCAAACTATCCCAATTCCGTACACGAACAAACTCCAAACCGGAAGGTAACTCTGCCAAAAAAACCACTTATTTCGGCAAAAAATCGATTATCGATTAGTATTCCCCAAAAATACCCCCCCGCAAGGTTCGCAGTACCGCGGATGAACCCTCGTTTCAAGAAATTGCCCCAAAAGGGATGCGATATCGTTATCAACCCTACTTCTTACCACGTTTACACTTTTATGATGCGCACCGTGTCATGCGACAAGATTGTTAACAATTGTTGCATAACACAATCTTCATGATTCTTCCGGATTCCGTTGGATCTGAGGCATTCCTTCCTCTTAAAAAGGGATAAAAAACAACCACGATCGTACGAACATGAACACGGCAGTGGGAAAATTAACCTCAGTGAGCCTCACGCTTTGATCTCCGAAGCCCCGGGTATCGGAACCGTTACAGATCTTACGTCTGTGGCTCCACCCTTGAATGGTGGCTCGCCAAGGACAACAGCTAAATTACGCCCAGCCAGACTAGTCCCGGCTGAACCCCACATGAGGCTTGAGGGCAACCAATCAAGCAGCTGGGAGGGGCTCGTTTGGACATTTTCCCCTTGCCTGCATTTCTGTCGCAGCTCGGATGACTAAAATTGTTGGAATTGGATTAGGGATATTGGATGGATGTCATATCTTTTCGATGTTCGAGAAATTTAAAGTTAAAAGGGGAGGGGGAGCTGTCAAAAAGTTTATGGTCTCTCGAATTTTTTTCTTCTTTCCTTTCTCTTTTCCCTGGACAATATAATTATTCAGGAAGATCACGCTCTCTCCGTTGCATCGGTCACATTCTTTTCACGACTAGACTGCGAATTTGTGCATGCGCATTTGATTCTATTCTCTTTCATTCATTCATATCACGATAGACGTCGATACCGACATATCTAATACCCATATACCTTCATTTCAACCCTTCGACATTTATATTCTGGTTTAATATAATAATCAACACCATCCAAAATGCACTACCAATACCTCTCCCTCCTCCTCCTCCCAACCACAGTCCTCGCCTCTTTCAACCTCCTCACCCTCCCCGAATCCGCGGGTACTATCCCAGAAACCCCATCAGGCGTAACTCCAAACGAAGCCTGTATAGCCGCCTACAATGCAACTATCGATTGTGACCCAACGGTAATCACCAACGCCTTCGCGTCGCCGCAAAACCCCACGGAGGGAGAACTCGATACGATCTGTACTTCGACATGTTTGAACTCTCTCAGGAAGTGGGTTAGAGGAGGTGAAGGGTGCGAGGGAGAGACGTTTTTGAATTATTTCGGTCTTATGAGTGAGGATTTCTTTGATGGGGATGTGGGGAGGAAGACTACTAAGGAGGATGTTTGGCAGTATTATATTACTGCGGCTTATCACTCCAAGTGTTTGGTTGACTCGTATGTTTTCCTAAAAACCCCACTTCGAACCAAGCCAGAATACAAATACTAACGAACACAAACACCAACAGCTCAAAAACATACTGCATCCTCTCCCCCCTAGCTTCAGGGTTCACCCAACCCGCCCTCCTAAACACTTCAAACCCCGACAGCCTCTGCAAAGAAAACACCTGCGGAACACAATCAGCATACCTCTTCGCCCCCATCAAAACAATCTACAAATACGACCCAGCAAACGTAACCGAATCCAGGGAAGGCGGCGACCTACCAATGCTTACTCTAGAGGAAGCTTGTCCTGGAATCGACACCTCTTCGTACCCGCTTAGAGAGGAGGATGTGACCGCCGAAATGTTGAAGAGTGGAAGTACCACTGATGGAAAGAGCAATAGTCCGGATAAGAGCTCTGCGGTTTTGGGAATGAAGGTTACCGCCGGTAGTATCATGTCTGCAGTAGCTATCAGCATCTTTGGACTTCTCGCTTTGTAAAAAAACAAAGAAGGTACCTATATACCATGGGAAAAAGGTTCGAGTCGAAACCAAGTTATGCTTCCTCGATCGCCGTATAATTGTATAATAAAACAAATAATTTAATATAATATAACTCAATCCTCTTTTTCTCCCATCGTACCGGAGCCAGTAGCGCATGTAATGTCCAGTCTTCCAATCAAATCCGTTAGACCTTTCGTTCCAAATGAATTTTCGACCCGCCTGTATACCCCGCTCTGGACTTTGTTCCCACAGCTCCCAGGAGTATTATCACTATTTTCCCCGTTCCACTCGACCTCCTCCGCCTGTTCTGGTATGCACGGTAAATTCGACTGATAGTTTCGCGGCATTCTTCGTATAGTGTGGCTACGTAAATGTGATAAAATTGGGGAGAACAAATGACGAAAGATATGGGTGTAACTTTATACAAATCAGACACGATGGGATATAAAGTTAAGCTTCTCGCATGCAGCGATAAGCTTACTTCAAAGACCACATCGACGCCAGAAATTGTAAAACGTGCTCAAACGATAACCGACCATTCAACCCAAATTTAAAAACTAAAACTTGGTTTCAACTTTTTACTGCCTTAGAGTCTATTCCCTTTTCTTGTTACACATGTGGTTCTTAAAAAAGTACAACGTAATGCAAGTTAAGCTTCCCAAAACCGATAATATCAAACCCCAAAGAAGGCGATTGAACGTACTTCCAACAACCCGCATACCGGTATGAAACCACGAAAGAAAAAGCTATGGAGTTAACAACAGAATGAATCTAACCCCCTTTATTCTCCTTCTTAGTTTCATCCTCAGAGCCCCAATCCCTGACAACCTCTTTCCCTTTTGCCCTCGAGCTCGGCGATGAGGGCACCGACGACGAAGACCCAGCCGGCGGCGCAGGAGCAGCAGCAGAGGCATAACTCAATCCAGTGGTACTTCTACCAGAGCTTACAGGCCTACTTGGTGGCGTAGATGGTTTCAAAGAAAGTGAAGGTCTGCTTCTAGTCTCCTTCTTCCTTGCCTCACAATGGTCCTCGGCTGCAGTCTTGGCTTTACCTTTCGCCTTTGAGCTACCGAACCCCCCAGAGGGAGACCCAGGAGCAGAACTAGAAGCGGCCTCGGCGTCCTTTCTCCTACTAGCCTCTCTAGTTTTCGATGCC
Organism: Orbilia javanica; assembly: GCA_036872735.1. Lineage (NCBI taxonomy): Eukaryota > Fungi > Ascomycota > Orbiliomycetes > Orbiliales > Orbiliaceae > Orbilia > Orbilia javanica. The sequence goes on from JAVHNR010000005.1 coordinate 415,742, forward strand.
TCAGTTGGCGCTTCCCAACTCCCTGGCGTTCTAGTGGTCTTTTTAGGCTTCGCTTCAACCGTGCCCTCTTTCCTAGTTGGCAATTTACCTGACTTCTCTGGACTATTATCCTGCTCGTCGTCGTCATCGTCGTCACTATCACCGTCGAGATTATCGGGATCGATCCCTCTCCTCTTCAAAGCTTCTCTCCTTAGTTTATCGATTTCTTCACTCCTCTTGATCCTCTGAGCTTCTTCTCTCAACAAATCCGCTGCTTGTTTTTCAACTTCCTTTTTCTCTTTCAGTTCCCTTATCCTGACAGCTTCAAAATTCTCCCCCCAGAACCTAATTCTCCTTCCCACTGTCTCTCTTATACCTTCTCCGCCAAGGCACTCAACCCCGGGCCATCTACCGCCGGTACTAGTAGCTCCAGGCCCTTTATGATCCTCCATAGGAAGCTTATACCACCTCCCTTTTCTCTGATCCAATGTAACCCAACATCCAGCCCATTGGTGCTTTAATACCCATTTCCCGGCAGGTCTAACCTCAAACTTAGCGAACCACTGCCTCATAACGGAGTTAACCTTAGCCATCTGCCACCTAAGAACTTTCTGACCACCAGGCGGCGGCGACTTGATATCCTCCCCAACGAAGGATCTCATAAACCTTTCAATATCTTCATCTGATCCTCTCGCTGGCTCTTCTTCTTGATTTGGGAGGATGTGGTGGTAGTGTCCACTTGGTGGGTAAGGGTCTAGCGTATCCCATAGGTTTCCTGTGCTTCGCCCGAATCCGCCCCATGCGCGGTCGAACTCTGGGTTTTGCATGGACCGTATGCGTCGAGCCGTAACATGCGCGGGGTTTGAGATGTCAAATCTTCCAGAACCACTCCCAGGCTGATTCTTATTCCTGCGTTGGGAAGGAGGTAAACCCTCAGAGAGGCCAGGTTCTACACCATCACTAGGAGCGGCATCAGCACCGCCCCGTTCATCCCCCAATGCCCTTCGACCCGCATTCATAATGATATCCGTCAACAACGACATCGGAGAAGGTGGCCTATTAATCCTCCCAGAGCCTGAAGACCTCTGATGTGGTGCATCCCCTGGTGTACGTCTATACCTTGGTCCTTCGGCAGGTGGGACAGGAACTGGGACAATAGGTGTAACCATCTCCGGTACGTTGGTCAGATAACGTGGTCGTGGTGGTGGATCCGGAGCTATATGCTGTCTCCTTTTTCTCTGTTGTCTTTCTATTTCGCGAAGGTCCTCCAGCTCTTCACCATCATCAGTATGGGCGCTTCCAAGGTCACTTTCAATCTCGGAGCCATCGTCGTGGCTCCTCCTTCTCTGCCTGCCGCTGCCCTCGTTACCATCATCCGGGATAAAATGTGGTCTATTCAGGCGCGATAGAGGGATATGAGGGGGCCTGGGGGGAATAGGTATAGGCAATGGCGTCGCGGCACCTGCCTCTTCACTTAGCCCCGGAGAGGGGCTAGGACTTCTCGCCCTTTGCCCGACTGGAGATCGAGAGGCGGATCGAGGCGGTCGAGTTGGCGGAACAGCCGGGGATGGCTGCGCCCTTTCAGTTGGTCTAGAGGGCCGAGGTTGTGGGGAGGACCGTGCTCCCTGTCCCTCCGGCTTTCGAAAAGTAGATGGCGACGAGGCAGCTGCAGACCCTACATTGCCAATTGTTGAAGAGAAAACAGGGCTAGAATAAAGATCGTCGCTCTCATCCTCCTCCGTGGGTCTATACGGAAGCGCTCTGGGAGCTGCAGTAGCAGTACTAGGGCCTGGTGCCTCCGGCGGCTGTGCCACTTCATCTCCACTTTCTTCAGCAGCGGAGGCCTCAGCAACCGTAGCCAAAGGTGACGAACCGCCCGCCAGCCCGGCCGATGGCGGGGGGGCATTGGTGTTCGATCTGTTCCTTCTGCGTCCGCTCATTTCCGTATCACTATCTTCTGTATCAAAGTCTTCACTGGAAATCCACCCTTCAGTCCAGGAACTCGATATAGAGCTATCACTTCCTTCCTTTGTATTAATATCTGGATCGCCGGCAGGACGTATCCTTGATAAGAGACAAGATGGAATAGGTAGAAAAGCACGAAGTCCGTAAAGGGATATTGGCTGTGCTAATGGCGCTCCGGCATTGGATGTCCTATTAGGAGATGGAGTTGGAGACTGAGACTGAGACCAAGATTCTTGAAGCACTCTCTCTTCGATGTCGGTTAAGGAGGCTCGTCTCGCAAGTCCCGCAAGTCCCGTCTCGGATAAAGCCCTGCGATTGGTCCTAGATGGTTGAAGACGACGAGGGACCTCTGGATGTGGATTGGGGGAGGAAGGAGGGGATCCTTCCTTGTCTGACTTTGAGGGCTGCATTTTGGTGGTATTTTTGGTTGTTTTTTTGGTAAATGAGTGACTGAATGAATAAATGAATGTTTTAAATGTTTGAAAGACTGTCGATGATGAAGATGAAGGAGACAATGAGGAAGATGGGAAATATCTGCCAGAAAATTTCAGTTAAGTGCAATAACAGTATGGTCGGAGTAACCCCCTCAAACCGTCAAATGGGAGCCCTGGATCGGCCAAACCGCGAAGCCCTAAACGATCCCCCGCATATCCTTCGAATACCCCCTCATAAACTTACCTTTATCCTCCAAAGCTCAGGTCATGATAGGCGCCATGTACTCTCAAAAGCGAGAAAGAGAAAGAGAAAGAGACAGAAAAAAGAACTTCATTGGCATTTGATGTACAGATCTCTATCATTACTCAACTTTAACCCCATTGGCTTCCCCACCACCTGAAAGGGCTTCTACAATCTCCTTTCCGAATTTATAGATCCCATAGGACGGGAGGACAAGCCACGGACCGTTCGTCATGATCCAAAACCAGAATACCGTCTGGAAGTCGTTGTGGCCAATATTCTTATACCCTCCTAGAATCTCAATGAGCCCTGTATTAACCCTAGTTAGTCATTTACCGCTTCTTTCTATAATTTATAGACCCGCATAACGAGGGACTAGGAGAGGAGAGGGGTAACAAACAATAAATCACGGTCTTCCAAAATGTGGCTGTGCAGCATACCAGCCCAACCACCACTGCCTTCCCCGCTGTGCTTCCTCCCACCTTCCTAACCCCAAATAGCCCCTTCTCCCCACTTTTATCTCCACCATCACCACTCCTAACCAACCACAAGTAATAAAAGTACCCCATAGTCTCCACAAAATTCATGGCGCTCTGAGCTGGATTGAACCCATTTCCTTCGTGATAATGTTGGAAGCCGTAGACTAAATCGACTTCGCAATATATGGCGTATGGTTTCCAGGGGAGGTGGTATTTTCCGCCGGGCATTGAGTGGGGGCGTAGCATTACATAGGAGAAGTCCCAGAGGACGAGCGGGAGGGAGATGCCCAGCCAGAGGATGAACAGGGGAGAGGGGTTGTGGGTGTATGCTTTGGCCATGTTGGTGGGGTCGATGGGTTCGATCGAAGTGTCTGCTCATCTTCGTTAGTTACTAGCTAAGAGAGTGGAAGGCGTTAATGCTGTAGACTATAGGTAAATCTACTTACCAAAATAATTGAACTCGGGCGAGGTGCGATTATTGAAGACCCTCCAAGTGCAAGTTACAACCTAGCTTTCGATTCAAGACTGAAGGAACAAGTAGCAGCTCAGTTACCAACAGCTCCCCTATATACCCCCGCCCGCACCCCGCAAATCCAAAACCGGGAAGTCAAATCTAAGCTATCCCTGTCACCCGCTTCACCCCTTCTGTAAAACCATCACGCACGAATAACGCTGGTGTTTGTCGCACGACCGAGCTTGTGGTTCAAACTTCGGCGCCAAACCTGCCGGAAAAGCCGAAGAGGAAGCTAATGTTTTAGCCGGGGGTAGAGCTGCTGCAGCATGCGGGCCACTAGTGGCGGCTAGTCGCATCTGGAGATGGTTCAGTAGTCAGCAGGTTGCATTTTTCATCGAGATCATGGTATGGTTGTGAACTTACTGACTAAGCTTGTTTCGTCGGGCTTGTCCGTGGTTTGGTTTGTGGGAGCAGTTGGCATGTTGTGTAATTGTTAGACAAAACCTCGTGATGTTTGTCTAAATCCGTCCTGCTGCATAAAAGTCTACCCGTCCAATTTAAGTTCGTCGTAGCTTTGTATAGCACCATCACCACGCTATATTTTCCATCTCAGATTCAGATCCATCGATTGCAGGTAGTGAAGGCTAGGGTGATTTGCAATGTTTGTTCATGTCTGCTGGTTGTATCCAACCGTCCTCGTCGACATCATCCTCAAGACAAGTGCCAAGAAAACGGCCGTGTCCACTACGCCAACAAGGGAAGAATTCGTGTAACGGGGATGCCTCTTCGGGGTATTGGTTACACGGCCAGGGTGCTGTAGACGTTGAAGCATGGAAGCTCCTAAAAATGTAAATTCTGATGATGGTAACACCAAGGTTGTTGTAATTTTCTGTGGGAAAATGCTGGCAACACATTTTTTGGAGGATCTCTCAACGCAACAACACAAAGCTTTAAAGAGGCCGACAGCTAAAAGAGGAAATCCTGTTCCAGCCTTTAGTATGGAATCTACGCTCTACTAGGAAGGCCCATGTAACTTGGGTTTACGGTCTACTGCAAACGCGTGTAACATCGTGTAACTCCAATTCAGGGAAATTTATTGATTGATTGACTGATTGAGTAATTGATTGATACCTTCTAGTAAGGCTACTCTAGACTCTCCGTTCCCATCTCCATATGAATCCGATCATATCAGCCAGTTCCACGATCATTCCCCTGACAGAAATCAAACCGGCGAGCATGTTAAATCCCACCATTATTTTGCTTGAGTCTGGGTTTATGACTAGAAATCTTTTCGACGAAAGGATGCAAACGAAGATACAACACAAGAGGGTGTAGAGTGAGAAATACAAAGGTTTCAAGGCAATTGGTAGCGTCAGTACGAACATGAATATCGTAACAATAGTAGTAGTCATTCAAGAACAAAGAAAAGAAAGATCTCAAACCAAAACCAAACACCAAGGCAGGGTTTAGATGATAGCAGGAGGCATTCCGGGTGCCTTCTTGGTCTTGTCTGCGGCCTTGACATTGTTGCGGTACGAGAGTTGTGAACCGGTATTGCCTTTGGGCTGGAACTCACACCAGAGCTGGTATTTGAGTCTAAGTGGATAATACGTGTGAGCAACGACTTAATTGGAAATGGTGAAATGCGAAGTACTTACCCCGAGCAACCAGAGGCAAACGCGCAGCCGACTTGCTTCGAACCAGCCCAGACAAGTTGAGTGAAATGCTTAGTGGCTAGAAAAAAGGTTAGACGAGCTTCGACGAAGAGTTAAAGGAAGGTGGAATACATACCATTGTCGTTAATCTGAGGGTTTTTAAAGTCGTATGCCTTGTTTTCATCGTACATGCTATCCAAGAATTAGCAACTCATATCCAGAATTAATCATCAGGCGGAGAGTATATGATCCATTACTTACAACCAGACGAACCATTCAGGATTGTTGACCTTGGAGGAGCCAGCGATAACTTCCCCGTAGGGGCCGTGAGATGATCCAAAACGACATGGGTACGCAGCATTGGCAGCGTAGTGCGCCAACGAGGTGTTCCAAGTGAGCTCGGGTGACTGATGTACTTCTCGATATTTATTGATGAGAGCAATGACAAGCTGCAGGTTTCCGAGTGAGTCGAAGCTGACCTTCGGGGGCGCTTCAGCAGCAGTTTCGAACTTGTCACCAGCGCCCTTGATGGAATTGTCGAAGCCACCAGAGCCAGCTTGGACAGAACGATCGCCACCAGTACTGGCCCCCAAAGCCCCGGTGATGCACCCGACGGTGGTAAGGATGATGAGGGTGACAGAACGGAACAACATTTTGATGAAGGGGTTCAAAGTCAAACTTCAAAAGGGATAGGAGATGTTTTGTATTTGAAGAAAAGGTAGGAGGCAGGTAGAAGCTAGGAAGTGGAGGTTTTTTGGTGTTCGTGGGCGAGAGGGTAGACGAAGGGAAAGTTGAAAGATGGCAAAGAAAGACGTGTTTAAATACACACGCTCCCGAGATCGAGACTAGGGAAACTTTTGAATCTCATTGCAATCATCTAAGTTAGGATACATAGATCTATGGAATTCTATAGCACGTCGACAATATCAGAAGCCCTTCGTGCCAAGTACGTTCTCAATCGTGCCAAGGACGTTTTCCACACTCCCATCTCTTATCATCCCTGCATTTTCGACCTGTAGCCGTCGTTGCGCCATCGGTTTTCTTTCCCCAAGTTGCCAAATAGTTCCATAGCCTACCCCCCGACGGACAAGAGCACTCGGAATCCAGCGTGCTATCTAGACTACCACACGTCGCGCCTGGCCTGAACGCACCTCAGTTCCATGGGGCAAGAGCTGTTGAGGATCACGTCCCGAGGGAAACTTTTGGGGAAGTTCGAAGTATAAAAAGGCCTCCTCCTCTTCTTTCCTTCCCTCTCTCTTTTCCTTCTTCCTTTCCCCTGTCCCATCTCCCCATCGATCACACCTCACAATTATTTATATCCATCATCCACGGCTTCCCATCATCGATATCGCTATCACAATGACTACTGCGAGATTCAATACCATCACCAATGCAGAGTCCGCTCTTTCAATTTACCATCGATGCATCATGGCCTCGTTCAACCAAATAACAAGACTTTCTTCTCGAGAAATAAAACAGGCATGGGACCTTCGTCGAAGGTGCCCAATAGGTGAATGCGTAAGTATAATAAATATAATATTCACAGACGCGTCCCCGTTGTCAGCTCTCATCCATAATGTGATCCCTAACATGCAAATGCGATGGCTGCAGATTGATCACTAGCTTTAATCGATCCCGAGCCTCTCCTCGAGGCCGGGATCCTTTTGTCATGTATTGGTGCAGACTCAGTCTCGGTCCCAGGCGCAATCCATTTTGCATCATCGCACAGGTATTTCCCTCTCCTCCCATTAATTGTCTTGAATTCATCGAAGGGCCTTAACACTAACAATCGTGGCCATGGAAAGGATACCGCTCAGATTGAAGAAAGAATAAAACAAAAACGTTTGAGTCCTGAGTTCTCCCATAGTCATCTTTTTGGTGGCTTCTGGTTGAGATCTCAAGGACTCCGTTTCTTGCTTCTATTCTTTCTTGCGATCAAAAGTTGGTGTGTTTTAATTGAGGAGAGAGCGAAGGAGCCGACTAAACCCCAACCACTGCAGCCGCTATCCCTGATAGCGCAAAATAGCTTGACATCCAATATTCTATCTCGGTCCTTCGCTCTCTTCTCAAAACACACCAGCTTCTTATTTTGGGGGGAGGCCGGAAAAAACGTTCGAGTCTTGACCTTTCCCGTGTCACTGTTCGGTGGCTTCGGTTGAGATGTCAAAACTCCGTTTTTTCTAGCTTCCCACTAAAATATACCTCATCATGTGCGGGTGATACGGCGTCTGGGACCGAGACTACGAGTGATACATGTGCCATATCTGTTGAAATACTCCATCGTCATGCTACGCACTTATCCATAAAACAACACATTCCTCCTTGTTGGATATTTGGGGGGTCGGGACCCGAGGTTGGTTTCTGACCAATTTTTGGGATTCGACTTCGAATATACGCTTTCCACCGGTAGCAATAGGTGCCCCCTTCTGCGGGGGACCGAAATAACTACCTCCCAAAGATTGTCTCTTGGGGGGGCCCGCCGGAAACGGGGGCCCAAAAAGAAAATGGGGAGTCAGGGGGTGTGTGCATGTGTGGGTATGGGACAAGCTTAAGGTCCGATTGAGGAATTTAACAACACTAACCCTCCGGATGATGTTTTGGGGCGGTGGGCTGTCACGAATTTATCTAACGAAAACATCAAAACGTATGCATCCTAGCTTTGTTATATACAAAGCAGCCGCTGATCCAGGGTTGGAATGCTTTGCAGGTGGTGTGGGGGCGGGCTTGCTTAAGACACGATTGAATGGAGAATTTGAGATGAGCAGAACCTTGGTTCGATCGAAGTATAGTAGTAAGTTTATTTTGTTGCTTTGCAATGTCCACCGAAATTACGAAACTTTGGCTGCAGATTGTAGCTAATACGATCACTCTTCTAGGACCTATAAAGACTCCCCTAATAGTTTCGCAGTCTTGGGGCTTGCCGTAGTATTGTAAAACACCCGGCATATACCATAGACCGACCTAAGTTAATTACATCAACAAGACACCTAGTCCTCCCACACACCGACGAGGGCTCTCACATGGATAGTTCATACTCTTATGTCCGCTAGCCGGGCGTGGTGCGCTCGCACAACATGAGCGCTCCCGCCTTCATGCTGAGAAGCCCCAACCCCGCGCACGGATCAATGCCAACCGCCATACCTACTTTCTAACCAAAAGAAATCTTCGTTGTGATGATTTTGATTACAGAGAGGAGACCGTCTGCTATTATAAGAGTGTTGATGCCAATCTCTTATGATTCCCTAAACGATCATGAGAGATTGGCATCACCACTCTTATAATAGCAGACGGTCTCCTCTCTGTAATCGAAATCATTGCAATGAGGATTTCTTTTGGTTGGGGGCTAGTTATATGCTGAGGTCGCCATATACCAATACAGTTCTGGGAGTGGGAGCTATGGTGGAAATTCGGCAGGGGAAGGACTGCGGAATAGTGTACATATCATAGACCTCAGTGGTCTAACGCCACAAAAAGGCAAAAAAAGCCCTCCGCTGCGGGGGTCTTTGCAGAGAATACTTCCATCATCCCATCTCTACAGAAGCACATGCTCCTAAGGAGGAACGGCCTTTAGACAATGAGGGAGCCCCACTTCATAAACGGGGTCCCTCCAGTAAAACAAGCCGCTTCTCAGGCCTGAGGCTGGGCTGGGCCGCTACAAGACCGGCCAATTCCATCGGCCACGGCAACAGGTCTATAGATCTAGGAAGCAACCCCACCCCCTAGATTAGAAGACGTCGACCCAAAGTATCTTTTGGGTGCGACAACTCTTTCTCTACTAGAATCAATAAGGTGACCCAACCATCCGAGCCGGTCTTTATCAGTACATGAGCTATATCTCAGCCATAGTGGCTATAGCGCTACTTTAGCCCGAAGGCTTTACCAGGGTCGGCTCGCGCCACCCTGAGATCTCTGCCCCACGTCTAGGCAGTGTTCGTGTGGCAACAAAGTTTTTCTTCTTGACCGTCGGACTAGGTTTCCTCGAAAGGTACCTAGATTGGGAGGCACCAGACTGCGCATTGATCCATCGCCCCGATACCATTTTTAGTGTGTCGACAACTTTGGTACACATTTGCCCAAGACTTCTTTGGGCCCTGACGACCTAACTCGGGGTCGGAGGATATTCACAAAAACTAGCACCTCCCCACCCCATGGTATCTATCCCTCGGGGCTCTGCCAAACAAAATAAATGCCTCCGGGCATCATAGCCACGCCTGGGTCGGACTGTATCCACCCAGGAACATGCCTCCGGGCATAATACCCAAATATATCTAGATCACAAAGGTTGGCATCGTTGAGAACGACGGTGACAACAAATTTCTAGAGGGATATAGCAACCCGTGAACTAGAGTATCAAGGCCTATACGGAGCCATTTCTAGAATCATGGGAATTCTAGGCATTATACTACCCCCATACACCACTGGAGGAGGGGCAACCTACACACCCATTAATACAATAGCTGGTGGGTGTTGTTTACGTCGGCGGAAATTCCGCTCGACGGCTAGAACAACATTATTATGTTTTGGCGGGTCGGGTCGTCGGTCAAGAGAAAGGGAAGATACAAGATGAAAATAGAAGTCGATGCTACTAATGAAAAATTGGATGGGATGCTTGGTGGAGAAGTGTTCCCCGAGTTGATGTTCCTCCCGCGGTGGCTTCTCCCGCATATCTCGTCTACAGCTGTCTGGGGGCGATGGGTGCATATACCCTCGCCGTTATCCGCTTGAATCCGGGCCCTCCGTGGGCCCTGGATTACTAACCCTGGGGAAGGTGTGCTTCTAAGCCAATATTACAGACAGGTTCATGGGGTAGTTTCTTTCTTTCTCACGAATGAGCTTTGGTCTTTAGTTCAACGTGCGTAAAGATACTCCTCCCAATCGACCCGTCGGCCAAGCTATTCCCATATAATACGATCATAAGAGCACCCCACGCGTGCGAAGAATGGCGGCTTTTTGGCACCCAACATCAAGTAAGTATAGTTGATACCCATTAACTCTAGAAGCAGCAGTTGAATTAACAAAACTTGTTTATTTACATTAGGCCCCAATGGGATCCAAGGGATAGCATAGTCGGGGGGCCAAATTTGGCCACCCCATATGTACCGGGGCGCTCCGTTAATACCTTATGTATTTGCGGGCGCTAAGTACGACCGAGCATTGATAAATAACGGATCCGAACCCATCCTACTACGAGGTTATGTGGAGAATAATACTTATATACCCAAAAGGCCTGGTAGACCCAAGCTAGAATCGGTATGATATACTTCGATTATGCGCATCCAACGGTTTTTCTCCGATTGCTCATAAATGCGAATTCTAGGAAATCCGTTTCGGCGAGCGGCCCGAGGGCAAGCAATTCGTTCTCAAGGTCGGTGAGACGTGTGTCCCGACAGATGGACGCACGAAAGGGATTTGCGAGGGCCGGGTTGGGTATTTGCCGCACGCCATTTTCTCGATTTTTTGAATATCAATACACGTATATACTGCGGGGGATGCAGTCTCCCAGTATCTTCATCAGCGATGTTCGCTCGGCGTGCGGCATATGCACGTATGTATGCTGCGTGTGGGGTCCCTTAACGCCGTCGGGGGGTCTGGGTACGAGACAAGGGTCTCCTGGGATTGAATATATGTATGGGAACCTTAGAGGCTTTCACAGAGCTTCTCGACGGCCTGTAGGGGAGGCCTCGAGCGTATTGTGTGGTGGCACTTGATGCGTGAGATTAAGGTCAGAATATGGTCTCCCTCTGGCGCGAGGGCAGACAGTTGTTTGGTTTAGCCGAGAGAGGATGGCGGGTGGTATACACAGGCTGTAGGCCTAGTGGTAGCATTTGATGCATGGTACCTAGGTATCAGGGCCCAGATTTAACTTAGCCTCGCTCTACCAGAACCCAAGAAGCCACGTTCCGGTATGATATTGCCTCGTGCAAATGGGCAATTGACGATGAATGTGCGGGTTGGGCTTGGTTCGGATTTATCGATATATATCGGTATCTCTTAGACCAGCCCATTGGGTATGTACCTTTAGCTTCCGGAACATGCTTGTGCTATATCAAATATTTAACGGTATATTGGTGTTAATTTCCTTCGGAGGTATCACGGAGATTGTTTTAGCTACGGTTGGGGTACGAATACGGAATAAACTTGTTAAATAGTACCATTTTCGTAATCATGTAGTAATAGTTATCAATTAAGTAGCTTTTGCATATAGTTAGTCTCGGCCATAAAAGCCAGCTGATCACAAGTGTGTATATAATCCACCAAATTGGCTACAAATCTAGCTAGCTACGGATATCAGTCGGCCCGGTCTTATATACCCATAACCCGCTTCCATCCGTGTTATCCACATGTGATCGGCAATTGAGACGTCAGTGACTTACACAAGAAACGCCATTCTATAGATCTCGGTCTTGGTCGATGTAATATTGTGTCACATTGGATATCATACTTGGATCCACTCGCGCGGGGAGCACGGAAACTTTGTGGCGAGTGACACGAAACGCAGGAGTGTTCGAATTCAAACTTGACATCGAAGGTCCAAAAAAAAAATTCCACGCGCACGCGCCAGATGTGATTCAACCAAAGGAGACAATTCGGCTGATATTGAACGGTAGCGAAGGATATAAAGCCTTTTTATCATGCAGCAGAAGGCCAAGATGCTTCGAAGACGCCCTTTGGACAGGGTCTAGGATCCTAGGATATAGCCGAGGGCCCAATTATAGGAAGCCTCGAAAGTCTGGGGAATTCAAGACAGCTAGACGAGGAATGCAAAATCATAAAAAAAAAAAAAAAAAAGATCGGACGGAAGGGCTTAGGGGCCTGAATCACTTGCCTGAGGTATGAGCGCTAGAAATGAGAGGGAATTCAAACCAGGTGTATACATGTGCGTGCATACATAGATTGCACGTGGACCTCACAGCTGTCCAAGATCTGAAGATATCAACAGAGCACATATGACGACCTCAAGATTGGTACCAAGCATTTTCTCTCTCGACTGGAATTTGGGAATAATTGTTATCAAAGGCAGGAGGCGCAGGAAAGGAAGCAGCCTAGAGCCACAGGCCTATAGGGATTGAGAGCTAGAGCTCGAGATGACTCCATTGCATGATATCTCGTGAACCCTGTCCATTCGTCGCGGCCATTCCCAAGATAGATATTAATAGAGCTCGTTAGTGCCAATTGATACCTTTTGTCTCATTACTATTCCTAAAATCCAGTAGACCCAGTGGGATTTCGCGTACCGTGACTGATAAGGCTAACAGAATTGAGCAGCATCGCGAAAAGTATTTGGACATCTTTGGTGGTTGGATAACGACGTCCAGATTAGCGTGGTTTTGGCAGACTGGAATGTGCCTCACAGTTCCCGTTTTGGTGTGTGCGGTCCCACCCGCGCTGTGACCGGGTTTCCGTCACCTGCAGCTCGATCGAATGCAAATGGCCCCCCAAACAAACCAAACAAAAAAAAAAAAATCTGCAAAAGCTTCGAAATCAATTTGCCCTAATCGAGATGGCTGATAGTGAAGCATTTTTCGCGTATCCCAAGAGCGCATTCTGGGTCGATATCTCTCTCTTGATGTCAGGATGCGGAGGGGCGAAAAAAGGTGGAAATTCTCCATTCTAGGCTTCGAAGATGAGCATGAGTTCGCTGTCACATTTCGCCGGGTTGAAAAAGAAAATGTTGGTTTTTGACGTGGTCCAACTGGCTGTGTCGGCTCCCCTCCAACCTCCACAAAACATCCCACATCCGCATCGCCAGCATCACATTGAGGGACCCAAAAAAATCTTGTCTTCGCCATTGCGAAGCCCCAGATTACGACTGGCCTTCGAAATCTGGTAAGCGTAAACGCAATCCTGGCAAATCATACCTCAGAACAGGGCTTCTGCTCAGATCGCTTGCTAACATGCCCAATCTCACCCAACTGCCAGGGGAGCACCGCAATTGCAATTGCAAGGCAATCGAAAAGCAACGTCGGGCCGAAAGAGGCCTGCCAAGTTGTGTGAAACGTGTATCCATTGGACTCGATAACGGCTTCTGCCATTGGCCATTGCCCCATGGTTGTCACATATCGCGATGACAGTTCTGGCAGCATGCACATTGCAATTGGGTGCATATCCGAGCCAATTGAAGTGATATGTATGCGTTGTCACGCAAAAAAGCGGAATGCCAGGCCAGTCCGTGAAGGTTAGAAGGAAAAGGACGGGCAAAATTTTCACGGGATGAGTAAAAAGGCAGGGAAAATGGCAACTGGTAGCAATGGCGAGAAGGTGGTGTGGGGACATGCGGATACACGCTGCTGGTGCGCTCTTCTGTGCAGCCAGACAGTTCAGAGCGACAGCCACTATTCATATGCTCTGAGATAAGCCTACGAATTGCTAACTTATGCTTTTGCAAGGTTTTTTTTTTTTTTTTAGTCATTTTTTTTCCTGCTTTCGATGCTCGGATTCAATTTGGGTTTATATAACATATACAGGCCCGGTCCAGGAATGCTCGCCTTCGCCCACCGCCAATTTACAAAGCAATATAAAACACAAATCCGACTTTACAGATCCAATTGCATCTCGAGCTTCATATTATCAAGGTCCAGGTGATCTTTTAGGAAGTTCTGGAAGCACATTTTCTCAATCAAAATGTTTCTCTGGAGGTCGAAGCCAACAGTTGAGGCAGAGGCTCCTGCTCCTGCTCCTGCTCCCGCTCCCGCTCCCCCATTACTTGTTACTCCAGCACTTATTGCCCCTTCGATCGCAACAAGTCCTACCACAGCAGCACCAGCAGTCGCCCGACCTGTTATTTCAGCAAACAGCATTTCTGTCAGATTTTCCACATCCGATTTTGATATTATCAAGGGAACATTAGGGAGGATAGATGAACGCACAAAGAACGATGGTTCAAAAGTAGGGCCTAGAAAATTAAAGGGCAAGGATACCGATTATGAGTACATTCAACACCTCGGACAGGGCAGCTATGGGAATGTATCGAAGGTTAGGCGAGTAAAAGATGGAAAGGTATGCACAGCAACTATCTCGATATCGCTATCGTTGAGATATACCCGGAATGATTTTTATAATGCAGGATTCTAATGCATGTTGAAATTTAGGTCATGGCTTGCAAAACTATCGATTGCGCCCAGAACCCACAACTCTACGAGTTCACATCTCGAGAGGTTGACATCTGGTCGTCGTTCAAGAATGAAAAATATATCGCTCAATATGCACATGACTACGCATGGAACCCATCAACAAAGAGCATGCGGCTATACATGGAATTCTACGAGGGTGGTGATTTGCAAAAAGTGTTGGAGGCATGTCGGGCGGATGAGGTCGCAATCCACCCTTTGGTTGCAACATATTGGGCTACTGAGATCGCTCGTGGTCTTAAGAATTGCCACGATAGGGGCGTCGTTCATAAGGACTTGAAGCCATCAAATGGTGGGTTTTCCTATAAATCAGGTGTTCCGACCGTACGCTAATTTCGCATGCATAGTCCTTTTATCCATGCCATATGTCTACAACGACATGCTTTGGACTGCTACCTTAGGCGAGAACCTGACAGGTGCGTCTTTTGAGTCCCGCTTGAAAAATCAAGGGAGTCTACATCGACTAATACGAGCGTATTGTAGAGAAAGAAAAGCAGCTCGCTAGCCAATTCACTCAGTGGCTCAAGACAAGGTCTCCATGGTGCCACATCTCCGACTTCGGTGTCGGGAAAAATTCTAAGGGTGGTCTTAACGGGGAGTCACCAGTCAGCCTATCGACAGAAACCACATATGTTCCTCCAGTATGTTTAATATGCATCCAACCTTTAAAGTGATATTGCAAAGTCATACTAACGGGTTGTTTAGGAATGTACCGACTCCGCTGCAAAATATACGACGAAGTCGAATGTGTTCAGTCTTGGACGAATCCTCTACGCTCTATGCCAATGCGACCTTCCAACAGATACCCCTCTCGAGGATATCCAACCCCTCCCAGTCGAATATCCTGAGCGACTACGTGCTTTGATTCCCAGGTGCCTCAAGACGGACCCTGCGGAAAGACCAACAGCCTCCGAGGTCGTTATTGAACTCATGGAATGTCTTGTAGACTTCTGCTGTGACAATCAATTCCTGAAGCTTAAGGCCAACATTGACCGACAAATCAATCCCACGAGGCCGATTGCCAGGACAAGGACCCTCTCAAGTGCGTCGACTCTGGCCAATGTCTACACCGCCCTCAACAGTACCATCACTGACTCTACAACTGAAAGACCCACCTCACCTGCTGTCCTCTCAGTCTCCGACGTTGACCCAATCTCTAGAACTGGAACTCCTCCTCAGGAACCCCGAAAATCAACTTCCTCCTCCCCAACCAAGCATGTCTCTCTCGCCGTGATCCCAGAACAAACGACAACGATCGTCCGACCGTCAGATCCCGTTCGGCTACCCGCCCCCGTTCGGCCGCCCGCCCCCGTCCAACCTCCAGCTAAGACTGCCGAAGAATTGCGTGAGGACCTTATCAAAGCTTGGCACTCTCGTGATATCAACGCCATGGAGCGTGCCTTGATTGCTGGTGCAGATGCCAACACAGTCGCTCGATCATGGCCCAAGATTGGCATTACAACCGAGTACCCCTTGCTCAACTGGACAATCAAGGACGGCTGGTCGAAAATGATGCGACTTCTCGTTACCCACGGAGCCACCTTCGACGCCCCAGTCTCTGACATCGTCACTAAACTTTCCACACAAACCGAAGTTAAGAGTTTCCAGAACCAGTATCATCCTATTTACCTCGCAGTCTTCATCGCCGACTTCGGTATTCTCGACTTCTTCTTCGTCGAGCAGGGCTATAATGTTAACGCTCAGCACTTGGAACGCGGAGACACCCCGCTCCATATCGCTGTCATGAGGCAAGATTTGAGGGTTGTCAAGTATCTCCTTCAGAAGGGTGCTTCCACTGAGTTCAGAAACGAGTATGGCGAATCTGGTGTCCACCAGGCCGCCAGATCGTGGGGTACAAAAGTCAATCCATGCCTTGAGTATCTTCTCGAAGTTTTCCCCGATGCCGTCAATGAAATTGATGCATCAGGAAATACGCCACTCCACATCGCGGCCAAGGATGGATGTTTGGAGGGCATCAAGGTTCTCCTCAGAAAAGGTGCAAAGACGACTGTAAGAAACGAGGAAGGTAGCACTCCTGAGATGTTAGCTATCGGAAGACAATCGATTGCCCAAGCTTTGAGGGAAGCCGAGGGTCTTATCCCACTCAAAGAGAAAGACGAGTTCACGCCAGAGATGAGCATCGGTGTTATGCCAATTATCCCAGCCATGGCATCTCCTCCCGTAGTCGCTTAGTTTTCTTCACACCGTCTACGGGGTACTGGATGGCGAGTCTGGCGCACGAGACAATACTTTTTTTTCTATTATTTCCTTTTGTTTGGTGGGTTTTGGAGTTGTAGGCTTTTTTCTTTCTATCGTTTTGAGGTTTTCTTTGAACCGCCTTGAGTACAGGCGTATTTTCTTCTAGCTCCTTTATTTTTGAAATGGAGTTCTATATCCGCAAACTGTTGTTTTATTTTGTTATTCAGGGTCTAACGTTCTCTAGTTTTTGCTTTGCACGTTTTGTTTTGGCTCGATGAGGTTCTTTTTTATTTCAGTTTTACGAAGATTTCAAACGGCGTTACGAACAGATTGGAAAGACACGGTACGATATTTGCATGCGGGCTCCGCAGAGGACAGGATTTATGGACATTCATTCACTGGCGTTTTTCATTACTTTTTTCTACTTTTCTTTATTCCTCTTTTTTTCAGATATTTTTTTTATTACTTGCCATACGACAAAACTACAAAACTTTAGTATATAGCATCGTCTGGTCTGCGATACAGCGCGGCTATACTTTCATATGTTTTTCCATTTGATACGGAAAAACATTTTCCTAATTTACATTCAAATATACATATTTTCTTTGAAGTTTTTTCCCATTCCGTAATATCAGATTCGTAAGCAGCCTCAGGATCAGTGATCGATTCTAACATCCCGATATCGACATCAAGATCTTACTCAACCACCAATCTAGTAAATTCATGATTGCCTCCACCATTCTTTCTAATCGATAACAGGCTCAATCTTCATGAATTCAATCCTTGATACTATCAAAAAAAAAAAAAAAATTGAAGCGGGGCAACTCATCCATTGCCACCAATTCCCCGCCTTCGGCCACCAAATCCCCGATTGCATAAAATATCTCACGATCAATGATCATTACCGGCAATCACCCGGCAACCAATGTTTTTCTTTTCCCCTCACAATCCTTTTCACTCGGCCGCAACGCCGACCAGCGCTCGCATTACTCCGTAGCTAGCGATAGGCATTTTATTTCCCCCCACTAATTGGCCGGCCTATTTCCCCCACTTACCAATTGTTATGCATGCATGCAGGAAAATAGACATCAGATGGTACCTATCAAATATATTAACTGCATGTACCGGCCACGAATCCCCCGCGCCACCTAATGTATGCACCATGCATTGTATGTCGGTTATCAGTAAACTGCAAGACTGCCTGCCTGCCAGCTGTCCCTGACACAACGAAATTGCCTGAAACGTAAAAAGTTAGTACCAACAAGGGTTACCTTTTTCTTTTATCGATAGGTAGCAAATGAAGGATTTGGGGTAAGGAATGGGCGCTAGAGAGTTAGTAGTACATAAGCCATGAAACATGGACACGCACGTGCGGGGACAGCTCACCATACATTCGAACGAAAGTGACAAAAAACTATCTTGCTTGCTGAAGATTGTCGATTATGATGGTAGATCGGTGTTAGTTGGGCACGTGAAAAATGCCGATTTCCGTCTTTTGTGGGGAAGAGGAGGAGGGGACCGAGGTGATATTGACTTTCGATTGCAAGATTGATTTATCGGAATTTTTCTATTTCGGGAACTCGCCTAAGAATAGACTGGCATCGACGTTGCTGGTGGGATAGTACTCGTATTCTTGTTAGGCCCGTCTATGTGCTGAGGGGTCTTGCGAGTATGACCCTATGCTTCTGTGAATTCATCGGTCAATTGATGAATCGGATTTGGTTTATGGTTTATCTCATGATCATTGCAGCGGATGCACTTCGTACCTACAGATTCATGTTCAGGTCCTTGATATTCCTGCGGATTAATGAGATGAGGGTCGGGATTGTGCTTCCTTCGGGCATTCCTTTGGCTTTCTTTCTTCTTTCCTTTTTTGTTCTTCTTCCAAAGGAACTTGAGCAAGATGTACGCAGCGCTGTGCTGCTAAACTTTATTTGGGTGCGTGCATCTGCTGATATCATTGGGTCGTGGTACTAAATTTTCATTGGCTATGAAGTCGGGTGTCGAAACGAGGATAGTGAATTCGAATATTTAGTTAGCGGGCGATAGGTGGGGAGTTCAATGAGCTGATAGCTTTCTAACATTATATGCTATTTGTTTAAATTCAACAACTATATATATCAACACTGATATCTATATATGCTCATGCAACATCGACAAGGTCTTATTACTGGTAGCTTTTTAAATGTGGGTTTGAGCTTGATATGTTCGAGTGTTTAACTTCTGTGACTTCATAGATTTTGTTCCGAATTCTAGAGCCATGAGTTGGAGAAGTTGCAACATTACCTTGTGTTCTTTAATTTTAATATGTATAAAATTGGAAATTCCAGATGAGCATTGATGCCCTTTGGGAAGGAAAATCGATTCTAACATGGTACTAGGCCTTTCGACGGTGGATAACGAATAGTTATAAAGTAAATAAGTTCAAAAGCCGAATATTGGAAGATAGGCTTGATATTTGGGAGTGTAACTTATATATATATATCAGTTCTAGTTGCTAGTTGTTGAATTAAAGAGCAGATCTATGTGGATCTGTGAAACGTTACACATTCAATCCGAGGATCTTTTTGCCTAAGATCATCGGCTAGGCTAACCTCTATAGTATCTACCTAGTAGATCTAGATCTATATATTGATATCTACATACCAGGAGGGTTTTCCACCCCTCCTCCCTTCCTCACTTATCATCTATTTCATCGGTTTTAGCAAGTAGTAAATTAGCAAACCAACTAGGAGCTTCGATGGTCATATACCTATGTATCGGCGTGATTGTGCAAAATATTAAACTATCGGAGACACGGATTGGATCTCCAAAAACAATTCTTTATTATCTTGGAGGATGTGAATTTTCCTCTAGACTGAAGGATGGTGCCCATTTGTCTCGTACCCAGACTCCTGACAGCGTTGGCTACCCATGGATATCGTTTGTTGTATCAAACTTAGTGCCCATGCGAATACCCTCAGTATTAGTATATATCGACTATTTTATCTTGTCTCGCAAGCCAACAATATTTTATCCATCTCTCAGCAGGACAAAAACCAAAACTTTCTTACACCAAACATAAACCTCTCCCCATCAAACCTCCCGCTCGAAATAAACCCCAATCTTTTCTCTAAGCCAAACTTCTCCATTCCCATAATCCTCTCGTTCCATGGTACCTAATCCCTTTAAGCTTGTATATAAACTCCCCTCCATATGCCATCAGGACACGACCCTTCTCGTATTCTGATACTAGAACCATACGCGAAGAGGTGGCGGCCCGCCCAGGACGCTGCGTTACAAAACTAACCAGGACCTAGGAGTTTACAATCTGGATTCAGGTATCTAGCTTGACAGCCAGCTCTATTTCTCTCTCGCCGCAAACCTGTCTAACGATACACGCATCTTAAGCCTTCAGGCCTAGTCGGCGTGAAATGCCATTACGGACCATAAAAAGCTGGTTCACTATGTGTAGAAATAGCAGCAGGATATCAGGGCTCCAGGTAAACTGATCGAGGCCCTGATGCTCTAAATCCTCATGACCGTATAAACCCCCAATTAAACGTATCGAATGAGATATCCATTTGCTAATAGCGAGACCCCAAAGGATCCAAGGGCAGTAGTTCTTCTTTCTCAGATGAAAGCACTGTTATATATTCTGGCATCGGGTCATTATCCATGGTCCACAGGATAACCTATGACCAAGCCCTCTGAAGCCTTGTTCAATGGTACCCCTGACCAGCAATTTTGTACATCCTACCCGCTTAGAAACTTCATCCAAAGCTGCTGTAGCAGGAGTCACTACCAATCCGCTTCTTACGACGCGTCGGGAGCTGCATATGCGCATGTATCGACGATAGCAAAGTTGGTAATGGTGGGCTAACCGGACCTTAACCCCAAAGCCCTTAGGATGGCTCCCCCGGCTGCCTTTTTAATGTAAATCGATCGATGCTAATATACTTATCAAACTAGAGGGTCTGTTCTCCGACGAACAATTGGGCCACAGGCAGGATACTTGTAGGATATCGAAATATGCTGGTGATGCTGCTTTGTTGCCGCATGGGATATTATTGTGGATATGTTCAACTAGTAAGCAAAAATGGCAACTACCCTTCGGCTCAATCTCGCAACCTCCTTCATCCTCTCTGCACACTCGCAACTACCCCCTTCTCCTTCTTCGTACATCTCCATAACAGACTCGCTCCTTCTCCCCCCAGGTTCGGCAAACTTTGCAATCATCATTCTCTAGCTCTCTAAGCTCTACTCCCCTCTCAGATTCCACTCCTTCGTGGTAAGCATGCTCCCCAAAGCTATTATCAGGCCTCTGGATGCTAATCAATGTTGGTATGATTGAGGTAGACTCAGTATTACATCGTGATCCCGTCGCAGCTCCACCCAGATCACTTGCAAACACTTTGGCAACCAAACGAAAGGCATTATGTCATCTCCTCAACGTCCATCCGGCGCAGAAAGCGGCCTTCCTGCTCAAAAGAGGTCACAAGCTGTACCTATCTTAGACACAGTCACTACGCCGAATAGACGAGGCGTCACTTCAGCCCTCTCATCTACCCCTCCTACCAAAGTGAATAGTCCTACGATGCTGCAAACCACTCCAACCCGTAGTTTTGGGAGCCCTGGATCTCCATTCGGCAGTCCAAAGCCCCAATTCACTTCAAAATCCTCCATTCCTGGTCGATGGTTGCCTTCCTATCCTGAGGAGCCAACTTCTGAGCCAGTATCCTATGCAGCACCCCGACTAGCTTCACTAGTAGGTGAAAGAATGAATGGAAAACAAAACCTGACGGAAATATTCCATTCAATTAAGAACAACAATTATCCATCTCCAATTCCAGAAGCGTCCGTCCAAGGTAACACGGATCCGAGGAGAACAACCTCTCCGAAGATTTCGAGTTCCTCCTCCAGTAGCTCTCCCTCCCGCGAAAGGACTCCACCTTTCGCCATCTATGAAGAAGGGGCTCTTAAATCGCCAAGCGCTTCCAGATCTCCAGTAATTTTCCAGCCAAAGGCAATAGTCCAATCACCAACTCCTGTCTCCGGGAAGGTTCCAGCTGTCTTGGAAGCCTCCCAAGGGTACGGACCCAACAACCCCCTCCAGTCTCCAGATTCTCTCTGGGGTATGAAAAAGAATAGCAATAAGTCTTCCAATACTCTGCGTCGTATGCTTTCCGAAGCTCAAGACCGCGAACGAGTTGATGATCAGTTGGTCAAGATGAATGTCGTTTCTCCAACCGTCCCAGCTATCGGGGTCACCGGGAAGTCTCCTCGCAAGTATACCTTTCCGACATTTCCCGTCCAGTATGGACCCAAGAACAAACCATTCGCTCCCGATGATATGGTTGTTCAATCCATGGCCGATATCCCCATGTTCTTAGAGAAGTATAAGCCAAAGGAAGTCCGTGCCTTATTTGGTAACTACATCGGTAAGTAATCTTCCTCACAAGGCTATCTATAAACTACACAACATAAAGGTAAATTGTTACTAATGGCGGTCGGTTTATAGCAAGCTGTGACGATATTAATGATATGGCTTGTCCAATGCGTATTGGGCAGCTTTCCATCTTCATTCCGATCAAAATGAAAAACGGCGAGATTATCATTGTTGGCCTTGCTCCATTTGAGCTTTTCCACACCAATTGGAAGGGAACTGGATCTCCAGTTCCTCGCCCAGATCGATCGATTATTGGCAAGAGAGCTTATGCCGTCATCGTTCAACAACCTCTGCAAGCTGATTTCATCATCAGCCGTGCTATCGCGACTCCAACCGGAAACACTCAAGGTATGTGGCTCTGATGATGTCATTGTTGACTCTGTGGAACTAATGGTACGGCCATAGGGACTGTCATTGGACTTGTTGGTGGCGCTTGCGTCTTACGTATCGAGAAGTGGTTCCTCCGCAGTGACCACTTCAATGTTGACTCTCGTGTCATTCCAGTCATGGGCGACCTCCCTGACAAGGCGAAAGTTGTTCGTTACAACTCTTCCCGCGCCTATGATGAACACAAGGCCGAGCTTGAGAGGAAGGCCCAAGACCGAAAGGAACAGGAGACCCGTCTGAGTATCAAAGACCTTGGAGGTACGTTGCACCAAATTCCAAAGGGAAAGGTATTAGGCTGGGATATCCAGGTTCTTGATTTCGGCCCAATTGCTCCACCAAAGCATTTGAGTGTTACAACTCTCGGTGGTGAACCGGAGCCTCGACACGAGCCGGAGAGAGTCCCGTGGGATATCATCGACGACGGAACCGCTAATAATGTTCCCGATGAAAAGGCCACGGCAACGCTAGTCCCAAGCAGCACAGCGACGGAGGGTACGATGATGGAGTCGGAGTCGGAAGAAGCAGGGATTCGGGGATTCGAGAGAGAGTCTACCGGAAAGAAGAAGGGGGGAGCGGAGGCGAAAGTTTGAGTTGTTGTCTTGCGAATTTGGATGTCCAAAGCCCTTAAGATGTCGCATTTTACGAAGAGGTATGGTGACAGTTGCCCGCCGCTTTCCCGGTATCAATTTTATACTGACGAATTTTACAGGATACTTTTGATTTTGGGCCTTTGACTTGACCTCCTTATATTGACTTGACTCTTCAACCGCTAACTGCGGACGCTTTTGCTTCTGCTTTTTGCTTCAGCTTTTTGCTTCGACTTTTTGTTTCTACCTTTTTGCCACTGGATTCTTGTATTTCAAATTTGTCTAGTCTTGATCCTAGAATTTGCCTTGGACTTAGGATTCTTCCACTATAGAAGACATCTTTCATCATTTGCTCCAAGGCATTGTCTTTTTATCAAGCTTTTTAGCATAAAATACATTCTGATATCCACTTTCTCATCTTCCATGCCGTTCTTGACGCTCAATCTTGTAGCCGCCCGACTGCACCGACATATTTCCAGTACACTAGTGTGTTGCTGGTGGCAAAATGCAACGTGATTCTCCCAAGCCGATCCCTCGTACTCGATAACGTTACACAAACTAGAACCTGAAAAAAAAAAAAAAAAAATCTAATATGACGAGAAGCCGCGGCCTAGGAACTGGCAAATTTTAGTCCAGAATGCAAACTAGCGTTAACAGTCTATTATTTTAAGCAACCTACAAAAACAAATCATAAACTAGCATATCGAGCCCAAACGAACCAATGATCTAAGCTAACAGAATAGTGTACTTATATTATACTTCTTTCAAACGGAGGCTCCAGACCTTAATGTAGTATAGCTCCAGCTCCCCTGCAGCTGACTTAGCCATCAACAAGCTCAATCGTGCCCATAAAATGCGCCCAAACTCCCCTTCCCCTTCTTATCCCTCCCGTCTAACAAACACATCCTCTCATCTGGTGCAATCATACTCTCCGAATCAACTTCGTATTGGTCGCCGTATTCGGAAGAAATCGCATAATCATCGGCCCAGGCGTTACCTTGAATACCCGTCTCGATTGTATTTTTACCCGGTTCGCCATGCTGATAGTCCCTGAAAGCGAAGAATATAGCAGTGCCGATCAGGATCAGTTGCATGGTTCCTACTAGGACGTAGACTATCCATGCAGACCATCCGGCGAAGCCTACGCGAGAAATGAGAGAGAACCCGAATATCCAAGTTGACTATTAAGATTTCATATTAGCATCTCCTCAGTCTGTAAATAATAACGGAACGGCTGTACGAACCGGAGTCGACAGAGCCAACATAGCCACACTTAAGCTCCCCAAATGACCCAGGTGCCAGGTAGTAAACACCTGCGGCAGCCACTGCGTACACGCCAACGCTGCCACCAAGACACCCAAGAAATCTGCCCAATTCTGAGCATACCATGGGAACCGATGCATTATAACCGCAGACACCAGCAAGATAAGAAATGCCCATACAACGACAAAGAAAAGTACAAACCAAGCTTTACTAGCTCGACGGTATGTACGCATCTGACTAGACATTGAAGGGCGACGACCGGTTCTTTCGGCTTCGGCTTCTTCTCGTGCGTAGTAAATGTATAGGAACATCACGCCCCAGAAGCAAGCTACGCCGTTGATCACCTGGACCATACCCAGTAATCCCGCGATACATGGGTATGTATCGTTTGTTCTGCAGCATCCCATATCTACCTGGCTACTAGGCAGGATCAAGATGTTTGCGACAGCGCAGACGCCGGATGAGGCTCCGAGGAGAATATATAGGGTGGAAAGGCCTTCGGCTGATTTACGACGTACTATACGGGCATATTGGGGTATGTAGGATGCGATTGTCCAGACTATGAGACCACTGTGCCGTTTTGATGTTACTATTAGCTCGAGGTCTTTGGAGGATACGGGGCATTTTAGCATACCAAGAGATAACGAATGTTGTCGTTGACGGGCTTTTGAGTTCCTCGCATCTTGCGGCAGGATTTATATCGAATATTGTTCTACTACTGAGATTTATTGAGAAATCTAATACTGGAGTCATCTTTTTTGGAGTGAGAAACCGCGGCGAATACAGATAGGTGAGGAGTAATAGAGGGAAGAAAGAAAATAAGGGTTCGGATCTGCCCCCGTCTGGTTCAAATAATCGATCGGTATCGCAATCAATGGCAACATGATAACAATATGGCGCATTGATTGCACTAGTGTCTTATTACGAGACTAATGGGCGTCCTAAGTCAAAAAAATAATATGTGTTGCGGGTGGGTGGCGGAGTGTTATCGATGAGGTCAGTGCGAACTGCATATGCACAATATGGCAAAGCGGGCTAGCCTTGTTGCTCATCGCGAGCATTTTCGGGAATGTCAAACAGAAAAAAAAAGTAATGGCCACCTATAAGCTATTAATATTATTAAAAGATGTATTAATTGTTAAACGAGGCGATCAGAAAACAGGTTTATTGGTTACAGGATTGGTGGGATGGGCATATGGGGGTGGCTCGTAATCCCTGTTATTTGACTTGTTGGGGGGAGCTCGAGCTCGAGCTCAAGGAATTTGGGCGGGAAGTGTCGAGTCTCGACTGGCGATAAGTAGTCAACCATGGAAAGATGGTGGTGAGCAGAAGGGATGATCCTAGCGCCTTTTTTTTTGTCTTAGTGGGTGCATTTGTGGTATCACAAACGGCATTTTCACTTGCCGGGAAAGTCGTCGGGATGTCGTTTTCTAGTGCGAAGTTTTAGTCTTCCACGTGCTCGATAGATAGGTTGGATTGATATGGAGGGAAAAGTGTGTTGTTGGTGTTGGAATTCCTAAATTAGAGATGATTTTCCTGCCCGTCGGCAACCTCGTTCGGTTAGTGCCGATCAAACGATTGATGTGTCACCTGACTCTAATAGAACACCACAAACAACACATCGGCCAGATAGGGTTTTTTTTTTCCTAATTCATCATACCGCCCTGGGACCGAGACTAATACCGCCCGACGCCCGTTCAACCGTTTCTAAACCGCAAAACATCCGCCATACGGCGCGAAATTCGAAACAGTCTAGAACCCATGGAAAGGAATTTTTGGGGTAGTAGGTGCATAAATCTTAAATAAACCCCGCCCACAATCTACCTATCATAGTTTTAGATAAAATCCTACCCTCTAGTCCCCCACTAGCCCGCCGTGGAGGAAGGCTAGGTATACGGTATTTCGGCTGCAATAAACTAGAAAGGGAATTCCGGAATTGAATCGATATGACGGCTCGAACCCTCAAAGAGAATATTCGAATCGTTTCTCACCACTGTTCAAGCAAGTTAACATCACCTGCGAATTCCGTTCGTTGTCCATGGTATCGGCCGTCACGACCTCATGCAAGGTTTGTCAATTGGATTTTGGGTGGTCAACTAACGACTTTTCAGATAGTCGGATAGTCAACTATCCAACTATCCGTCTTTTGTATGGAGAAATCTCTTTTGTATGTATTTGCAAATCATGTATTTAAAATCCCTTTGATCGATGGCAGTTCATGGTTTCCTTTTGAACTCCATCGGTCAACTTATCAATTCAGTATAGTAATACGTTTACCACCTCTTATCTTTTATATTGTTGTTACTCTCTACAAACAACTTTATTTCCTCTTGACATATATTCACACTTTGAGAGACCCGAGTAAATAGAGTTGACAGACAAAGCATAGTGCCAAGCTATTTCTGGATATTTCCTATTTGGGGAATACCTAGGATAGGTGTAGCATCAGCACGATTGGATCAAAGGTCATGCTTATCCTTAAATGGCGGTTAGCAAGATCGAATACATTCAACTATATTAGTTAATTAGGACAACTGTGTTGTTCGGTTTCCGAGACCAGGCCAAGGAATCGATCACAACGTACGCCCCGCGCCCGCGATCGTTCTAAGTAATTAGAGCCCCGCAGCAAGGATCCCTCAGCTATTAGGTAGTACCGCTAGAACTTTAGTCTATCGAATCCCACGGTAGCGCTAACCCGTCGCCCAACGACTACGGTATATATCCTTTGTGCCACACGCATAGCACCGATTATGGCAGCTACGAGTGTGCTTAAATCCCACAGCGACTATACTGTGGGATGGATTTGCGCGCTCCCGAAGGAGCAGACAGCAGCAATATTGGTGCTTGACACAAGGCACCACGATCTTCCAAAAGCCTCAACAGACACGAATGCATATACCCTAGGATCTATCGGCCCACACAACGTCGTAATAACATGTTTACCCATGAATCGCTATGGCACTAATCAGGCGGCAAGGGCTGCAACGCAGATGCTTAGCACGTTCCCGTGTGTCAAGATCGGACTCATGGTGGGAATTGGTGCGGGGATTCCGGGCAGGACTAACCTTGGCGATGTTGTCATAAGTACGGAATGGACGCAGTGGGATCTTGGGAAGACAAAGAATGGTGTTTTTGAACATATTAGTAAACGGTATTATCCACCTGAGGAGCTATGCTGTGCTATGTCGAAACTCCGGGCTGAGCACGATTTGAACGGAACAAAGATACAACAGCACATTGATAAATTGAGGTCCGCGAACCGGGAGCTACCACTAAAGTATACGTCGGTGGAAGGATTTGAAGGCGCTGAAAACCTCGGGCCTGATAGTACCGAAATTCATTATGGTCTAGTGGCATCAGGCAACCAGGTAGTTAAAGACGCGCAACTTCGAGACGATATTGACAGACGCTTGGGAAATGATGTGCTATGCATCGAAATGGAAGCGGCGGGTTTGGTAGAATTCCCCGCGGCTATTATAAGAGGTATCTGTGATTACGCAGACGAAAGAAAGGATAATCATTGGCAAGAGTATGCTGCTGTTGTCGCGGCAATCTGCGCAAGGGAGCTTCTAAACTGCATGCAACCAAGAAACATCAATGAAATGAAGGCTATCAATGGGGGATCGGAAAAATGTTGGTATCCCAGATGCACGAACCCTTCCACCAATAAAACGCCAAGTTGTGAAGGGGTTAGATCCTAATCTCAATTTATCTCTAGATGTCACCACGACTTCTACAGTCCAAAGAAATTTGACGAAGGAGGAAACACGTAAATTACTCAATCGTCTCCCGGCAGCCGAATTCAGCTCCCAGCAAAATGCTTGCTACAAAACAAGACAAAAGGGAACTGGCCAGTGGTTCTTAAATTCGCCTGAATACCAGACTTGGCTCGAGAACAAGCAAATTCTATTCTGCCCTGGGATCCCTGGAGCGGGAAAAACAATATTAACATCAATTGTTATAGACGATCTTACCGACCGATACTCTCACAACGCTTCTATCGGAATCGCATATATATTCTTTGACTTTAAGGGCACTGCTCAACTGCATCTTGATGATCTATTGCTCAGTATCTTTAAGCAGTTGGCCACAAGTCTAGCATTGTTGTCAGACTGTGTGAGTCAGGTGTGTGAGGAATACCAACGGTTTAATAGGCTATCACGCAAGACTATAATCGAGGCTCTCTACAAAGCTGTCGGTTTCTATTCAAGAACGTTTATTATCATCGATGCTTTGGATGAATGCAGATCCGACCTCGGCAAACTTTTCGAGGAGCTTTTTGAGTTACGACAGAGCCACTATATTAATATATTTGCTACATCAAGGTACATACCAGAAATTCAAGAAATATTCTCTGGTAACAGCGTGCAGCTTGACATAAAACCTCCAGACATGGACATCAGAGCGTATTTGGAGGGCCAGATCTCGTTGAAAGGGACTAGAGTTCTTAAAAAAAATAAAGAAACCATCGTAACAGAAATACTGGAGAGTGCGCATGGAGTGTAGGTCTCCTGATCCTCTCTCTTTCTCTCTCTCTCCTTTTTTTTTTTTTTTTTCAGCGGAATCGATATCATCATGTTCAAAAATCAATATACTGACCAAAAGAAATTCAGATTTCTCCTAGCGAAACTCCATTTCGAGTTTATCAAGGACAAGTTGACGCTCAAAGAGATAAAAACGGCGTTACAGTCCCTTATTTCCGGGGAGAGACCGTATGATAGCGTCTACGAGAATATTATGGAGCGGATCTCAGAACAAAACAGCACTGCGCGTTCGAGAGATATGGCTTATCAAATACTTTCATGGATCACGTGCGCAGAACGCCGCTTAGATACGAGGGAGCTACAACATGCGATTGCGGTATGGCTTGATGAATCCGAAATTCGAAATATCAATCAGGAGGCCGGCGAATACGACTTCGATTTCGACTTTGACGATATTCCGGAGGTCGAAGATATGATATCACTATGCTGCGGGTTAGTCACAGTTGATGAGTACGGTACCACGATCAAATGGGTCCACCACACCGCATTGGAGTATTTTGAAAGAACCAAATCGTTCTGGTTTCCATGGGCGGACGATGATATTGCAAAAATATCTATTATTTACATGGCAATAAATTTTCTGAAGCGGGAACCACAGCAAAGCTTCAAAGAAGTGACCTCGGGGAGCCCAAAAGAGGAAAGACCACATACCCCGCATGTTGGAGTCTTGTTGGGATATGCTACATATTACTGGGACATCCATATGGAGAGACTTTTGAAGCAGCACCCCGTCCATACGGTAAAGTCAGAGCGTGGTGCAACTTGGTTTACAAGGATGATTGAACCTTTGCCGCTAGTAGTAGGGTTTTTACGAAACTTTGACTTGCGACGACGTTGGGCTGCCTATCGGTTTCCCATTCGACCTTCCTACCTCGAAATGCGGGATTCAATATCATATTGGTACCACACGTATCAAAGGTTGAGTATAATAATAGGCAAATTGTCGGTTAACGGAGATAAAAGTCCAGATACCAAGAGTAACGAAGGCACCGCACCTCTTGAGCAGGTGGAGACGCCTGCATTAGACCCCGAGTATGAGAGACTCGGTCGCGTGGGCAGAAAAGCCTCACGCTTCTACAAACCAGAGCCAAGTGGTGCCGAACTTCTTTCGGTTTTCAAAGCTTTGGCAAGGTATGGGATATACCTAGGTCTCGAGAATCAGATCAAAAAAATGTGGGATTGGGCGGTGCTTAATGGAGAGAAAGAGATACTGGAACAGCTATTATCAGGTATGGGCGCTACTGGGCGCTCCTTGGAACAAGAAACCAAAACGCGCTTGCTCTATATGGCCATAAATCTCGGGCAAACTGGGATCCTAAAATTATTGGTAGAAGGAGAGAACTTAGAGGGCCAAGACGACCGAGGTCGGAGATTATTACCACATGCAGCAGCTGTGGGAGATAAGGATATAGTGAAGATGTTACTTACAAAAGGCGCAAGAATCGAAGGGAAAGATGACCGGGGCCGTACAGCACTATCGCATTCTGCGGAGCATGGGCACAAGGAGATAGTAGAGATGTTAATAGATGCAGGCGCTGACATGGAAAGTGAGGATAACTCAAAACAGACGCCGCTTTCATGGGCAATAGTGTACCAAAGGCATGATGTCATCAAGCTGTTTGTGGAAAGAGGCATAAACCTGCACCTTAGCGCGCCACAGTTGAGATATTTGGTAGGAACTATCGGAAGGGGAAAGGTGTTCTCTGAGAAGGTATATGTTGCTCTACAGAATTCACACAGTGTCCCAGAATTGGGGTTCGAGCCTTCTCTTCGAAACATGGGATACGGAGCTCTAGAGGTTATGAAAAGTCTACTATATCTGGCGGCGGAAAGCAGGAGGGTGGATTTTCTGGATGCTTTGTTGGAAAGAGGGGTGCCCGAAAGCGACCTTGCGGAAGCGATACTTACGAACATCTATATTGGATGAGTTTAGTGTTGTAAATATTGTATTTCACAAAAGAAGCAGTGATCTTCAGAAGCCTATTCGGGACAACTTTAAGCAAACATCTTTGGGATCACGTGGTGATATCACAAGCCATCCCACGCGCAACACATCGGCGCAACATGTGGGCACAGCCAGCCAGCCCTCACTCGAGATGGTCATCTTCCTGACTCGACCAACTAGCTGCATGCAGTTAAATAACCACCAGCCCACGCTCTCTCTCCTCCCACATCGCTCACATCGCCGACTTCCGATGGGACAGTCTTCCCTCAAGCCGATTCCCCCCAGTACCTCATACGCCGTGTACGGGTTGATGCCTGCTGGTGCATGTTCCAGCAGTTCTAGCTCAAATCCGAACCAGTAACAAACCAGCTCAAGAGGCTGTTCTGAAGCACCCTGACTCGCGCTGCTCCCAGCCGGTGACGTTTCCCACGATTTAGCGGCCGTCGTTGAAGGCAAATCCGTATCTTTGGGTCCTGTCGTGCAGGAGGTGGAGTCCTAATCTCGATACGGTCCCTTGCGATTGTTTTGAAACCATCCTTTCTCGTGGCTGGCCGCTACCTCCAGAATATTACCACGGGTGAAGTCCGTCTTGGTTCCTGAATCGTACATACACGAGTGAAATACATGATTGATTCACTGCTGTATTGCTCTGGCACGGACGTATTTAGCAGACAGAAGCAGCAGGAGCCTATCGCCGACTGCTGAAATGAGACAGGGCATCTTATCTATGCCGAAGACGCTAGTTTGAGCCGAAGAAGCGAAGGACTAGGGCGCATCAGACCGAATTCCTTTCCCAAATCCCATTCAAACTCAGTCGGTCGGCACCCAGGCGAAGAAACTCCCACGAGAGACGAACAAGCAGACGAGCGAACGGGACGAATTTCATTTCAAATACGCGGCTTCGATAAAGGTTTAGCCAGAGCGGTCTTATCGCCAACGGTAATTACGCCTGGTTGACGCAGGATCTCGCAGCAAATACCCGCTTGCCCAAGCGTCTTAGCTCCAAGCTTGGTTCGTTACCAGCATCACTGAAACCTTCCTCTTTCACAAGATTTCATAACGTAAGAAAAACCCTTATTTGGACGCTGTCATGCTCCCCAGATCGACCTTCGAATTTTCTTCGAAGCCTTCCAACCATCTGATTTCGAGATCTCACACGAGGCTAGTCCATACTCACATTCGAGACCTTTGATCTTAACCTATTTTTTATCTTTTATTTTTATTTTTTCCTTCCACGGAATATTCTTTCTGTGACAAGGCCTCTTGGGCTAACCCGGTCTTGTCTTCTTGCCTTTTGCGTAATCAATAGCGCTTTCTTGTCTCCCATCGTCTTCCACTAGTCGACTCGACGTCCTGCCTAATAGCGACGCCTCCGTATATCCGTTACCTGTGCCTGCTGTACCCGAATGCGCCAAATCCCGCGATGAGTCTGTAGCTTCATCTCGCCAGCCTCCGACACATTTTTTTTTTTTTGTCTGAAAAGAAGAGTCCTGCCTTAATACTAAAAAATACCCCTACACCCGAAATCTCGCCGGGACTTCCTCCTACCTCCCCGTTCCTGACCATGTCGAACGACTTCATAGATGGCGCTTCGAATGTAAAACGACGGCGGCGCGAGTCACCGTCGGATTCCGAATCGCACAATTCCCCGTCGCAGCCGACCTCTGCGACACAGGCGAACCCTCCGCCGACGCAGCTATCCGGCGCCACCTCGTTTCGCAGCGTGACAGCGTGTAATAGGTGTAGATTACGGAAGAATCGATGTGATCAAAGAATACCTGCATGCACACAATGTGAAAAGGTGGGAGTGAAGTGTGTGGGCTATGACCCAATCACCAAGAGGGAGATACCGAGGAGGTGGGTCCATATATTAAGCCTATCGGGTGGAATTCGTGATACTGACCTGACATTCCTGACAGCTATGTAAGTTACCTCGAAGAACGGGTTACATACCTTGAAAACCTTCTATCAACAAACAGTCTTCCCTTTGAACCTCCTACATCATTCTTTCCCCTTAACGGTCAGGTAGCAACTTCTCCGAGTGCGTCCGGTGTCAATCCTCTATCACCTTCATTGTCGAGAAATGGCATCGATGTCACCGAGGGCGCGTCCCCTAGTTTTGTCAAGCCCCCGACACCAGTATCGACTCAACATACCCCCGGTATAGTCACTATCAACCCCGGCAACCGCCCGATAGACGAAAACGTCGACCTGATCAAGAGTGACCCTACTCTGTCCGCCATATCATCAATCCCCGTTCAGGGCACATCAGACCCGCGGTTCCTGGGCTCTACATCGGGCATTTCATTTGCTCGCTTGGTTTTTGAAGCCGTTAAGTCCACCAATGGAGGAGCCACCAGCGGTGTTGATATGGGTAATGGAGCCGGGAATGGCAATGGAAGTGGCAATGGGAGTGGGAGCTACACGCCCGTCGGACGCTGGAATCGCCGTTCATTTGCCCAACCTGGCGTATTTAGCAAAGAGACCGACATGCGTGATTCTTTCTTCGGTCTACAGGCCAAACCTGCTATACCGTCTGCCCCATTCCCAAGTGAGGTCCTCGGCCGAAAGCTGGTGGAGCTATACTTCGAACACTCAAACCCACAAATACCGATTCTGCACCGGGTTGAATTCATGAAATTCTTTGACGCAGCATATGATATCCGTCCCGGAGAGGCAAGGAGCCCCCAGATGCTATACCTGTTGAACATTGTGTTTGCGATTGGAGCTGGGATATTCGTAGATAGAACGCCGGCACCAAGCCCTGGTCTTGGAGCAGATATGAAGAGTATATATGAGGGAAAGCAACAACCGGAGGCATATCATGCAGCCGCAGTCGTACACCTTGAGGAGTTTCTACGGGCTAGTTCCGGTGGGCTGGAAGAGCTACAAGCTGTCTTACTGCTCGCAGCGTATGCAATACTCAGACCAGTTAGCCCCGGTGTCTGGTATATTATCGGAGTAGCTATGAGGCTGGCGGTCGACCTAGGATTGTTTACGGAAGAAGTTGTGCCGAAGGGTGTTGGCGATGATGGAATGAGGGGCTGGAGAAGGGATCTAAGGAGGAGGTTGTTTTGGTGCACTTACAGTCTGGATAGGCTTGTTAGTACTTGTGTCGGACGACCAGTACAGATCGCTGACGAGGTCATTGGGATTGAGGTATGCCCCGATGTATAGCTGAATAAATAGGTTCAAGGATTAGGCTTGCTGACTTCCACGACTAGTTTCCAAGCTTCCTACCCGATGAATTTATCACGCCGATGGGAATTAGGCAGCCGTCGACGCCACCGCCAGCAACATATAAGAGCATATCGTATGCCTACTTCCAGCTTCGCCTCTTACAGTCCGAAATATTACAAGTTCACCACTACCAACAGACGCACAATCACCCCAATAGCCTCCCACAGCACGTCCATCCAACTGGCCTTAATCTTGTTACACCATTCCTGAAACCCCACCAAAGCCTTCTCGAGTGGAGGAATAGCGTCGACGGCCGATTGAAAGAATGGTTCGAAGGATGTCCGAAAACCAAAGAAGTTACAGGATGTGCATTTAGCCTAGAATTCCTCGAACTGAACTACTGGTTGACGTTAATGATGTTATATCGGCCAAGTCTGTCGGTCCCTGATTTACTGGCCGAGAAGTTTGGAACAAACGTTGATCCGAATGGAAACACTAAGGGTGACGGGTCGGAGAATCGAAAAAGGGATAGAATAAGAGATAAAGAGGAGGAGGAGCGGGTATACGGCGTTGTTGCGGATGCGGGGATGAAAGTTCTACGGCTATATCGACAGCTCCACAGGATGCGGCAAGTCAATCATACGTTCTTGGCTGTGCACCACCTATTCATGGCTGGTAAGGCCCTTCCCTCTTGCTTAAGCTCATCACAGACTTTTCCGCTAACGGTGATTAGGAATATCATTCCTCTATGCTATATGGCACTCGCCTACAGTTCGTGCCAAACTTTCCATGGATGATGTCGACTTCACCATCCTCGCGGCAACCTCCGTCCTCGGCGACCTTTCCGACCGTTGCCCGCCCGCCGAAGCTTGTCGAGTTTCCTTCGAACGGATGTCCCGCGCAACAGTAACCATGTGTCTTTCTGGCGCGGAGCCTCAAAACCTAAACCTTAGCAAAGACGCGCCGAGCCCACCACCAGACGAGATCAAGCCGTACACATCGAACCCTGAGGATGAGAAGCGACCGGTGGCGAAGAGGAAGAGACAGCATAACTTCGATAGTCAGTTTAGAGAACTATTTGCAGGAAATGAGGACGTTTTGAGCCAAGGTACAGGTGCTGGGAAGATACCGCGTAGTACGAAATCCGGCAAGTCACAAAGACTAGTAGACCGTGGGTTTCACGCGGTAATCAAGGAGAAGCCAATCGACGACCCCGTAAATGAAGGCGAAGAGGAAATAGAAGATGAGGAGGCAAGGAGAGCGGCTGCGGCTGCAGGGATGCTCGCCGCTAGTAGCGGTGACTTTTCGCCAGGCACGCAGGCATATAGTATCGCGGAGGGAATGACACCAGGTGACGACGAAAGTCTAATATCAAGCACAAACTCCTACCTTGCAGCTACAGGCTCTGGAGCTGGATTACCAACGACTGCATCCCAAGCCGGTGACTCATTGATGAGTGGCGTTGATGTCGATCATGACGATTGGACGGTTGGGTACAATGGACTCAGTGAGTTTGGAATGGAGAATGCGGCAAGTGCTGCAGCGAGTAATGCGGCTGCCGCGGCCGCTAATGCCGCGAGCGGATTTGGAGGGTTAGACGGGGGGAGCGGATGGGGTGGGCCGTTTGATTTGAATATGAATTATGGAGGGTGGGGGGTTGGGGGGTTGGATGGTAGTTGGACGAATGGGAATGGGCAGATGGAGCTCTTTGATAGCTTTTTCTTTGGAGGGCCGGGATTGTGAATGAGTAAGATTGGGAAGAAATATGTGCAGATGTTGAAAGGGAATTTTTTTTTTTTATAGGACATATTTTTCTTGGATATATAACTTCTTTACTTTTCTTTCATTTTTTTTGTTGAATAGGGTTACATATTTTTGGGGCGATGTATGTATAATGATATCATGGCGTTATGATTTCCTATTTTCTGTTGTTGATTGTTTATGATGCATGGTTACGGAAAGTAGATTAACTCCTCGCCTCTCTTTGGATATTGCGAAGAAAATTAAAACAAATGTGATTTTTGAAATTATTCTTTAGCGCTTGGACGTATACATTAAATAGATGGTGTATCTTATCGGGTAGACATGGGTTATGTCTAGACCTAGAGATCCCTCGGATACATCTAGATATTAGTGTATTTAGAATGAAAAGGCCACGCTCCAACTTTAAAGGTATATCTGTAACCTTGATAAAGTTACGCCCCAATCTCTAGGTACGGTATATGTGTCGGACGAAGGGAAAGATAGTTCATAACTTTAGCCGATTGTCGATTGTCGATTGTCGATGGTATCGGTATAGAATATATTTGACCGAAGCTACCACTGCGTCATGACCCGTTTATAGTCTAGGCCGGGACTAACCCGTTTACGCAATACAGGACCTACGACTGGATCATCAAACTTGACAAACGCCTTCCGCTTCTTCCGTTCGAACGTTTTCATTTCAAAGTTTGCATGCATGTTGTTGGCGTTGCAAATCCGTAAAATGAATATCGAATCTCGGCTTCAAGGTCAAGGCAGCCTCGGCGCGCCATCGGTGCCAGCCATCTCCTCCTAATGCCTTGTCTCGTTCAACAAAAACCAGGGTATAACGAAGCCATCAAGCACGGCAAATATCCCCTCCAGGGCCTATGCGTAATGAGTCCTATGTTCCTGACCTTGGCGTCTGCCGATGAGGCGCGAGGCTGAACCTGTTGGATCCCAATACTCCCCGCAGCATTGCATCGATCCCTCATTGCATGTTTCAAACCGGGGTCGGTGCACCCCTTGACCAGGATCCGAGGTTCAAGCCCTCCCAAAACCGGTTAGCGCCATCACATGAAGCCGTGTCCAACCACCGTATCAAGACGCGTCTTCCCTCTTTTTTTTTTTTGTGAGGAGACTAAAAAAATGTTTTTCGCGGCGTCTTTTGCGTTCGGGCTAGTTAAGGCTGGGGGTGCAATGAGAATGGTACGTTCAGGGGGCCGGGAAATTGCGTGTCTCTATGTCAACCCCGCGAAATTATGAACCTCCTGAGTCATATTCATGTCGGTTGGGCCTTTGGTTTGCCCTATATATAGGGATGCATTGGGCTTGTGGTTTTTCTCTCTCATCCCTGATATTCGTGTCTCTCTCCTCGC
The DNA here is from genome assembly GCA_036872735.1 of Orbilia javanica. Lineage (NCBI taxonomy): Eukaryota > Fungi > Ascomycota > Orbiliomycetes > Orbiliales > Orbiliaceae > Orbilia > Orbilia javanica. The sequence goes on from JAVHNR010000005.1 coordinate 452,729, forward strand.
TTTCTTTGAAGGGCAGGCTTTTGGATTTCGATTCTCGGCCGGAGATATTCAGAATCCAGGGACTTCCAGATACATACTTGGTGTGCTTTATATATACCACCAGCTCGTACCGTCCTCGTAGCTTGACTTCTTTCTTTCGTTCTTTATTCCTTTGTAAACCCACGAACCTATTCACTCTTTTATACACTCTCACGATCTTTACGAAATACATACTATAATACCCCTCACATATATTATATTTATATTTTTTGTTACTTTTTTTTTATTTTTTATATTTTTTTTATATCAGTATCCATAATTCTTAAAAATGGGCAAAGAATCATACAAATCCCGCTCGGGATCCTTCCCCTTCCTCGCCCTTCCCCGCTCCGTCCGCGACAAAATCTACCAATACGTCACTCCATTCCCCACCGCACCTTCGGCTCCGATCTCCGCATTTCTTGATAACCGTCCTCCCTTCGAACTCCGAGACCGTTCTTCGGAGCTATCGACCGATCTTTCTATTCTTCTCGTCAATAAACAAGTACATGACGAAGCGTCACAAGTGCTCTATGGAGAAACTGTTTTCCCGGTTAGAGTCGTGATTAATGAAAGTCGGACGGATGGGTATGAACCGCAGATGTTGTTTGAGGTTCAGTATGAGACCCCGTGGGAGGAGGTGGGGTATACCTGGAGGGATAAGTATGTACCTATTTCTTGTCTAGACCCTAAACTTAAGGGTATTTGCTAACGGTACTGGTAATTTATAGAGATGAAATCGGCGAATATTGCGCTGTGAACTTCTTGCCCAGATTCGCGACTCACATCCCCGAGTCGAATGGTGCCCCACCACCACTGCCAATCCCTACCTATCGTCACCTCATCAAACACATCAGAGTCGATATAATCGACAAAAGGGCATCTCCTTACTCTTTCAAGGAATATGATGTCCCTGCCATCATGCAAGAACGCATCAAAAAGCTTCTCCTCCCGTTCGCCCACCGCCTTACCCAAACCCTCGGCCCAGCCTCTTCGACCGATACAACACTCGATATAAAACTCTCCTCCCTCTTCCTCTACAAGGAAGAACTATCAAACTTCCAGTATAGAGAAGAAGCTGGGGAGGAGACGACGGAGTTGTACACGGAGCTTATCGAGACTGTATGGCCGTTTACCATCGGTTCATGGAAGTACGTACTCGATATGCCGCTGCAGATTCAAAAGCAACATTCGAAGTTGGTGGCGCGGGTTTTTAGGGCTTGTGATGAAGATTACAGCCGTATGGAGGGTGGGGAGAAAAAGAGGTACCAGGCTTTGGATGTTGCGGTGCCGTGTTTTTGGGCGATGAGCAATGGGAAGATGAGGGTTACGAAGAAACTCCAGAGTGCGGGGGGTAGTAATGTCAGGAGGGGTAGGAGGACTATGAATTTCCAATCCAGGTATTAATGAACACTACCTGGGTTCGAGAGTAAATATGTATTGGGTATAGTCTTGCAGGTTGAGACTCTTTGCGGAACAGCTTCCGCGTTCTATTTATAACATGCATTTCCGTGTTTCTCGTTTTTCATTATTCCTTTTTTTTTTAAACATAATTTCCTTTACGCATTTCCATCGGCATCTTAATCACTAATATGTTCCGGCTTGAACTTATCTTTTTACATGGCATTCTCTTTTTAGTTTGGTTTATTTTTCATGGTTTTGGGGGCATGCTCTGTCTTTTATTTTGGGATCAAATTGTTACGCTTACTGGCCTGGTATTGGCCGACTCCAGCATGTTTTGGGTAGTTATGAATATTAATGCAACTGGCCTTACTGGTGTTTTCTTCTTTTATCAACCACTCGAACTTTAATAACTCTCTTGAATACTGTATCCGGAGTATATATCGTTTTGGCCTGAGAAGGGACAAAACAACGCATTTGCAACCTTAAAATCCAACATCTTTCAGCTGACAACTTGTCAAGACTCACGAGCTCACCAGCACCGACTTAGATCCTGCAGCGCTTGCTTCTACTCCTCGTCGGGATATCTACATTTCTATACATGCGTCTGCGTATGTATATACTATCGGGGAGGAAACCAACAACTCGTCTTTGCTCTACGAGTGCCGTCTCTCCTAGGACCACGCCATAGCAAGAATGGCCCAAAGAATGGCCTCAAATGCGGATCTCCAACAACATCAACGCCGGCCCGCAGCATCATTCCACCATTTCTTCCGTCTTCCACGTGAACTCCGAGATGAAATCTACAAATGCATCCTTTCGACCCCAGCGCCAGAGCCGCTTTGTGCGATTATGCCATATATATTCCCCACCATCAATTTAGCGATCCTGAGGGTGAATAAACAAATACATGAAGAGGCGTCTGAGATATTTTATAGAACGGCGGTGTTTCCGATTAGGATTTCGAGGAACGATTGTCGCTCTATATCAAATGGCGATACTATTTATTATATATCACAGGTGACGCCGTGGGAGGAGATATGCTATCGGTATAAGGGGAAGAAGTAAGTCGTTTGCATTCTGGATAGCTAGCCAGCTATAAATTTACTCTTGCTCGGTTAATACATCTATGTGGAGGTGGTATCTACGAAATGGGCTAAATTCTAAATCGCATCTAAATCCTCGTAGTGGAAACTTCCACTCCCCAAATATGGAATACCACCTTGGCCCACGAGAAGACTGCCCCCATCCAAACGAACTCTTCCCACCAATCTCCTACGGCAGCCGATTCCGCAAATTCAGAATCGAAGTAGCCGACCAACGAAAACTGCCAGATACCCCGGGCACCGGATTGGCGTCCATGAGACTACTCTCCCTCGCGACCGATAGACTCTCACATCTTCTAACCTCCGAAACCCGACAGGATAAACTAACCCTAGAAATACATGTTGCCGCACGGATCTTCGAGGTAGATCCGAATTTTGAAGGGGGATACGGAACAGTACACGACCCTAGAATGCGCGAAATTCTAGTAGAGTTATATAGAGAAAGGGTGTATGAAGAAATGATAGAGACGGTGTGGCCGCTTACGAGGGGTCCTTGGGAGTGGAGCATTCACGTACCCGAGGTTTTGGAGAAGCAGTATCCACATATACAAAACATGGTGCTGTCGAGATGTGAAAATGCTGAGAAGGGGACGAAGGAAGAAGGGGTTTGGAAGGAGCCGACTGAATTATGGGATCTTTGGTTGGGGTGGGGGAAGAATTATCGTTATGTTGGTGGTAGGGATGAACTGGATTCGCTGGATGAAGATTTTAGTTGAACAAGTCTGTCAGTTATAAAATTTACATCTAAAAGCTAAAGTATATATATGTGTATGTTTAATATCGTACTTAAATGTCGTCAGAAGAGCATTGCCACTTTCTTCCTATGGTCGAAACCCACAAAATCGTATCCTTGGAAAGGCAGGTTCCCCACCTACCAATCTGAGTTTGATTCGCTTAAGACCGAGCCAAAGACGCAGAATAGGTATCCACAAGGCCACAGGGCGGAGCTTTATCTCGACAATGGGCGAAGCAACAACCTATTCCGTCGATCTGACGCCGACCTAAAAGCCGGCTAATTCCTGGCCAGATTTATATATTTCAACTGCCACCCTCACGAAACCCCGTGATTGATCGCTCCGACAGTACTACACCCTCAATACGCACCCAAAATGACATCCCCTCCCCCCTCTTTTCTCACGCTACCCCTCGAACTCCGCAATGAGATTTACAAATACATACTCCCCAATACTCCACCACCACCCCTAATGAGCCCTGTCCAGCTTAAAAACCCACCTCCGTACTGCCCGGTCTCCCATGACCTCTCGATCATGAGGGTAAACCAGCAGATACATTCCGAATCCTCGCGTATACTCTACTCCCACACAAAATTCTACATCCGGATCATGACTTCAAGTTGGAGTGTGCCGGCTCAGATGGGGTCGGTGGAAAAGACACAATTTGATGTTATCTACGAAGACCCTTGGGCGGAGGTCATGTATTATTGCCGCGAGGATGGGTAAGAGGAGTCATTTTTAAATACGATACGCTGTTAGATAAATATGGGCACTAAAAACCGTAAAATGCGTGCAGGAAAGGATGGTATTGTGGCTTTATGGACTTCACAGCCGACCCAAAGATTTGTACAGTCTTTGATGATAAAGAGGTGGAATCGATACCATCACCCCGATATCGACATTTAATACGCCATGTTAAGATTGATATACTAGATACCCGGAGGACTCCCAATTTCCGTGAGCCGCACCGGGTCGCGTCGACCAGCGCAACGGCTAGAGCAAAAGTTAGGAAACTACTCATGCCCTTTGCGTACCGGTTGAAACGGATACTTTCCGACGCGGGAGAAAACGTCGAAGTCGAAATAAATTTTGTGACTAAATTGGAGTTGATTAAAAGAGAGAGGGAGGTGGAAGGAGATACGAGCGGTCGTAGCACGCTTAAAAACCCTGTAGCGCCTATAAAGCTCGTAGACCACTACAAGGAACTGATAGAAACGTCGTGGCCGCTCACAACGGGACCTTGGGGGTATAAACTGACCCTGCCGCCAAAAATACGACAGGACTATCCAGAACTGGGGAAAGAGGTTCTACAATGGTGCGATGAGAACGATGAACTAACTGAGGCAGAAAAGGCCGAGTTTGAGGTTATGCGGACGAGATTTCCGTATTTGTGGGTGATGAAGAAGGGGCGGTTTACAGTTATGGAAGAAAATCAAGACCCGTGGTCGGAAGCACCGTAATTATGTGATTGGGGCTTAGAGATACAGAAGATACTGCAGTAGAAGATGCCTATAATAATCTAGGTTATAGTTAATATAATGAAGAGCGAATGTGTGCAAATCGCAAAACCCGTGTCCTGGATACCACATGTATATATCTTGAATCCACAATCGATCGATGCTGCAAAGGAACATTCGAGGAAATAAAAAGATATGCACGAAGTGCTCGAGCGGCACGCCACAACTTAGGTTCCTGCATTATTAACGCCTAATTTGGCATACCCACCTGTCAATGGCAAGCTAGTTTAGCTCTATAACTATATACACTGACAATTATAGGTGTTATCACATGGAAAATGTACGCGAAAAACGGAATTTTGTCCCTGTAGATCTGACGTCTATGTGGGTCTCGATCGCGTCGGTGTGTCCGATATAGCATGATTACATCTGTAGGTGAAATATCGACTTTTGAAGAGATCTCTGGAAAGTTAAGATAAATGAATATAAATACCCTAGCACCAACACTATGCATCATGTCAATTAACCCTGCACAGCTGGAGGATACGTATTCAGCAAGGGGAGGGGTTCATGAAACGGCATCTCGCCAATGTTTTTTGTACAACTATACGTACGATCTCGCTATTTTACGCCAATCAAAGATCTTCGACGAGCTGGCTTTGCAGAATTATAACAGGGACCCCTAGACGTTGAATGAGGCTTACCCTGAAAATTTTTTAACGATTGTTTTTTTGTTCTTCGCCTTTGGATTTTGGTGGTTGGTTTGTTATAACCCTGGCGATTACTGATCAGTAAACCGACTGTTTTGGTAAGTTTAGCCTGATAGTGGTATCGTCAGGTCCGAGATTTCGAAGGTCGGAGTCGGAAGCCGTCTTTCCTTCCGTCCGGTCGAAGAGAAATCCTTTGGAAATGGTATATTGTTTATTCTCTAAATCTAGGTTTGTTATATTTTAAATATAAATCGTATCTATGTGGGTTTATAGCCGGTCCGATTTAACAGCATGCAAATCCAACTAAGACTGTGCTTCTCGAGCGTCTGAATCCAAACCGTCGACTCAACGCAAAACCTGCAACGTTTCCTAGAAACACGACTACACGCAAACCCCCCCCCCCAGCTCCCACAGCTCATTTCCCGATTACCTAACTCCAAGCCCCTTGTTAAGAACTCAGCGCTAGCCTTGGTAGCGGGTCCAAAAGCTTAACTAGGGTGTGTGGCTTAATCACCACCCAGATTCTATACTTCAGATCCTTTATGATCTTTAAGAAACGTGCGTAAACCTCCAATCAAAGCTGTGGAATATCACGCACGTCCAAGGGTAGCTCATATATCGAGCCCCACGGGCCGGGATATTATGCATATCGTGACACAAGATTTTTCGCGAAGAGCGAAGGCGAGGGGTATAATTTTTCGAGACGTTGTTCAAATGATACTAGGGATTTGACGACGAAAAACTTCAGAGCTAGCTTCAATTGAAGTGAATAGCCGAGGATGATGACTTCGCCACGGATATTGGATAGGGGAGTTGTGATTTCATGGGAGTTGTGTGATAGTTTCGTTGAAAGGGGTTATTTGCTTGATAACAGGTGGGAATTTGGGCAGTGGTTAAGAATGGCGGGAGGAAATGGAGTATAAATAGGCTGGATCTTAGACCTTGATATCGGACTTTTGTCAAGATCCATATCACCATCGGCCTTCAGTCTGGAAGACTATAACGAATAGTATCTAAGGGTCAGCCTACTAGTATTTAGTAAGATATTTAACATACCTGCACCGACTCCTTAATACGAATATAACGACTAACGTCTGAGATATATAGAACCTAATACTCTAAAATGCGTTTCTCTCTTGTCTCTATCGTCGGTTTCCTAGCTGCCACAGCCGCAGCCCTACCGGATCCCTCTAAAGAACCCAAAAAATACATCTCCAAAAACACCAAAGAGCCCGAAGAACTCAAGAAGTTCAAATACGGCCCCCCAGTTCTCGTCTCCCTCCCAGATGGAAAACCCGTCCCCACAGAAACCGCTGCCGCCCTAAAAAAGCGTGATGGAAATTGGCTTAACTGCCGAGCTTATCAAGTCGGTTGGCACGTCCAAAATTTCCACTATTACATTGATACATGGGGTAACTGGGATGATGACTGGGGCAGCCGCTACCTTGCCCAATTGAGGAAGCATTGCCCTAGGAATATTGAATCGTGGGGGTTCTGGTATGATGGAGGATGGTATTTGAACGGTGGACATGCGGAGTTTTTTGAGGCTAGTTATAATATTCAGTGCGTCCTGGATGCTGCCTGGGAAGCTAGTGAACCTTATGGAGCAATTTGGGGGGCTACTTGCGAGGTTTATTATATCGTGTAGTTAATGACACTCAGTTTTGCACTGCTATGGTAATGATTGGGTAGCGGGTGTTGGTTTAGTTGATCAATTGATACCAGCTGCAAACGATTTCAGATCGATTTCTGATACAGTTTTTCTTAATTAGCCGGGGATACAATAGCCATTTTTATATCGCTACCTTTAGTACATATACAAGATCGATCATGTGCTATAGTAGTCAGAGCGTAGTAATAGTATATATGTGTGCAACATGTTTTGTTGTCAATTGGATCTTAACAATCTAGTCTTGGAACCCGTCATATTCTTGCGATATATAATCACCCTAACTTTGTCATTTAAAAACGATGGTAAAAGCCTGTCGTTTTTCAGTACATAAGCGCTATATTTCTAAACAAAATGAATGGAATGAACGATAGTCTCTTGACACAGTCGACTGTTTGGACGATTCATACCGGTTGTGACTAACACCCCTACTTCAATACTGTATACCGTCGATAGTATTATAATGTTTGGATAATCATCCGCATCCGATCGCGGAGAATAACATCATATCACTAAGATTCGGTTCCGAGACTGTAGGATAACATCCTATTTTGACTTCTAGCTCCGAAACAACCTCGTACCCGTACCACGGTACCACGGAGGCATTGTCTGACATATAGATACAACTACTCTTTAATGTCACTACTAAAATTGGTTTAAACCTCCAATACCGATAATATACCTTTCTCTTAAGGCAAATGTGCTATGAAACCCTAAAGCTGTACCGATCATTATCTTTCCTTCCTAGGTGAGACATGCATGCAATCGGGCCACAGTAAAGTTAGCTCATAGTTTTGAGCCAGTCGAATATTTGTCATGTGACGAATTAGTTAGGGAAAATATTGTGTAATTAGTTATATATCAGAGTACTATCGAGATTTAAATTTGGTTAAATCTTGACGGGAGCAATACACTAAACTTGTAACCTAGGGTTTTGGTGAAATGCGCGTAGTTTATGTCACCAGTAATGTATTATAAAGTGGCATTATCGACGAATTCCGAAATATTTACGGCGGTGGGCAAAGTGAAGGTCGGGTCTGGTTTATGAGACAAGGCGGTGGGCTCTGGGAACGCAAAACGAGGGCAGCATGCATCTAAAAAAAATTGATTTGAAGAAGAAAATTGCAGGTAGAGGAACGGATAAAACCTTTATAAACTTATAGTCATAAGGTGTCTACTGGATTCATGGAGCATTTGACGCGTTGAACGGTTTAAACCCAGCTGCGCTTCAGTGGAAGTACCAAAAGAATGAGATCATGTCTCCTCGCTCACACCACCCTAATTTTGGAGTCAGTAAATTAGATGCTAAAAGAAAATAATAAATGAGATTTGGTCAATGTATTATTGTTAACAACAACTCTGTTAGTCATATATTTAATGAAGGCAGGTAAAGTATTTAGGAAACAAACTGGAAGCGTAATCCTTTGAAAAAACCTCGACCAGCATAGGATAATATTCAATCGTACGTGGCTATATTGAGACTAAGTTCGTTTTAGCTATATATAGGGTATCGAGTTTCCTAAGATGAAGTTGAGAATGCGAATGTACGTAAATGACAGGACCCCGTATACCCGTATAAACTCCTAGGACGCTTTGCTGTCATTGTTATCGGCTTAGTAAATATTGAAAATAAAGGCAGTGAAATCTAGATATTTATATTAGAGCTATTGAAGCTCTGAAAGTATGAACGGAAAGGATGAATATGCGTTTATAAATTTCCAAGTCTTTTGTGACTGTCGCGGTATTTTCTCCCACCGAGGTTATGTAGGGACGAATGTTATCCCGAAGGCGTTTGGGTTCGTAAGATTTCTATTATTATATTAGACTGTTTGATACCTCGCTGGATTCTTTCGCATCCCCGAGCTTATGCATATTCTCGTATAGTCTAGCTAACCCTAGCGCAGCTGGTAGGGTTACATGCTTACCTGAGGAATTATTTACCCATGCAACCTCCGATTGCATTACGTCCTCGCATTAGGTTTTTCGATACCAGAGTTAGTAGGGGTGTAATAAAGCAAACGTGCATATGTATAAATTTCGTACAAACATATTAGGTATATTATTGATTTTTCGGACTGCCGGTGTATAACCCTCTATAAATTAGTAATCAGAGCCTCGGCATTATGTTGAGATTATTACATGCTACAGAGTGATAAAACGGTCGGATTACTAAGCTCCTATAAAGCTCAAAATGAACGGGAAATTTCGGAGCCATACATCAAGAGCCCAGTGGCGGTGATAGTAATCGAGTTGAAATAGGTTGTTCACGTTCAACATAGGACACAAGGTTCAATATCTGCTATGTCTGTAGATTTGAGCACAAGGATAGCCTGCCGGGTTATAACCCGAACATTGAAAAAGAATTTTACTCTCATGCTAGGAGCCCATCTTGCAGCCTGATACAAGTATAGCTGTTATTTTGTTTGTTCGATGGCAGAAATGATCATAGCGTGACTATAGCTCCACTAACATTCCACTCCATCCAACAGGTGTACACGTGTAGTACATTTGTATGTTGGCCACATGCGGGTGTATGGAGTGGGAATGGTTTGGGTGTAAGGAGAACTTTGAAACTCGTGGACACATGTTGTAGCACCCTTAATTATTTATGGGTCGAGTATTGTTTTTATTTATCGGGAAGCCTTTTTCGTCTGTTATCGTATCAGGTGTATGGTGCCGTATACGACCTATCACTCTATAGATCTATACTGGAGGCTACCCGAACGAATTAGGACTACTCGCAGGTCTTCTTTGCAATTTCTTTTAGCATAAAAATACGTATCCTATTGCAGATCCCTCGCCGGTCGATCAGCGAGCTCACCATAAGCCGTCGCGCAGTTGTTAGAAGGATAACTACCTACCTACTCACTATTTACTCACTATTTATTTGCATCATTTCCGTCTAGATTGAAGTTCTCGAGGGCTCTGGCTAGTCGCGATCGAGGTGTGAGTTGATAATATCGGCTTTCTGGTCTAGAAAAATAGAGTTTATTATGAGGGGTTTGATTTTCTCTCTCTTTGTGCTTTATAAAGCCGTGTTTATATTCTCTGCAGATCTGGTAGTAACACTATATTCGTATGGGCGCCCCTTAAAACTGTTGGCTTTAAATTCGACGGTAGAATGTTATTTCGAAGGAATCTACACACTCCATTAGAATTCAAAGCCTTTCTCATGAGATCCAGTCTGGAGGCGATGGTCCACCAGCTTCAGGCTCCGAGGTTAGTAAATTCAAGGGGTAGTAAGCTGAACGGCTAGATAGTTAGTTTCTATGGTGGTATGATGGAAGATCCCAGCATTGGTGATATTCTGTTTTAATTGCAGACGGGGGAAGATCGAGTATGAGAGATCGAGAGGGAGGTCATTGTCGGGTATCGGTCATACGAGTGAGGAGGTGCGGCTTCGGCATTCCATCCTGCATGGGGGGTGACGTGTTTAAACTTTCTTTCTAAATGATATAGACCGCCAATACCGATATATCGCTCTCGTATACAAGGCCCAGTGGGGTGACGACGATATTCTGTCAACATAGTTTGTCATATTATATTTTATAAGCTTACTTTCCCTGCGGTAAGGTTTTGGTCTGCGAGACAATTACTTTCCGTTCAAGCGCAGGTTTGCCGACGCCGTTGAGACCGGCCGACCTCATTTTGCTCGACTTCGGAGGCTTAGCTCTAATATCGGTACACAAATTTCCGACCGAAGGGCATGCTTGTGACTACCTCGCCTAATATCGGAGCTTCAGTACCAGGGGCTCCCCTTCAGCTCCCCAGAGCTTCCTGCAAGCCACCCTGAGGGTTTCCCCAAATTGGGGGCGAACGCCGTGAAGTTTGCATCTTGGTAACCTCATTTTTACGACATCAAAATGGCACAGCCGACAAGGATACGCACATTCGGAATGCCAGTTCACGCCGTAACACAAGAGCTTGGCCCGCTTAGGTGAAACAGGTGGGGTTGCACTGTAGCTGAGACGGAATGAAAACGGTTTTCGGGGAGAATAATTATATTGTGAGTGTTGACGACAATGGAGCAACAAGACGTTGATTTTTGCATAAGCTTAGCCGTAAAATGGACAGGATTATGGTAATAATGATGCGGGAATCGTCGCGTCGAATGGACGGGAAACTACTTGGACAAAAACGAAGTTTCCCCCGGCCTTAGAACATTCTTTTTTTTGTTTTTTTCGCATTTAGATGTTACACACACTAGTACTAGCAGTTCCGGCCCAGCATCAACCGCCTATCGATAGGGCTGGCCTAGAAGCTTTTTGGGGAGTAAGGCTGCGTTGGGTAAAATATTAAATGCGCGCAAGGTCACCATCCTGGACGAGATATGGAGGCCCTGAGGTCAAGTCTCAGCCTTGAGACTAAAATCTCACTTCCGAGTTCCAAAATACTCCGATTGGGGCAATTTCGACGCGGCAAATATCGAATACGAGCGGAGGGGGAAAAGTTTATCATCAAGAGGAACTCTTATCGAAAAGTCAACAATATAAGGATAGAAAATAGGATGGAGGTCTCACTTCAACTTCTAGGTTTTATTTGAACTCCAAAAATGCTTGTAACTGGGTTTGTTGATGTGTAATTTTAACCTCCACGATATATCAAAAAGCAATAGTCAAAAAACGCTGGCATTCCCGACGTAGATGCCAAGCCACTTTGACCCTGTGGTGTTGATTGGAATTGAGGCTCATAGCACTTAGCACCATTTTCTGATTTCGGGGTACCGCCATTCTTCTTTGGAAGGTTGTACAAAGCGGGGTGATTACTCATCTGGCCTTGATCGGTACCGCGGTTAATTGAAGGATCTTCCTCTAGTTCCCGCTGTGGAGTCAAGCCTTGTCCCTAAACTTCCCTGACTGACAATTTTAGTTGGACCTTCTACGTATATCCCAATATATATTTCTATCTAGGCTCCAAGATTGCACTGCACCTTGCTTGATGGCTGTGGCGGGGAAATAACATCGAATCTACCGGACTAAGGCCGAAGGGCCTCATGTGAAACAAATGTGCTGTATTTGATACCTGCATATACGTACGAGGAAGGAATTTTTACATTGTAGATTTCGCGATCGAATCAACGCATACGGCGCCCGATGGCTTTCATGAATTCAGGTTGACGCTGTATACAGGTCGGCGACTAAGATTGATAAACTGCCGAAATCTCAAGCCCGGGGACACAGCGGCCGATTACTGATGGCCCCCGTTCACCCTGTTCTGGACTACAAGGTTGACGGCTGTAATCTTAGTAGTATTTTGAGTTTATTCTATGTATCGATATATCGTCCTGAGATTGACAGCTGTAATCGAAACATGCAACCTGGAAAGCTGTTTTCCCTTCGATATCTTGGAATCCTATCTACAAGGTCTATTGGTTGTACGACATCTGGGGATGGGAGCGCCTATCAGATACTCCTGCATGTTGTAAGTTTCCCCTTCATGAGTATTTGATGATTAAAATTAGTTTGTTTTCTCATTTCAGCAAAAGCCTCATGGCGTGAGATCTTACCGATTATCAAGCAATAGGTCGAGGTTACAAAGAAGACGGCAAGTATCTAGAATTTACGAAATTGTAAGAACCTTTGCATTAGCGCCATTCCAGAACCAGTCGTTTATGCTGCTCCTTTGATGATCGTCCAAGGCTGTGACGTTGAGATGAGCGATAAACGTCTACTTAAGGTCTGGCCAGGCGGCCCGCCTCAATCGGCGAGACCTGCATGAACACGCCCGCGTTTAGCAAGTCTCGGTGTAGCTATTATTATTTCTGCAGTTTTGCGTTGACGGCATTCGGTCTTATAGGCGCACCTGACAGGAGTGCCCTGAATTGTGAATGCAACCTTTCAATTCTGAGCTTCAGTAAGCTAATATCAGAGAGTCAAAGTATTTTATTTCGTAATCGCCACGACGTTGGCCCGCACCATGTAATTCCGGAGCTGTATGACCGACCTTCAATGTGGTAGAGCTAGCTCTGGGTTCATGATTTGATAAAAGTATCACTGTAAGTCCACTTTATGGGTCGTTAAACGAAAGTTTTATAAGAGATGAAAGGGTGCTAGAATTTCCTAAATTGGAAGCTGTAGAGTTTTCTCAAAAAAGCCTTGAAAAGCTGCTGATCGAACCGGGGAAACCAGGTGTTGTATATATCTATCCCTGGAAAAGGGGTGTGTGACAGTTTGGCTATGTGGGATAGCAGGCTCCAGCCATTATCTGCCGAGGACCGGTTTAAAATTACTGTGTTTAGAAACTGTCTTAGGCTAGCATTCTATCGGAATCGGACGACAGGCTCCTACAATACGGTAAGGGCTACGATCTAGTGCTGCCGTCTGGACAATGGCAGCATTGGTCAGTTAGTGCAGCAAAAACGAACAAACTGTATTGTAGGCACCGCCTTGCTTGAAAAGTTTTCAAGCCCCTGAAACCATAGAGCCTCAGTTCCCCGCAAATGAAATTTCGGTGTGGATGTCATTCGAAAATATGTTCTGCGTCAGCACTGGTTGGAGCACGATGAAGGTGTGCGAGGTTCCACGACAAGGTGTGGGTTATACAACACCACAGGGGCTAGGATCAGATGTTGGATCGTGCAAGCCAAGCACTTTGTATGGTAACACAGCATACGCTTGGGCCCCCTCTGTGAGGGAGAATCTGACGGCCTTATACCAAGCCCTACAGAACCACTAATATCGATGGGAGGATAACACGCCAGTATCACGAAGGGGCCCTGGGAACGGAGAATTTCTCTGACATCCCCAGTGGAATAACATGTGTAAAAGAAGATTGGGAGGCATTGGCCCGGATAAGCCCGAGTCTTATCCGGAGGAAATTCTGACGCAGGACCAAACTTAATGTTACACTGGGACGAGTTTGTTTGGTTAAGCCTATGTAAGACGGACGGCGGGCGTTATTAGGCGAGGCTCCACTAAGCCCAGAGGGCTTAGCAGTCGGAACTTTAACCGAATGGAAAAAGTTGAGGATCTACGAAGAACACCTTTATCCGGGAATGAGATTGGAATGCTCTCGCAAATTTATGGACATGAATGCGGTCATGCAATGTAACCTATGCTGCGGCCTTGGTTTCTGTATATCTGTGTACCCCAAAATTTTTCCACAGACAGCTGTTGCATCTTTGCGGTATTAATTCATATTAATAATGGCTCTGTCAGGCCAACGAGTGTCAAGCTCAATAACGGCCGCATTGTATGCGCCTAGGTCGAGAGGAGCCCTCAGCGCCTCTTGATACTGTGCAGGAACGTATTAGAAAAAAAAAAACGAGGATTTCCCAATCAGGAACATAAAGTATCTTAACACAACATATACGCATTCCTATTTTTACATAAACCATGTGCTGACTGAATATTGCTAGTAGTACAGGTATTAGCAGTAAGAGTAATCGTGAAGTTAGGACAAGATACTTTTTAGGAGGCATTGTTTGTTTGTGCTAAATGGTATTGTTTTGGCATCCCAGTCCTCGAGCCTCACGATAATTCTATGATATCCATGTCATCCAGGAGTAGCTTGACAATGGGCTCGAAACCCATACCAAGTTCTCGTATTTTTGAACCTGAAGGCTTAGATAGAGCTCTAGAATGTTAATAAGAAATATCTTAGCCAGTAAGCTTACAGAGTTCTGAGAACCCATGTGTTTCCCGTTGTAACCTTGTGACACGGAGCCGGAGGGATCGCGCGCGGCCTATTCGTGGTTCGGAAACTAGTATCAAAATTTTAAAACCGATCAGCCTACAAAGCCTCCCCAGGCTTCCGTAGACATCGCATTCCTAGCATTGCAGGCGCCAACTGACACCAAAATCTCACCGGTGATCGTTGCAAACTCCGTCACCGACAGCTGAGCCGGGAGATTGAGTAATCACGAAGGAAGTCAGGCCAGGCAATTCAGAGCCTTCTACTATGGGATTGTCAGTTCTTGCTAGAGAGCTCGGAGACTCTATTCACCAAACATAGGAGTAGATGATCAACCTTCCATCCAGTTCGAGCCTTGAGAGAAGTATATAAAGGCGGACGAATTCATCATTTCATCCTCTTCTTTCACCATCCAGCTCCATCACTCTTCAGCAATCAAGGACATCTTCGCAAGGAATCAACCTTCTATCTTATATACTCTTTACTTTCTTTACAATACATTGTAAACCTTCTTCCATCAAAATGGTCGGATTCACTAAGAACATCGTCGCTATCACTGCTGCTCTCAGCTTCTTCGGCGCTGCTATGGCGGCTCCGGCTCCAGCCCCAGAGGTTGACTACGCCAAACTCATCGAGGTTGCTCCTGGCTACCCAACTGTTGAGGAGCTTGGCCTCACCAACGAGGACTTGACCAAACCTGTCCCACGTATGAAACAGCTCTTTGTATTACTTTGTGTTCTACAACATCACTAACAGTATGCCATAGAGCTCGAGTCCATCGTTGCACGAGCTATGCTTGAGAAGCGCTACGAGCCACGCTGCTGGGGTGAACCTCGATGCACTGTTAACGATGCCCGTGCTTGCTACAACTACTTGAACAGCATCGGTAGCAGGAGATGCGAGGTCCGTGGAAGAGTCCAGATGTGCAAGATGGGAGGTTGCGCCTGGGACGCCCGAACCATGAACAACGCCTTCTCTTCCTCTTCTTGGTAAGCACTTATTCTTCTTTTGTGTGCTAGTATAGTTCCTGATTTGCTAACAATGTATTTAGCTACGATGCCGCTCTTGGCGGTGCCTGGGTCCTCAACAACTGTAACTCTAACAACCGCGTCGCTGGTAAGAACATATTCTCCTCATCTTCGTTGCATATAGCCCAGAAGACTAAATACGGGTTTTACAACCAATAGGTAGCAATGCTGCTTACGGCAACGGTAACTTGATCGTCGACGTCATTGGACGCTAAATATCTTAATCAAAAGCACCTTCTGAGTTCTTGCCTGCAACCGCGCATAATACCCATTTTCTTGCAGGGCCAATTGAAGATTTATACCCAGGAACTCATATGTAATATCTAACTCTCAAAAGCTTGGTGGGGGAAGTTGTCACAAAACCATTACAATCCTGTTTCCTTTTGCTTTTACATTTAGTCGTTCGCTCGCCTGTATTAGTACTGTTCGTTCCTATAGCCTTTTGCCTAGTGAAGAAGAGTTGGCCGCCCTTAATAGCTAGATACAAAGATAGGCCGGGCATAAATAAAACCCTCAATTGCAGCTGCTCCTAAAAAAAAAGCTTCCTCTCTCTGTCCCTTAATATTTTACTGTGTAGCATTGGCTCTTGTGAAATATATAGATGTCGCCTGATTTCAAGGCAATTTCTATCGCAAAGTGTGAAACTCAAATTGAGATGTGGTTAACATTACCTGTTGGGAATTGCGATTGGGGTAGGACAAATTCACATGTGCATGCACGTCATATGCATGACGAGCCGAAAATAGTGGCTAAATGGGAGTTGAGGTAACCGGTAATGCGGATGGCTCACAGCTACCTAAAAATTTGATCTACTAGCCCCTCATTTAATCCTGGGGCAGGAATTGGGTTAGACCACCCGATGAGCACGGGCATGCATAGAGACAGCCACGAGATTTCATTTTATGTATCTGGTAAAACCCGTACCGAACGTTATACTTAGTGATGCAATACGGGAGTAGTTGCTAAGTGTGACAAACTAGCCTTTCCCTTTCGGCATACGTAGAATGACTGAAATCTTTGCTATTTGAAAAGAAACCCAGGGCAAGAACCTAATCACACACTGCGAGAGTTTTTTTCTATTTTGAATGTCCTTTTTTTGTCTCGTAAATTTAACCAGCCTGGACCCACTATTCTAAATTTTATTACTCCGTACAAAACTAGACAAATAAAACGCCTTATTAAAATTGTATCGCGGGCAGAGTGTAATATTGGCATGATAACCTATCGCACATGCTTATCATAGTGTAGCGTTTCCACAGAAATCATGCGCAGTGTTGTAAGAAAACTTCTTACCGGTATATATGGAAACAAAGTTGCAATCTAATAGCTGTTTGTAACTTCAGGTTTTATAATTTAGTTACCTGTCCTGATATGCTACTCCTTTCACTAAGATCTGTCGAGGCGGCCGACGCGAAAGCAGCCAAGATTTTCAGGGCAGATTTTATGTTAGTCTGTAGCATGAAATCCACTCCTGGAAGAACTGCTGTCGTAGTTCCTTTAAATTTTTTGGAGGACGCTTGGTATTCCGTTAAGATTTTGACGATGCGAGCTGAAAATCTGCTTTCTCGTTGTGATAATACATCTGCAAAACTCCTGCGGGATAGTGTATTGATAATGATGCTGTTTTCATTTGCGAGACTTAAGGCAGCGTGGATAAACCCATTACCTTCGAGCAACGCAGCCATAAGCTTTAAAGGCTCTGGTGGCTGTAACTCTGAGGATGGATCTCGTAGCGGGTCGTCCTGGTCTCGTAGTTCGTCTCTAGATTCATCGATTTTGTAGCCAATGTTGTTTAGGAATATGTCGATGGTTTCAGAGCCGTTAGGCCCTGATACTAGTGATTGTCGGAGCGTATCGGCACTAATACCGCTCAGGAAGGGGTACAGGCTTATTTCTCCATCTGCACGAAGGTTTTTCGCCTCGCCCTGAGTTGCTTGTGCATCTTGGGTTCGTTCAGCAACGTAAGCAATGGTGACGTTCGCGCCTTCTAGAGCGAAAGCTATAGCGGCTGACCTCCCAATCCCACTTTCGCCACCTAAAACTAAAACCTTGCGATCGCGAAGCTTCCTACTCGAACCGATTCTTTTTTTGTAACATTCGTAAATTTTGTGTTCGTCGACAGGAATGTGAGTGCTGAGTCTGGGAAGAATAATACATCCGATATCTCTTCGGCCTAGATGATAATGGACTGCTTGGGGTGCACGTTCGTTGTTGATCTTTACTAAGCTGTCGTTCATTCTCTGAACAAGTGTAACAGTCGACATTGAATCCTCTGTATCCAGTAAGCCGTCGTTTAGGACCGTCCACAACGTCGGGCTCATGTGATCAACAGTTGAAATATTCCAAGCACAAGCTCCAATTATTTCTTTGCGGTAGCTACTTAAAACCTCATTCCCTAGGTGTCTAGTGGCTCCCCTTCCTGCGTCGCAGCAGTCAAGGACAACAAGTGTGTCGCAGTTAGCTTGGTTAACCTTATTGGCGATGCCTTCCCATGGAATATAGGATTTTGGTTCTTTAGTCCTGCTAGATCCTGAACTACGACTTGGAATCCCTAAATTAGCGAGGCCATAAAAGTTTAGTATTTTCTGAGACTTTTGGATAAAAAATACTTTGCAAAATGAAGCTTAACGCCTCCACGAACACCCCCATGCCCGTTATAATACAGTATGCGCAGCTCGTGGCTGTCGTTGTCCTTGACCTCGAAAAAATCTTCTAATTCTTTATCGAGCTCTACTGCACTGTTTTCCGTTGGTATTTGATAGTGCCGAACTGTATAACCCAATCTTTGGAAGGCGTGACTGATTCCTCCTAGGTCAAATTCCAGGTCCAAGTCGCTTTCTTCGAAGCTTAGAAGGAGAACATGGACCGATTCGTATTTTTCCTCCGCATCTGTAGATCATTGACATTAGTTAAGGGTACGTCGCTCTATTGGAAACCTGCCATCTAGTTAAGTCACCCTTAGTGACATCGCCAATGCCAGGCCCAGGATTTGGGTGTATTAATTTACTTTGAGAGCTTCGATCGGGGATGGATGTCCTATATGTAAGCCCGTTATCTAAGGTTAGAAGTGATGTTAAACTCTGGGAAAATCGGGCCAAACTTACGGCTTCTTAGCCTTCTGCGCTAAGTCATTTGACTTTGATTCCGATTGCGCGGGTTCCTTAGGCCTCTTTCCTCGCGCAGCCTGTTTGTTTTTCGACGAACCCATTATATATGCAGAGAGGGAATGATTGTTCCCCCTAAATACCCAATTTTCAAGACCTAACCGGCAAATTCTTTCGAGGGTAGCAGCAGGGTGTGATAAAAATATTGTTACTTTAATATATTAACCCCAGAGGGGAAAATTGGTTGATAACTGTCTTTCGTTGCGGTGAGCTAATGAGTTGGGTATATGCATGGGATAGGAGAAAGAAGATGTTCAGGTGTGGGCTTTTTATATTTAGATGCGATCTCTAGACATTTAGTATTCAAGTTCCCACTTGTTTCGAATTTCTATTTCGTCTGAAGCAATATTTTCTTAGAGTATGAGATCTGGTAAAGCCGAGGGCATGTATGATAATGGAAATCATTTTTTGCGACGATTTTCTTTTATGTTTCAAAGTTTAAGAAGTTTGCACAACCGTATTTGTCTCGTACCCAGGCTCCCCGACAGCGTTGCAACCGTATTCATGATTTCGTAGAATTACCAGCTTTGTGAGTTTGGCCTATGACTTGAGTGTTTCGGAATTCGTGTTGATACTAAAAGCTTCACAACCACATTCCTGCGACAACTTTATGTGCATCTAGAGAGCGCTAAATTTGGTTGTTTCCATGCATTTCAGAAAATTGAATTTCATAAATCGCTTCGGATCTTCGTCTACCATTGCGTCTTTTTAGAATATACGTACTATAGCACGGTACCCGCCACGTTAGTCCTTGAAATTTAGATGGATGTCTTGTCAACGAAGTTTATTCTAAGTGCATAACCCTATGGGTATTCTATTAATATTTGAATAAGCCGGTCCAATATATCGGGATTTGGGCTCGCTCTAGCTAGTACCATAGTGAATTTCACTCTTAAGCTTTTTACGCTTGTCTCGGCGCTTGGCACTTGAAAATCCGGAATTATATGATCCTCAGTTTAAGCTACTGTCGCGGAGCACTACTGAATAGCTTGGCATAAGCTGTGGGGCCAGGGCACAACCAATTAATTCGATATCGATTTACGACAAGGTTCACTTAAGGACTTTCAAAATTTCTATAATCCGACTTTGTGAATTCGAATCCTCCTTCGAACCCCCAAAATTATTCCCACCCGAGTTTTTTTTTTCGCATTGCATTACATTAAATCCAATCCTGGTTTTTTGTCTCTAGCACCCGAAAAAATTTTCCCTGCACCATGCAACATGATTTTACCTTCCAATCACGAATGCCAAAGGCTCCGCATATTCCCCACTAAACAAGTAACTGATATCTACGACCACAGAAAGAGGACAAAAGGGTATCCCGTCCGCTCTGCCTTACTTAAGCCTCTTATCGATCAGCCAGTAGTATAGTGGGTGACCATATGCGAATCCTGATTGTTGTAGATCATCCTTTCTTTTTGGAGTTTTTTTTATATCTTCTGTTGAAAATTTTTTTGCGGGATTTGTTGTATTTTTGGTATGCAACACAAAAATGAGATTGAAGGAGCTTCGAGGGGACTCGGAGGGCTGCACGTAAAGTTGTGTTGGCCTGGTTTACTCTAACTTCTTTCTAGCCCTTTGTCACGTCTGGGAACGAGACCAGTTACTCCTGTTATATCATCATCCAAGATTAAAAATACTTCACGAAGGACACCAAATGGCTTCTGGACAATGTTCGTAAGTATATCCCCGAGGTATATTAAAAGTAACTACACTACAATAAAAACCGTCCCCCAAATCGATCAACAAAATTGCGTCGACAGCCTGATCAGTGACCACCTCGAAGGCCTCAATGTTCCCCTAAATTCGCTAAATCGCATACCAAATTTAATACCTCTTTGTAGTCTTCGGAACATTCTTCGTGCACTTCTTCGTTGTCTTTGGCTTTGGCTTAGTCGTAGTCTTCGGTCTATAAACTGGCGCCTTTGGTGTAGTCTTCACCACCTTCTTCGTCGTAGTTTTATACGGCGCTGGCGCTTTCTTAGTAGTCTTAGTAACCTTCTTTGTTGTAGTCTTGGGTGGTTTAATCACACAAGTCTTATTGGTCGTGTACTTTGGCGGTGGAGGTTTATTGCAACATGTCTTGGTCGCATATTTGGTCACAGTGACTTTGATAGTAACCGAAGTCGTAACCGTCGCCCGTGGAGCATTCACCTGCTTTGTGGTAGTGACAGGCGGAGGGGTGACCCAGACTTTATCAGTGGCATTGACAAAGATTGTTATAATTTCCTCAGTTGTAACCGTCGTGATCACTTTTGTAACGTACGCGGTTTGTGTGAATTTAGTTGTAGCGGTCGAAACAGTCACCACGGTATTTGTGAACACCGTGCTAGTGGTCGGACGCGTATTACCACATGTTGGAGCAGCGTAGGTTTTGCTTTCGAATACTGTGTCACGACGTTCGAAGTCAAGGTTTGAAACGTCGCGGGCGGGGTACTTGCGGTTTGGAATGCAGGGTACAGTTGTGGTCACTTTCTTGGTGGTGATGACTTTCTTTGTGGTTGGTGCGACTGAGCGGGTGATCGTGCGGGTTACAGTGGCGGGTTTTACGGTGATTGTTTCAGTGACACCGACGTCGACGATTGTTTCGAACAATGTCAATGTAGAGGTGGCGGTTGCTGAGATAGTTGAAGTCGATGCTAAGATAATACAGTACCTCTTTAGTTCACCTTCCACCTAAAACTCGGGAGACCTGAGTAACTCACTAGTAGTCCCACTCTCAATAGTACTAAAAATCGTAGACGTAGTATCGGTATATTCCACCGTATTATAAATCGTAAACCCAGGCACCGGCACACTCAACGTAATCCTCGGGAAATAATAATTCACCGTCACCGGCGACCCCTCTTTAATATCCGCATACCGAATATTGTACAAAAACCTAACCGTTTCGGCTGGATTTGCGGGAGACGTGACCGGTGTCACGAGCCCAACGGTTGAAACTACGCCTTCGTAGTCGGTGTAAGTCGCCTGGGCTCGGTAACTATGTCCAAATGCTGATGGGCAGCCTGTATCGAGCGGGATGAGGTTCGACTCGAGGTATGTGTCGTCTGAGAAGTCAATACCGCATTGAGGAGCGCCTGGGACGTAGTTGTAGCCACTGCATTGAGCAGATACAAGAAGAGGTTTGGAAACGGCCGCGAGGGCGAGGAGGGCGAGGCGAAGACTATTCGTCATGATATTCAATTGGAGGTTTGTAGAAATTACAATTGAAACATACAAGTAAACGAGTGTAAAGAATGACCTCGATATACAAAATTCCTTCTTGCGATATCACAACGTTTTCGAGTACCTAACGAGCGACGATACAATAGTAATTATAAACATTTACGTCCCCATATTATCAATCGACCGAGTATTCAGGGACAACAGTATCCTCCAACTTCGCGTTCCGCAACCATAAAAAGAGAAAAATTCCATGCGCCTGCTTTGTATGTAACCATCAATATCCACTATTTCTCTTCAATTGGCTGCGGTTAACGGTTATTCTATGTAGTATAAGGGTTTGTCCCTTTTGGTTTCCCCAGAACCCCAGTTCATGCGGCGAGCCAAGCAATAAGCCAATTTCCCACATATGGAATTTAAGCGAAAACACCCACACCAAAGACCTCTTTCGTTAAGTTTTTCCCGTTGACGATTAATCGATTTGTAAGGGGCGAAGCAAACTGTGGAGCAGAGACAGCACTTTATACTCGATTGGTTAGTATATATGTAGCCGTGTGCATGCATGCACGCCCTAGGAGAAATGCACTTATGTCTTGTCGACATGTCTTAGACAGCGCCGGAATTCGGTGTTGCCGTAGCTCGGATGCCGGTTCAAAATGAGAGCCTCCTCGAGCTTGGCGATATCGATATGAGATATGAAATATGCAAGATAATTATCGATAATATGAGAATTGCCAATCTCGTGACCAAATTGTAGGTGCAGAATATGCCTTGCAATCGACCTAATTTCAGCCCACGGGCCTAGCGCGGAGTAAAATCTAGAAGTAGAATATTAGTACCTTGACCCACTTGGTGTATTTTAAGCTTAAATAGGTAGGGAAAACAACGTCTACCTACTGGGATAAAAGAACCCATATCATGCAGCTACCTCGATAGAATCAACTACTATTCATATGCGTGTCCCAGAATCGCCCCCAAAGGCGATATACAATCCAGCTTCACATCATCAAAAAGTCCATCAGATACATAGACATCGCAAGCAGCCCCAATAGCGGCACAGGCACCTCAGCCGTTTTGTTGGCGCCAGAAGGTTCCGGAGGAATGGTAATAATAATCATTGGATAGAGCGCTGAAAAGTATGTATCGCCGCTTGGCTCAGTTTGAAAGAGTTCTAGCGCTTCGACGGCATCAACCCCGGCGCCACTAGAGCGTCTTCTGTCGAGTCCGAAAGATAATTCTGGTAGGATCGAAACACTGCGGTCGGTGACTATATTTTCTGGGCTAGAGGATTGGCAATATTCGATACTGGAGGAAGCAGATTGTTGGGGGGTTAATAATGGTTGATGAAAAGTAAGGAGAGCAGCCACTGGGAAAGTATTTAAGGATATCATGGTCTTGGAAAATAAAATGCTACTTGGATGTTCGGGGTATGTTATGGCGGGGCGTAGGGCTACACATCCGAAAAAATATTTGAAAGAGGGGATATATAGAATTGAATGAATGGATGAAGTAGAGATATTCATATTGTTCCTGACCAAATGCATTCAAGTGTGGTTCTTGCGTCAGCATCCTGAGGTGCCAGATCGATGGGTCCCACATGTCAAACCACGATAGCTAGTAATTATCGCCACGCCCCGCTCATAGCCCCCACGCAACAAGGGTCACAACATAAACATGAGCAAGTTTGCGCCAGTTTTACCGAATCACAGAATCGCAGGAACAACTTCCAACTTTTTTGTTTCAATTCTTGACAAAAAGAATGCAAATAGACGATTCATTTCCATGCTTGCGATGCTTTTAATGATTGTTATTCTAGGCATGCCGCTGAGAGCCTGACAAATCACAGTAACTACGGTAGAGATGTCGCAGTTTAGACTATATCGAGAAGCTGTGTTAGTACCCTTCTGATAGCAGTCTTCACGACAAAATCGAGGTCACTTACGTTCGTCACATGCCCACCAAACGTCGTTATACTTTTTCAAGCATTTGTTATACACAGCAACCCCAGGCGGTCTTAACTCCTATCTCCCAACCTTTTCTCAATCTTGCCTGCCTCACGCTCTCTCACAGCCCTCACTTCTTCCCGGCTGGCGTCAAAACTGACACTCGCTTGGTTGAATGGATTCTCCTCGCTCTTCTCAAACTCCTTGCGAATCCTGTCTTTGACTTGATTCTGCCTGAGACCATCCCATTCTCCATCAGCCTTTCCTTCTGCCATTCTGCGTTCTTCATATGCTGCGTATGCGGCTTTGAAACGACGTTCGGGATGACGGTCGATAGCAGCGGAGGTAGCGGCGCCAGATGTAAGCGAGAGGGCGTCGAGTGCATTATCGATACCAGAGGCATTAAGAGCGGCGGATTTCGAGGACTCAGGGCTGTCGAAACTCGAAAGAGCAGCATCGAGACCACGGGAGGTAGGTGCAGCCTTTCCTTTAGCACCGGCTTTAGGATTCGTCTTTGCGGTCTTCAAAGCGGCGGTTTCTTCGGCGAGTTCGGCATCTCGGGCAGCTTTTTTGGCGGCGGCTTCACGCTTTTTGGCTTCGGCTGCTTGTCTATCATTTATGCCAGTATATTAAAAACTTATTCCGTGAGGCCCTGGAGCATGATATAGACAGGGTAATGAACATACTTCTTCGAACTATCCTTCGCACCATCAGCCCATTCAGCATCTTCCTTGGCAGCTTTGACGGCATCGGCTTTGGCCTGCTTTCCAGCGGCAGCCTCAGCTTTGCGGGCATTGCCCGCAGCCTTCTTGGAGTTTTCTGCTTTTGGCTTGCCCATGGTTGTGAAGTTGTACTAGTAGGTATACCTTTGACGATTCGATGATGTTGTAAAATTTATAAAAGAGTGGAACGGACAGAGCCCGGTTTGGCGGGGTTGTGAGTCTTTTCATGTGAATCACGTGATTGGATTTTGTGAACCCAACACATATCTGTTGTTGCATTTTTGGCAACACACAATCGAGGGGACAACGTTGGGCAACGAGGCTGGAACAAATGGGTCCCAGGCTTGGAACATTGATGCATGATGCGCTGGGAATCTATTCTCCCGGGGCTAGGGAAGTAGTAAGCGAGGCTGCCCAAAAGGATCCCCGCACCAAAACATCGAAATTAAATAGCGCGGGCACCTCAAAAAATCTTTATGTGAGGTACTTCGGACTCTAGAGCTCTAGGACGACATATTTATATGCAATACCAAATCGTTAGCCCAAATAGTCACCAGCCAATGAAAGCAGGAACAAAGAAGCTGAGGTCGTTGGCAGCTGGTAAGTGTTTGCCTAGGCTCCCAAACCCCTTCACGGTACGGCCATCTACTGCGCCTCTTGGCCTAGTGGGCGCGCTGAAGGCTCCATCGTAACCCAAGGCTAACGGTTAACGCTGTAACGGTCCAAAGGCTCACGGGGACGGGACTCTCGAGTAACTGCGCCTAGAACAAGACTAAGATTTTCTAATATGTCGAAGAAAAGGCGGCATGGCGAATTATGCGACCGGGATGTTCCTGGCGAGTCATCGGCGACGGCCTCGTCACACCTGCGGTATACAATCGGTTGGATCTGCGCCCTCCCTATCGAAATGGCAGCGGCCCGCCTCATGTTAGATGAGGTTCATCCAGATAACGTGCCAATTCAATCCGGGGATCACAACGGGTATATTTTCGGATCGATCCGAGAACATTGCATCGTTATTGCGTGTCTGCCCTCAGGGGTTTACGGAACCACACCGGCAGTGCATGTGGTTACGCAGATGCGATTAAACTTCCCGTCAATTCGATTTTATTTGGTGGTAGGAATTGGGGGCGGAGTGCCTCTGAGTGCCGATATTAGACTAGGGGATGTTGTAGTTGGGATACCAACGGGGAAGTTTCCCGGCGTAGTACAATACGATCGCGGAAAAACTACTGCCGGTGGCAAGTTTGAACAGACTGGTGTTCTGAATAGGCCACATAGAGAGCTCCTACATATCATATCCAAATTACGAGCAAACCATTTTGTGAGTATTAGTCATAGCAGGGCTCATTGATGTATTTCACGCTACATTGATCAATTGGCGATAAATTGTTTACTGCCTGTGGTATCGCATCTAATATGCTATGCAATACGTTAATATCGGCTGATATATAGTATCCAGGCTGCCAAACCCCGACGCTCCTAGCAGACGCCTTCCAAAAACTACCGCCCGGTATAACCACATTCGCTCGTCCCGAAGAAGAAGATATATTGTTCGAAGCTGAATACAATCACGCCGGCGGATATTCATGCAATAAGTGTGATGGAAACAGAGCAGTCATCCGACGCGCCAGAAATAGCCAAGACCCTGCTGTTCATTACGGTTTAATAGCGTCAGGCAACCAAGTTATAAAAGACGCGGCGACCCGCGATTTGATAGCCCAGGAAATAGACGCTTATTGTTTCGAGATGGAAGCAGCTGGCCTTGCAGATGTAGTTGAATGCCTAGCAATACGTGGGATTTGCGATTATTGCGATTCCCATAAAAATAAGCAGTGGCAGGGGTATGCGGCGGCTACAGCAGCTGCATACGCTAAAGAACTACTTTTAACCATCCCTGCGCCCGCCGTTGAAACCCCACATAGGAAGCGACATGTTCTAAAGCTAGAGGAGCTACCCTGCGACTCAAATTCTAAAATTTCCCCTGGTGCGTATTCTCCAATCCATTGTGAAATATAAGTAGTTGAGCTTTGATTAACCACTAACGCTCATGTGCTGGCTAAAGAAATTGAGAAGCGGCGCATCTTACGATCACTAAGCTTTTCGGATATGGACTTTCGCCAAAACAATATCTCATTAGCCCATAGAAATACCTGCGACTGGATCTTCAAGACAGATAAATTTCGAAAGTGGCTCCAGCGAGAAACCGTTGATATAGAAGCTTTTAATGGAGTTCTATGGATCAAAGGGAAACCCGGGGCAGGAAAATCGACCTTGATGAAACATATTCTCCTCTTTTATCGCAAATCCTTCCCAGATCATACTATTGCAGCATACTTCTTCCACGCCCGAGGCACTTCGCTAGAAAAAACACGCCAAGGCATGCTCCGCTCCTTACTATACCAGTTGCTAGATCAAGACGCAAAGGCCTACAATTCTTTTGTCCCATATTTCATCGATAAGGAGAAGAAACACGGAGATTCTTGGAAGTGGCACGAAGGAGAGCTAGAAAGGTTTTTGATAGAATTAATACCTTCCCTAGATCGACCAGTGCTCCTCTTGACGGATGCCTTGGATGAATGTGATGAATCAGAAGTGCGGAAGGTCGTTGGGTTTCTCGAGGTACTGGGCTCGGTTGCAGTCAGTACTTCTAAGGATTTTCAACTGCTGAGAATCTGCTTATCAAGTCGACACTACCCGACTATTGGTATGATAAAAATGCTTGAACTCATTGTGGAAGAAAGGCTGGAGCATGCAAAGGATATCGCCATCTACATCAAGGACAAGCTCATGTTGAAGGGTCCGAATGGAGACATCGAATCTGAGCTCCGCCAAAAATCAGCAGGGGTTTTCATGTGGGTCGTCCTTGTGGTGGAAATGCTAAACCAAGCGTATGAAAACGGCAACATTCACGCCGTGCGGACGAAACTTCAGGAAATACCTAGTGATCTCGACGAAGTTTTCCGTATGCTAATAGAAAAGGACGACAATAAACCTCGGACCATCCTTATACTCCTGCTTATGCTCTTCACTAAGAGGCAGTTAAGCCCAAGTGAGATCTACTACGCTACTCTGGCCGGTTTGGAGCCAGATAGTCTCGGCCCACGAGATAGTCTCGTGGTAACCGACCAATTGATCAAACGGTTTATCATCAGTAGTTCGAGAGGCCTCATCGAGGTGGCGCTCGGAAAGCCTCCGTCCATTCAATTTATCCATGAGACAGTAAATGATTTTTTAATACGAAATAAGAGGCTTCAGACCGTCGATTCAGCGCTTTCACTGGATACTAATGGCGTCAGTCATGGAAGAATCGCCCTCTCCTGCTTGTCATATATTGGGATGGAGGACCTTTTAGCCGAAGCTCTCAAAAGGCGGAGCGGATTGGCAGAACGGCATTTTGATGAAAAGTATCCGTTCCTGGATTACGCTGCATCCAATATTTTTTACCATGCGGAAAACGCGGCCCAATCATGGCAGGAGACCTTTATTGAGAGGCTGCAAAACAACTCTCGAATCGTTAAACTACTAAATTTGAGGTACAACATCTTCTCTTGCGGCATTCATCCTAGGATAAAGAAAAAGATCCGGTTCACATGCAGCAAACTAGGTGCAGGATTACTCTATACGCTGGCCTTACATCACTGTCCCAAACTGATTCGGATACTGCTACGGGATCCGAGTACCGATATTAACGTAATTAACGCTCGGGGAGGCCGCTACGGGACCCCATTACTAGCCGCCGTAGCAGCCACCGCCTATCGCGAAGATACAAACCGAGAGACCATTCAGCTGCTACTAGATGCTGACGCCGATGTTAACGCCAATGGTGGTGTTTTCCCGCATGTGTTACAGGCCGCTATCATCCCCGACCACTGGACTAGTCATAGTCCGCCCGCTAAATCCGCCGCAATTATTTCCATGTTAATCAGGGCGGGTGCCAATGTCAACGCTAGAGGTGGCTTTTTCGGCAATGCACTGCAGACGGCTGCGGCAATAGGGTCGCACTACGATACTAGTGAAATCATTCGAGTGCTACTTCATGCCGAAGCCAATGTCAATGCTCTAGGCGGCTGCTTCGGCCACGCCCTACAGGCGGCAGCAGCAGTAGTAGTACTCATACATGACAAGTATTCAAACACAAGCCTTGACACCTTCATCATAGAGTTGCTCCTTCATTTTAAGGCTGACGTCAATGCTCGGGGCGGCGTTTTCGGTACCGCACTACAAGCGGCTTTTGCGGGCATAGAGATTGCAGGCATGGCGCGAGACAAGGTTTTTGCGCCTATCCCAAATTCAATGCTTTTAATAGGTGCCGCTAGCGGGAGGTACGGCTGGGGGCTACAATTACCCATCGCTACTAGGGAATCTTTGAACACACTGCGACTAATACACGAAAGTGAACCCTCGGAGCTCGAGCCCCTCGAGTGGAACTGGTCATACAATATGTGGCAAGTTGCTGAAATCCTTCTAGCTGCTGGCGCCGACGTCAATGCCCAAGGCGGGCGTTATGGTAACGTCTTGCAGGCAGCCGCTATTGGTACAGCGACTGGAGCAACTCCAATAGGCCACCGGATTGTTGCCAAGTTGCTGAAGGCTAAAGTCGATGTCAATGCTCGCGGTGGCCCATATGGCAATGCTTTGCAAGCTGTAATCTGCAATTGCACTAGGTATACTTCCAGCGTTGTCCGGACCCTCTTAGAACATGGTGCAGACGTTGATGCGCCGGGCACCCACAGGAATGCAGTGGATGCTGCTTTCGCAGTTGGCTGTAAATGGGTACAAAAGCGCGAGAAGGAAAATCTCTTTGGTGCTTTAGAAGCCCTAAGGATCCTCCGCTGCTTTGACGTAGCCGGCGCAGCTGAGGCCTGGTCAAACCTAGACAAATATCGCCGTTGGGCCCATTCCAGTGCTGAAACCTATAATATGGGTAAGCGCGACCCCCCTCCGAGTTATGAATCATATCGAACTCTATTTCCGGACTTAGGGCAGGCACACGAGAGTGAGATAGAGCTAGAATTGGCCGAAAACGGTAGACACTTCACCGGACACCACCCAAAGTTTAGGATAGATTTTACTAGCTATGATGTAGCATATATTGGGAATCCTATGATGACTGATGAAAGAGAATTTATCGATGGCGAGATAGAACTCATGGAGTCCGAGATGGAACATCTCGAGGATCAGGCGCTCGTCCACAGTCGGGGGGGTCTGGGTACGAGACAAGCGCTCGTCGAAAATGAGATTGAATTTCTCCAGCTGGGGATAGAACTTTTAGGGGATGAGACAGAGTTCACTGACGACGAAAGAACATTTTCCGAGCGCGAGGTGGAGCTTATTAGCGAGATGGGACTCATTAGCGAGGTGGAACTTTCTGATTCCGAGATGGAATTCTTAGGGAATGGGGTAGAGACATAGATTTAATATGGCACACAATTAAAGTGCACTATGGAGCACGTTGTTAGAAGGGGAAAAAAACGCAGGGCCCTAAGGAAAACTAGCCATCCCCCCCCCCCCCCCCCCCCAAGCTGCAACAAGGTAAAGGTAGTTACATTCAACTCCCGACTTGCAGTCGGGGACATTAATATTAAAATATCTATGAAATTATTAATTCAGTCAGATGAATTATAAAATTATATATACTTCTAGAACTGTTTAGAATAGTTCCCCTTCCCCTCCGCCAATAAGACAAAGGTAGTTAAATACCACCAATTTTCAGTCGGGGATTTTTCTTTTTTCTTTTTCTTTTTTTTTTTAAAAAAAAAAATAGACTACTAGCTCCGAGAACGTCATCGTTAAATAGCACTATGAGGATGAGCTAATATTTTAGTAGTTAGCATTAACATTAGAAGTAGCAGTAGCTGGCCGATCTGCAGACGACGGCCGGGTGTGCACGGGCGAGCTCCGCGGCCGGAAGATGAAGTCTTCCTGGTCTCGTGGCACCAGCCACACCCAAGTTCAAGTTTTCCCGAAGCTGGGGCCTTGCAGTAACAGGTTACATTTACCTTTTATGTTATATGCGAGATCTCCTTGTTGTCGAAGATACCCTTATATAGGCATTATTACAAGCTACTCTAGTTAGCTTATCTGGTGTTGAGACCGCAAGCTACTCTTGGTTCTGAGTCTGGGCTCCTCCCACGTTCATGATTTCAAACTTTGTCCAAAGTGAAGCTGGTCGGGTCTGGTTTATGAGACAAAATTTTGTTGTAAATCAGATTCACGGATCGAAACAAAGAGCCCGAGGATCAGAGGATCTATGCACTTGTGTCATTTTAGCCGACGCCTGTGTTGTGAGCGCCTAGATTCGAGGCTAACCCCAATCCACAACCCCCCCCCCAAAATCGAAGGCCATTGCATAGCATTGACCTATCATCGGCACAGAGATGGACCGACAGAACAAGCACATCACTCATCCGATATGGTGTAGTGGTTAACATCGTCCGCTTTCAATAACTGGCTTCATAACTGGTTAAGATGGTCCGGACAGCCCCGGGTTCGATTCCCGGTATCGGAAGACAATTGGAATTCCAGTATGATGAGATATTTTTTTGGAGTTTTGGAAGTTTGAAGTTTTGAAAGGAAAAGATAAATGTTATTCTTTTTGAGAGCCATTCCGCTTGCTGCCAGTCATCATTGCTACTATCGTTCGGCGGCTAGTCTTGCGGCGTGATCAGTTAAGAGTCATTGTGCCAATATATAGTCAACTAAACGGGGAATAGACGCAAATAGAAAATTAATCGACCATTTGAATCTTTAAGCGATACATACATCACTTCCAGCTGTTTTTAGAAATCCAGGCCGCCGAAATTGTTTTAGACGGACGCCCTAGTAAAACTGTCCGAAGAATACTCAAGAGGAATTTGTGTATGTAAATTTGCAACATATTCCAACGCATAACTGCGTCATAAAGCGGACCCGACCTCGAGACCGGGACTACCTCGTAATATTTCCTTGCTGAAAGTTACAAATCAGTTCATTGCTAGGTACCTAGATAATCATTAGGTATCTATTCGGGAGCAAGCAACTGCGAGGGCGGGCGCGAGGAAACCAAATGCTATAGCCCAAACTTTTTCATACAGATTTCGTAGTCATGTCATGTGACAACTTCAATGCTCAAAACCGGCCGAGTGGGCCGAGCCCACCGATTCTTCAGGCCAGAAACCTGGTGCCTCTCGTAGCCATAGTGCCCGTGGACCAGCCCACCGATTTTTACTAATTTATAACATCAAAATCGTCATGTGACCTGCCTTGATCTACTATGCATATCAAACCGCGTGGCTATCCTAGCAAACAAAAATCTAGCTCACGGGGGTCGAACCTGTCGTCATTTCAGCCATTTCTACTGTCAAAATAGTCATGTGACCCCCTCCCCCAAACCAATAGTACCCAAGGTCATATGATTCTTTTGACGGTCAGAACCCCATGCTGGGAGTCGAACTCATGGGCTTTACGCTAACAAATAAAAAAACTAGCTCGCGGGGGTCGAACCTGTCGTCATCTGGGCCGTTTCTACTGCCAAAACAGTCATGTGACCGACCCCCTCACCCCCCCAAACTAACAATACCCAAGGTCATGTGACTCTTTTAACAGTCAAAACCCCATGCCGGGAGTCGAACTCGTGGCGTGGTGTACCCCCTAAGTACCTAGGCCCCCTATGACGTCGGCGCCTGGTTTTATCACTCCAAAATAGTCAGGTGACTTAGGATCAACCTTCTTTTCTCCCATATTGGAGGACCGCACTCACACCCAGAACCACGTGGTTTTTAAGAATCAATCAACCGGCGGAATCTCGTAACTTCCATCGATTTATGCCATCAAAACGGTCATGTGACCAGTCCTAACCTGGCCTTCCATTCCACTTCGTATCAGAAACTTATCATCTTCAACTTCAACCCACATGACAACCCGGCCGAGCCGGATAAAACTATCAATCATCGCCAATACGAATGCGGGGGTCGAACCCGTCGAGGACTCGGCCGTTTTGACCGTCAAAGTGGTCATGTGACAAGAAGTCTCCCCAGCGTCCCTTATTAACAACCAAATCCCGGCCGAGACACCAATCTTCATCCCAAACGTCGGGAGCCCACCCAGTCGGCCTCGAAACCGACCAGCCTACCCTCTACCATTGTGAAGAAATGCCGGGGTCGAACCCGCAGTCCACTTTTTACGGTCAAATTAATCATGTGACCGACCTCCTATAGCACCACCAAGTGTCATGTGACCATTTTGGCGGTCAAAACTTACACTTTTTTACATCTTTTTTACGTCTTTTTCCTCAGAATGTGTTAGTTCCATAGTATAGGCCGACACCAATGGACAATTATTTCTCATATGAGAAATAATTTTGCCTGCCAGACTTGACTTAGTTGAAGAAATGGCCATTCTAGACGCCAAAATAGTCACGTGATTTACTTCATAC
The DNA here is from genome assembly GCA_036872735.1 of Orbilia javanica. Lineage (NCBI taxonomy): Eukaryota > Fungi > Ascomycota > Orbiliomycetes > Orbiliales > Orbiliaceae > Orbilia > Orbilia javanica. The sequence goes on from JAVHNR010000005.1 coordinate 485,894, forward strand.
CCCCATCCACCGCCCTATCCCCACCTCAAAGCACATATATTACAAGACACCCCCTCTACAAAAAAAAAAAAAACATCCAAATCTACACCCCCCACTCAAAACCTATCAATCCTATCAAAAACATGCGCATACCCCTCCCCCACCCCCGCAGGCACAAACCCAACAACCCTACTCTCCGGATCCGCCCACAGCACCGTCGTGCACCAAATAAACCAAAGCGTAGTATACCCAACCCCCACCACCCACCTAACCTTACTCTTCCCAACTTCCTCGGGCGTATTAGAAACCCCCAGCGCCCAGAATACAACCTCTTCTATAGCTATAACAAAAGCCTGGGAGATGAAGAAGTAGAATGTATAATACCACGGTGGACCTTCGGTTGGTGGGTTATAATTATCCATTCCGAAGATTATGAAGTATGATCCCGCGGCGTGGATGAACCCTGAAACCGCAAAAGCGGAGAATAACAGGAAGAACCGACGGAGGAGTTGGATAGGCTGCGGTAGCGACTTTGGATCAGTCCCGAATACCAATGCTGCGATTTTATCCCCGGGTACTTGTATACACTAACATATCCTCACATTAGCAAATACCCTCCTAATTGATATAAACCAAAAGACAAAGACACAAACCTTTCTAATAGACTGATGCCAAACCCTCCCCCACACAGACCTAACACTCCAACAATCCCCCAACCCCCCAAACATCCTATACCACCTCGCAGGATCACTCCACTCCCCCCCACCGATCCCAAACCCCACAAACACAATCTTCAAATACGAAGACACCAACATCGTAAACGCAATATTCCTAACCCCCCAAGCAGCACTCACAGCCGCCATCTGAACCACCAAATTCTTCCCAACCAATGCATATAAAAACAAATACCTCGCAGCAAGTTCCTCATCCCTTAACAACCGGGCGAAAAACCCACAAATAGCACCAGCCGTCAGCCACGATAGATGAGAAATAACTATCGTAACCGCAGTTTCTCGCACACATTCCCCCCGTGACCTCGCGAACCTCGTCTTCGGTAACCCCGACACCTGAAAATTCCACCCAACCCCACGTAACGCCGTAACCAACGACAATGACCACTTAAACCTCCCCCAAAACCCTCCATCCTCAGGATACCCCACCCGTTCATAACCACCCTTTCCATCACCATCCTTACCACTCCCCTCCACCCATCTTACTTTATAAAAATACTCAGGTGTATCATACCCATAAGCATACAAATAATGTGCAAACGCAAACGCAAAGCTAGCATAAAGCGTCCCGAGCTTAAACGCCTCCTGCACAGCTTCATTATCTGACGCCGAGAACTTCGGCGGCCAAAACAGCGCTCGAAGGAATAATACCGCTGGGATCGGGTATAGACATTGTCGGATGAATGAACTCGATGGGAGGGATAGGATTGTGAGCGTGAGGAGTGGTGTGGTTAGACACGCCAGTTGGAGGGTGTTAGGAGCCATTGGGAGGCGTCTGGATGAGCTCCTAACATTAATGTTCCGGTAGAATTGGGCAATTGAGTTGAGAGGACGTGAAGGGTTTAAAGATCTCGAGACCTAAAAGTAAGCAAGCCGATTAGTAAACTAAATTAAAATTAATAAGCTTCGGCAGTTCCGGTTAGCACTAGCCTTCTTTCCCTCAGAAAATAATAATAATACACGTAACCAGAAAAGTACCTGCCAATGAGGCTGAAAAATCACGAAAGGTAAGGGCTGAATCCAACGGGAACACAAAACGCAGATCTTAATCTAATCGATCGGGAAATGGGTCAAGAAACCCCTGTAACCAGGGGACACAAGCGAGGACTTGCCTAGTAGGGAACTTGATCCTGGTAACCGAGTTATGGTTCCAGCCACCCGCAGCCTCTCGATCGCAACGGGGTTACACGCTGTATTTTGCAACAGACAACACGGTGCTGACTATGGATTCTAGAGAAAGAAAGAAAGAAAGAAAGGCGCTACCAAACCGGATCGTACATGTTCCTAAACAGACAATTGATATCGCAGCAGGTCGCCCATCGGTAAAAATGATTGAGTAGTTCCCGACGAAAGTCCTCGGGTTCCAGTTCGACGATTTCAATACCGCTATGATCATTCCCTTCCTCTTCCTCCTCTTCCTCCCCTTCACTCTCGTCTTCCTTTTCATCTTCATCTCCATCCTCACTTTTGATCTTATAATCATCTCCCCCACCTCCAAACATCCACCCAATATCATACTTGATAAGAGTAGACTCAAAATAAAATTCCATCTCGGACATCTGAGCCTCGAAGGGAAGCTCCAACAACCTTTTGACGCCGTCTAGCCCTAACTGCGTCATGAGCATCTTGGGTATCCCGACTTTCGCAACTATTTACAAATACCACCTCTTATGTTAGCCATTTCTCCGATTTCCTTTGTTTGTATACCAAACGATCTAAAGAGGGATGGATCAAAAAGGGACTTACATCGGTCCATCCAAAAAAGGAAAAGTGTCTTATCGTCTTCTTTTGGATATACCAAACCCCTTTCATACCTCTTCTGCAAACGTTTAGCACAAATCCCTGCGATCTCCCATAACTTCATACTAAGAATCTTTTTAAACGTATCAAACCCCCCCAACCGACAATTCCTGTGCTTCCTCATCGAAAAACAATGGAAACGCCAAAGATATATCGACGATCTGACCCAACAATCGCGGGTGTATTCGATATCGCTGCTCGCTTCGACCAGTAGCCATAGTGCACAGATTGCATCTTCCATTTCTTCGACGATTTTGCGGGTTTTCGGTTCGGTGTTGTCGGTTGGTTGGTTCTGTGGTTCCTCTTTTTCTTTTTCATCTTCTTGTTCGTTTGGGGTTTTTGGTGCTTTATTTTGTCCTGGCGGCCGGGTTCTCATGGTTTTATATTCTTCGTAGAAGGTTTCGATGTACCATTCTATTATCCGACGGGTGGGTGATATTTCTGGAATCCGTATGTTCATGCAGTCACGGAAGACTTCTTTCAACTCAACATTATCCATTTCTTCGAATCCATCAAACTAAAAGCCCACCGACAATAATCAGCCACATACACAAACAAAACCAAAAGGAGATATTTAAACAAACAAACCTCCCCATCCTTCTTAATCCTCCTCAACCGCGACAAAGACACTAGTTCCGCCGAAAACCGCTCTCCGGTCTCCCGCTCAAAGACTTGTTGTTCTATTATCTCCCACAGATCCAATGTTCTGATCGTACGGAATGCTGTGCAAGTGTTGATTAGGGATCTGAGATCGCGTACGGAGGCTAGGTCGGCCAGGAGGAGGAATTTTATGTCCAGGGGGAGGTTTGAGAGGGTGGGTTTATGGGAGGGGGTGAGCATTTTGATTGATTTTTGGTGGTTTGGTGTATGGCTTTGTAGTGTGGTTGTTGGGGGTAGGGAGTGCGGTGGTTTGGGAAGTTGTCGGTTGGGAAGTAAAAGAGATGGAGGTGAAAGTATTGAGAGAGGGAAAGTCGACTCGATTGCTTTGTATGTATGGTATGGATAGAGCTCCAGGGAGTAGTAGTACTCGAATGACGATGTAGTTATTCCTAAGGAAAGATATGCTTTCGCAATTACCATGAACGGGTATGCTATATAGCTTTGAAGATGGATAAAGTACAGTAAAATACTATCGTCGTATGTAGGCACTTAAGTTGTTCATCAGTAATTTTTATGAATTTGGGTGGTAGAGATCGATGATCGGCTCGGGTGCAACATCGTTTTTATTTTTTTTGGAGGGATCGGTCTGGCCTCGTGGCGTGGATGAAACATTGATTTGGGTGTATGGTACGTGCTAGCCTCGTAGTATACGACGCTTTAGGAGAAACGTGGTATGTGATATGCTGGGAAACAGACGATATTATTTAATTGAACAATCCAGACGAATTATCAGTATATGGGGATATGATATTTGAAGTTCACCCATAGTAAACGGACAATGGTTTATGAACGGATGGAAAAACTTGGATTACTACGAGGCTAAACTTGGATTATGTTAAATGGCAGTCTATGTAGATTTAATACAGCTGTAGTTAAATTTGGTAGGCTAGCAGCCATGTGATTCTGCTGTACACATACTAGTAGTATATCTGCCTGTACAGACGTCACAGAGAACACTAGCAGCGGCACTGCGGATATACACAAAATTAAAGGCGGGATATTTGAACTGGGTGGGATATAAAGCAGTAATCTGTTAAGGTATAATGGTGCTATTACACTTAACAGACTTGCAGGGAGAGAAATATATTGAAATACTTTATGAACTCCCAATCGTAGCTCCATCACCCGACAACTGCCCAAATATCGGTCCGATATTTCGAAGAACCCCAGGCGAATGCTTATACCCGCTGCTACTACCCACATCATGCGTCCCATGGAACCCCACAATCGCCCACCCAGCAGGTGCAGCAACCGTCAGCTCCAAATCCTCATCCCTCTGCTCAAGCTCCCCGTCCCCGGATACCTGCCTCCCCTCCGATGTCACAAAGCAAATATCTCCAATAATAAGATCCCCACGTTGACCGTACCTCGAAGTCTTGACTTTATACCCGGTGAGGTACTCGCCGGGGTTAAACGTGAAATCTATAATACGCTCTGCGTGGCCGTGGCGGGGTTCCGCTGGTGGGAGATCTTGTTTGGGAGATCTTAGGTGGCTTCGTTCGAATTTTGGGAGATGGAGGGCTTCGGCTATGCCGCATACGCCGTCTTCGCAGTCGTAGGAGTAGTCGGTGAAGTGCATTTTGAGACTGAGGAGTTCATTCAGTGGGAATGGTTCGCCTGGGAGGTCGTTTAGTTCGTTGAAGCGCCGTTGGTCTTTTTCGCAAGGTTCTCCGGGACTACAGTGGCCGACTACGTGGAGTACGGGGGATGTTTCAAACGCGGGGTCGGGGAATCTATGGTTGGAGTTCAGAGTTAGTATTAATATAGTTTCTTTGAAATATAGCTGCTAGTGTAATGCAAATACTTGGGAACTAACGTCTTTTTGGTAGGCTCGAGGGCTAGATCGATGTCCAACGAGGCGAGGACGTTCCTGAGCTCGTCCTTCCCGATGGACTTTAAGATGGTCTTCAATGTATCTCGCTGGTCATTGGAAGGTACCTCTACCTTATTCTGAGGTTTCAAGGTATTATCATGGTTAGAGGTTTGGTTCTCCTCCCCCTCTTTCGTCTCTCTTTCATTCTCCTCCCTTTCTCTCTCTCTCCTCCTCACTTCTCTCTCTCTTTCCCTCTCGTCTCTCTCTCTATTTTCCCTTTCTCTGGTTCTCCTTTCAGCTGCTCTCCTTTCCTTCGCAGCCTCCTCATTCGCCCTCCTCTCATACGTTCCCAACCAACCTTTAACATCGTCCACACTAGCCCTCGCAATGGATAATTGACTCCCCACCTTCTCCCTCAAAATCATCGCTCTTATATCGCTCCTGGCCCTAAATATCAAAAACGCCTTCTCAAAGAAGGTAAACGCATCCCGATTCCCAACGCCACTCGCAAACCAAACAGTCATCTCCATCCCCCCCGCCGCATCTAAAAACTCCTTGACCGACATATCACCCTGCGATAACGCGAAATAATCCGACAAAATTTTTATGTGCCATCGTTTCCCCAGGGCTACGTCACTGAATGAGCTCTGGAAGGTACTCCAGGAGTTCTTTTCGATCAGGACCGCGCCGTTGGTTATCCACCATTGGTAGAGGTCGTTTGTGTCGGGCGTTTGGGCGATCGAGTCGCCGGCGATTGCTATTCTTTTGTGGTCTGGTAGTCGGTTGGGGAAGTTGTCGAAGGAGTGGTTGCAGCGTCCAAACCAGTTTGAGATGACGGGGACCGTGAGGGGGCCTCGGAAGGGGGGGATTCTGACTGGTTGGTGGGCTGGCGGGGGTGTATTTCGGTCTGACGTTTTTAGTATTTTCGTTTTTTTAGGGATTATTTATATGATAGGTGTGTATCTTTTTGAGATATGATATATAAAAGTTAGAGGTATGGGGGTATGTAGGCTTCCTTTTAAATTTTGGGGAGGATAGAGAAGGATCCGGGTGCTTTCGTTGTATGGAGGATTCGAACGGTTCCTACTGAGAAGGATACGACAGATGATCCGAGGAGGGCATTTTATACCTCAAACATCACCTCTTCCTTATCCCTCTTTTCTTTGTCTTCTTTCTTCTTCTTTCTTTTTTCCCTCTAGGAATCACAAGAGATCCTGATACAGAAACCTACAATACATCCCAAGCAGGATAGACCACATGTGCGCAACCACTGCAGCAAAACGACCTCATCAACCAGCCGATTGGGTATCATGCATGTAATCTATGCAACGTACACTTCAACAGACTCACTTTATTTACCCTCTTTTTTTGAGGTCTACACCATGCCACAGCTGTGCATGTGTGACAGTCGATTGATATATTGGAACGGCCAATGATTGGTTTTGTGTTGACGTTGCAGTTTTCGAGATTCTGAGATTGGCGTTGGTGGTGGTTGATTGGTCAATTGGAGACTACATGCTACATAGCTTCGATGGTAGACGTCAGACGTATGCGCGCGAAAGGCACGGCGGTTGATTATACTAGACTGGATTAGTAGTAATAATAATCGTCCGATGTCCGATGTTAACATTTATCCCCGAAGGTAGTCCGTAAGTACATCCATGTTACGATAATTATATAATTATAAATAAATAATCTAGAACATGCAACGGGAGGGTACGTTTTTCCGCGGAAGCGTGAGGTTGAGTGGGCGTGAGTCAGTTGGAATGGGAGTGGTATTATCTAATGGAAACGACGATGTGGTACTTTCTTTTGTGGTACTTGTCGGGGAGTTTTTTTTGACTTTGGGTGTATACTAGACTAGACTGGTGTTTTCGCTTACAAAAGGGTGGAAGGATACTGGTTGGTTGGTGTATTTAAGGTTGGTGGTCGTCGCTGGGGATGCAACAGAGGGTGTATAATAGATACATATAGAGTCTGTAGCTATAAATTCTCAATTGCCTACTCTCTGACAATCTCTATATTATAAATTCTATCTTCTGGTTTATAAATTTAAGAAGAAGTCTTTTTTTTTTTAAAAAAAAAAAAAAATGTACCTCCGCGCAATCCACGCCGAACAGCGTATAAAACCCCTCCTGGACTTCATCCACCAAAACCCCCTGGGACTATTCACAACCGCAATCCCATCATCCAACCATCCACTCCTACAATCCAGTCACGTCCCCTGGGTTCTAGACACCATCTCCGATGACGCTGACGCACCCATCAAAGGCCGTCTAAGGGGCCACATGGCCCGTCAGAATCCTCAGGCGAAGGCCATACTCGAGGCTTTACAATCTTCTTCCTCTTCTTCTGGTGAAGACGGGGGTGAAGGTGGTGTATTAAGTCAAGAAGTAATGGTTATATTCACAGCACAACATCACCACTACGTCACGCCAAAGTTCTACGTTGAAACGAAACCAGCAACAGCCAAGGTCGTCCCAACGTGGAATTACTCCGCCGTTCAAATCTACGGCACCGCACGGGTTTACCACTCCACGGCTTCACGGGGTACATCCGAGTATTTGGGTAAACAGATGACAGATCTGACAAAGTTATGTGAGGGGGAGATAATGGGGTATGTTGGTGAGAAGGGGACGAAGGAGGGACCTTGGGAGGTTGAAGATGCGCCGGAGAGGTATTTGGAGATTATGAAGAAGGGGGTTATTGGGATTGAGATTGAGATTGAGAGGATTGGTGGGAAGTGGAAGATGAGTCAGGAGATGGGGGTGGGGGATCGGGAAGGGGTTGTGGAGGGGTTTAGGGCGCTTGGGACGGATGTTGGGAGGGAGATTTCGGAGTGTGTGAGGGTGAGGGGGGAGATGAGTGATGAGGCGAAGAAGGGTTAGATTTGGATATTTCTTTTTTTTTTATGTTTTATAGTGAAAAGATCAATTCATGATTGTATTACATTGCTACCTCTTTCTATTCTATAAAGTATACGGGTGAATTATACCGTCTACATAGGATAATAACTTGCAATATTACCCCAAGATTGTAAAGTGATAAGATACTATGCAATGAAGATATATTTAATTAATGATAGTATATGGAGGCCCTCCGTCAGTATACTAGTATATGCCGCAAATAAGCAAACCCCAGACAATCAATTGATCAACGGGAGACCATGCATAAAAGTTCGCACCCTCCCCGGACCTCCCATGAAGTGGGTCTTCGCTTGACGCACCACCGTAGTCGGGCCTTTACCGGTATACCACCTCTTCGTCTAATATTAGTCATAACCCACATTACCCATATATCAACCACCAAATTTGCAACAGATAGGTCGAAATCCAGCGGAGATCTCGGAGAAACAATAGCTATAAAATATTTCTTTTTGTTTTGGTCGTATTCGATTGATAAGACGGTTTCTCTGATACGAGCGGGCTTTATTGATTTTTTGGGATTGTTTTTGGTGAAGGATTTGTTGGTGCCAAGGTGTGGGGATTAGGTAATGGATATCGATGGATTTGGAGAGAGAGAGAGAGAGGTTGTGTGTGTACTACGAGTCACGGATTCCGGTTGCGGAATGATTTGGAAGGGGGATGGTGGGAGTAGTATCACAATATAATTAATATCAATTGGCAGTAGATTCATTAGGCTTTATCGATATATTGGTATAGTTGAATAGCAGGAGGTACCTGCTGGTATTAATATTCTATATTCTATTGTCTGGGGAAGATTAAGTAGGTATAAGCTGTATGAGAGCAGAGAAAGAGAAAGAGAAAGAGAGCCCTTATTGTAAGCTGCCAGGCCACTGCAGGTCTAGGCTCTCACGGCCGTTGTTATAGCAGATGTTAGCAGAGTTACCAGACTAGCACCCAGTCTCGTGGTGTCCTCAGACGTCAAGTCCTGGAATGCAGAGTTCTCGATGTGTTGCGTGGTATTTTGTGTGTTGTCGACACAACACAGTTCCCCCAAATTTAAACCAGCACTTCTCTCGACGTCACTCGAGACTACTACTCGGATACATCGTCGAGGTATCATATTCTATACTGCATCCATGGTAGCCTCTCTTATATTCCCTCGGAATGGATGATGCAAAGAAAACGCTAATTTGTTCTCGGAATGGAACTCGGAACGGAACGCTGCAACATATCCCAATCTGCTACGTATCCTCTGCCCGAAGCAGCAGGCGCACCGTCGAAAGCAGGCTGGTTGGATCTGGCACTTGGTCGAAAGCGGCAAGTGGAGAGCCTGCGACCGAACATGCATCTTTCCGTGCAGGTATCCCTCTTGTCTTGCCCCTGATCTTATCTCCATCTATAACATCCAGAACCCCATCTGGGACTTCACCACTTTCTACATTCCCTCTTTTTTTTATTATACTTCGACTGACTTGGATTAGGTGTTTGAGGGAGAACGGCCATGCTGTGTTCGAGGTGCTTGTAGCAAACAATCTGGCTCAAGTGGTTTGAACCTCTCAACCCTCCTTCCGCTCGCGCTTCCACCCATCCACACGCCTCATATATATACTACTTCTCTGCGGTCAGTAGTATAGTAGTATATATACTGGATAGAAAGGTCACTTCCATCGGAATCGCCTGCTTCTCCTCTTCCGATTGATCTATCCCTCGACCCTCCTTTCCTCTCCACCATCGCTTGAGTCGGGTCCCAACATCATCACAGCCGTCCCCTTTAAAACGCCCTCCGACGTCATGCCTTCGTCGTACGCCTTACCGGCTTCACCAGCCACAAACGGCGTCCCACCGCGACGAGGCAGCCAATCTTCAATTGGCTCCAATGAATCCCACTCCCATACCCACAGGCAGACGAACTCCACCGAGAGCCTCACTCCCATCATCACCAACTTCCGGTTTCCCGCCGTCTCCGAAGGTGTCGCTCATGATCATACCGATGAGGATCATGTTCACGAACAACCGGCTTCGTTGCGAAGGCATTCTAGACGGTTTAGTAATAATTCTTTGAGTAGGAGTCTTGTCTATGCTCCTGGCGGTGTTTCGGCTTCGGCTGCTGCTAGTTCTGCGACTGTTAATGGGACTGGTGATATCTCGAGGCCGGATTCTAGAGGTAGTCAGGGGTCGATATCGCTGGTTCATGGGCATAGTCACAGCCATAGTCATAGTCACAGTCACGGCCATGGTCATAGCCATAGCCATAGTCACGGACACTCGCATTCTCATTCTCATTCACACTCTCCTTCACCATCCTGTGGGGGCCATGGACACTCGCCATCTATCAGCCATTCGCATTCGCCATCTTGTGGTGGACATGGGCACGGACATGGGCATACGCACTCCCCGTCGGGGCATTCCCACTCTCATTCCCATCTACACGACCATGACCACGATCACGACCACGCCCACGATCATAAACAGTACATCCACCCCACCCGTTAATTATCCAAGATGAAATCAAGCTAATGTATTTTATAGTGCACCTCTCCAAAAGCTCCTCCTACCCCCGTTCCTCGTCACACTCACACTCCTCTCCGCCTCGTTGGCATTCTCGTCCGCCTCCACCTTTCTCTCGCATCCTCACCAACATACCTCCCCCGAATCCGAGCTCTCAGATACCGAGACACATTCCTTGAAGGAAGATGCCCCGGTCATCGGCCACCCAGAACCAACATCCCGCCTCCTCGCAGCATGCGCCCTATCTGCCGGCTCCCTCCTCATATCCATCCTTATCGGAATCGTTACAAGCCGTGGAGACAAGAAGCCCGCCGAGGACACTAAGAGTGGCCTCTCCAAAGGCAAGTCCGAAGTTGCGCCGCCTTTCTTCAGCCGACAATCTCAAAACCTTGCCCTCCGACGGGCTCTCGGTATCATGCTCCCATTCCTCGCCGCTTTCGAGCTCGGTGGCTCTCGCACGGCTATCTTACTCCTCGGAGCTTGCGCGTCGGGTTTGTCTAGTGGATTCGGAACAAAGCTACCTTCTTTCACTTTCGATGAGGTTAAGGATTTGCTTGCGAAGAAATGGGTCTTCATCACTGCATTTGCTTCGGTTGCTTTCCTAGATCTTTTCGCAATTGGTGATGTCGCAGACATGAAGTCTACTTTTATCGGATATTCCGCCCTGACTTTCAGTTTATTCGCCTTCCCACCACCAATCCCATCGAAGAACGGAGTTTCTATCACCAAACGATCCGAACTACCGACAACCGTACTCGCTGCGATTATGCTATGTGTTCCCGTCCTTGCCCTTCCGTTTGTGTTTAGCACGTACACACTCGGTTTCACTAGCCCAGGATGGTACCTTATCGGAATCATCGCCGCTGGAGTTGCCTACACGGGTCTTGGAAGTGACACTGGTATTCAACCTACAGCAGCGATTTATGGTATCGTAGCAGCTTTTCTCGGTGGGTGGATCGAAGAAGAATGGTTCGTCCGTCGAGGCTTCCTCGAAGCTGCCATCGCAGCTTCGGTCGCCGGGATACTCTACGTCAATTCTACAAAGCACTCTCATTCGCATAAGACTCAGAAGCCCGGGAGAGTCACAGAGCGATTGTTGTCTGCGAGCAGGAACTGGCCTATTGTTAATGCCATATTGTCGGATCCGGACTCCAGAAAGATTTTTTACTTTATGCTGTAGGTTCTCTTTACCCAATTCTGTAAGATTGACCGTGAGCTGACTATGATATCTATAGCCTGAACTTCTGCTTCATGCTGGTACAAACACTCTACGGCTTCCTTACCGGCTCCCTCGGTTTACTCTCAGACAGCATCCACATGCTCCTCGATTGTCTAGCGCTAGCCGTCGGTCTCGCAGCCGCCGTGATGTCTAAGTGGCCACCATCGACAACTTTCCCCTACGGCCTTGGAAAAATCGAAACGCTTGCGGGGTTCGCGAACGGTATTTTGTTATTTTTGATCAGTCTTGAGATCATATTCGAGGCATTCCAACGGCTTTGGGGGAGCGATGCGGAGCTTGAGAGGTTGGATGAATTGCTCGTTGTTAGTGCTGCGGGATTGGTTGTCAATCTTGTTGGTATCATGGCATTTGATCACGGACATGCTCATCATGGACATTCTCACGGACATGGACATTCGCATGATCACCACGTAAGTTCTTCCCGGACCCTTTCCCTTCGAAATAGAGAAATTGCTAACAATGTTGTAGAATGAAAACTTGCAAGGAATCTTCCTCCACATCCTCGCCGACGCTTTGGGCTCCCTATCCGTCACCGTTTCTACGTTGCTAGTGAAATATACGGGATACACCTTCTTTGATCCGATCGCATCAGTTATGATTGCTGTGTTGATCGGTGCATCTGCGTTCCCGTTGGTGTTTAGCAGTGCAAAGAGGCTATTACTTGCTGTGCCCGAGGATGTAGAGTTTGAATTGAGAGATAAGTTGAGCGGGCTTAGTGGGTTCGGAGGGGTTGTGGGGTATAAAGGGAAATTTTGGTTAGGGGAAGCACCTGCCGAGGAGGAGAAAGGCAAACACGACCATGATCATGACCATGACCATCATCACGATCACGACCACGACCACGACCACCATCACGGACATGATCATGGACACGGTCATTCACACGATCACGACCATAGCTGCGATTCTAGTAATATCTTGGGTGTGATCCACATCGCGATCGATAAGGGTACCGACGAAAACACAATCCGAGAGAAAGTCAAGCAGCATTTGGGGAAGAGGATGGAGAAGGTGTTGGTGCAGGTTGAGAAGGTTATCGAAGGAGGGGTTAATGGATGTTGGTGCGGGGTTAGTCAGAGTAACAATATGGGGCTCGCGACACCTAGACATGGAAGTTTTAGTGTGAACGGGGGGTATTTGCTTGGTGGCGGCAATACCAATGGCAGTGTTAGTAGTGTAGGTGGAGAGAGGAAGGATGAGTAGTATCTCTCTTTGTTTTTTAGCATCTAGATGGAGTTTTTGGATATATTTGGGATGTTATGAGGAATTTTATGTATTATATGTTGAGCGAGATATAAATGATTGGATGGATTTGAGATTCATTCATGCAGTTTATTTGGTAGATTTTGCATTCCTGTTGTATATATATGCCCGCAGATTTTTGAAATGAAAAAAAAGAAAACCAAGAGGTATAAAGTATCCTGATGACCGAAACGTAAAGCCATAGTAATAACTAACATCAATAATATAACTGAAAGAACTCCATACTATATATGCCTTACAAAGAAAAGAAAAGAAAGAGAGAGAGGGAAGGAACTACCACCCAAACTCCTCCACAAACAAACTAACACTAGGCCCACCCTTCTTTATCGAATTGGCGGCCTGCAACCTAACCTTATCACTACCAGGCCCGCAAGCGGCAACAGCACAAGTCTCATCAGGCCCGCAGCTACCCACGAAATTGGTGATGATTTCCTTCATATCCGGTCTTCCCTCGTAGATGAATTTATCCAAAGCATCCCTGACGTCCTGATGCGCGCCACCGGTCAACGCTCTCGACTTCTCAGCATCGGGATCGCTATCGTCGTCATCGGAGTAGTTATCGATCCCGCGACGGCCGGATAAAGTACGCTCGTCAGCGGAATCATCCGGATCCGGGTCGTCGTCTGACATGCCGGCGAATAGATCCGAGGAGCGACGTGGGTGGGAGGCGTAGTCTTCTTCTTCGAGGATGGTTTGGTCTTCTGTTGTTGGGGCGCGGAAGTATCCCGACTGACGTTTTGCCATTGAGACGCCTGTTCTGGTTGGGGGTCCTGAGGGGTCGGATTCTGAGGTTGAGCCGTAGCCTGAGGGCATGATGTCGCCGGAGTAGGATCTTGTGTGGCCCGTGCGGGATTGTAGGGCTTGTGGGATCGCGGGGACGGGAGGGGTGGAGCCGGTTGAGATTAAAGTTGTGGATTCGTCTTCGCCGCTGCCGGCGCCGCCGCGGTCTGTGGATCTTCCTCGGCCCATTAGACGGGATGCGGGACCGGAGGCCATCATTGTTCTCATGCGGGACATTGTGAACCTGCCGGCGCGTTTCTTGTCTGGGTCTGTTTCGTGGAGACGGATGACGACGTATGTGGATTGACCGTTGGGGCCGTGGCCGCCGCGGGCGAGTTCCTCGAGTTGGGGCCTGATGTTTTCGTAGGACATTGATTTTTTGGTGGACCAGATGAATTCCAGATGTCTTACTCTTGCTTTTCGAACGGCGGATAGGGCGATGGGGAGGATGAAGGTTATCCCCGAACCTGAGGCGTAGAGGAGGAGGTTATCGTAGTCGTTGAAGTTTGGTAAAGCACCGTATGGACCGTCGAGGATGGCGCGGAGTTCACGGGTTTCGCTGGTTTTGTTCTCCGCTAGCTTTCTGGCTTCCCAGTTCATGGCCTTGGTGAAGCCGTCTTCGGGTTTTATTATGAAATCTACGGTTTTCTTCCCGCCTTCCGTGTCGATGTCGTCGCCCACGCTGGCGATGGTGAACGGGTGGGATTCGAAGTACCTGATCCCCGGCATGCATAGGAAAGCGTGGGTTCCCGGACGCCACATGAGGTTCCCGCGGGGGACTTTAACGATGGTCATGCCGTCTTGGGTTAATTGCACCTTTGCCTTTAATTTATCCGAGTACCTGTTATGCCAGAAGACGCGGTTATACCTAATCGCCCTGTCGATGAAGTACAGGATGAAGGCGGCGCCGATGGGACCGTATGAATGTCTGTTGTGGAGGATACAGGCTATGAATGTTAATGGGAAGAGGACGAGGTGCATTACGTAGAAGACCTCGTAGCGGATGACCTTCAGGAGGTAGAAGGAGGCGAGGATTATCATCCATAGTGCTAGGGTTATGATTCCCCAGACGTTTGCGGGGACGAGGAGGAAGCCGACTTGTGAGGGGATTAGGCGGGAGAGACCCACGGCTACTGCGATCGTGTGGACGCCGCCTTGGATTAGGGCTGTTATTGCTACCCTGGTTTTTTATATCTTTGTTAGTATATATATATTGGAGGTATAGTAGAGGGGGGTGGGGGGACATACCATCTATGGAAGACGTTAAGTTTCTCATAGCTCATGCCGGTGAGATAACTCAACGGCGTATTCTTCATCGCCAAAAACACCAGCAGCGTGCCATTGACGACACTAAACCACCCAGCCTTCCTAGCCAGCTGGATCAACTGCAAAGTCGGCTTGGAACTAAACAAACAAACCCAAACATTCATAATCAAATAACAAATCACAATAACCGTATGCGCCCTGGTGGGTAACCCCCACCATCCCTGCTTCAGGAAGAAACTCCTCACCGCCCGTCCTTTATTCGACAGATTCTGGAGTTTTAACCGCAACGGTCGTGATTTCACGTAGCGTTTTCGGAAGAAGTGGATTAATCCCGCGATTATAAGGACTATGCAGAAGTAGGCGTAGAAGAACCCCGTGTGTGCGTTATTCAGCGTTTCGAAGACGGATTCGATGGTTTTGTTGTCGTCGCGGAAGTCGTAGTATTGGATGTCGAAGAGGCCGCCGAGGCGGATGCCGTAGTAGATGTTTGTGTCGTTGGCACTCATTTTGGGGGTTTCTTTTGGTTTATACTTTGGTCATGCTTTGGGGTGGGTTATATCTTGTAGTCTTGGAGTCTTTTGATGGTAGTCTTGTGGATGTGGATATATGATATATGAGGTGTAGATAATCCGCAGTGGTGTTTTATATGCGGCTGAAAGACGACCTAGCTTCGATAGCTCAGAAAAGGAAACTCGTCAAAAAAAGTAATAAAAAGGTATCTTGTATTATATAACCGCTAAAGCCCACAAAATAAAAATAAAGTATAGAAAGAAGAAGAAGAATAAAAAGAAGAAGGATAAAAAAGTTCCTGAGAGGCCAAGCCTTGGTCTTTATATTTGTCTACAGAAAGAAATCAAGAAAGAGAAGAAGAGAAGAGGAGAGGCTGAAGATGGAGCGATAACTGGAGGTATATCTACTAGCTACTCAAAGAGGGCTGAGGGCCCAGAAACTGGAAGCGTTCCGGTAAACTAAACTAACCTCGAAAGCTAAGCTCACATCCCTGTCCGCCCTCCCCACCCTCGAAACCGCTGCAGTTTACAAAAAAAAAAGTAAGAAAAAGACACACACAATAAAAAAAACCCATGGGAGAAGAAAGAGAGAGAGAGACAGAGCATTGAAAATAAAAATCAGAATAGTAAAAAATGGCGTCTAAATCAGACCACTTTTCTTCCAACCATCTACAGATCTAAATAACATTTGGAAGGAATCAACAGGAAACGAGGCGCGGGAGGTCCGTAATTATTTGATGGCCCGGGGTCTCAAAAGTGTGTAATACTCAAATCGCAAATTTCGCGACGACAAAGCCATTATACAAATGCCTTCGGTCTAGACAAGTACCTGCTTAGATATCAATTGTGGTCTATATGTAGGACAGGTCAGAACCCATCATCTGGAAAGAAACAAATGCCGATGATCCGATTATTTACAGTCAGAGAGCTCATAAAAACCTCCCCCATCCACCTCTTCCTTCTCACTTTCGCTGAAGCTCCAGGTCAAAAGTAAAACTCCTCCAAAGGTATTTGTCGTCAATCGACCCAGTTACATGCCAGGGAAAGGAAAAAGGAACAAAAGCTTGTCGAGCTACCCCTGCGCGTTTGCCAAAAATACTTGCAGAAAATGGAAATCCGACAGGGGTTCGATGTCAAATACCTTTACGGCTGAGGGGCACTTTGTGCTCTTGTATTCCAAATTTACTTTGTCAACGGAAGTGGGGCAAGCACACACACGAGGGAAGAAGATCCTGGAGGATTTGGGATTGGGGCTGAGTTTTTTTTGTTTTTGGTGTGTTTTTTTTTTTGATGTAAGCTTCGCAGGTATTGTGGACCACTTTGTTATGGATCGATTGTTACGGAGCAAAGCGAGAGACAAGCAAGTAAGGCTGCGTTCGCACGGCAAAGTGGAGCCGGGAATTGGTCAGATTTAAATCAAATCAAGTCGAAATCCGCGTATTCTTGCACGGGGAGTTTTTTTACCAGAAAGAAGTCGGAACCTCGTGGGATTTCAGTTTTGTATTTTATCTTTTTTGTTTTTTTGCTGATAGAAGGTATGACATAGCACACTGAATTCAAGCCTCAATGGAATAAAAGTATTTAAATAAAAAAATACCGGCAAGTTTAAACCACAAAGAAAGAATACCCGTACCCCCCAATATGCAATTCCAATTCCAAAAAAAAAGGCGACGAATGGAAGAATATGTCTGCTTACTCCCGTCGCCCGAACCTGCATTGCATGACATACTCCAGGCTCAGATACCATACATAATATATATATAATACGAACAAGCCCGACCACCATACGGAAAGAATAGCCTACACTTTTTGGATTGATTCAATTGGAAACGGGCATACAGAGCTCGAGCTCCGTTCTACGAGGATAATCAGTTTTCATTCTATTCCTCTCTCTCTAGTCTATCTGTATTAGGCTGCAGGATGGTCGGCATATAAAAACTGTAGTGTCATACAGTTGGGTTCTTTGGTTTGTTTGGCTGGGGGGGGTATACGAGGGGGTGCTGTAAGCACTATAGTGAGTATCCTTGTATTTTGTATTTCTTGGTTTCGTTGGTGGTGGTTGATACTTGGGCAAGTTGTCAGCGGATTGTTTTTTTTTTTTTTTTTTTTTTTTTTTTTTTTTTTATGATAATGATTTTGGGTGTATGATATATTCGTGGCTGATTGGTCGTCGGATTCGCATATTTGAGGGCTTTGGGTGAGATTTTGGTGTGCTTTTGGGGCGCGGATTCCAACAGATCAACGCAGAATTAATAGTCCTGCATATTATTTATTCCGGCGTCTAGATGTCTACTCCCCCCCGCGCTTGGGGGAGGTATATTAAATGCTTTTTATAAAGTGTACCATGACCTTGGGAAACATATTATGGGACGTGGATTTATAGACCAACAAGTAGTATTCATTACCTCTAAAATGCAAATATAAAATCCGAGAACATCGAAAACACCGCTAAACAATGCAGGACTAATCATATATACAGGGTATAACAAATTAAACATCTCCACTCCCACCATATATATATCACGAAGCCCTCTCCCCTCCAGTATCAGGCTTACTCTTCCCCTCCTCCTCCACCTCATCCGGCGAAACAACAAACACCACCATCCCCGCCAACGCCGCAAAACTCACCAACGTAACAATCGCAGCGCCAACTTTATCCCCCGTCCCAATCTCATAACTCCTAAGCGCATAAGGCGCATACAACTCCGCCAAAATCTGTCTCCAATTCCTCATCTTCTTCCCCTTGCCTCCGGGGTTCGACTTCGACGTCCCCCCGTTTTTGTTGTTAAACACGCCGCCGACCTCGGGGGCCACGAAGGGCGCTATGTTCTGGATTACCTCCATCGCGTTGATTTGCTCCCCTAACCCGTGTTTTCCGTCCCATTTGGGGCCTAGGTTCCATTTTTGACCGCAGGCTGTGCCTCGTGGTTCGCCGATGCAGGTTGCGGCTGCTAGGGCGGCGTTTTTGCGCAGGTGCGGGACGAGGGTTTGGTAGGTGTATGGTGCTACTTGGACGGTGTAGCCCATCCATCTGGGTTTTTTTACTCTTTTGTTAGGGGTTGGTTTAGTCGAAGGGGGGGTTAGAGGGGTTACCTGGCTAGGTAGGCTTTAAAGCTTCGTTGGTCCATGTCGCAGGTATCGGTTTCCTGGCACTGGATTTCCTTAAGCGCCCCGGTTTCGACATCTATAAACGTCGCGATTGTGGAGTTTATCACATTATCTAGCGGATATAACCCAAATTAACCACAAATCCCCACTTCATCCTTCCACCCCGCAAACAGCCACCAAAATATAAAAAAATGAATGAAAGAAAGAAAAAACCTACCAAGCTGCTCCTTCCAATATACCCTCTCCTCCCCCTGCGTGAAATTATACATAGCGGCACACCCCGCCATGATGGTGCCGTAATTATACGTCCAACGCTTCGGCGTTATGGCTTTACAATCGGGGACCAACGCCCCGTCGTTGATCCAGAAGTCGTCTTGGATTATGTTCACTGATCTCATCCATTTGTAGGCTTCTTCGGCGGCGTCGGCGTAGGTTTGGTTTCCGGTGTATTTTGCTAGGCGGGCGCCTTTTTTTGTTATTAGAATTGTTAGTGGGAGATTAATTAAAGTTTGGGGGTTTGGAGAGGGATGAGGGGAGGGGGGGGTTATACTTTGTTGGAAGTATAGACCGTTCGAAATGGTGTTTTTGTATTTATACCCGTCTTTGACGGTAACGATCTGCCATCTTAACCCGCCGCCGCAGGTTGTATAATCCCACCGCAAAGCCTGGGTATTATGCACCGTCCTACCCATCATATTAACCAACCGACCACCCATAAAACAATTTAAAAAAGAGAGAGAACATACTGCGTAACCTCCAAAAACCCAGCCCCCATATCCTTCTGCTCCTTCGTCTCAGGAAACACACGCTCAACGGCGTCCATGCTCATTATCGACCAGAAACCTTGATCATCGTTGCCTACGCCGCTCCTTTGTTAGAGTAGGCGTGGGATGTGAGGGGGTGAAAGTACGCACCGATATCGAATGCATGTTCTATGGGTAATAAGTCCAAACTTGGGGATACGCCTTTCAACCAGCCTGTAGACATTCATTTGTTAACGATTTATAATATTCCCGGAAAGGGCGTTGGTAGACATACCGATTGTGACATTTTCGTTATAAGTATCATCACCCGTCATGGCCCAGTAATCAACTACGCAAAACCATTAGCCCTCTACGCTCCCTAAAGGAAATCAGGAATAAATAACATACCATAAGCCCCCAATATCGCCCCATGCTGCCACCAAGCCTTCAACCCATCCAAAATTCAAAATCAGTATACCAATCCCCCCAAAACCGACGTTAAAACACAAAGGAAAAAAAAAAAGAAAAAGTCGTACATATTGAGCATTAGGAACTCCAGAAAACGACGTCGGATCCCAGAATTCGGCCGCCAGGTCGCTGGCTACTTGTGCGGCTGCGGTTTTTATAGATACTATTTACGTTTTAATTATTAATTTCTGCTATATAATGCCGGTGAGGTACATGTGTACTCAAAGGAAAAGGAACGTACGGTAGGAATCAATGTCCAGATCAATAGCCCTGACGGTGTTGAAGAGTAGCAGGAGGGACGGGAGGGATATGAATGGTGTCGGTGGTTTCATTATTTTGTATATATTTTATGTTCGGTTTGGGGGAAATGTGTAGTCGGTAGATATAGATGTATTTAATATTCGGCTTTCAGATTTTGTAGTTATGTTGTGATATCGATAAGGAAGCAGGTCGGAATATATCGAAACGTAAGATATTTTTTTTTTTTTTGGTAAAAATCGGATCCTGTGAGATCTTATAAATTCTCCGAAAAAAGTGCTTCAAGAGGAAAAAAGGGTGCTATAACGAGAGTATATCGACTGCAGTCGAAAAGCCAGGTCGTCTAATCTTATACCCCCCAGAGCCTCAAAAGCATATAACCATTCACTCTTAAAAAAAACCAATACCCTCCTATCAAAACCCTTAAAAACATATAAATATAAAAGGAGGACCAAAAAGACCCAAAAAGAGCCAAAGAAAACCACCAGCACACGTAACCCCATATATATTATAACATACCACCCCATCCCCACCCCCATGAACACCATATCTATTTAAAACCCCCTCAAAAAAAACCCATTAACCCAATCCAAAAACAAACAAACGAATAATCCAGAAAAGCAACCTCGTATTCAAAAAGAGAGGGCCCTTGTCACATCCAAGGGAAAAGGGTTACAGTCGTAGACCCGTCTGCGTCCTAATGCAGGAAGGAGCGTGAGGGCCAAGTATTGGAGTGCTACCTCGGAGGGGACAAACCGGCCTGCGGCGCAGTGGGTTGGTTCTTTTTTTTTTTTCGCTTAGCACGAACACCCATTTTTGAACTTATACGAGTGTGGTCTGGAGTTAGATCGATCTTGGAAATTAACCGGGTTGGAGGCACCGTTGGGTTCGGGGAAATAATAGTGGCGATAATAGAAGTTGAAGAGGGTGTATTTACTCCTCGGAGGTAGAGTATCATCTTCTCATCTCTGTTCTAATAAACCCCTATAAGATGGCTATACTTACCGCCTGTACCACCCCGAGTCGGCCTCTGAACCGCAGCGGTTTCAACGGAGTCTTGGCGGTTTAGAACTCCCTTCAATGCATTCACTACCTTCCTTCCTTCAAACCCTCTAAGACGTCGCCTTTGAAACTAGGAAAATTACCGCTTGTACTACTCTTTCATACATAATTATGACTATCAATGAATATGGAATATAAGCTCATTAAGGGGCTATTAGGTTACCGGCATAGACCAACCATCAACATTAACCGAATCGGTTCCGTCAAAAAGAATGTTTCTAGCTTACAATCCTGCGTCACCAGCCTTACAAACCGGTACCTTACTCAGTTTCGGTTCCATATGGTTTCACAATCCACCGTCCCGAACTGTTGGCTTTTCTAGAAATCCTTACATAAAGAAGCTTTAATGGAATGGAGTTTGGATCTAACTAGGGGTTTTGGAGTTTCTCTAAACCCCTTATTATGTGTAAGGATGAAGCTCCATGCGTAGACTGACTATCTGAATAACCGTGAAGTAGTTAGTATACAGCAGTGAATATAACGGGTACAGCTAAACCCCATACCCATCATTCAGGGAAAAATTATATACGGGCTTCTTTACCACCCTCCATGCTAATTATTAATCTAAGGGAATAGGAAAAAAAGAATACTAAAAAAAAGAAAAGGAAAGAAAAATAATAATAAAGAGCCGCGTCATTATCAATCGATGCACCGCTCATAAAAAACTCCAACCCCGATAATATAATATCGAAAAGACGACACGAGTAAAAAGAAAAAGGGAAAAAAAAAAAAAAAAAAAAGAGTTAACGCATCTAATCCATTTATCCTTCTCTCTCTCTTTGATGTTGAACTGAGGAAATGTATATATATAAAAAAGCATATCTTTATGCCCCCGCTTCATCATTTTGATTAGTAACAGTCCACCTTCTCCTCCTATCGGTATTCGCATTCCCCCCGGAACCCCACAGTCCCGGTTTCCCTCCACCAGGTTTCGACGACCCCCCTCCCATTCCACCAACTCTCATCCCACCGCTGGAAACACCAGCCGTGCTCCCCTTCCTTTCAAATTTTGAACTAGTACTGCTTCCACCAGCACTCCCAGTTCCATCCTTTTTACTCTTCCCGGTTTCTTCATCATCTTTCTTTTCTTCTCCACTTTCCTCGTCCGTCAACACAGCCCCTTCATCGCTGCTCCCTCTTTCCATCTCGGCTGCTGGCGGTAAGCTCCATAATCCCTTTGTAGCTGCAGCGGCGCTGGCCGTTCTCCTAACACCGATCGCATGGCCGCTGCCGCCACTACCAACACCAAGACTAGCTCCAGATGAATTCGCCGCACCGAAAACCATCCCCATCGCTCTTCCTCCTGTGAAAAGTCCCGTTCCACCGCCAGCTTGTGATATACCACCCCCTGAATTACCAGCACCAGAAGACCCAGCGGATCCGATTAATGGCGCCGGTAGCTTTCCGGCGCTGTTATACATACTAAAACCTGAGCCTCCAACGCTAGGTTTTCTCGGCCGTAGCGGTGGAGTCGATGACACTGCTGATGGACCGGATTTCGACCCCTGTGCTTGGGGTTTTGACTGTGATGCCGCTGGCGGGCGGAGATGATCGGTTGAAGCGGTGATTTTTACGTCGTATTGCGGGATCCCTGAGGCGGCTGAGGTGTCTTGGGGCGGTGGGGCGGTGTAAGGAGTGTATAAATTAGATGAGGGGAGGGATATGGGGTCTTCGGAGTCGGTTAGGTCTTCTATGCCACCGAATCCTGGGAGTTGGAATGTAGGTGCTATTTCTGTTGTTTTCGGTTGGGAAGGTGCGGGGAGCGCAGGAGGGGCTGTGGAAGAGGGGATCAGGACTCCCATGCTCATACTGGCGATTCCCATGTCCATCAAGACGGGCTTGTGCGTCATGGCACCGATTAAAGCGTTACAGATTGCGCCGTGAGAGATAAATATGATAATCGTAGAACCGGGTACATCCTTCGGTTTCTCGACCCCCTTGCTATTAGAAGGCTCGCCCTTCGGATCCTCCTCTTGGGCAGCACGAGCAGCGGCAGCGGCAGCGACCAATTGTTCGAAGCTGTTGGCCGAGCTATTCTTCAAACAAGGCTTAACCTCTCCATCCGCATAATCCTTGATTATCTTCTCAAACCCAATCTTGACGCGTTTATGCATCCTACCCCATTCCTCGCCGTACTCGCCCCCATCGCCGTACCGTAGACTATCATATGAGTAATCGATATCAATGAATTCCTTGGCGTGAGAGACATGCCCTCGAGGGATCGGTTCGTTCTTCCCGATTGCCGAAGTTGCGACGGGTGGGACGAACCCGACGGAGTGGGCTCGGTGGTGGGAGTGGTGGTGAGGGGGACTGATGTGGGTCTGAGACGGCTTTGTTGGAGCGATGGTTGTTCCGTCTTTACGAAGTCCACCGGCGCTGGACGGTCTCATAAGATCGATCTTGGCGGTTCCAACCATCAAATCGGTCGCTGGCGGCGGGGTTATATCGGTGAAGTAGTCCTCGCAAAGCCATTCGCTGAGGAAACCGTCAACTCTAAGCATAGGCCGCGGGTGAACAACCAGTTTCGAAGCACCCTCAGTGCTATTACCACCACTGCTACTACCACTGCTGCTACCATCAGGGGTAACGGCCTTGACGTTTATATCCGAGAAATATTGCGACATCCCCGCCGTAACAGCAATCGACGTCTGCACGCATCTCAAAAACGGCGAGGTATGTATAATAACCCTCGTATTCCCCAATTTCGAAGCAGCGGAGGTAGAAATCGACGGTATCGACGGTAAAGGAGCTTCCTTCTTAGCTTCCTTGGGCCCGGCACTCCACGTACTCCCCTTCTCAGCAGGTTTAGGCGCGGGAGCACCAGCTAATGGATATTCCGACGAAATCTGGGAGACGATATGGGTGGCGATTCTAGTACCCAAAGTTCGAGCTTGAGTCCAGCCGCCGTAGGTCAATGGGGGGTCGTAAGGCGTCGGGGAGGTCAGATGCCATGTTGAATCCGAAGCATCCAGGCGGGCTCCGTGACGGCAGATGAAGACCTGAGCGGGCGCGAGAGACTGGGATTGAGCCGGGAGGCTCATTTTCGTTCTCGCCGTTCTTGTTCCCTTGTTTTTTTCTCTTATGAATGCGTCGGTGCTATCGTCGGAGTTTTGGAGGAGGTCGGAGATTAGACACGGCGTTTAAGCTCTGGCGAACCCTTTTCTGAAGACTTTCTCCTCTCTCTGATATCGATGCCTGGGATAGACAGCCAAAGGTTTCCACTGGCAAGAAATAGAAAGACGTGAAGATATTAAAGACGAACGGTATATAAAAAACAGCATTACCCTGAAGGTTTTCTGATCCAAACTTTCGCCAGCCAAAGTGCTCAGTAAAAAGCTAAGTTCCAAACCTAGCGGGGTGCCTGGGAGAGCTCCACCCCGGTCCCCTTTTTCCTATAGCTGCGTTTGGTTTGGTTCGAGACGAGGCGAGCCAGTGCAGCCAACGGTTCGAAAAACAGAGAAACCCCACTATTTCATGCAAAGGTCCAGACCTTGCAGTTCGGAGGACCCTGTTCGTGCAGAATTGGTTGCTGGCAGAGTCGATAAAATGATGGAATGTTCGAATTCACAGCTGCGAGGCTTCGCTGGTGATGGTTTGGACAGGAGGACGCTGGGGGTTTGAGGGAGGTTTCGTGAGGTCTGAGTATACTGCACTACTACTTTATATATTTGTAAGCAGGACTCCGTGTATACTTCGTCAGTCAGTCTATATTGCGGTCGAAGGGCGCCAGGGAGATTTGTGATATTCGCCGCAGTGTGAATCCGCTGGAAGGTGCTCTGGGAGGATCCGATATATTGTCAACAGGCGATGCATATACTAGTAAATATAAATACTACTTAGGTAAGTAGATATATCGGGCCAACAGGAATAAAAATTTTATTCGGGACAAAAAAGTGTCAGATGTAAAATCATCTTATGAAAGTCGTCCCGCCTCTGTCATTTTGAATAGAAATTGTCCGAATGACTGTCCGGCACCGCTTTCTGGGCATCGTCTCTTCCCCGTCCGGCTTGAGAGCGAAGCCCAGTCTCTCTCTTTTTTTTTCTGGCCCCCCCAGCTGGGCTGGTTGGCTAGCAGAGCTCGGTCGGGACAGCCGAGAAAAAAAAATTCTGCCGACGGGAATTCTGGATTGATTGGTCGGGCCGGGGATCTGACTAACCGGCATGCCGATTGCTCATCCCATTTTTATAGATACAGGAAAAGAGAGAGGTTTAATTACCGGTATCTCCGTTGGTATATAAATATATAAATGTGGATTCTGAGGGGGGTTTAATGGAGAGAAAAAGGAGTTATCCTCGTAGTTAAGTACTTAGTAATATAATGGTACTAGACTAGTATAGAGACAAAATATACTCTACCCATGGCACGTTAAAAGCATCTTTACCTCTTAAATGTCCCGACTTATGTCTCGAATTCTCCATACCATGCCTAAAACTAGACCCCCGCCAAGCTAGAAAGATGTTGAAACTGTCGTCTCATCCGCTGGTTCCGGCCTGTGTAACCACCGACATCCTTGCAACGCGGACCTCGGGTTAACTTGGTCGCAACGGTTGTGAGGTGTATTACGTAGCTCAATTACGACGGGGCCGCTCAGCTAAGGTCGAAGTTTAGGTATTTACCGTGTAGACGTATTACTGGGGTGGTTGGGAAGGAATGGGCCATGAATTTGGTATAATTAATGCATGGTACAGGAAAGAGACAAAAGGGAACATTAGAGCATTAAGGACATCGACTTTGTGTGCGGAGTCATACTGGTATCCTACTAATTACTAACTTAGCTGCCTTTCACCCAAATATTGCTAAAACGGAGTAATAGTTAGTCGACAAAAGAAAGAAAGAAAGAACAGGAAGGAGAAATTTAAAAAAAAGAAAGGTTTAGAAGAAAAGCCCCTTCGCTTTGATCGGTGTATCGAAACTCTGCCCCTTCTGGAGAGCCTGGAAAACCTTATCACCCATCAATCTGTATTCCAAACTTTCCGTCTTAACATCAACCTTCTTCCCATTCACAACTTCCTGCCAAATGATTTCCTTCTCGACCCTGATCTCGCTAACACGAAGTGTTGGTCCCGAGGTAGGTGCAGGCTTTGGAACCTTCTTCTCCCAGATGATACCCGACGAGAGTATATCTTTCTTGGCAGGGCTGGAATCACGGGTCTCTGGCTTGGTATAATCAACAAGCTTGAAACCGTCCAATCCCCTACATTTCTTATATTCATCGCCGTTCTCGAAATATCTCCATCGGACGCAAGGGTGCATGTATTCCCTCGTGTGATGATGATCACGGGTTTCGTCAATAATATTGCCAACTGTGAAGTCACTCGTGTATTGTCCAGGAGCCCTGTTCTGACTTCCAGCCATCGCTGTGGCTCCTTGGAAGGAATCGACAAGAGGGCCACAAGCGTATCCGAATTTGAGATCCTTTTGGCCCGGCCACACACGTAACAGAGAGAGACGGGCCAAGGCTTCCTTTCGGATAACCTCAAGTTTCTTCTCATGCTCTTCAATTAGGTAGTCAAGGTACTTCTCGTTGAAAGTAAGGAACGGACGACAACGATCGATCATCCACATTAATGTGATGTCTGCAAGCTCCTCGTCGTCTCCGTTGGCAGTTGTGGTTTTTCCATCGGATCCCTTTTCGGCTGTTACAGCCAATGGATTTAGCGCCGATAGGCCGGATGAGACTTTAGAACCCAGCCAACTTGTCCAGCTTTCGTTCTTTTTGACAAACTCGCTCGGTGTTAGGACTCCATCGTTCGGGTTGTCGCGTGGGATGGTGACGGGCTTATTGTCGGAGTTTCCTCCGCCGATGTTCACGTGCATTCTATAGTACGTATGAATTAGAAAGAGGTCAACTAAGTTGAGGGTTAACGGATTGGGGGTTCTTACCCTGGGAACCAGACTTGAATAAGGTTGGGACCTCGGTATAGCAATGGGTCATCGATATCTCGTCCTTCGAGGGGTTGATGCCACATTGTTGGCGTAAATGCTATTCGGTGGTCATCGAGGGCCAAAGCATGGAACGCATTTTCGACCTCTATCAAGCACGTTAGACACATACGCAAGTAGATGACGAAAAATCTCAAGGAAGTATGACATACTAGTCGACAACCTCGGATCTCTAAATTTCTGATCCGCATTCAAATTCAAAGCCCTCACAATCCTACTCTCCGGAATCCCCATAGAACCCACGGTATCAAACACTCCAATAACCTTGATCTTAGCAGGATACCTAACAATCTTGCCTGTTTTCAAAACCTGCGACAAGGTCTCAACATCATTGTCTTGAAGAACCGTACTGATCCCATCATACATCTTCTTGAATTCATCCGAATTCTTTTCATTTCGAGCTTTGTAAGCGCTATAGACCTCTGGGAATTGATGTAAACTGTAACGATCGATGATATCGAATTCATCGATTAGACCGCCAAGTGTTCGGGCTGTGTATGCCCCGCGGGAGAATCCGAAGAGGAAGATTTCATCATCGGGTTCAACGTTGTTACATAGGAAGTAATAGGCTTCAAGAACGTTGTCGTCGAGGCCGGCACCAGTTGCACCTTTTCATCACCCCTTCCATTAGCATAACCCAATTCAACCCAATCTAACTAAATCAACATAAAAAAACAAGGATTTAAGAAATTACCAGCAGCCATATTCCCAACTGTCCCCCAACTTGTGCTCCCAATACCAGACTGGTAATAAACCACCTGCTGTGTCTCATCACCATTCCCATCGATCTTCTTCGGGGCGATAGCCTTAACCAAACGTGCGATATTGGATGGAACTGTTTCAACACCCTTATCGGATCCCTGCCAGGTTCCGTCGCAACAGATGATCACTCGCTTGTATGTAGACCCCTTGACTGAGTATGACCCGTCGTCGAGTTGAATACGGGATGATGCCGCTCGGGCCCGTGCTGCTGCGGCTGCGGACGGGGTAGTTGCCGACATGATTGCGGTTTATATTATTACGCTAGTGAGGAACGATTGTGTGATATATTTGTCAACGGCGGGGCCCTTTGGTTTGGGCTTTCTTTTGGCGGTGGGATGTTCCGGTGGCGGGGGATAGGCGTGGAATACGTAATTTACGGTTGAATTCTGTGCTCTTTTTGAGAGTCGCACGGACAGGTTGTGTTGACGCTGTGGTATTTTCACTAGCGGAGTTTTCCAGTCGAAGCGGATATGGGAAAGCGGCTGCAAAAAAAAAAAAGGTACTATCTGTACCTTAATGATACACACTATAATTGCGAGGCGGCGGGGAGGGGATGAAGTGAGGGGGTGAGGAAAGAAAGAAGGAGAAACACGGGAGAAGGATCTAAATCAAAAAAGTTCAAGGTGGAAGAATATATACTAAATCCCAATTCCGTTCAAGCAGCAAGTTCAATACCTTTCAGCTCTGGGGAATATGCATGCAACTGCCTCATTACCCTTTTCAATTGAACCAAGTACGGGCCGGAACCCAACTCTTGGTCATTTACCTTGATCGTCCCTTTTTTTCCCAGCCCGAAAGTCTGACAGACTTATGCAAGCCCCCCTCATCCAATGGCTCCAAACATGGGACAAAGCTGAAAATCGACTTGATGTTATTGGGTGGTTTTCTTTTGGTTTGTTTTTTGATTTTGTGAGAGGTCGGGACTTCAGCCCGCCTTGGGGGGTTCCATGGCCATGCATGGGGGAAGGCTATAGGGCAGGAACCGACATCTTACAGAAAATCAATACGTATACTTCGTTTTCGATGAGACTCATGGGTAAGTTTTGTTGGTCATAAAGGTTTTTATTAAGCCATCCCTGTTGATATAATAATACCAGCCGTGCGAATATTCAGCCCTATGCTATCATGCCCGTGCACGTCTGTTTTCTATCTAAAATCTTACGTATTCTGAGGATATGACATGAGAGAGGAAAAGCCATTGTCTCATTTACCATTGGAAGCTTCGACGCTCGAGCTGAAGAGGAAGAAGAAGAAGCTAGTAGCTGAACATGCGGTGTATCGCAATCGCAGCTCTTGATTAGGTAACGAGTCTGGTGTTAGCACGGCGGATCTTGGAATTCGGTCTTGGCCCACCTTGATTCGGCAAGCCGTAGGGTATGGATTGCGTCGCCTGTTCCCTCACCGCACCTTAAGATCGGTTGGATCAGAAAACCTTGTATGAAAAAAAAACCACCCCCCTCGTATTTAGAGGGGAGAAAAACTTGATTCGTTCGCATGGACGGGGTTTTGTACGCATGCATGCGAGGGAGGGAATATTTATGTGTGAGATCGGGGATGATGTTGGGATGTGATGCTCTGGAACGCGAAAGGATCGGAAGGTTGTGCCGCACTTTGCAGATGGAGATAACCAACCCCGCTTTTTTGTGGAAGGGGTGGTTTACTTTAACCTTGTTGACTAGACTTGATGGCAGGAAAAATTGATGCGGGAGGCTTGATTACCAAGATTTTAGTCTTGATTTTTTTTTGTTATCCGAGGTATATATAACTGCTCTTGGGTATCCGTTCGGACTTCCTGTTCTTAGAATGATAGCTATAGCTTTGGAAGCTATACCGATGGGGCCGTGGAGCTTCGCACCACAAACGTTCGAGCTCTAGTTACCCGGATTCGATATGTTCCAACTGGCTGAGTACAATTGTACAAATCTACAGTTTGATTTTTTGTGCGACTAACCTAAGTAACGCTGTATCGACTGGCCTCAGTGTATACACATACCAGGCATGAACTACTGCACCTCTATGATGTCTTTTGTCATCTGGCCTACTGGAGGAACGCATTTAATTGGGCGAATGAGTAGATAGACACTTAGCTTATGAATTGTATATATGCACATACCATCTCAATGGAAGATCATTGCACTGTTTATCAGAACGGAAATCCCGCTGCCGCTGGCTCGAAAGACCTCTCTTGTCCTTGATTTCGATCCGGCGTGTGTAACGGATCTAAGACATTATTCCTGAACAGCACTAGTGAGGGTGGTTTTTGTTGCTGGATATATGTAGAGAGCCGTCTTCCGAGGAATGTGCGAGATTTAATCCTAGTGGCTCTTCAAGCTGCACAGTCTGTCTGCGAATCCGAGCTAGCTCTTGAGCTCTCGCGATTCAGATCTCTTGAGTTTTTTTTTTTCCCTGTTCTTGCGACTCACAAGAGCCAAGCATCTTGGACGTCCATAAACCCACGACTTTCCCAAAATCCGAATACCCACGCAAAAAAAAAAAAAAAAAAAAAAAAAAAAAGTTTAACAAAGTGAACGTAATATAGTGTCCGAAACCCCGCTGAGTGTTTCCAAATCCTACGACGGCCCACCGTTTAAACGGTTTACTGTCTCTTGTTAAAATCCGAGTCTAAGTGTCGGAAATCGTAATTGATCTTCGTGATGGAGAACAACTTGACTCTTTTCGGGATGGTAGCCAAACAATTGTATGAACCACCCTGGTTTTCTACAACGGCCTCCGTTTTATCTCACGGGAAAACGTATTGCAAGCTTGCGAGCTTATAAGCTATCGAGTGATAAGGTCCACCAGGATACCCACTTATCGATCGATCATTACTTAGTTTGGAAGCTTTTTGTATTGAAACTTTAAGTGTATTCCCCTTATAATACGTATTCATTATATTCGACTAATTTATACTCCTAATCCGTTGAAATTTAAAATTTCGTGAATGAATTGTAATCCGAATATGACCTCCTTCTCTCCTTCGACCACCTCGCGGCTTGTACCGTAATTGCAACCCTTCAAATCCTAGAACTTCAAAATCTAGAAGTACCCGACTTAGCTCAGGCCACGTCAGTCTCACATCGCATGAACAAAACAGAGCTAGATCCGAATCTACGACTGTGCGCGGGTGCAGCTGGTAAGCGGATAGAGCCGAAGCATGTTAGGCTTTTGGGCTTTTGGGCTTTTGAAGCGAGCTGTATGAATCCAGGTCCAAAAATCGATGCCAAGGCTCCATATGTTCTCGCCATCGTGCAACGGTACCTGCACATCATCACCATCTTCGGCCGGCCTGGACGCCACTTTCTGTGGGGCCCTTTTTTAGACAAAACCCAACGCAACGATTGTTCTTTTTTTTGGGGGAAGTTCGAAGTTGGGGTGTGGCTCGAAGTTAGGGATTGGTTACAGGGACTCCTCGATTAATTCGATTCCATTCCCTTTGTCTAAAACAAATGCTAAGATCCCGTTAGCCTTGAATCCCGTTAGTCTTGAATCCCGTTAGCCTTGAATCTCATGGGCTCAGCCGTATATGCACAATGCACATACCTGCTGCGAGATTGGGTCCTTGCAGCGTGATGTAGTGAGGGGCACGGTAAATAAAGATTGTAGATCTGGTGGGTACTATAGATTTGTGCATTCATTGGGATTCTTTGTCCATAAAAGGGGACCCTTCCTCCCTCCGAATTGTACATGATCATCCATTGCATCCAGACACCTCTGGCTAAGTTGAGGTTCAAGTTGCTTCCTTGGAATAGACCTATTCACTCTTGCTTTTTAATACACTATACTATACTAGTATACTATATTATATAATTCTAAACTATTAGACTTTTATTTAATACTTAATTCAAACTCCAAGGTCTTCAGGATGCGGTTCTCACTTGCTGCCCTCGACCTCGTGGTCCTCCTTTCCACCTGGCTTCCTCTTTCTTCTGCCCTTCCTACAAATCCAAAACTCACTACTTACCAAAAACGAAACTTCAAAACCGTCCATCAGATATATCAGTATACAATATACCCACGCCAGGAAGCCATCATCACTCAGGTGAAAAATGACACCATTCCAGAGCTAGCCCCTCTCTTCAATCCTATGGCAACCGGCCGAATCCAAGAAATTGGAAACTTCACCAACTTCCGTCATAGCATTGAATACTTCTTTGGTCTTGCACCAAAGCCTCAGGGGTCAGCATATAGCGCCATAATCGAAGCCGAGCTCACACAATTCTCCTCGGACTGTCCTTCGGTAGCTGCAAGCACCGTGGTTTTCAAGGTCGCACTGATGGATCCATCGAAGCCAGGGTTCGGTGCACCTGGTACCTATACATATCTCAAGCAGACCGGGTTCTGGCATTTCGATAGCGCGGGAAGAGTCGACTATTACGATCTGAACATCCCTGCATTGAACGAATTCGTAACCATTCTCCACGGGGCAGACTTTAACTCAAAGCTTGTCCAACTCCTAGCGACGAAGCAAATCTGCCAGGGCACCCAGAAAGTATGCACGGGGGCGAATACACAATATAACCCGCAGATAGGGTTGAGCATTACAAATGTGCTTAACTCTCTAGGGCTGAGCCCCTTGCTTGACCTCCCTCTTATCAATCAGTTGGGACTCGGTAGTCTAAACTTGGGGGAGTTGACTTGCTTCGCTCGACTCTCGGCGAAGAAGTTTGGAACTTTTGATAAATTGTGGGCGGATACTGTTACTTGCAGAATTGTGCATTTGATGCTGGCGGAAGTGGATCCGGATGACCACTGCGCGCATGTTGGCCCAACTGGTGGTGGCAAGGTAAGCTACCTGGAACTCCTTTTCTTATGATATATATGTGACAGGAGCTCGAAACTAACTCGATATTGATTTAATAGTGTGTTGAATTCCCTTACTACGATCGTCAATTCAATGACGTTCCCTTATTCGGAGACAGGCTCCGGTTTAGATGTCCAGGTTATAGCAGTATAAGTATGTAAGCATAGTTAGAGAACCAAGTGCGCCTGCGATAGACCTAAACCGTATTAGTTTATGACGACCACTCTTTAGCATTATTAATGACCTAGAAAAAATATATATACGTCTATATTAATCATAAAATCTTGTCATTTAATTGACTCTAGCTCCCGTACAATATCCTCAACCCAAGATATTCGTTCCCTCGGCTCATTCGCCAGCATCTCCAGAGACTTCTTACAAATCCCCCTCGGAGAAACCATCCACCAAAAGCTATCAACCGCGCCGCTATCTTCACTCCAAAGTCCTCGCTTACATAAACTTTGTATTATCTCTTTAATTTTCCATAGTCCAGCGTGGAAATGCGCTGTCACTAAATAAGCCTTCTTGTTTTTCGCCCTGAATGTATGTAGGAACAGCGCATCTGGCATGGCCGCCCATTCCAAAGTAACCTTTTGTAAATCTACTACCGCACTCGCCTCCAT
The DNA here is from genome assembly GCA_036872735.1 of Orbilia javanica. Classification (NCBI taxonomy): domain Eukaryota; kingdom Fungi; phylum Ascomycota; class Orbiliomycetes; order Orbiliales; family Orbiliaceae; genus Orbilia; species Orbilia javanica. The sequence goes on from JAVHNR010000005.1 coordinate 519,118, forward strand.
TGAAAACCAGTCCTTCACTGTCATAATAGTTAGGATATCTGATAGTCTTTGCGCTGCTCTTGGGTTGAATGCCCTATCATCCCCTGATGCGGCATACTCCAACCCGGGAAACACTGGCATTTTTAACACCACGGACTGCTGCAATGGCGTCTTCGCTTCTCGAGGTGGAACTTCTGAAGCTATAAACCCCACATCTAGACCTCTTTTCATAGCTTCACCAAGCATACTCATTGTGCCCCTCGTCAATGAAAAATATGTGTCGCAGCTCGTTTCGTAGTTGTCAACGGGACAGGACATGATGTACATCGAGAGCAAGGCGGCGGTGGTTAATACCGAAATCCAGGAGTTAGGATCCAGTAATGAGAAGTTTCCAGGATTTGAGACAACTGATCGAAACCCCGCCAACGCTTTGACGTAATGGGAAATTTCCTTGGCAGTCCGTGCGTGCAGACCTTGCACGAATCGCTGGTGGGATGCGGCCAGTGCTATCATTGTATCGTAAAGATAGCTCTGCTATTCCGGTTATTATTTCATCAGCAAAGTGAGCCGTGCCCAAGGGGACGTGCGGAATTTTGTGGGAAGTTTCCTTACTGAATAAGTTGATTCGAATGTAACTTTAAACCATTCCTTTTTGTCATAAAATTGCAACGGTAACGTCCGAAAAGTGAAGTTCCGGAATAGATATAGATACTCAACCTCCTTCGTTATCAGGCCTCCGGTCTCGCTCCACGGACGGCCTCCTTGTAATAAACATGTCGAAGGGGCGCTTTGCCATCTGGTAATTTCCAGGCTAGATGTCGAAGGGTCGGTGCTAACGGGGACGACCGGCGCACGTTGGGAATTCGTTGCCGTCCCGCTTTCTCCAAATTCAATGAAAACGAAACGGTTCGGCGCAGGTTTTCTTTGCGGCCTCTTGCGGTTTTTGGGTTGAACTCGTGGCGGAATGACATCTTCGTAATGACATTCGATTTTTGATTTTAAGCATCCTTGACAGCTAGGTTTCTCTTCGTTGCACTAGTTTCCGGGAAGAGACATTGAAACAATCAATATTCATTGTCGCACAAAGACACACACATTTGAAGGGATCGTATGAATTGCGCAATTAAGCAACAACTCGACAATCCAAGAGAGGTTTCAATCATGCTTTTCATACCTTCCTCCTTTTCTGTTTACACTCTCGACATCCCGTCCGTGTCTTATGATGAAATCTGCGAACCCGGGAACTGGAATTGCTGGGTTCTGCGGGTTTCTCCGGGCGGAAGTGGATGACAGTTGTATGTGGAGTGAATTGCGACGGTTGAAGGCTGATAAATGGACTTTCGGATACCTTGTCCATTCTGCGCGCCCGAATCAAAACCACGGTAACGTCCTGACGAAACGAAACAAATAAAGAAAAAAAAGAAGCAGGAGAAGAGCAAAGCGAGCTGTTTTGGGTGGGATTCTAGAATACGATCGGAGCTCCTGCCGGATACGTCGTTCGTAAAACTTTAAAAAGAATATTCTAGCGAGGTTTTGCTCGTAAGATGCCTGGTTAAGAGAGGGTATAGCACTCGAAAGGGGGGCTGCGGGCGCAGAGGCTCTTTAAACCCAGTGGTCGGCCGGTAGGGATGCCGGCGGTGGTTGCCCCCCGCAAAGTCATTCGAGGAAGCGAATCACGCTAACGTCTCCGGAATTACAGGTGTGGAACAAAACGGTGAATGATGTGGGTCAAAACCCCGGAACTTCGAAACCTAAGTTCGAAACTAGAGTAGAAACACTGTGGAATACAGTAGTATTTTCACATAAGAAATCACATGATTAGAGAGAATTTTGTATCGGAATACGGGGAGGTTTTGCAATTTTGGGAGCCTACGGCCATATCATCCTTGTATATTATTATCCGACCGGCTTCGATGGAAGCCTACCCGCTACTAATATTAATATTGTCGGTGTTGACTCGAACGAGTAATGCATAATTCACATGGTTGATGGGATAAATTAAATTTCCCGCGAACATGACTAGACTTTCAGCCTAACGTTACGATCTGATCCTGGGAATTAACTATGGCGTTGGCGATCTAGACTTTACCGGGGCCAAGAAGAGCTTCGGTTTTTACCCCATCGGAACCACACTTGATTATAAAACGAACGTGTTCGTCAAATGCAAAATTGGGAATATCTTTGCTAACTGGCCGAACAGGCAAACATGCGAGGCGGGAGATCTCACGGGCAAAAGAATGACTCGAGTATCGTACTCGGAATTTATTTTACATGCATGTATGCGGACCCACAATTCAATTTTTATTGCACGAAGGACCAAACATTCCGATACATAAGTAGATACTCGAACAAGGAAAGAATGAAACAGGAATATAGCCGCCATATTAGAATGTCGAAACCAAAATGCGCAGAATACGGTGATATATCCAACAAGAATTAAGTTATACTCTGGCACACAGACAAACGGCTCGGCTAGCGAGTCTTCCAAGATAATTGCTTCCAATCCCAGGTATATCTAGGCATCTACCACAGACACTAGTTTTGAAAGAACAAAAAAAAAAAGGGAAGACAAGTAAAAGTAAAATTTAACTCGAATTCTTCGGATCGTTCGGCTTTGTGGGTGTCGGCTCGGTCTTCGACCATGGGATACCTAGAAGAAGCTTGGTGGCAAGGCATTCGGCCTTACTTTCATCATCGGTAGACTTGCAAAGCGGGTTGACCCAGCGGTCGCAAGATTTTGACACGGTCTCAACTTGGACGAAATTGAGACGAGATTGTTTAGGACTGAACCGAAATCTGGACACCGACTTCTCAAGTGGGTATCCGCAGATGTAAATCATGTTGTTAATGGCCCTTCCGACAAGAACTCGAGAGAATGAAACCCCATATTTAAATTCTTCGTTCTCCTTTTTAGGGGACAGCACGAGAGAGTGCGATCCATCTCCGCCCAGGCAATGGATTGGAATTTCTTGCTGGTACTTTTTGGGATCGGACGCTTGGTTTCCGATGGAGATAGTGCCGGGTGTGGACCAGCCCTCAATCTCATAGTGACCACTTTTAGACATGACGCTCATGGCAGCGCCGGTGAGCTCTTCGACGGAGCAAATTCTCTCACGAACACCTCCGCACTGATATTCGAAGCTGTCTTTAAACATGTCTTTTTCCTGGTCGGATGGTATAGGGAGAAGACTGTAGAGGTCCTCGTTCTTCGCGAGACCAGTCTCCTCTCGTTTTTTCAGAGCTCGGCCAATTTCCTAGCATACGATAAGGTCGGCAGTTGTCAATATTTTATTTACTCAATGGGCAAAAGTAAACGTAACATGTGTGCTAAAAACGCTATGAACCTACATCTTCATGCCACCTCTCGTGAAGATCCATGTGTACCTCCGGGACCCCGGCATCGTTTACTCTTTTAACAAGTTTTATATACCCTAGTCCTCCCAGGTCCTCCTCGGTTACGGCCTGGATTCCAATTTAATCAACGGGTTAGTGACTGTATAGCCTTATCGGAATTTCCCGTACATGCGCACGTACGGCTCTCGGGCGGATAATAGGGATATACATACAGCGACACCGGCCTCTATTTCCTTGATGAACAGTAATGCCAAAAGGGTAGCAGCCTGCCACAATAGAGGCTTGCTATGAATCCGCATTGTGGGAGAGCCCAAGTGCAGTTGGCGGGCTGATCTATTAACTCAGATTTCTTTTTCCACAGATTAGAATGAGAGAAGATAAAATGAGAAAGCGCTCAAGGACAGAAGAAAAGTTACAAGTGATGGTAGTGCACCACAGCTTTTAACAGCCGTGGAGTTCGAGATCTTGTATAATTTGGAGGCAGTGAAAATTCAATGACGCAGGGTGAATATGAAATTTAACGGAATAGTCCTTGCCAACGGTAAAAAGACCAGTTGATGCCGGGGATATCCACTCATATAAGGGGCTCCACCAGAAAAGATTTCCTTGACAGGAACCGCCTACCACGCCTCCCACAGTTCTAGAAGTGTCAGAATACATTGGCACCATCATGCATCATCGGCGAACTAACAACGTAGGTTTTACATTCCGTTGTGTTGTAATGGCAAGGCCATGTTGGATATTTTTTCTGAATTCACGCCCCCGACCTGATGATGCTTGTCTGTGCTGTGCGTTTCAGCAAATCCAACATTCGTTAGTAGTAGTTGCAATGCAATGGTGCACTGGTGGTGATATATCTTGAGACGTGTGGTTTTGGTCTTGGGGCTAGGCGCGATCTTTAACCCGCTTTAAGACCAATTTATTCAAATTTAGACACTGTAAACCAGAGGGAAATTTTAAGGTAGGAGTGCGAAAAATCGTAGAGCTGCATGCAGCTGGTTCTTCTCAATTTCCTGAGCTAGCCACATTTAATAGTGATATCTTTGAGATCCAGGCTAGAGGTATCTGTTTAGCATACAGGTCAAGTCGCATTACATTAAGCCCAACAAAGTAATAATGCTCAAGAGCAAAGCCAAAAATAATATAAAAGAACTGAATGAAATGGGTATATAACTACAAGAATAGAAAGTAAGTAAACTCCGTTCGTCACCGTTCGTTGGGAAATGTGTATCGAAAAAGACAAGGTAACAGAAAGAAATGCAACAGCTGAAGTCAAATAGTGGGCATAGCGACAACCCACACCCCGCCACAAACAGGCAAAGATATAGATGGTTTTTGTATGGGAACATGTGTTTCAAGAAGCATTAATGCTAGGTGCAACATTATAACGCAAACTTTCAAAGTTTGAGCATAGCAAAATTTCCAACATTTTGACTAGCGTCGAGAACTGGTTCCAGCCTTAATTTGACCGGGGCTCATCTCTTCGATGCTATTCTCAGTCGCAGTCGCGTCCGTTATAGTCGATGTTGGACTGGTAGGGAAATTCTCATTAATCTCAGCAACAGTTTCAGGCACAAAATCCTTTACCAGACGTCTAGGCGGCGGGCTAACTTCGTAGGACATCTGGCCATCGGTTCCTCCAAACGGCATTCCATGTGCATGACGTGGCGGTGTCACAGGAGGTCGGTTTTGTTGCAATTTTGTGCTTGCTACTGGCGATATGTATTCTCCTTCGGATCTTATGCCTTCGAAAGAGTTCTTTTGTAAAGGCGGCGGGCTAAGACCTCCATTATTAGTGAAACTGTCGGATGCGGCACTGCCTGTACTCGAAACGCTAACAATCGATGTTTTTGACTCATTAATGGAAGGGTTGATGTTCATAGGATTAATTTGTCGTTCGTTGGACGATTGGGCCTCGTTGTTATGCAAAGAGCGGTCGCTGTAAGCCCGGGATATGCTATCGCGATTCTGTGGTTGCATGTTTGGGGAAAGATGCTGATGGTATACACGAGGGCCAGTTGCAAATTTTGGAGGGACTCCAAGGAAGCTTGCTGTAGAGTCTCTTCGAAGCATCGAAGGTCCATGAGATTCGCGACGGAAGGGAATTGCCCCGCCGAAAGAATCTCTTCTAATAGATTCTCTTCTCATTTGGGCGTAGGATGTAATTGACTCCTTCCTGGACTGTGGAGCACCTGGATTCCCAACAGCCGATGATGGTGCCCTTGCATATTGGGGGCGCGGAACATCGTTGTAAGGTGTTGGGAAATGTCCATCTTCACTGTCGCTGGCATATTGGTTTCCCTGGGGACCTTCGCCACTGAAGGTCCAATTTTCGAAATTGTTAACTTGGGCATGATGGTCTGGTACATTCTCTGGTGAATCTGGATCGGATGAGTGAGTGGCAGAGAGGGGAGCGCGTGGTGAGGCAGACTTAGATTCAGGAATCTGAATCTGTGAGACCTTGGGTCGGCTGCCAGGGCGAGGTGCCAGCTCATCAGAATATTCTGCTAACGTAGGCTGGCCAGCATCAAAAGAAGATGAAGTGGAAGGAGATGTTGGTACATGATCGAATGTGTATGAGTTTTGCAAAAAGGAAGGTCGCCTTGCTGAATGCATTTGATTAGAAAAAGCATAGTTGCCTAATGTTGTATTGGCTGTCTGAGCAGGTACAGAAGGACGTCGATGCTGGCCCGGCGGAGCAGACAAAGGAAATAAGCTTATAGATGCACGTGGTGTAACTGGTGTAAATGTGAAACTAGAATTTGACTGGGACTGGCGAGAATGTCGAGAATATGTTGGTGTAAGGATGTGCACTGAGGAAGGAGGCGATGGAAGCAAGATACTCTCACGGCCATACATAGTCATATCCTCAAGCTCGGGTATTGGGGACTCATGGAGGTTGCTTCTGCTTGAGGAGCGAGAGTGGGAGCTCTTCTTCCTGCCAGAACTCGACGGTCTCTTCTGCATGTCGATAAGATGCGAATTACTCGTCTGGCTTTCCTCGTCAGTCGTAGGCAGGGGTGACAGCTGTCTACTTTTCTCAGAGCTCAAAGTCGAGGCCTTGTGCGACCCTATGGATAGAGCTCTTCCGATGCCAGGGCTAATACGGCCAGTAATACCCGATATTGAGTTCATGAAGTCTAGGGAGCTCATGCCCTGCTTCGTCGGGTAGTTTTCGTTGTCGCCCGGCACTTGTTCCACAGTCGTCTGTGCCCCTCCCTTCGTCTTCTTTCGACTCTGGCTTCGAACGAGTTTTCCTTCTCGAACCGAGACTCCTCTGGAGAGTCCATGTTCTGACCACGAGAACGAGACATTATCTTCCACAATTCCGTGCTCTTGCCAATCTCTTATTTTCCGTTTCCGTTTCTGAGATCTAATTATTAACACAATCACAAGGACTAATGTTACAATAAACAGGACCCCAAGGACACATGCTGTGGGAATGAGCACCCTCAGCTCCATATCGTGAAATGCGAGAGTGTATTAGGTCGATATTAGGCGCATTTTCTTCCTGTCTCCTAGGTCGAGTATATATTGATATTTGGTAGTTGAATTCGACCCAATCTTCCTTCCGTAAGACCCTTTCTTCGATATTGAATGTTTGTGTCGATATAATTTAGTTTCCTCCCTCGAAATCGTTGGATTACAGGTATGCGAATTTCCAAGCAACACAACTATCGTGAACTCTTCTAGGGAAGTCGTGTGCGAATAACCTTGCGGGATCAACGTCGAGTTTTGTACCAAAAGGTCGATGAAGACTAGACCGGTCTTGGAACTTATTCGTAATCGTTGGTATTAAGTTTATCGTTATTGACTTTGTCCCAATCCACCGGTTTAACCTTCAAGTGGCATCAGTATAGCGTGGACGTCGAGCAAAACAGGTCGGTCATAGGGTTTTAAATTTTTCGTTTCGGGTAAACTTCAGCAGGAACCAGCCAACTGATTCAGGAACGGGGCAAACTGTCAAAGCTAAAAATCCTTATCAGGCAAAAAGACAATTGATCCAAAGCCAGAGCCAGAGCCAAAACGATTGAAATGGAAATTCGAATGGAAGGTTTTGAGTCGGGAAAGGTCCTAGGAACACCCAATTGAAAAATTGATTTTGAAAGGCGGTGCAAAAAGAATGTGAAGTAAAAGGCAAGGCACCTTTTTTCTGACAATAAAGAGGGCGACCGGATGGTTTAGTTTTATTCGACCCCCAGCAGGTTCTAAGATACTAGGACAAAGGTGCACGCCTGCAGGGAAAAGGAAAAAGGCAGGATTAAGAAGCCTCAAGAGCTAGCTGTCAAGGGTTCAAAGAAAGAGAAACTTTTCGCTATGCGACGCAGGATTGACGTTTTTACTTGTGCTGGCAGCTACTCCTTTTGCCTACCTGTACAAGCCAAAGAAGCGGGGATCGGTCACGCTAGCGCTCTTTTTTCCCGTGTCGAAAGCTAGTGTAATGTTTCTCGAATGCGTTCCTGCAGTAGAACACCGGATCAGGAATTCTCCTGAAACGGGCGTCCAAGGGCAAGCGAACACGATGACGCCAGAACCTCGCAAGTGAGGTGTCAAGCAAACATGCGAAAAAACCGTCGGCAAAGATTTCTTCTCTTAAAAAAACCACATTTCGCTGGGGGCGCACAGAGCACGTCTATGAAGAAAAAAAGGTTTCCGGTGACCCGGTTGAAGTTTAGAAATAAATGCTCTCCTGCCAATTTCATCTGCCCTGTAGATGCTGATCCAATTGAAAAGACGGGCCACCTCAGGTCATGGCCATGCACGGGACCAGGTTGAGGGGGTGGACACCATGTGGGATGCCTTGGCGTCGAGATTGCCTCGTGCAAACGGTTTCACCAGGACCGCTGCAGGAGCCGAAGTGCGGTGGAAGGCGGGAATGATATGAAGAAGAAATACCTCAAGCAATTGACAGGGGCATTCTGTTAGGCACTAGAAAAACTCACACTTTTGGCTATTTTACCCTATCAATCGGTGGTGGTAGCCAGGTAGTGACTGATATCTAATATAATGTGCAGTCTAGCCTAAGTAAGATCCCCCCAAGGTTGATTATCGACATCCTTACCTCGTAAGCTGCAGCTAAAAACTGCGTGCGGATTCCAACAAGGGAAGCTTTGGAGCTCTCCGTCGGTCCATAGTCATCAGCACAGGAGCCTACGTAGGTGGGGCTGACGTTTCCTCTGGCTGCCGTTTGAGAATCTGATATGGTGTGCTCCAAATGAAATTACCTTGACTCAAAGCTTGTCTCAAACCTCAGGTTACAACTTTGTACGCGGGATTGTTTCTCACGAAAGTTTACAAAGTCGATCAGTAAAATGAAACGGCTGGCAAGAGTAAGCGAACAATGCCAATTCTGAACGGCGACATGCGAGTTGGGTTCATGCTATCGGATTATTGGAATTAGCCTGTAAGGATTGTTCCCCCGCCTCGGAAGGCTTTCCGGCCATCTACGTGAGACGAATAATGAAGGGGTTGTTCGGCTAGCAACACACTTTAAGTGGTGTTGGATTTTGCTTGTCCGAGACTACCTGGAAGTCAATGCGATGCAATGTTTAATTAATTTACAGTTCCCCATCTATATTGCTCGAATACCAGCAAATCACCTCAAGGACCATGTTTCTTATTCATTAAGGGCAGTCCTATCGTGAATACTATTTGGGGAGGTTTAACCTCTACCACATGTAGATCCTGCGCACGCATGTGTGTAACACAAATATAAGTCGATCAATGACAGCATATGCATACAATGTCAACATGTTGCGACGAGGATGTAAGAAACATATCGCTCTAGCGGCTTACCTCGCGGTAGCAATACTCCCAAACACCTGCAATGCGTTCTGGATGAGATTCATATGGAAGAATGACTTGATCGGCCCAAACGCCATATACGATGGCACTTCAGCTCTAATCCTATATACCCTAGCCGGCGAGGCACCTATACTATCCCCTACTCTCAAGTTCCCGGAAGGAGCTACGGAGTGCCGACTCGTTCAGGAACTTTCCCCAAAGGAGAGCGGACCTTCTGAACCTCTACCAGGGATTATCGGTATTATGGATTCCTCTCGGGCGGGGCGCAAAGTCGAATACCTCTCGTTTTTCGAAGATGAAGTGTGCGGGACGAACCCCACATTGTTTATCAGGCTTGAGCCGTCGAAGGATAACAGAGGCACGAGTGGCAACTTCTATTTCGTTAATTTGCTAAATCATGGGGTTTTACCGGTAAAGAGCTGGAAACAGGCGGATCCCGATGACCTTATTGACCGGAGGATAATCGAAACTTGGGGTCGCCCTAGGCAAGACCCAAGCCAAATGAATCCAAGCAGGGTCACCATCAATATTCCCGACCCAGACCTAGCGGGTACCATGCGGTGGAGGTATGCTGTTGTGGACGAGAAAATCCAGCCTAGTACCCTTCTTAAAAGTGATGATCAAATCGGACAGCAACTTGGCACCCAATTGGTCCAACGATTCGCCCAGTGGCTGGGGGACGAGGAGAAATACCGTAAAAAACAAGAGGATTTGAACCTGGATTTTGGATCCGAGGACTTCAATTTTGTTCCAGGTGAGGCACTAGGCTCACAGAGAGTTGCAGCATATATGGTGCAAGAAGAATATAAAAGACTAGGGCTACCGGTACCAAGTATTAGGCCTCAACAGGACCAGGGGTTCTCTAGAGGCCCTCGGCGGCAAAGTGTTATGCAAAATTCAGATGCTGCGAATACTCGATCAGGAACGACACGATCAGATGAATCAAACACTAACACGAACCCTTCGAATCTCGCCGCTAACGGCGAGCAAAGATCAGACAGCCAAGGCCAGCGACGCGTTAGTTCTGCAGAAGGAAATCGACGGGACTGGACTTACCCAGTTGACCGAGTATCATCACAGGCAGGAATGAATTTCCAGTATCCAAGCTACGACCAAGCTGGACTTCAGCAGACGCAGTACTCTAATTACGATCCGTCTGGACCACAGGGGTACAACAATCCCCTGGGCCGGACAGACCCACCAAATAACAACCAACGAGGGTCGGAGTCACAAAACCCGGGCATTGACCCCCAGAATCCTAATTAGAAGACCTAGACCTTGACTTGCAAAAGTATACGTAATGAAACTATTACCGAAATTTAGTCTTTATTAGCTATTTGAGGGAAATTCTCTTGTAACATTGAACATCTAGTCTTACATTGTCTATACAAAGATACATTGTTACAGATCTCACCTCTAAAATTGATATGGAAGGCTCTAGATTTGATGTTTATAGTATGATAGATCTATAGAATGAGCTCAAATATTGTAAAATATGCTCAAGTATGGGTTCGCCGGCGGGACTCGGTGCTGTATTCAACTGGCCCTCATGCTGAGCGGTTTTAGATCTAAAATTTTGGGTGCTCGTGGGGATCAACTCATATATCGAACCGCCTCGAGCAGGAGTGATAGGAAGATGCGGCAACCATATATCTTCCAGGCCTCGTGTATTTTTATTACATGGCTCTTTATCGTACCATGCCACGCCTTCTACCGACTATGGGGATACAGCGACCTTCGCAGAAACCTCGAAAACAGCCGACATTTCAAAGCCCAATCATCCCTTCTCACACGGGGCGGTAAAACGGGTCAGAAACCACTATGTCATTCATTCCCAGATCCCAGTGACACAAGCCTAGGTGTTATTCGGGTAGTCGGGGTAATGAACCATCCGGACCTAGCGAATCCAATTCAAGCTTTGGGTCTATGGGAGGAAAAGGATTTTAATTGTGGATCATTCTTGCCACGTTTAGTCATCTATTTTCAACCGGGTCAGGAGACTCAAATCATTGATCTGAGGCAGTTTGGTGGGGAATGGGTATATACTAATTGGAAGCAGATAATCCCAGGAGATGAATATTGGAACGCATTTGTTGCGCCGGAACTCACCGAGGAGAAGAAACTTGGTAATGGCTTTGTTAAGAAGCTCACAAGGGTGGACAATGATCATAATTTTGCAGTGAGGGCAGATACCGTATGGGATACGCAGGCGCCAGAGAATTCTTGGATAATCGATAAACGGCCGGGTATCTTATCAAGGGATGCTTCGAAAACAGGGTTTGAGTCGCGCTTTAAATTGGAACTCGGAACACTCCTCGAAGAGGAAAAATCACGTCCTTTGGGAGAGGAAGAGACAAGACAATTAGCGGTGGAACTTACAATTATGAAACAGGCTTTGGCGGAGCAGTACGCTAAATGGCAAATGGGCAGGATCGAGAAACATATACAAGGCCTACCACAGCCAAGGAGGAACCAGTTCTCGAAGAATGTAAAAGCGGATACCCCAGTTTTTATGAGCCCCTTTACGCTCTGGGACCAACCTTACGGGGGGCAGCAAGGCGAGATAGAGCAGACAAACCAAATAGAACAGCAGATCCAGGCAGAACAGCAAGTTCAGGGAAGAAACGGAGATACCGAGGCTTCTATCGAAGTGAAAGAGGAACCGGTAGAGAGGGAAAGAATAGATTTGAAAGAGGAGGCGGTGAAGGTAGAAGCGGTAAAAGAAGAGGGAGTAAAAGACGAAGGGGTAGATACAAAAGAGGAAGAAGTACAACAGGGAGCAAGCAGCCAGGTAAACTTTGGAACTATTCAACCAGGAATCATACCTTCGAACACAAACTTAAGGACCATCACAGAAGCTGGCCAAGGCTTCATGAACTATGGCAACCTAAGGCCCCAAGGTCAAATTCTCGACCTGCAGGCGCTTATGAATAGAGCGTATACACCCCAGTCCACAAACTTTATGGAGTCTTTGATACAGGGTTACAATCCCTATGCTAGTAACCGCATCCCCGGATCAATGGTATACACTGGCCAAAACCGGCCATGGAACCCTTCATTCGAGGAAATTATAACGATGCGACAACAGAGTCTGATCCAAAATGAGCTGGTGCGTGAACGACAAGCATTAGAACAAGCTCTGGTACAAAGCGGGTTTTTGCCAATCAGGCCCCGTCTTACCCCCAATAACCTCGCCGATAATATGCCTGGATCTAACTTTAACAGATTTCCTGCTGAAATTCCTCCACTGGCTGGGATTCAGGGAATCAATACACCAGTAGTAAATACAAAGAGAGTTTTACCACCCGCCAGCGATATTCTAGACAGCATAGAAGCGGAACAATTAAGAAAAGGGTTCATTTCAAATTTGAATCCCCAACAACCAACATGGTCTCAGGTCCAGGGTCAAAGAGAGGAAGAAGAATCGTACCAGATTCCGAATCCGAATAACCAGCTTCAAGACGACCAGGAGTACATACGAGATCTTTTGGGGCGGAGCAAGAAATCGGACAAAAGAAGGACCAGGAAAGATCAAGACCAATAGTCAAGCCACGGCATCCCAGGAAACCATACAATGTTTTGGTAGTGGCATGCATATTTACATACGAGTTGATAAAAAATTACAACAAGAAAAAAAAAAAAAAAAAAAAAATGCAAAAAATGATGTTGACATCTGCGCGGTTCGAACGCGCGCGCTCTTTCGAGCATTGGTGTGATTTAAGTTTGCTAGTTAGACAAACATAACTTAAAACCAACTCCATAACCACTCGGACAAGATGCCTGATCGGAGCTTTGAAGCTTGCAGTGCAGTACATGAACCTTTATCAAAACCTTCGTCGGCAACACGTCAACACAGGAGCACACGAGTTGAGGATCCTCCAACAACATTAGCCTCGAGGCTACAACAACATATCTAGTATGAGGCCAAAAGACACACTGTTGCATGTTGATAGCTTTGGTATACCCACCCAAGGAGCTTGATTCATAGGCTTTTCCCTTCCCCTTCGATATACTATAGAAGACAGGTACGTATACGTATGTGTCCACCTTGATGATTAAATGTTTCGTTTAATTTGACCGATTAGAAATAATGACATCCTTTCCCAGAAGATTAGTTCATTCTGAAACAATAAGTATTAGGGTTCCTCAGCGAGTCAAGGGTACCGGCTTGAGCATAAATCGGGGAATACTCCTTAAGCTTCCCAAATTTAAGGTATCTGTACAGTAGCTCGTTAATTGACCAGAAATTCTATTTATATCTCCCAGAACCGATGCACCAATGGGCACAATCCCGGACTCTAAGAGTCTCCTGAATTGGGTCGAAGGCGGCTTCATTCACCGAATATTATGTAGAGCCACTGCATGATTTAGCTGATGAGGAGTGATAGAAATCTCCCTTGCGGCTCCCTGAGGGCATTCACTTGAAAGTGATTTTCGACAGGGCTGGGTATCAATAGGAAGTATAATTAATGTTAGGAGTATTACTCTGTATCTCCGCAAAATATGGCTAAGCCTACTTTATAAACATGGTATATATAAGATCCGAAGGGTTAACTAGAATCGGTGCCTAGCCGAAATATGTCGGCCTTGTAGAAAGATGCCGTATTCATAGACAAGCAAGTGCTTAGGCCTATGGTAGCTTTGCTACCTAAGTGGGTATATGTTCATTTAATATTTGGCGTTGAAGTAGGTCATCCCCATGGCCCGTGGATAGGGGGTCGAGAGGCGGAATTGGAATCGTGTATTCATAATACCGCATTAACACTAATAAGTATTGATAGAACAGCCTGGGGCATTGCAAACTGACATGGCGGGACGGCCAACGGCTAATATTATATATTAATATGGCATCCAATCACAGGATGAGATAGTGTCTGCACCAAGACATGATAGATACATCCGAAAACCCACAGTATTCGAGGATGTAGATGGGTTCAGATTTCCGGGTTGCGTGCACCGACTGTCGCTGCACAAAGCTAAGCAAAAAAATATATCACACTGTGGGCAGTCCCATTTAGCTGCGAGGTTGGAAAAGAAAGCTGTGCGGCTACAAAACAATCAAAAACAAAAAAAAAATTAAAAATTGTGGAGACACAGGGAATTGAACCCGGGACCTCATCCATATTGTTTGATCACGCTAAGGAAGCGCTCTACCAACTGAGCTATATCCCCAATTTGATGGACAGAAATTTTCAAAAGACTTTTATAACGCTATTGCAAAATTTTCATGGTGTGTGGACGGATTTGGCAAGTGCCGAGGCCCTGAACTTTGGAGCAAAGATCTGGCTAACTGAATTGGGAAGGTTTGGAGACAATGGAATAAATTTGCAGGATTGAATTCGTGAAAACAGATGGCTCGAACTTTAACTCTGTGTGGGCCTACCTCATTTGTCTCCTAAATAGTCAGCAGGATATTGAACTCTGGGGGGTAAGATCCAGGCCGGTCTAAATATCAAACCCAAAACCCGTTATTATGTACTCGAAGCTGGGTTCAACTAAGATATCTGGACTCTCTAAGCTATAAAAGTGGTAATTGACGGCGTTGCATGTTGTAAAAAGCGTGTTGCCTTGAATGTACAGACAGTTCCAACATGATTCGAAGCAGGACTCGAGCCTCATTCGAAGCAAGCGAACGAACAATTTATTGTGTACTGTTAAAGAAATTCAGCCGCGATATAAATATCATCCAGAAAAAATCCTTTATTGTATTAATATGTATATAGATCCCGAATTATAATGCCTAGTTAGTATACAATTTTCAGGTAAACGAATCCATAATCTAGTGTGAAGAATTGCGCGGCCCTATCCTCTTTCAACGTCCTTCTTGAAGACCCTTCTCCCTTTGCGTTAAGGGGATAATTAACTCCAACCAAATATTAAATGTTCTTCTTTCGTACTACTTTTATTATCTTGTTAGTCGGAATGTTGTTTAGAAGTACCTAGCTGACCTAGAAATTGAAACAATGGCCAGAGCACATGGGTATTCCCCACTTCGTCGAGATTTTGGCGCACTAGGCTGAGCCATTCTGGTCATTGTATGCCATTCTGGCCATTGTATTGATTTCATATCATAGCGCAATTTCTCAGCCAACATGCTTCAAAATTCTATCACGGTCAAACCATCTTTGACCTGGATGTAATTATAAGTCTCATCATGCTATCTAGTGCTGACTTGAGTATAGTAGTAGAGACATCAAATGTAGAAGAGATAGCAAGCCAATATAAGTAACAGGAACAATAGCTTCCTTAAAATGGAAAACTCGGAATAGGCTGAGTCTCACTTTGGTAGCAACGAGACTAGAATCTGCTATCGGGTCCGCCACAACATTTTCAATCAAACCTTTCATCGTAATCGATCCTACAAATTCCTAAATTCCTAGTGCAATACTGCGATCTATGACCGAATATCCTCTGCCTAACTCCGCAGCTGCAACTCAAGTTTGTTAGCTTTCGGATGAAGCATAAAAAGTTCGGCGAAATCCATGCTGTCGTCTGTGGCTGAATCCGCGAGTTCTACGTTATGCAAATACTTAAGCATCATAGCAACCATGAGACGAAGTTCCATCATCGCCAAATGCCGACCCGGACAAACTATTGTAAGGTTAAAAGTTAGAATACTATTGCTGGGCATCTAGGATTTTTGTTTTACGGAAGTATACTTCTTGATGTTCCGCCGAAAGCCGCAATGGCGTTGTCCATGTCTTTAGTACCATTAATCCACCTCTCTGGTTTAAACCTATTCAACAAAATCTTAGCCTAAAATATATTCGTCTACGTTATTTAGAGTTTCAATGAGCTTACGCCATTGGATCCGGGAATAATTCGGGGTCCCTGTGTAGGGTGTAAATCTGAGTGAGGCATTCTGTGCCCCCGGGAAGGAAATGTTGCCCGACAACACGTCCGTTGTCGGGCACGAGGCGAGGAATTCCGATCTGGATTGGTGCATAAACTCGCATGATCTCCTTTAAAAAGCATTTAAGATACGGGAGCTCGGTGAGCATTTCATCTGTGAATTTGTCTTCGCAGTCGCCTGGAGTCCACCCAACTGACTCTAGTTCTGTTATTATCTTTTGTTTCATATCAGGGTTTCGGAAAAGGGACCATGTAACATAAATCGCCGTAACCGACGTACTATCAGTCGCGGCAACAATAAAGACTGTGGCTTCATCTTTTAAATCCTTTATTGGTAATCTGTATTTGGCTTCAGGGTTATTAATATTATTAAGAAGATTTGAAAAAAGGGTTGGACGTAGGTTTTCATCTTTGCTATTTTGTAGTTGTTTTTGAAGATTCTTCAAAGCCATCAAACTGTACTCGAACAACCCGCCTTCGGCGCCACAGAACCATTCAAGGCTGGGATGAGGGATGTACGAGAGAAGCCAGCTAATAATTCTAAACCCGGGAACTTGGGCCTGGATACCCATTACGGTGACGAAGTTGATGGTGTTCTGAATAAGTGGGTTGTCCTATGACATAAATGTGTTTTTTTTAGACAATCCTTAGTCTCTACCATACATTGAGCTAGTTTGAACAAAAGGGAAATGAACATGGAGTAATCCCGAAGCAACCAGTTTTAGGAAACTGAAGATTTTCGAAAGTATAGGGCATGGTATTCCTGTAACTGGTTGGAGACTTGTACCTACTTTTTCTGTTTTGACCATTCCAAAGCTCTCTCCAAAACAGAACTCACCAGCAATATCCGCAGAGACCCAATATATCCACGGTTTAACATCGACAACCTTTTGAGTCTTCATGCGTTCCCCGATCGTTTTGAAACAGACTTCGATATGTTTTCGTATCGGTGGCTCCAATAGTGTAAGATTAGAATTGGAAAACGCGGCACCGAATGCTTTTCGTCGGTATTTGAACTTTTCTGGATCCCTGATAGTAGCGAGACTTTCAAAGTTCGTGGAATTTGAATACCATGAAGATTTTTTAAATATATCGCTCGGAGAATGTACTTTACTGATAGATTCGGGGTCGGCGAGTATAACAGAATTAGGGGCGACACGCACACAAGGTCCTTTTAAGCGAATAGTTAGCTATCGTAATCTAATAATCTTTCAAAATGTGGGAAACTCCTACCATACTGCGAGTGAAGCTTTTTCCAAGCGAAAATCGAGTTTCCTCTGACGGTTTTGTATACGAAGTAGAATGGAGATACAGCCATATACCATGGACCAGGCACTTTGGAGAGGGGAGAGAAATATATCTGATATACCGCATCTCCTAGGATCTTTACTGTTGCAAGTGAAACTAGGGCAAGAATAACCTGCCGAATGTCCACAGCGGAATGTATGAAATCAAGGACGGCCATTGTATATGAGGTTTGTGAGTGTTGGTGAACTATAGTTTGTAGGAGTCAATGAAGTTCGAACTTGTAGACTTTCGGACGGCGTCGACAGACCTAATATATATTTCTGTGATGATATCCTCGAGCAAAGAATTCAAGAAATTTGCTGCAATTACCTAACGATAGATTATTTTTTTTTTTTAAGGTTTGGTGTGTCGTGGGATACCTTCTCGCTACCTATCAGACCACAGGGGCCTGGACGCCTAGACTAGTTCCGAAAACCGTTGGTAGCTATCACCCAGTTTGTTGGCTGATGACATAGTGGAATTCTTGCGTACCATATTTTACGTCTATAATGATGTGGAATTAACCCTCTGTGCTGTCAGCGCATAATGTTAAAGTAGGTGAGCGCGTAAGTATCGATCAATTGAGATGCATAGATGTAAATATTTCGTTAGATAGATTCTGATTTAGTTCTTAAGCCAAGTATAAATTGACTGTATGGAATACCCTTAGGTTACCCTAAGCATCTAGCTGCTTCGGACCTATGACTGATATTTTCGCTTTTAATTAAATATTGGTACCATGGTAAATACAGTCGGCGGAAGCACACTACGAATTGCGACGAATAGGTACTAGAATCAATATTGCAATGTGGATGTTAATCAGCGAGGAATTGGCACACAATTACATAACAATTTATATTTTTTGGGTCTGCTTGCTTCGGCTACAATTTGGCCGCTCTTACGAAATTGCCCATGCAGTACTGTGCCGCCCGTCTGACGACTGTAGACCGCTTTTGTTTTCTTGACTTGTAGCGATGCTTAGACTGCGCGATTTTGTTTCAAAAACTTATGTAGGTATGATGGGATAAGCATCGATGCATCAATCTATTTTCTAGCTGTATATGAAGCTGGTAGTAAAAGGGTCCCGGTGTGAGCCGCCCTGAATCGAAAGCTCTGCAGATCTGCCTTGGGGTATTTTTTCCCCTATGGCACTTGACGGAATCACCTTTGCATTGGATCCGGAAGCAACTGGAATCATATAAAATGTAACACACGGGCCAGGCCTAACTAATTAGATAGTGGTGGCAAATGCAAATACCTAGGAAACCCACGGCAGAACCCTCAGGCCGATCTGAAAACACCGACTACATGTAAAATATACGACTGTGTACAGAAGAGCTCAATCGGCTAGTCATTGGCGTGCAGGTGGTTTTATCGTCCAGCAAATTTCTGCCAACATCAGCAAAACTAGAATGCCTGAGCTGCCGATGGTCGTTCCATATAACACCCGATGCTGCAGGGGTTTGGTGATGTTCAATATATTAATATATAGGCTACCCGATGCTCGCTTAATTTCAAAAACTACAACAAAAATTTTGTAGCAGAAAAACTAAAATAAACCTGAGGCTGCTACACAGCCGTTCCGCCCGACTGAACCAAATCTCCATAACACAACCGGCCGGTTATATCAATTGGCCTTAGAATACCCTTAAAACAACCAAACTCTTTTAAGCAATATAATACTTTTTAAGTAATTTCTTCAGCCCTTTATAAATTTTTAAAAAAATATAACACACCCAAACGCAAAATGAACCTTCTTAATGATAACCAGTCTCCCTGTCTCATAAACCAGACCCGACCTTCACTTTGGGGGCGGCGCGTATTAGTACTACAATACTAAGACGTGCCAGGAACAAATAAACATAAATACATTTCATTTAGGTACCGTTCCGCCGCTTTTTGCTGTGGGTGCCGTGGGCGGACGCAGGGAAGTTCTTAGCAGCCCCCCTTTAGCTTTCAGTCGGGCATTGTGAATAAATTTGTGAATTCTTCTTCTTCTTCTTTACAACCACCAACCAGCCTGCCTACCTAAGAACCACGCGTGAACTAGTAAGTAGCCTACCTAGGAACGCGTGAACTAGTAGTAAGTAAACAGCCGACCACCAACTTGTTGGTGGTCGATATATGCCATTCAGGGACACCTATCTATTTAATTTAAATTATACACTAGGCCAATTGGCGCCAATGACCTTTACGTACGGCTGGTAGACCTACAAGTAGGCTTAGAGGGGCTCGGCGACAAAAAAATTGGGGTATGGGGCACTTGTTGCTGCCGCGGGCAGCTGGGAAGCCCGACTACGTAGCTACGGCTCCGACCTACCCCCACTTCGGGAGGACTTCGGAAGCTCGCCCATCCACACCTAGTCGTTGCCTGTAATTCGGGCAGCTCTGCTAGCTAGTTATTAGGTACGTAGATAGGCCTATAGGTAGGTTTTATAAATTTATAGCTAGTTAGCTAGGTAGCTAGTAAGTCTGTGGGTAGGCCTGTAAATAAGCCTCCTACTGGTTAGCTAGCTAGCTAGCTAGAGGGTTTATAGCTACCTGTGAGATTAATAGTTAGAAAAAAAAAAATTTTTTTATTGATTGTTTAAAATCTGGCTAGTTATATATACTTCCATGAGATTTTATGAAATTTATGTGCCCTTGGAGAAAAACGGTAGGTATAATAAGACCCCGACTTGCAGTCGGGCATAGTGTTTAAAGTACACTGTTGAAGAAATTCAACCAGGATATAAATGTCACCCAGAAAACATTATTTATTGTATTAATATAGAACTCGTAAACCATAATTCCTGGTTAGTATACAATTTTCGGATAAGGGAGTCTATAATCTAGTGTGAAGAATTGCGGTCCTCCCCTCTTTCAATGTCCTCCTTGGAGACCTTTCTCCCTTTGCGCTAGGAAGATACCCGATTCTAACTAAATATTCTATGTTCTTCTTTAGTGCTATCTTTATTTTGATCTTGTTATTGTCTTCTTGGTTGTAATGTTGTTTGGAAGTACCTAGCTGACCTAGAAATTGAAACACTGGCCAGAGCACGTGGGTTTTCCCCACTTCGTCGAGCTTTTGGCGCATCAGACTGAGCCATTCTGACCACTGTACTGGCTTCATATCGTAGTACAGTTCCTCAACCAACATATTCCAAAATTCCATCACGGCCAAACCATCCTTGACCTGGACGTAGGCATCGCTGTTGCTATCTAGTACTTGTTTGAGTATAGTAGCAGAGACATCAGATACAGAAGAGATAGCGAGCCAGCTTTCTTCAGTTGGATACGACCCAACCTCCATCGCACTGGCTACAACACGCCAGAAGAAGTCGTCGGTGTTTGCGACTCCCTCTTCTCGGGTGCCGATGAGGTATGCTGGTTTGACTACGGAGACAAGGCCTCCCCTCGCGTGAACTGCAGCGAAATTTCTCACCAATACTTCCGCCAAAAATTTCGTCTGAGCATACCCGTTGCCTTTCGATAAAGCGATACTGATATCTTCGCGTTTTTCCAGGGTGTCATATTCCAAGTGAGCCCCCCCCGAGATGTAAACGAACTTAGGCTTTGCGGAGGATTTTTTGATTACTTTTAGCAGTTGGGCTGTGGAGTTGACATTTGGGGATTTGAGGGCTTCGAAATCGGCCGCCCAGTTGACTACCGCTCCATTGTGGATGATGATGTCAACTGAAAGGTTTAAATTAATCCATTGTTCTGCTGGTAAGCCTAGCTGGGGCTTCGCTAAATCCCCCGCCCAGATTTCTATATTAGTCGCAAATTTGTCGTGCCACCATAGGTTCTGTTGAGCAACTTGGATAACGCGCTTCAAACCCTCGTCTGCGTTCTCCGCCCGAACCAGGAGGATCACTTTTTTGACACTTTCAACATTTAAGAGCTGCCTAAGCAGCTGGGTCCCGAGAAATCCTGTTGCGCCGGTCAAGAATACTGTCGACCCTTCTGACTCATGGACGACATCCCCCATCAAGTTGTCGAACTCTTTTATTAGATCAACTTCTCGCCCTACCACGGCCTCGCCCAACTTTAGCTTTCCTATCTGTGCGGCCAAATTACGGATCGTATTTCGGCTACCCATAAGACTTTGTATGCTCACGGTAGCGTCATACTCCTTTTGAATGGCCACAGATAAAGACACCGCATTAATAGAATCACCACCGAGTTGGAAGAAACTCTCATTAACCCCAACCTTTGTTTTGTCGACACAGAGGATATTGGCCCAGGTCCTCTGTAGATCTGCCTCTAAATTCGTTGCTGGCATTTCTTTGTTCAGGTTGGGTGAAATCAAATATGAATCTAGTTCTACCGACGCTATTTGGGTTCCGAGTGCCCGTAAAGCTTTCCTATCAGTTTTGCCCGAGGTTGTCGATGGGAAACCGTGAAGCGGTATATATAGTCGTGGCACCATGTATTGTGCAAGTGTTACTCTAATTTTCGTTTCCAGCTGTTGGAATATCCTTCGTAGTTCGTCTGTAATTGGCAGAACTCTAAAGTCCCTACCATTACCTTTAATTGAAAACATCGCAGCCAAAAATGTTGACCTGTGTTCACCACGTATCGAATCAACAGGTTCAACTATGACATTCCACAGAGGTGGAATGTGCTGGCTGATGTGGTACTCTATCTCGCCAAGCTCAATGCGCAGGCCGTGCAACTTGACTTGCGTGTCTTTGCGGCCAACGTAGAGAATATTCCCATTCGCATCGTATTTCACCAAGTCCCCCGTTTTGTAAAACCTTCGGGGTTCGTCCGGTCGCACAGACATCGCCCATTTCGGATTAGTAATAAAACTACATCTTGTCTTCTCGTCGTCGTGCAAATAGCCTCTCGCCAGAAGTGGCCCCTCTAGCAGCAGCTCTCCCACTAGGCCGAGAGGTGTAAGGTAATCGGCGTTTTCTTGGTTTACTATCCAAGTAACTGTTCCTATGCCTTTACCGATATTAGAAGGATCGGACTCGACGGTAGCCTTTTCGCTGGCTGTGGCTATGACGCAAGTTTCCGTTGGCCCATAGCAGTTTTTCAATGAAAGCACGTTGGCCCATTTCGAAACTTGGGCTGATGTCAACCTCTCGCCACCCAATCTCATATATTTTAGTGATGGCACTTCGGCTGGATTGAGGTTGCCTGCCGAAGATGGGGTGAGAGTAACAGTGTTGGCGCGGGATTTTTGTATAAACTGGTTTATACCGCTGAGTCGTGATTCTTCAGACGGAATGCACACACATCCCCCGAAAGCCAAGGAGGAAAAAATGTCTTCCACGGCGGCGTCGAAGCTAAACGATGAGAACTGAAGTATTCTGCTCTCAGTTGACAGGTTGAGGGCTTCTCGTCGTGATTTCAACCCTGAACACAGGGCGCGGTGTTCAATTACCACACCCTTTGGTTTTCCAGTGCTGCCGGATGTAAAAATAACATAAACAGGGCTCTGCGGACTCGCCGGCGAAGGGGATCCCTTTGGTCGTGATATCATAAACTGGCTGCTATCTTTCGGCGTATTGACGTATTGATCATGGTTCGTGCCGTGAGCCCTTTGAAACTCTACCGGAGCACTCACGCTATTCGGTTTAACCTCGAACAAACTATTTGAGAGAACCGTTGTATCCACCCCTATAACATTCAGTAATTTTTCAGTCGTAGTCGATGCTAGTATAACAGTAGCGCCAACTTGTCTGATGATTTCCTCCAGCCGCTGTCGGGGGTGGTTAATGTCGAGTGGGACAAATGCGGCTCCTGCTTTTATGACGCCCATAATCGCCACCACAAACCATGCACTCTTCTCGAACAGTAAAGGAACGAACCGCTCGGCTCCAATTGAGAATTTCCGGACCAGATTCTCGGCAAGTTGGCTCGAAAGTTTGTCTAGTTCGGCGTAAGTAAAGGTCTTATCCCAGCCATAAACTGCCTCGGCGAATGGCGAGGCACGAACATTCCTTTCAATTATTTCGTGTATGCATTCAGATACAGTTTCGGGGTATTTCTCGTTCCACTTCTCTATTTGGGATTGGTCGTGCAAGCTGAACATATTTATTTCGCCAATTGTCATTGAGGTAGGCGCAGCCTGGATAGTTTGAAGAACGTTTTGGAAGTGGAACGCTAGGCGTTCAACTTGGACCCTACTAATGATGCCCGCGTCAAAGGAGATATCTAGGTCAATGGAAGAATCCCCGGCATTGGCTTCAACTACTAGTGGGTATGAGCTGAAAGTCCTAACTAGCTCGTTAGGTACTATCACAGGCCCGAAAAGGCTTCCAGTGGTATTTTGGTCACTGGGAATTTGGATGACTAGCAGGTTTTGGAAATCGCAGGCGTTTTTACATCCTTCGCTCACTTGACTAATATTTTGTAGCCCCTTGTGCTCGTAGGGAGTTATACTTGTAGCTTGGTTTTGGACTGCCCCAAGAAATTCTGATATCAGCTGTCGTGCGTGTATTTGTAGCCTCACAGGCACTATCGTGATTGTAGGGCCCATTATTTCCATAATACCACCGACTGGCGCATTTCTTCCACTGACTGTCATTCCAAAAGCAACGTCGGAAGAATCGGAGTATTGTGATACCACGAATGCCCAAGTGGCGCGGATTAGCGTCGCAATCGTTGTATTCTGGCCCTGGCGCTTCACGAAAGGAATTGAGAATCGATGTCGCTGGTTTTGACGAATATGCTGGGGATCCGTTGGCCGGGGCGGGAAATCTTTTGTTTGATAATCTTGCAGTTGCTCACGCCAGAAATTCTCCGATGCGCTATTGCTCAAACTAGTAAGATATTTTATAAAGCTAGAAAACTGGGGGCTAGGAGCTGTGACGGGGCCCTCATGATAAGTTTCAACTACTTGCTGTAGCATCAACGGTATCGTCCACCTGTCGTAAATAGAGTGATGCATTGTGCAAACAAAATATATTTGCATATCTTCCGTGACTATTGAAGCCCGCCAAAGTAAAGTTCCATAGTCGAAGGGAATTAGAATATCGGTTTCCAGGTGTGCATCAAGTCTGGACGCTTTTATTTCCAGCAAGCTGGGGACGTCCTTTAGAACGACTTGCAAAGAACCAAAGCGTGGCGACTGCACAATCTGAGTCCTCAATATATCATTGTTCGACACCACCCGTTCCCAAGCTATTCGAAACCTTTCAATATCGACTGGCACGACAAATGGGAATACCAACTGCGCAACGTATGCGTTTCGTTGTATTTTAGAAAGCGCCATGAGGCTTTCCTGTAGAGGGGTGCATGGGTAGAGGTCCAGGATGGAAGAACGAGAAAGGACACCGCGGGCATCGATTTCGGCAAGAGCTTTGTCCACGCCTTTAGCATCGCTGAATAAAGAGAAGGGTTTAGCAACCAATGGAGTGGTTCGTGTTGGTATCGACATAGTTTCTTTCCGGGAATTCTGCAGATCTGGTAGCGATCAATGTGCGAATAAGAAGCCTATAGCTATAATGCATTCAATATATATATTGAGATAGGCAGCCTATAGTACATTCAATATAGGGTTGTATGTAAGAGACCGACTAGGGTTCTTATAAAGAATGAAATAACCAATTTATACCACTTCGAAATCCCCTAAGTTACCGAGCTAGGCACTAGGAGCCAATCCGTTATAAGACTGAATTTTCCTTTCATATTAATTAACAAGCACATCAAAATCTGCTACGAAAGAGGTTTTACAGTTTGTTCGGGGTTTCTAATTTACCTGTTTAACCGTTACGGTATCAACTTTGAGGACACTTGGTTATACATATTGTACTATTACATCCGTAATCGGCTCTAATCTTCTTAATTTGGGGCGCCCGGGAGCGGAAAGTTAAGCTTCGAACTGCAATATTTTTGGAAGGTGACTGTACCTATAGCGCGTATAACGAGGATATTAACTAGATCTCTTCGAAAGATCCTGGCAATTGGATATTCGTTTTATCGGCGAACAGGCGGCCTAAAACCGGCAAAACTTTGTAGATACGATACCCTCAACAGTTTTCATGTTATTGATTATGTGGGGGCTGAGAACACGCTAAGCAATAACTAATATAATATCCTCAAAACAACGCTCCAAATATTTAAATAGGTATACACAACCACTGGGTGCGAGATCTAGACCAAGTATTCATGCATAAATACCAAAGGCATGATCAAACCCAACCATTTCATGAGCTTCTTGCATGGCATGTAGAGGGACCAAACCTGCTGCACTCTCCGCAACAACCCCCCACCCGTTACAGAACCGTTAGTTGTCTGGCGTCCTCTAACTAGTTTCCAATTTTAGGAAGATAAGCAACATTGCAAACTAGACTAAGTCTAAAATAAATTCATAGAATGCCAAGGAAACACCATAACTAGACGTTAACCAGTACACAAAGCAGCATTTGTACCAATTATCACCTAAGTCTGTTCTCTGCTTCTGAGATTTTAAAAGCCATTATGAGTACTATCAAGAGGTTTTATTTTAGATATTTAAATGTGATGATTGGTTAGCCATACTCTTCAGTAACAACCGAAAATTAAAGGGGCCAAATTTGGTTGCAGTGTTAGTCTCGGTCCCAGACGCCGGCTAGCCAAAAGTGTTTAAGCGTTTGCGGTGCAGCTATTTCGAAACAGCTTAGTTTTATTGCAACTGAAAATCACAATAGCTATATTAATATCGATATCGGCTAAAATTTTATTTGTTAATGGAGCTTGTACAATTGTGAAATGCTGACAAATTCCAGTATCGATCGTGAGAGGGATCGGCTTTTAAGCTTAGTAATTATGGCCGCAATCTTACTTACTACTGATGGCCGCAATCTTACTTGCATGTAGACATTTCTGGTGTAGGTTGGTTGCTGGCGCGTTGCGGGAATTTAGAATTCAGTATAATTGGATAGGTATTTCCTTTGTGGCGTCTGGGTACGAGGCCAGATAGGTAAGGCCAAAGATGTTAAAAGGGTCTTACACCTGCATCGATTGATCAACCTGAAGAGGATATGATTTCCTATAATATTATCCCTTAAAATAAACACAAGGACAGGTATTGGATAAACTAGCCAATCTTTTCTTCAGCAGGTTTAGCGTGAATGTTGTTTGCGCGTCTAACTTATAATCTCTAAGCACTATGGGGCTCTGGTACGTACCGGTATAGCTAACCGATGAAGGCCCTTAGCTTCGCCTCCACATTGCATATGCATGAGCAACTTAAGACTGGCCGTCTTCTAGCATATCAAGGCTATCTTCCCCAAAAGCAGATCCGGCTAGGGAAGCATCGATATTAAACATTTCTAATACAAAAAGAGAGAGGCCTCGAGGGCTGAGAACCAACCTTAATACAACTATATAAAATTTTAAAAGTTTAACGTTATAACTTAAACTTTTAAAATAATATGCTATTCATATAATAATTTATAGTTCAGCTAACTTTCAAATTTGGCTAGCTTTTAGATTCAATTAGCTTTCAAATTTAATTATTAATGTTTTGGCCCACTGCAGTTATTTGGGCTAGTTTATTGGTTAGCCTAACTAGCCTTATACAGTACTACTATGCCCGACTGCAAGTCGGGGTCTTATTATACCTAGAGGAAACTACTTGGCTTAGTAGCCCTCCTTTTCAGCCGGCTGTTTACGAGGCCATCAGATCTGCAGAGCTTGCTCGGGCTATAGTATGGTGGTATAAATTTATAGAACAAAAATCAATGAGAAAGGATAGAAGGAAAGAGGAGGAATAATATCAGTGGAAAGTTCAACTAGATGCCGACTTCATTCGGATACCAACACTAATACTAGCTACTGGGGTATATCGACGTATTCGCTGGCATTATACACAACAATGGATTCATGCATGCCCGGGTCCCAAAGTCAATCTAACAACCTCACTTTCGGGGCAGCTAGCAGGTGCATTCCTGGAACAATAATTTTGCAGTACCCTCCCCACAATATTCATCTCGATTGTTGTAGAATTTAATTCCCATCTCATCCTCACCTCCGTTGAGGGCAAGTTTGAACCTATGATAATGTCTATTAGTCAACTGCTTGAGAGATTATGAGTCGAAAGGCTTCGTACGTACCAATAGTAATTCTCGCTGTCCTTGCAAATTTCCACCTCCTTAGACCCATCCTCATGGCAGGTAATCGTTGCCACAGATCCGAGTTCCGTACCGTTAGCCTTTACTTCTCCGTCTGCTTTTTTGGTCCACTGCATCACGACAGAGGCCTTATGCCCCAATCTGATAGAATTTGGGAAGAGAACGGTGAAAAGCTCGTTTTGAGCATAGCCGTCGATATGGTTGATTTTCCCAACGTATTGACGCATCTTGATTGAAATGTAGTTCCGAAACGATTCGAATTTATAAATGCGCTAAATATTTATCCGAGTTAGGGCGAATCGATGAGATACAAGATCAAATCCATGAAAAGGTAGCCTTACTTGAGGTAGCGATAATAAGCTATGAATTGTGTGGCCTCCCTAGGATTGATAGAGCGATGTTTTTATGATGGTGGAACTAGAAATCAAGCTACACTGGTCGAAGGATGTACCCCAATATATAGACTTAGTTTTAGCTAGCCAGTAGAGAATTTACCATCAATGTCTATCGATGTATACCATCTCTGCAAGAGTCGGTTATTCGGATTCGGATTCGCGTTCGCATACGCATTAGCAGTCGCATTCGCACTCATGTCGGCACTCGCATTCGCATATACGTGGCGTTCTGTTTGGGAAGTTACTGAATTCGTTGACACTAAGAAAATTTCATATACCCCTCTGAATTGAGTCGTGCCTTGTCGATGGGTCTGTAGAGCGGCCGCTTGCCGCGGTTTCTCTTCGTCGACCCGCAGCCCCTCTATCACAAACGGTATTTTGAATTCCCCCGAAACTAGATTATGCAGAAGTAGAGGGGGTGATGTCTGGATTCGAATTACGTAACGGGGCCTTTGATTTACCCTATCGGCCGTTGATCCTGCGTCCTTATTACGATTTTACGGATGGAATGTAGGTCTCATGAGATACCTTGATCAATTGAGAGTTTTGTGGGGTGCAGGTGCAGTGAAATTGTTGAAAGAATCGACTTTCGCAGTCGGGGAAAGCCCCTCTCGGGCTTATGCTAAATCTAACGCCAAAACTGGGGATTACCCCACCAGCACGGCGTGAAATGGAAAGCGGGAATCTACCTACAAATTTAATTTTCATAACCGCTACCATTGAAGATAAAATCTCTGTAAAGATGTTTTGGGAGGTGTCTTACGTATACGAGAGTCCTAGGCTACGAAAATCCGCGCTTCTAGAAGATAAGTTATATTCATTCAAGCAATACGCCCCCGTATCAGCTCTAGCATTCCAAGCTTTTAAACTACAGGATAAACTTCATGAATTGAGGTAAACCAGGAATCAACCTACAGCTCCGAAATTTGGAGCGAGCGCGCGCCGTAATAGGTTTCTTACAACTCTGATTATATTTCAGATATTGTAATTGAGAAATATCACGGACGTCAAGTACAGGGGTGGTGTGGTCCAGTTAAAATCTAAGTGCTTTATCTAGCCCACCCCACCGCCGACAACGGGACGGCTCGTTCAATTAGTCTGGGGTTCGTGTGGCATGTTTCTTGCGTAAATGCCGCGGATCTCCACTGCTCTAGTTATCTTGGCATTGGGGAAATAGCGAGGCTTGAATCGGAGTTCGGCTCCCAGTATTATCAGAAACAGCATTGCATTAAGCACTAGTTACAACAAGGTGGGTTTTGGCGGCATCAATTTTATTGGTAGCAAAGTTCTTATACCCCTCTTTTATTTCTTTTTCCCTCTCGCATCCATTACGTAGGCAATACGGACAACTACGATCTTATATTTTGTATAACATGAATGTGTGATAACATAGCCAAGCTTGACTTGGAGCACATTTCTCTATATAACACTTTAGCTAAATATAGAAGCTATGATCTTATAACTTATCAAACACATAGGCGGCGCTGCGTAATCGAACTGTTGCTGAAAGGGTAGCTTATGCAGGATATCGCAATCGGCCCCAGAGCTTCAGCTAAAAGGGGTCATAGAGACGTATTCCGTATCTTAAATTGTTCTAAACACTTACGTATTACCCTGATATCACTGAAGTTTCCAGTGACATTCTTCCTGATAAACCTAGATAGCTCTAAGGCTTGTTGTGGGCCAAGGGTAATTTTTTTATCATCAAGTGCTCGGGTAGCAGCTCTACAATAAGCCGAGGGGTGTAAAGCAGTCGGCATTTTCCGGGTTTACTATCCAAGTAACCGTTCCGATGCCTTTACCAATATTAGAATGATCGGACTCGGGGGTAATTCTTTCGCTGACTCTGCATGTGGCTATGATGCAGGCTTCCGTTGGTCCATAACAGTTTTTCAATAAATTAAAGCGCTCTGGCACCTTTCGAAACTTAGGCTAATATCAACCTATTGTCACCCATATCTTTCAGCAATGGCACTTCAGCTGGATTAAGATTGCCTACCGAAGACGGGGTGAGGGCAATAGTGTCGACGCGAGATTTTTTGCATAAACTGGCAGTCGGGGGAGTCTGGGTATGAGACAAGTGTATCCCACTGAATTGTGACTCTTCAGATGGAATTCATACACATCTCCCAAAAACCAAAGAGGATAGAATATTATCCACAACCACATTAAAACTAAATTGTGAGAACTGAAGTACTCTGTTTTTAATTAATAGATTGAGGGCTTTTGTTGTGATATTAATCCTGAGCATAATGCGTGGCGTTGAATTACTATACCCTTTGGTTTATTAGTGTTGCTGGATGTAAATTTATGATTTATAAAAATAACATAATTAAGGTTCTGCAGGCTCGCCCAAGAAAACAATCTATTTGAATTAATGTGATAGTATAAACTAGCTATTATTTTCTAATATATTGACATATTGATTATAGTCTATATTGTAAGATTTTGGAAAGTCTATTAAAGTGTTTAAGCTATTTAGTTTATATTGGAATAAATTATCTGAAAGAACAATTACATTCGTCTCTATACTATCCAGTAATCTTTTTAGTGGTAGGTGATGCTAATATAGGAGTAGCACCTAGAACTTGTCCAATGATTTCCTCTGGCGCCATGGCCGTTGTTGAGGGTGCATAGGTAGACGTTCCCAATGAAACTCTTGGCTATACCATAGTTTGACTGGATCCCGTCCAATAAATGTTTCTCCTGTCCAATACGGTCAAGAAGGGAATATGGTCAAGGTGGTTCGTTGTCATTAATTAATTGGCAAATCAAACTCTGTTGTCTCGTGCTTAGGCCTCCAGACGGCGTAACTTGTCTGATGAGCCGTTACGGCCTCAACTCTGAGGACACTTGGTTATACGTATCGCACTATTACATCCGGAATTGGGTCTAGCTCTCCATTTCTGGCTCGGGAGCGGAAGGTTAAGCTTTGAACGGCAGTATTGGTGCATTTCCTGGCATGTATGATATACTAGTACTTTACAAAAATGGCTGGATTGGCCGGAATGAATTTCTCACATCCGATTTGTCAGAGCACAGGACGACCGAGAATAATAAATATTGTAGACACCTGGAAATACGAGACAACCGAAACGAGATATAGACTGGTCTCGCGTATCTAGACCAGCATACACTAAAAATTTTAGGTTCGGAAAAACACAAGAGCTCGCTAAAATACAACACTTTAAGCACTATATCTAACTACCACGAAGGTATTGGGTCTCTCTGAGAGATCCCCGGCAACCAGGCGTTCGTTTTATAATCGAATAGGCGGTCTAAAAAACGCAAAATTTTGTAGGTACCTTCGATAGTTCTCGTGTCACCTATTATGTAGGGACCGAGAACGCGCCGAGAGTATCCTCCACGGGCAGCAACACTCTCGTCGTTTTCATCGTACAAATGGGTATACACAACCATGTACGACCAAAGATAGGCATTCACGTGAATTCCAAAGGCATGGCCAATGCCAACCGTTTCGACCTCTTGCAAAGGAGCTGAGTCTGAAGCACTCTCCGTGGCAACCTCCGCATTTGCTGCGGCTAGTGGGTTTGCCTGTGAACCTGTCCCCTGATTTCTGACTCTAGTAGGATAGACCACATCGCAAACTGGACTCGGTTTAGAATAAATGGATGGCATAACAAGGAAACGCCATGACTGTAAGATAGCATTCGCACATATCATAGCTTGATTCTCTGCTTCTAGAGAGCTGCCATCAAGAGATTTCACCTCAAAGGTGACAATCGGTAGGCCATTCATACCCTTCAGTGAAAGGGGTAGATCTGAGGGCCCAAATTTGGTTGTAATGTCATTTAGAAATGGCTCGGTCTCATCGCAGTCGAGGAGCGTGATGGCTATATCCGCCCTGGCCGTCAATGTCTCATCAACTAGTGGCGCGTGCGAAATGCCGGCGGGTTCCGGTATCCGTTTTGGTCGTTTCCTGGGCGAGGGGGACCGGCTCACCGATGGCCGCCATCTTACCCGTGGACAAAATTCCCGGTGTAGGTCGGTTGCAGTACTTCGGAAGTTAGTATAATTGGGCACGCGCCGCCCCCAAAGTGAAGGTCGGGTCTGGTTTATGAGACAAATAATTGGGTAAGGCTAAGGATTGCAAAGAGGTCTTACACGCTATCAACTTGAAGAGGATATGATTTCCTACTATCTCCTAAAATAAACTCGAGGAGAGATATTGAGTGAACTAGCCAGTTATTTTCTTCAGTCGATTTGGCGTGAATATTGTTTGCACGCCTAACCAGTCCCAAAATATTATGGGCCTCTAGTTGACGAAGGCCCTTGGCTTCATCATTACACGAGCAATCACCAAATTGGCTGTCTTCCAACATGTCGAGACTATCTTCCTTAGAAAGCAGACTCTGTGAGGGAAGCGTCAACATTAAACACTTTCAGTAAAAGAAGAGAAGGGGCCGAGAACGGACCTTAATACAACTACATAGAAACCACCTATCTGAACTGCCCCTTCTGAATGAGCTGATCAGCTCGCGGATACTTTCAGGGACCCAGTTATCAAGACTGCCTGTGTTATGTAATCCACCCCTACCAGATGCACCAAGGAATCGGAAACTTGGTTTGCTACTTGAGACCAGTCCACGCCTCTGCCTCAGGCGCCCGGTTCGAGGCTGTCCAAGGCCAATGCACCACCCCGTATGCACGTACCTATGTTAGTGACTCTGGCCGCATAGTTGTGTATGTTCACGCCATTCAAAGTGTTTGGTATAGTGACATGCTGCGCCAAAATTTACAAAATAGCTAGATATGATATTACCAATATGCAATGCAAACCGCAGCAACTAGTCAAAAATATTTAAAATAATTTGAGTCGATGTTAAATAATGAAGCCACGGGGCTGGAAACACCATGATGACATTTTATGATTAGATCTGTAGTGAATTGTTCGATACGTTACAGAAATAACGGAACATTAGATCATGATATCAAAGAATGAATTTGAAGACGTTATACGAAATACCCCACCTGCCCCTACCATTCCAGTACCTATATACGTGGATATCCTACTTGGGCTTAATCCCTAGGTCTACCCAAGAAAGCTTCTCTGCTGGGACCGAGACTACTTCTGCACTATGTTTCTTAGCAACTAAGGAGGTAAGGGGTATTAGTTCTTCATTGGCGGAATGGCTCTTCCCCAAAATTCAATATACGCCTCGGTCACTCCTGAAAAATCGAGTCCAGCATTATCTGACTCGTTTACTGTAAATGTCCAGGTGGTAAATGGCCCAATAGCCGCTTTGGTGTTGTTGTCCGGAGTTCCCCCCTGAAAGTCATTCTCCAATGCCTCAGTGCCGAAAGCTGCCTTCGGGTTGGTGATATCGGCGACGCCATGAACGATAGCGGCATCGTATTGCCAAGTGACCTTGACAGGGTCGTGCAAGAAACCAAGTCCGTCATTCGATCCTAATTGTAGAGTTTCTGACCCGCCGTGGAGGATAGACACTTTGAGAAGCTGGCGGCCAAGTTGATCGGAATTTAACTTCGCACCCGGCAGCCAGAGCCTTATTTGCCTTATTCGCACGTTCGCGTTACCAGCAAATATTCCGACGTTCGGTTGAAACTTGATCTGGGTCGAGAACGACTTTAGATTACTTGAATCCGTTCCCGCAACCAATAGGGTCTTCAACTCATCGTCGCTCAATTTATAAAGTAACCCCGCCTGGGTATTGTCCCCTTTCGCTGGCCATAGGCTCCAGGTGTAATTTGCCCACTGAGTGAGGAAGTTATCGAATTGGTTATCAAGAAGGTCTTGGCTGGCTCCCAAATCTTTGGACCCCTTCAACGCGCTCGGTGAAGTGCTCTTAATTTTATCGAAGGGAAGAACTGCCCAAAATGCGAAGGCACGGCCTTCGTACCACATGTTTTGAAGTATGTTCAATTGCATGTCTCTCCTTAATTTATTAAGCGCGTAGAATACCGATGGCAAAGCCGGGTCGAGTGTGACTTTTTGCGTTCCCCAAACTTTACTCTGAGCGATAGCAGCCTCACGGTTTCCGAGCGCCTGCGAGTATTGCTGCAGCGCTGCATTGTAATTCACAACAGCTTCGTTTCGTTCCAAGGTGGCTTTAATAAGGCGATTGATTTGTGCTGTTAAATCCTTCCTATGCTGCTCTGGTATCGAGTTGGTATATTGGGATACGAGCGCATCAATCGACTCCTTGGTAGCTAGAAGTTTTGGGGCCCCTGGTGCATCTACATCAATGGTTCCATCGGAAAGCCCTTTGACTTGCATATCCAGAGCTTTTATGTCTCCTTGGAAAGCGATCATCTGTTTAATCAAGTACTTCGTCTTGATCGTGCCTCCCTGGTCGTCGGTAATAGTTGTAGCGGCATTATAACCAAACTCGCCAAGCGTCCTGATGACAGTGAGCGCGTCATGCGATTGTACAAGAGTGCAGAGTGCGTTATAAATGTCGCTACCTTGGAAGTTCCAATACGACTGCATATCTTTTTCGACCACTGACATCGCTTTCTCAACCTCACCGCGGATGGTATATAGACTCTGCGTCAAGTTCTGGATTTTACTGCCAAATATTGCTAGAGTCCCATTAGGAGAGCAAAGGGTATCGATTTCCTGATCCGCATCGTTCTGTGCGTCGTTACTAGCTGATATTCCCGCGTTTATTTTGTCTTGCCTTGCGGCTTGATCTGCCGCTGCTTGGCCGACTGTATTTAACAGTGTTTCGAGTTTTTGGAGCTTGGTAAGCAAGGAATTCACCCGGGTCTTGTAGTATGTTGGTGATAGTCGCGGGACCCAATTAGCTGCATTCCCAAACATATCGCATCCCAATGTATATGCGTTGAGCCTAGTTGTAGCAGTATTATAAACCGTGTTTAAGGTGTCAATAGCCCCAACCGTGAGACCCTGGGTGTCTTCCAATGCCTTGTATGCATCCAAAATGAGTGATGAAGTTTTTGAACTTGCCGCTTTCTGCATACCTGGGAAAAAAGAGAGTCTTAAGAGTATATCTTTGTAATTCCCTGCGGCTTGTGCTCGATCGGAAGCATTTGGAGAGCAGAAGAGGCGATCCGCCGTGTCTAACATCATCTGACACTGTTCTGGGAAAGCATATGCTACTGGGAAATTCTGCATCACTGCACCATTTAAAAAGTCATAGTTGGTCGCGGAGACGCTTCCAGCAGTTCCGCTCTTGCCGTCAACTGGGTGACCCCAAGGATCACCATTTCCCCAGTTAGAATTTATTCCGCCGCTTCCAGCTTTACCTTGGTTGGCAGAGCACAGGGCTTTCAATTTGGTATCTTTCGCTTGCGAGGAAGCTGAGAATAGGGTCAAGATAGCTTGGTTTGCTGGGTCAAGCTTGATTCCATCGCTCGCATGACCAGACGCTCCTAACATGGTCGCAAAGAGAGATTGGAGCTGGTCTTGTAGTGCTTGTTCAGCACTTTGACCCTTTTCCAACCATTCTTGGCATTTCTGGTTGTATTGTTGAATGGCTGTCGTAACGGATATCAGGACGTAGTCGGGTGGCTTCGAACCACTCAATGCATTGGCCAGGACTGCTTTCATAAGGGTCGCAGTGCTGACGGTACCAGCGCTTGGTGGATTTGCATTAGGATACACGCCTGTAGGGGCGAAATTGATAATTATCCTGGTGAAGTCTGCGGCGATAGTGAGAGAACTGGCGTAGTCAAAATACACTCCCAATGCTGCTGAAAACGCGGTAAGGGTTGCTGCAGCATCTGCAACAAGAGGAAACCCCGCAGCTTGCAAGGTTTTTGAAAAGTCGCTGAGATTCTGAACTTTGAACGTCCACGGATTTTGGTCATCATTCAAAATTCTTTTCATGGTCGTCGTCTGTAGCGCCTCTGGCGCATTGTAATATAGATTTATCGCCCCACCGTTTCCAGCATCTCCACCAGCACCTCCAGGAGGCCACTGTGTTACACCGTAGACGCCATCTGCAGGCCAAGCATCATCTTCGGTCGACTGGCCGTTGCTTCCAGTACCCCCATTCGCTTCGAGGGTTAACTTGCCGGATGACAAAAGGGAATCGAGACCATTTCGAACAACTATTTTTAAAGATCCTGCATTGGTGCCCGCTTTACCGGCTACCGCTGCTGATGCCTTTGGTGCCCATTTGGTTGGCGTGGCTGCTCCATCGGTGCCGGACACGCTTAGCTTGACTGGGTTGTCTCCAGTCACGGAGAAGTCCGTGCAGCAAATCGTAACGTTTTTACCACTGATAACCGTGTCCTTGGAGACGGTTACCTTTTCTGCATAGATGAAGATGGATTTTTGATCAAAGAGAGGGTAGTCCGCAAGGTCGATGCCTTGGGGGAGGGAGTTTAGGACGAGTACTAGGTCTTTGCCGGCTGAGATATAAACTGCTGTAGTACCCTGATCAGCATTGGGTATCACTGGCGATAGTGAAGGCATAGTGGAAATATGGTATTTTATTAATCTAGTAATGGGGGATCAAGCTGCTATCTTGAGCGCGCGTGGTAGTCTGACTATTTTATCTTTGTGTAAAAACGTAGACTTCACCGCAGTATTTATGCCGAAACGAGAGTAACGAACAGATACTAAATTATAAAACATCACCATTCTTTAAGATTTTGATCCAGGAAAGCTCAAGTGGAGCTCATACGATCATGAGCCCATAGAATTGCACAAAGGTGTTCTTAGTTGATCCATTGAAAGCAAGAAGGAGATCCCATACCACGTTGGTGACGTATAATGAGTGAGTGTCGACTCGAGGGCGACGACAAAGATTCTTTCTCATCTTCTAGCACATTCCCGGATCCCTATCTGCGATAAGCGCTTGTGGCTTCAGCTGAAAGAAAATATACAGCTGAGCATCTATCTTTGAAATGCAATGCTACTTCTGCACGGTCCCGATATTGCAAAAATTGTGGACCATGTTTGCGTGTCGATATGCTGTTCAGGTATGTTTTTTTGGGGGCGCCGCCACCATGGTTTGATATTTGTGGAGAACGGGCGGAGACCGGAGAGTAAAAAATATCTCAAAATCAACTAGGGGCTGCAGAATATAATACTACTTCAGGGTCCTTGAGCGGCGCGGGTTCGCCGATTCACGTGAACATTAATTATAATTGTGGGCGGCATTCGCGGTTGAATTACTGATAAGAATATAGCTATATATAGCATTGATGGTGTTGGCATGTGCGACATCAAACCACCCAACGAATTTTCGTGGATACCAGATCCGCAGAGGCTGGGCAGGTGATCATAATTTCACGAACTCGTGCATGGCGTTATGGGAATCCCATTAGCTCGATCATATTATTTTTGATCTTTTGTGTAAATTCGAACAAAACTTGGATCCTTTATGAAGGGGGGTGTCGCAGTCTAATGCCGCACCTAGAGGGTTTCCCCGCATGCCGCCCGAACCTAGTCCTATTACAGCTTAACCGAGAGCCTGACCTGACATATTATTGGTAGGGCTGGAATGCCCGACGGCTGAAGTTTACAAGGGTCGCGAGCCAGGGTCGGAGTTCGGATCTTGGTACATGCACGTACAGCTGAACTGCGGCACTGCACTGAAGAAATCCACTCCAACTTGACAATTCAGGTGTTTCCATACGGATGTTCGGATGTTGGTGTTTGCTCGCTATACAATAAAACGCCTTTCTATTAATTTTCAGCTTCGGGGGTGTATCGTTTCCGAGAGACGCGCCAGTAAAATACACGCGCACACAGGACATGATCATGAGGCATGATATCTTCTATCGATCATGAGCGCATAATCAAAAGCGGCCCACATTTCGATAAAGTATAGTCCAAAGGCTTCATTGAAGTCTCCCAGTTGTGAGAAGTTGGAGAGGCAGTGAGAATCCAAGCCAATCAGGGCAGTTCGACTGACCACCTGTAGGCCAATCGGGGTGCCGCTTAGGCCCCCTCGATCAAGCCGGCCGACGTAGTCCTGTGTACTCAGCTAGCGCTGCTGCCTCCCACGTAAATCAGGAATCAATTGATGTTTAAGCGATTCTGGAGAAAGTCGGAGAAGTTGGTCAATTGATAGCACTGATACCTATATAAAAAGGTCGAGGTACGGTTTGATTCGACATCCTTTCACCTTCTACAGCATACTCTAGTCCTCGCCTTTAGGTCCCCTAAGCCCTATCTCGATCGAAATAAATTTATTTGAACCCCAAGTTTTTTTTTTTTAGTAATTGCATACGCAATCCTTTACATTTCCAAGTTAAAAATGCATCCCAGCTTCTTAATTTCTTTCTCGGCGTCCATCCTCCTCGCTTGTGCACGAGTTATCTCTCCAGAAGTCGAGGTCGACATTGTCGGTGAGTTGCCCAAATTCAAAATGCACCACATGGCACCTCCAGCATTCAGATCTAGCATAAGAGAGCTGTCATAGCTAATACCGGGTTTAGATTACTCCACCACCGATATCAACAGCCAAAGGCCCTTGTATAGCGAAGCGGTCGGTAAATGTGTTCCCGACGCCTGCGCGCAAAAATGCGCTCCCAAAAAGGGCCAATGCGACCCCCTTTACCAAAAGTGCTTCTGTTCGAGCAAGAAGCTCCATATCAAAATCGAAATCAATAACGAGGAACAATCCGAAGTCTCTGAGCCAGAAGGCTATTATATTGAGGCTAAATGCGACCCAGATGCTTGCGCTCAGAAGTGCAAGCCTAAGAAGGGGCGCTGCGATCCCCTTGGTCAGAAGTGCTTCTGCGGTTAGGCTCGAGTCTATTCTACGCTAGTAAATAGGCATAAATGAAGTCTGAATACCAATTTTGCAGACTTAGGGTTTCGGGAAGTAATACTTTACATCATGTACGATCTATTCGTACATACATTAATCATGTATTTTTTTTAAATGTATTATCACTAGTTTGCTATTAACAATCTAAGCGTTCCCAAATAAAAAATTATAAAGGATTCCAACAATTAGAATTACTAAACCACTTATGCATGCATGGTGTATACGGAAATTTCGAAATATCCTTAGAACTAACAACTAAAAATGTGGGTTTGCGGAATCCAAGACCATGCAGTTCAAGATAGATCTATAAATGCGCAGAGTTCAAAGCCGAGAGAGGAAATCATATCATAGATAACTGACTCCATTTCCATCAATCAAAATAAGCAAATAATACAAGAGTTTTCAGAGCAACATGTTAACAAGCTATAACACTAATCTACAAAATAATCTAAGACCAGCCGCGTACATTAAATTTCGACTTGATCTTGACGATAAAGCTTCGATTTCAATTTTATTTTAAAGAAAGGTTTTAAATCATTGGTACTCGACCGGCCCGGGCTGTGGTGTTGCAGTTGGATACGCTTCCGGTGCCGAAATGGGCTCGGTTAGGTATGGACGCGGAGATGGCTTAGGGAGATTGTCGTAATTCGTAGCCTCCGGGCCATAATCCGAGTAAGTTGGACGTCCCTTCGCATACCTCACAGATTGATGGTCGTCCTTTCCATCAAGCACAGAGACACAAAGCCAGCGACCAGGGCTACAAGTACAATTGTCCGTTACCTGCATGCCGTTCCATTCCTTGAGAAGGTTGATATCTACTGGAATTTGGTCTGCAACGGCTTGGCAGGTATCGCCCTCCTTGATAAGGTACCACTGGTTGCAGTTGGAGTTGTACGCTTTACCTTCCAGCTTACCTGGAGGAACAGTGCATTGTGGGATATCGTTGTGGGTGGTACATGTTTGGGCATTTCCTGGATCAGTCTTGACTTTGTTGAGCGTCACAGGGCATGGAACGGTTGTTACCACAGTTGTTTCCGGACATCCCCCACATTGGGTAGTAGTGAAAGTCACTGTGGACCAAACGGGCGATGGAGACACGGTAATATATGCCACTGGTGTAGTCATCAATGTCTCAGTGCTGACAACTGGTGTCGATGTGGAGATCTCCATAGTTGTTGTAGATGTTGACATCTTCATGCTTGTCGTAGGTGCCATCGGAGTCTTTGAGTCGGAACATGGTACTACAGTTGTAATGGTAGTTAATTGGCACTCATTACAAGGCTGAGTGACATAAACTGTAGTTTCCCATGATGTAGTTAAAGTCTCTTCCTTTGGAGGAGCAGGCGCCGTTGTCACGGGCTGGGCCGAAGTCTGAGGCATTACAGTTGTGCTACTATACCCAGCTGGCGGTTGACACTTTGGTCGGCATTTATCAACCCAGCCGTCGTTCAAGCAGCCACAGCCCTTCGCGAGCGCTTTGTTCATCTCCATAGGAGACTTGCAGTTCATAAGAGCCTTTTCATAAATCCAGGTTTTATCTGCTGGCCATTCCGTTTGTTGGAAATCAGCGCATTGATTATTACAGATTATATGGGCGGTTTGAATTCCCTCTTCAGTGCCGAACACATCATGGAGACAGTTGCCGGATGGCCACTTGTTCTGGCCTTCGTAATCTTTAGGACATTCTTCCACAACGTAGGTTTTCTTGGGTGGGTGGGCAGAAGTGTAAGACTTGGGGGCATGAACAGTAGTGGATACCTCAGTAGCGCTAGTGACGTAGGCTAGAGGAGTAGTATAAGCTGGAGGAGCGCCGTACGAAGAAGGGGCCATGACAATAGTAGATGGCTCCATAGGGCTCTCTTCAGATGAGACAGGACGCCTATCGCCCTTAGGCCCAGTCCGTGGATAGACGCAAGTTTTTTTGTCGTTGTAGCCTTCGACACAACCACAGGTTTGAGTTAAAGCGGTCACGAGCGATTCGTGTGAGCCACACATATCGTAGAAAGCCCAATAAAATTTCAAGTCCTCGCCTTCCAGATCGGCTCCATCTTCTTTCTTATTGCAGAGAAGCCCGCATAACTGTTGTTGGTGGCCCACTGGATATTCTTGAGCGTGCTTCAAACAGGTGTTTGGAAATTTATGGTTTTCGTTTGGACATTTTTTGATAGTGCATACTGGTGGGAGAGTTTCTGGGACAAGATTTGTTGGCTTATCTGTTGGGACAGGGCCGGTGTAGTCAGGGTCAATACAGTTACAGACCATCTTAAGAGCCATGGGTAGCCCTGCGCCACACGCTTCATAACCCTCTTTGTATGCTTTGAGGGACTTAGCCGGAAGTTGGCCCCATTTACCCTTGTTAGATGCAGTCTTTGAAGCCTCGAAACAAATTAGCTCTCGAGTAGATCCGCTGACGGTTGCAAGACATCCATAGTCGACACTAGTGCCGTCGACATAAGATCCGGACATTGAGACCTCCGTAGGCTGTGGGCAGCTTTCCATAGTCCATGTGATTGCACTTGTCTTTGCGGTGGCAGAGTGTGTGCTTGTAGGTGCATTGGCTGTCGTTGTCTCGACCGCGGTTTGGTAAGGCATAGGGCTTTTTGTTTCTTCTGCCGTTGTGTAGCCTCTAGGCGGTGCAGAGTATCCGTCCGCAGCAGTGGAGCTCGTAGGTAGCTCCGAGGATTCTTCCACAGTGTTATACTTCATAGGTGTTTTGGTTGATGCTTCCATGGTTGTGTACTTCATTGGTGATGGGGTAGCTTCATCCATAGTAGTGTATCCCATAGGGGTTTGGGTTGACTCCTCCATAGTACTATATCCCATAGGCGATTTAGTCGATTCTTCCATGGTGCTATATTCCATAGGTAGCTTGGTCGACTCTTCCATGGTGCTATATCCCATATGGGTCCTTGTAACACTGCTGGGGATCATTGAGAAGTTATGATAACGACGAGCAGACTCATGATAACTGGTCATTATTTTTGAGCTACTATAAGTCTCTTCTCCATCATAGCTAGCAGGCGGAGTAGTATACCCTCGTTGGGCCTCGGTTGTAGTTTCCTCCA
The DNA here is from genome assembly GCA_036872735.1 of Orbilia javanica. Classification (NCBI taxonomy): domain Eukaryota; kingdom Fungi; phylum Ascomycota; class Orbiliomycetes; order Orbiliales; family Orbiliaceae; genus Orbilia; species Orbilia javanica. Next base: position 560,637 of record JAVHNR010000005.1, read on the forward strand.
TGGAGGTCTCATGACCGTATGATTTCGTAGACTTGATGTGCTTAGATGAAGTGGTGTTGTACCTCACAGGCATGGTAGAGTACTCTGGTGTATTATCTTCCGAGGTTGTCTCTGCATTATAATAGGCGCGCCTTGTAGTAGTTGCCATCATCGTGCTCGTTTCACTAGCAGTATCTTCATAGGTATATGCGTTCTTAGTATGAGAAGGCATCGAATATTCCCCAGTCGACGAAGTAGGGGTTTCTTCGGCTTGGCCGTAATGCGTAGACGAAAGTTCCCCCACTTCGATAGTAGTAGACTTTGGAGTATGTTTCGAGGTGGATGTGTGTTTGTGACTAGTAGTGGCGTGCATCATACTTGTTTCTTCCATATCAGTCTTGGTCTCCTCCTCTAGACTTGAAGAATCCTCTGTGAGATACTTGGGCCTTTCATAGATCGACGAAGTAGTCATAACGGGTTTCTTGGTTGAAGTAGCTTCCTGTGTTTCTTCCTCAAGCTCGGTAGAGGCAGTAGTGCTAGGGACCTCGAGCTCATGGTCGTATCCCTTGGTGGTAGACATGGAAGCCTCTGTGGATATTGGTTCTTCACCGTCATAGCTCCGAGCAGTGTCAGTAGACTTTGGGCTTTCCGTATCCATGGTCATGGTCGATTCATCCTCCGCGTGCGTAGTAGTCTTATGTTTAGTCATAGAGGAGGTGGTTGGCTCTGCGGTCTCGACTTCGGATTCCGACGCAGAAGACATAACAGATGTTGACTTTTGGCCATAGGCGGTACTCGTAGCAGTCTCAACATCCTCTGTGGAAGTGCTTTCTGCCTTCTCAGTATCCTCCGGTTTCTCTAAACTGGTAGAGGTCGGTTCATGATCCTTCGTAGTGTCGGCTGGGATCGCAGTGCTCGTAACAGACCCTGTGCTTTTATCTGGCTTACCCAGCTCAATTTCGCAGGGTTGCTGCTCAAAAAAGTAGCCATCAGCAAAACAACCGCAAGTGCTTTCTAACACCTTAACGATTGCATTGTGCGAGCCACATTCCTCTTCCATCTGATTGTAGGCCTCGAGCGAAAAGCTAGAGCTGCCCCCCGGCGAGTATTCGTTATCCAATTTTCCGGGCGTGTAAGGTTTATTTTGGTCAGGGCGTACGCAAATGGAGGTACATATCTTGAAGCCCTCGACTTCATCGTGGAGCAGCTTGGCGCAAGCCCCGTTCATTCGTTTTTCTTTTTCATCAGCTGGGCAGCTTTTGACATCGGTAGCCAAGGAGACCCCGGCTAGCAAGCCTAGAACGCCGACTAAGAAAGTAGTTCTGCGCATTTTTACGCAATGAATAATTGTCGTCGGCCTAAGTGGTTTCTGACCGTTCAGAGCCTATAAAAATAGGTCGGCCGGAACCTTAGGTTTGAATAGAATAGGCTCAAGTGGGTTGGAGCTTAGCTAGCTCAAAGACACAGGGCGAAATATGCTTCCAGAGCGTATGAATAATCAAATGAATGAATGAAATAAAAACGAAAGACTTGAATATTTTGTATAAGACAGGCCGACCAATCTCTAGCTAACTTTAAGAACGTCCTGCTTGCATTACGGACAAGTCTCGGCGGTAGCTTATGGATACATAGCAGGTGGGACGGTGGGTTCTTATGTACACAGAATATCAACAGATACGTAAACAACTAAAAGTTTTGGGTTTCAGTTCTTACTTCTATACAGTCGAATACCTGAAATTCCGCCCCATAAGTTACGGTACCGCAGTCCTGCTTAGAAACAGATTGTGGTATACTCCCAACCTTAGACCCAACGAGAAGATAAAACTTACCCTATAGCGAAACACTGCATTGTTAGCGATCATGGACGAAGACGCGCATATATGAATGCGGCACAACTATTAAATGGGAAGAACAGGTTAAAGCTCTGCTTGATAAATTCCTTGGGTACTACCTTGGTGTTAAGATGAGACGGGGCAAGCATCGCCTCATATAACAGCATGCGCAGGCTAGCACAGGCGCAGGCTGTTGACATCAGGTTTGTGGCAACAAACCCGTTGGTGTTGAATTTTTTGTCTACTTGTTGCGACCGAAATAGTTTCGTAGAGCTCCTCGCTTGGCTTCATGCTGCCAGATTATACTTCGAAATAATGTCAAGGATCAGAGTTTGCTCCTGGCAAAGTTAGGCTTCTAGACCTCTGGTGGTTTGAAACAATCAGAGCCGTGCCTTCAAGGGCTTCAAATCACCAGTTAATTGTCTCTGTAAAATTTCCTTCGTTGAAACCTTTCACCCGAATTTTATGGTGTACCAATATCACCAAAAACGAAACGGAATTTAGGTGTTGGAGGACAAGTAACATGCTAACACTTAATATCATCAAATCCGCAGAGCTACAGTCCCTTCATGGGCTTGAGGTTGGGAGAGAGGGGAAAACCCACCCGTTTGAGAGTTAAAACAAGATACCTCGACTGTATACTTGGTCCAGATTTTCTGTAGCAGAATGACATAGTAGCCCTGAAATCCAATGCTAAGCCTCGTGGTAGAAATTTTGTTAGATTCAACATCAAACGGAATTGAAATTTGCATTTCAAAATTGTCTCCGTAAATCTTGATCCTAACATAGTGCTGCGGAGGCTTATCTACCATTAGATCAATAGCTTAAATTCGTTTGCATATAGTAGCGTATATCTTAGGATAATACAGCACGTCCATATGGCCATGCACAGTTAGACTAGCGGACAGCTCCTTCAGCTGCAGGACAGGAAAAACCAATCCCAAGGCAAAAGCGCCGAAGCCAGCTCAGAAACTGCAGTTTGCTTCGTAATACACTTACTTTGTATTTACATGTTTCGCCTCAACTAGCCATGGACAGGCAGGAGAAGTTGTTGTGCAACATCCATTTGAAACGCACATGTTGGCCTGCCAGTTTCGAAACAAGTTAGCTTGACGGGTGTCATATACCAGCATAAATCGACTCGCGTTGTTCTTTGTAATGTTAGTCCGCTGTGCCCAAAAATACAAAACCTTATGCTATATGAATACGTAGATTTCATACAGTTACGAGCGTCAGTGCCACTCTAACGCTCCGGCTAATAGAGATACTTGGCTAAATCTGAAGTGAACACGATTCATAAAGCCAAGGCTTGGATGTCATGGCTTATAAGCTTATATGTGGGTGGCGGAAATAGAAACGAGAATTGAATGTAGTTAAGCCGGTTGTTCATCGTTTACGTAATTACGTTCAACCTCGATTATACGTAAGTCAAAAGAGGGCTTAATTCGTGAGCTTTGGTGCCAGGTATTGATGTGATCGCAGTTTCACTTTCAAAAATTAAAAATTGATCAAACTCAGGCACGAGCTGAATATTTTGCAGCTCGCAAACACACAGAAAAGAGTCTTGTGAGATATGCCTAGATTCTTGGCGATAGATAGCTTCGAAGGGACTAAATATCTATACACGTATAGGTCCGCATGCGCATTCTGCATGGGCTGTATGGGAATTTAAATCTCTAATGCATAGCTCGGTAGGGCGGGTCTGGCCCGAGACAAAATTTGGTGCAAATATTTTTGGGAAATCATCATACTAATTCACGAACCCCTAAACCTGGCATGAGGTGATTTGTAACTTGTCTAACTAACTTTACAACGAGTATATAGAAATTTTATCCATCGTTATTAAAATTTATCTATACCCCTTGACTTTCTATTTTTGATCTACTTTAGTTCTTGAACAAACTTAACTTCTTATCATGCAGCCGTTCAATATCAATCAGCTCCAGCCAAGTCAACTTGCCACAGCCTGCTTAGCTCCGAGACCGTCAACTTCACAAAACTGCGTTGCTCAACCATTTTCCAACACCACGCCAATTGCCAAGCGCTCTCGACCCTTTCAAGTTAGCTTCCCCAACTACCCCAGCACTTTCACATGTCAAAAACCCCAGCTACAAGATCCTCCCAAGCACGCCAATAATAGCATGCTGTTACCCACATGCTTTTGTGCTCATGCTGAACCGTTTTTTTTTTTTTGCTCATGCAGGAGTCGATCAACAGGCAGGGGTCTGAAGAGGAAGACTGGATTTTGGTATGAATATGCAATAGGCCTTAGAAGGCTCGTGGAACTTGAAAAGCTAGCCACTTTATGCGTGAGTTTGGGTAATAAGAAGTATAGGGCAGATGACGAAGTAGAGGTAATTTTCGTATACACATCGCTATTCGATTAGTCAAGTGCAATTGATAACTGCTAAGTAACTGTGTAAAGCTCAGACCTCCGCCTCGCCTGCAAGGCAAAACCTGATGTGGGGGGGCCAATGCGAAGTCCGAGCTGAACTCTTTGAGGCGAGGATTTAAAGATTTTAAGCTTGTGCTTCGTGTATCAGATGCACAAACCAGCCGGCCAGCCAGCCAACCAGCCGCGGTTTTTCCCGATCAACTTAGACTTTTGAAGTAATACTCACCTACTTCTCCCGTTGGTTTGTGGGAGAGGTGGTGGCAGTCGGATACCCACTTTTTTTCGATTAATTTCCGACGGGATCAAATCTTTCGATCTCTTTTTTTCTTATCTCTATTTTTTTAATTTTTTTTTATCTGTTTCGAATATAAACCTTCCGAGTTCATGTTTCTCCCTCTCGCAAATATTTTGTATACAGACCGTAAGACCTTTTGAACTTCGAAACATTATAAGGCTAAATAGTCGATCGATCGATTCGGGTTTTCTTTTAATCTATCCCAGCCGAACGAGAACACTATCACAACGGCCTCCGAATTGGGCATCAACTAGCGTCCACCCGGCCTTACCCAACAGATGCATATCTGACACAACCGCCCTGTATCGGAGACGGAGAGCTCCAGCTTGTTCTCAACAAAGAAAGGGGAGAGATACAAGGGGAGAGAATCATAAGTTAAAAGGGAATATAAAATAAATAAATAAATAAAAAGGGACGTCACCATATCGGGATTCTTATCTTTCCTCCGTCATGTCCTCAACCCTCCGACACCGAAAGGTCTCCTCAGAGCCCTTGAGCCCAAATCCAAACGTTAACATATCTCCTCCACCACCGCGAGCACCCTTGATGGATCAACCCTCCAGCCGACAAGTTCAGGTGACAGCTTTGTCTCTTACCTCCCTGCTGACGACTCTAACAACGACTGAGGGTATTACGACTACAGCCAGGAAATTATATACATACCCTACAAAACGATTATCCTCGTCGGATCTATTCCGAAGATATCTATCTGACGAGGACGTTGTAATCTCCGCTTCTAACTCTGGTGCTCTAACACCTCCACCGGATTATGAAGAAGAATCATTAGCACTTACTGCCCACCACCACCAACCATCATCATCTTCTGCCATTTCCTTACCGATTGCCACACAAACGATCGAAGACCCTTCGTTAGTTTCTGCCAAATTCGCCATGCAGGGACATAATCTACTTTCTTTATCACTTGCTGAACCCGCAAATTCGAGTTTCAGAAGACATCTTTACCTGGATTCGTTGACTTATTTACTTCGGGCGCTTCCTTCGGATCTATCACCTTCAGAGACTACACAATTGATATCCTCGCTTCCACCGGCGGTAGTAGAGTCGTTAGAACCACCACCGTCTGCGGAGGGTGGTGTTCCCCAACAACGTGTTTATGAGCATCCAACGATACATTACTTCCTACTAGTGCTCACCGCCACAACGGTTTCCTCAATTAGAAACCTTACACCTCATCTTAAGTCACTCGCCCAGTCGACGTGGGAGTACAATCTCAGATACCGGGTTGCGGAGAGGGGGTACGATAGAGTCAGGAGAACAGTCGACAATGGCTTTGCATTCTGGAAAGCGGTTGCGGAGTGGGTTATGTTTGATGATCGTAGTTGTGACCCCGTGGAGAATGGGGGTACCGTTATCGTCAAGGGGAAGAAGTTGAGGTACGGTGGAGGGGTGGTGAGGGATGTTGGCAAGTATGCTGGAGGGGTTATTAGAAGTGGAGTCGGTGGTATGGTAGAGGGATTCGTGGAGGGGATGAAAGCGTAAGTGGAGATATGTATATTTCCATCGACGTTAGACTTGCATTTCTTTGATGTTCAATAGTGCGTAGACATGGGATGGAGTTCTGGATTGCCTTTGTAGACGTTTTTTAGCGATATAATATGCATGTACCTCAGCACCTATATATAATTTAGACAAATTCATTTTTACCTCTTGACAGATGCTCAGTAAACGTCAATGCCAATGCCGATATTAGAATTTAGAAATCGAAAGGCAATAATAATAAGACCATACACTATTCTAGAATCACAAGAATTCTCTAGCTCCACGACGTCTACCGACATTTATCCAAACTGACGTAATACCCCATGACACAGACGACCCAACAGCATGTGAACAGCCAAATTCAAGACTCGGGCTTAACTTTAATATGGATATATACACGCAGGATAAATTGATAAGAGGCCAATAACCCCTTATCCGGATCAATTATAACCCCCCCAATCCCACATATCACAGGATTCAAAGAAGCTTTTCATTGGATATAAAATGCATAAGCTCCCCTCACCCCGCGTCCAAGCTCCGGCCATCCGATGACAGCCGACAGCATCACGGACCACCACCTCATTATTTACTTTAGTAAAAACCAACAAATCGAAATCACAAATGCAAAAGAGAGAGAGAGAAAAAATCACACACCCTTCTTGCCGCCAGCAGCGGTGGCCCAGATTTTATCCAGCTGACCCCGAATAATATCCTCTGGAAGAGAGATGTCCATCCCACGCAGCTGTTCAGGACCAGCCAGCTTCCCGGTTCGGCAGCCTCCGGTCGCTCCCAAGTTAAGTTGTGGTTTGACATGACCTTCCTTCCGACCGAGGTACAACCACATGAAATAAAGAGCCGATAGCTCAGCGCGCACAAAACCGAGAAAAACGGGTATGGGGTGCGCACCAAGCGCTAAGAGGGTGGCCGTGTCGGTACCTCGGATTTCAGGAAGAACCAGTCCGGCGAGCTTATATTCTGTATTACAAAAGGGTATTCGATGAGAAGGATGTCGAGATCGGACGAAGGACACTAATACCCTTTAAGAAACTACCCGGCGGGCCATCTTCTGTCAATAAAAAAAAATTTTATTTGCTTTCTTTTAATGTTCCCCAAATACCCCATTCTTCTCCAGATTTTTCTCTGACATCTTTTTCGTTTCTGTGCCTTTTTGATATCGATTATCTGTGATACCCCGGACCCGTGCTGGACCTGTGATACCCAAACTTTTTAGCAGCGAAAGTCCCCGCCAACGTCATTCCAACACAAATTCCAATTCCGTCCGTTTTTAAGCCGATCGAATCCCTTTGAAAACTTAAAGTCTGTCGGACGACCTTTTTTTGTTTACTCTCCTTTCTTCATATATCTCAAGAGAGAAAAAAATATGTCGGCGAAGACAGCGGAAAACACACCTATCGCCATGGCCGCCGAAATCAAAGATGAAGCAAAAGAAGCCGCAAAGGCCGCCGGGCAGGTGTCAGGAATAAGGTCGTTCATAGCCGGTGGTGTCGGCGGTATTTGCGCTGTCGTTGTCGGTGAGTAGATGCTCTTCCTCTACATTATTAAGGAAAGAAGGGATGGATTTTGGCTGATTCGGAGACGGTTATCAGGTCATCCGTTCGATCTGGTGAAGGTGCGACTACAGACGGCGGAACAGGGTGTCTACAGCGGTACTCTCGATGTCGTGAAGAAGACATTGGCCAAGGAGGGAATAAGAAAGGTTGGTGCTTACTCAATTACCGACGCCACGAAGAGGATCTTAAAACTAATGCGGCGCACGAACAGGGTCTCTATGCAGGTGTATCCGCGCCGCTGGTTGGTGTTACACCAATGTGTAAGTTCCAAAGCTACCAGTTACACAATATTGGTATCTTCATAGCTAATGAGGTCGATATTGGATAGTCGCCGTCAGCTTCTGGGGTTACGATATGGGAAAGAAGATCGTCCAGGCGACATCAGAAGTCAAAGATGGCCAGCTCTCTATCGCTCAGATTTCCGCCGCCGGTTTCTTCTCCGCTATCCCAATGACCTTGATCACAGCTCCATTGTATGCCAATCCCCCCAAATCTCCCTCTAACCGAAAGTTCTCATAACTAATTGCAATTTTTCGACTGTCTTAAAGTGAGCGAGTAAAGGTCCTCCTCCAAATCCAAGGCCAATCATCCGGTCCAAAGAAATACGCCAACGGCCTAGACGTCGTCCGCCAGCTCTACGCCGAAGGCGGTATCCGCTCCGTTTTCCGCGGTTCAGTAGCAACCCTAGCCCGTGACGGTCCCGGTTCCGCAGCCTACTTCGCAGCATACGAGTACACCAAGAGAGCATTGACCCCACCAGACTCCACAGATCTCAGCTTGCCGGCTATTATTGCGGCTGGTGGTGCGGCCGGTATCGCCATGTGGATCTCCATCTTCCCGGTTGATACCGTTAAGAGCAGATTGCAGAGCGCTGAGGGTAAGGTCACTGTTGGTGGGGTTGTGAGGGAGATTTATGGCAAGGGTGGTGTTAAGGCTTTCTTCCCTGGTTTGACACCGGCTTTGTTGAGAGCTGTGCCTGCGAATGCGGCTACCTTTGTGGTAAGTTTTGCAAATTTTGTTTGGTTGTTGCGGAATAGGGAGATTCAGGTGCTGACAATGACTATAGGGTGTCGAATGGGCTCATAAGGCAATGAGGAAAGTATTCGATGGAGAAGAAACTATATAAAAAATAAATAAATAAAAAATTCCAATTTAGAGTTAGACCAACTAAACTAGCATTTAGCGTCTTAAGACACATTATTATAATTTCTTTTAGATTTTCACTTTCCTATAAAGTTATAATAAACAAAAAGATCCTAAATACCTAACTGAAATTTAAATTTTTTTTTGTGTACGTGCTGCTATCTTGGGGCCATTTCTTGTTTCGTACCCAGGCCCCGATGGCTTTAGGCCAATTCTTTGGTATCATGCATGACGACTTAATATTTATCACACAAACCGGACCCGACCTTCTCTGGGGGCGTGGAGAGGTCAAGTTTGGTTTATAAAGCAAGCTTAATAATCAATAAAGCCGTTGTGTTCACATACGTGCGCGCGTGCGGGTTAGTTTGCTGAGTTTAATTACGTAAACTACGGGCTATATCAAAATTTCCCTGGATTATAGCGTAATACTTGACTTAAAAAGGGAAGAAGAACTAAAAATATATGTACATTAATACGGTATTTTATTCATGAGTTTAATTAGTAAACTTTTGACCAAAAAAATAATCGTGGTAACTAGGTGACGCAAAATATACAGATACATAATCTCATTGGACGACTACGTAGCTACACTAGCTATTCTTATTCTATAAGCCACCAATGCCCCCATGCCTCGATGTCCTAGCTTAGGCCCACGTAGCCGGCCATCGTAACATAACGATATCCGGAATATACTGCGAGACAAGATATAATATATATATGCGAAAAGATTATACAATTGGCGCCGTATACGCTTAATAGCAAGAAATGTTAGATAAACGGGCTCTGTCTCTGTAAAATAGTTCTGCAGCCCCAGCGAGGGTATATCGAAAACGAGACAAACAGAGCAAATAGGTCGGGTCTGGTTTATGAGACAAAGAATCGGCCTATCACGACATAGTTCCTAGGCCTCGAGCTCGACGTTGTAATAATTTTCCAGGGCTTTATAAAACCGTTTAGGAATTCCCCTTCCCTCCTTTAGATCACTAATTTTGAATGGAGTAACAACCCGATCCGCCTTTTCAACACTCTGGCTTGGCCAATCTTTTTCTTCAAGAACAACTTCATAAAATTCCATGGCTATATCCCCCGTATCATCAGAGGGATAGTAAGATGGTTCTAAATTTAGCTGTTTTTCCTGCTTCCAATGAATGTCCTTTAGATATAGTTTGTCCTGAATTAATTTCCTCACGCTTTCTTCTTTGGTAGTCTCGGTCTCAGACACCAGCTGGCCACAAGCGTCTTCTTTGGTCCCTGATGGGTTCCAGAGAGCTAGAGGGATATACCGATGAAACTGACGTCCGAGCCGGAGGCTGTTTAGCTCATTTGAAGGCCCTTCAGCGGCAGAATCATCTAATTCTTCGTGAGGGGTTCCAAAGGTCTTAATCGTACTATGGGAGGAAGCCTCATCCAAGAACGAGGGGTTGCGATCGGGAGATTCTATCATCAGAATCTGATCTCTATTTTCGTTCACGACAAACACTCCAAGCAAAACAAAGGGGCCATCCTGTTTGACATCTGAGAATCAACTCAGCCTGTTAGTTAAAATATCAAGCATCCAATATTGCCGATGGTTTTCGCTCACCAAAGCTAACATCTAAGAAATGTGATTCGAATGACCGCTTTAGGGTAATCTCGTTACGTAGATTCCCCGCCAGAAATTTAAAAAGGAGCTTCGGTGAGTGCGCATTCCAATTTGGTCGTCGAAGTACAAACTCTGTGATTAATCTACGATCTCCAAAACCCCAGTGCACTTGCGCCAAGAAAGCTTGTTCACGCCGAAGCTTGATATCCATGTCTTTGAAGCGAGCGATGTCTCGTGAGCCAGCGCGAGTGGTGATTTCGTTTTTATCTAGAATAAAATTGTCCAGGGCGACGTTGGGCATAGCGTTGCGAGCATCCCTGCTATTCGACATGTCGATCATATTGGCCATGGCCATGGCCTCGAGATCCGGTTGGCGGCTGCGACTTTCATAGGGTCCTTCACCCTGCAATCTCTGATTAGCTATAGTCGTCCCATATTTTCCCAGCAAATATTCCTTCCATATTTTGTTAACAGAATTATAGCGGCTAAGAGGTTCCTTGCCAAAGGTGGCTCTAGCGGTATCTAGAATTTCATCCGGGACGAATTCTAAAGCTCCGAGGGTGTATATATAGCTAGACAGCCAAGTCAACCGCTCCTTTTCGAACAGAGATGGATTGATCGGGTCTGAAACATTCCCTTTATGGGCTGCCAGCCCTTCCTCACGCAAGCTTGAAATTTTGGGCTCCAACTCCTTGATATCGGTTTCAATACCGGTCCAGTTCCGAAAGCCTCCCTTGCTGTTAATTTGCTGCTTCATCGATGGATAAGATTGTAGGACCGTCCGTAATTTAGTTCGATCATCAGCAGATAGACAACAATCGTTTGCGATGTCCACATTATCAACACCACCGAACCGTTTCCCAATACTATCGAAGACCCGATATGCTGGTACAATATAAGCTTCGAGCAGTTTTGGGCAGCCGGCTATCAGGATGCCAATAAGACTTCCATTATATGGGTCAAAAGCCCACGACCCACTATCTCCATTTTGAATAAGCCACGGATACTCCATCCTCAGGACCCAGACATTATATAATTTATGGGCGCCTGGCATATTAACGGCTGCATTAGATCCAGCATAATAGCCGCGGAGACCGTAAGTGGCACCCGGGGTGGCCAGGTTTACCATCGTACCGAGGCGGGGTTCCTCAGGCGTTGCAAAAATTGGATGAAAGTCGCCATGTATCGTTTGCACAAGGTTCAAGTCCTCCCATTCGCCAGCGTCTTCTGCAAGATCTGGAAGTTCAACCAATGCCCAGTCGAGATCCATACTATAATATTGACCCTGTTCTGATACAACTAAATCCATGTCTCTCCGTAGTTCGCTAGCCTCTAGCTCTAGCTCTTCTCTTTCTAGATTGGCATCATCATCATCATCGTTCTCGTCGTCGTCGTCGCCGTCATCCTCAATTTCATCGGCGTCTTTCTGGCTAGTGTTATCGTCGTCCTCGGTCCCATCGGTCTCATCTCGACTAGTATTATGATTATCGTCGCCCTTGGTTTCGCTGATCTCGTCCGCGGCCTGGTCAGCTCGCCTTGTGGGTGTGAAAATGTGGCCAACAGTCAAACCATAAAGTCTCCCCCGAACTTTGACGATTCCACCCAAGGTTCCGGCTTTTGGGGCTTCTGAGCCCGAGTCTGCCTCTAGCCTAATGCCGCACCTGTGTTGACGTCTTAACCACGATTGAAGTGGCTCGCTGGCCATCTTGGGAATACCGTCGACCAACTTGGCCTTGATCACTTCAAGTCCATGCAGTGAGGAAGAATCATCAGAATCTGTGGTGCTACCCTCACCCAGGGTATCAAGAGACTCGCCGACCTCTTGCTCATCTCCGCTCTTTAGGATGGTGAAGTTCCCGAAATTGAATTCCATGACTTGCCATTCCCCAATATTAATGTATTTTTTCTGTTTCGCAGCCCGCGGGATAGCCTGCTCCGCTAGCGTAGCGAGCGCTTTTGACGTCGATGGCTCGTTGCTAAGCACAACGAAATAGGGTGGGGCCCTTCCCTGGTCCGGCCCGATCATATATCCCCGAACGGCCCAAATTGTGTGCTCGCGATCTCTCTCGGGATAGTTCAGGCCGGTGGCCTTTTTGTACACCCTCTTTATGTGCTCATCGTTTTCTTTATAGACAAATGAATGAAATATATTATATAGACGTTTCCAATCGGATGTAACGGGGTAAACTTGCGGCCACCCATAAATCAGCCCTTTGAGGGTAGCTTCCCCGCTTTGCAACTTGAGTTTATGCGGCCCCGGGTCGGATATCGCGGATTCAGTGGGCAGATAGGACGTCAACTCCACCTCCCATTCGTGAGGCCTCAATTTGGGGCCAATTTTTATCCCAAAGGAATTTTTGTCGGATTGGTAACCTCTGTAGCATCGAGGTGTACGTCTGTGTCTATATAATCTGATGAAGTTCGTCTGCTGGCTAATGCCTGGCGGCATCGTCTGAATCGAGTGAGTGGCCATGGTGACAGTGAGATTTTGGCTCTGAAATGGTGATATGGACCGGCGCTCGAACAAGACTCAGTGACGTATCGGGGTTGCTGTTAATGTAATCGATCAACTTTTGGGAGGGCCTCGAGGAGTAAATGAACACAAAATATGTATAGGCCATTAAATATTTATCTGGAGCTCTTGAAAATAGTAAAGCGGGCTATAGTCTAGTGGCCATACATTATATGTATATGTTGCACAATTAGACTCGAAAACTCCCAGCCTATATATGTCCCCTATCAGCGAGGCCCAAATTGACATATATCCCCATCCTGTAGCAAATAGAAAATGTAATTTTAGTTGCACAATGCCTAGTGTACATGCACGCCGAGACGGCCAATTTCTGGCCGCATCTACAAACACAGACTCCTGACCAATCAAACAATTCTACAAAAAATGTGGAGGCCCGCATATTGTACCTCTGCTGCCATGTCGAAGAGTCTCCGTCAGCCTTGAAGTTAGCCGCGCGCCAGCTGTACTGATATTATATTACGGTTTGCCTTGACACCTAACATAGCTGGCTTTATATAAGGATTTGTATACAACAGTCTTGGGCCTCCTTTTCCCCGGCACACTGCATATTTCGGAATCACTTCAGTGATACCTTTTATTCAACTAAGCTAAGGCAAGGCCTTTGGTTTTCACTCTATCTTAAATATGAATGGACCACGTGAGTTTGAAGACATTCTATTCCAAATACCGCATCACGAAGGGCCTGATACCGCCGATAGGCTGAAACTCAAGCCCGAGGAGCAAATACAATGGATTGGACGAATTCAGTCGAACTTTGGGAATCGAACGGCGCTCGAGGATTTGCGTAAACAGTTCGATCATGATCACCTCAGCTTTAAATGCTATTTTGATTGGTTCGACCAAAAACGGATTGACGCAGCAAACGATAAAGTCTGCGAAAAACTTACATTGGACCACATTCTTCTTCTTCATGATATAATACACCAGAACGTCAAGAATAGCCGTGGTATATTGTATCAAAAGGTTTCTGAGAAACTAGAGTCCATCAAAAATACATCTGCAGCTCCATCTCCAACTGTGTCGGTGAATACAGGCACGCAGAGTGTTGCGTCTCAGCCTCCCGCAATGCCATCCATATCTATCCCGAATCCACTAAACACAAGCGGACCCCAGCCAAGCGGGCTTAACACGAACCCACCTACCGCGACTCCACCTTCGGGGTTCCCGAACGCAAATTCATCTAATTCTGCAAATCCACCCAGTACAAGCCCATCAACTCCAGCTCAATCTTCCGTGAAGCCGCCCATTTCAAGCCCGCCTAATATCGGCCCATCGACAGCCGCCCAACTTCCCATGGCGCCACCCAGTACAAATCCCACAGCTACAACCCAACCGCTCCCTGGTATACCGGTACGGGTTTCTAATCTTAACCGTGAAGCCGTTGAGGCTATCAAGCTAGTTGTAAAACTTACATATCTGATCGACGTCGAATTTGTCGATGATGGACACTTCGCGGAACATGACAAGCTACCGTTCTACGACGGTGATACCCTTTCACAAACCCTAGGCAAAATTCAACCTAGGGTACCCTCAAATCAATCGTCGTACTATGAATTATCCCTGCCATGGCACGCGTTCCCCCGTTGGCTTAATGTAATCGACTGGGAGAGAGCAACTGGTATCGAAATAAAATGGACAGAACTCCTCAACAAACACCTCCTTTTACGAAATCGGAAGCTATATTTATTTGCTAATCTCAAATTTTTGGGACAACTAAAAGGATCACCTGGATAGTATGTTAACTGAGCCCGCTGCCACTATATACAAGCCAAAGTCTAGAATTCTAGAGGCCTAACAAAAACAAGTACTCAGTTGTTCAGCGGAAACTTTCCCGAAGAAACAATCGCGTCAACATTATTATTCCTACCTTATGGAACAAAATCAGCAGATCATTATTCCAAATGGATGGAAAAGAAATGCGGGGAGAGCGAGCTTGGATCAGCACTTGAGGATATTGCTTATGAAAATGACTCTAGTGATATTCATGGCAACAGTAGGTTTCGTGAAGTTGACAGCTATCCAAAATGGCGCTATCAACTCATCGCGGTAGCACTAGCTCCTAGGTTAGGTGGATATTTCAACCTGAAGAGACTTTGGTACGATGATCGCGACGAGAGCAAGTGGTGGACCAGCTGGGCCCTGATCATGGCCGTGTTTCTAGCTATCGTTTTTGGGTTAATCCAATCCATAACCGGGATCATCCAAGTAGTTTACGCGGCTCGTTCTGCTTAAGAATCAAGCCTACAATGTCAGAGGGCAGGGCTCGAGGCCAGGATTCTAAGCATACTGATAGCATGCGCATATGTATAAATTGTGTTTCTTACGTGAGCTATCTAATACATTTATTTAATGTGAAAAACAAACATTTAGTTAATAAAACAGAAATATCAAGATAGTTCTGAGAAATCAGAAATTGACAGAGCTATGTGAGATAGCTTGACTCGGTTCCTTTCCACTTTAGAACCTACTATGCTAGCAAGCGGAGTGATATTACTACACTAATAATTAAAGTCTGTCGAAATATTGCTGTATGCATGTATGAATGTAGTGAATACTTTGTGTTGACCATGTGATATTCTGCCTACGACCAGTTGGGATGTTTTGAGGGGAGACATCGTGCACGTCAATTGTAGAATTGCCGACTATGAACGGGCGTATATAACAGCGGTGTTCTTGATTTTAATCACTTTGATTTATGATTCATGAGCATTATGTACTACTAACTAAATATTTTCGTAGTTTTGAGGTTTTAATTAAGATTTCCAGGAATAGAAAATGACATGAGAGAAGATCGGCTCGTCTTGCTAATCGCTAGGTTAAATGTTGTAGTGCGACTTAAACACTTAAGGGCAATGCTGGCGTCGCATCCTTCAAGGGATGTATTCGGACTGGCCAATCATTTTGGTTGGATAAGGATTTGCCGAAGAGTGTTGCATAGTAGTTGTATGATCCAACGGTTGGCCAGTCATCCTTATCGACTATGACTTCGTAAATTTTTATTGTATCGTTGGCATCGTCACAATTTGTCTCCCAACCTAACGTCGCTGTCGTCTTCCACTTGATGTCCTTTAGACCGAGTTGGTTTTGAAGTAACAGCTTTATGTTTCCCTCCCTATCTTCTTTTGGATCCCAGAAGGCGTATGGTATGTGTATTTCGTGCGCGAGAACCAGAGAACCCAGTGACGTCGACCTTATAACCACCAATATGATATAGGATCTCGATGATCAAAACCTCGTCTTTCTCTTCTGTCATGACCAGCGCGCCAAACAGTACGCCGGGCTCGGGACCACGATAATATGAACCTAATAATTTAGCGTTTTAGTGATTTTTCAACACCCTTTCAGGACTAAGACCCAAGAACGGGAGAGAGAGAGAAAGAGAGAGAGAGAGAGAGAGAGAGAGAGAGAGCTTACTTAAATTTATAAATCAAGTCCTCGAAAGTTCCCCTTGAAAGAAGACTTCTCCGCATTGGCCTTGGCCGTAAGTTCGTCCCTCAATCGCGTGAGAAATCCAATTAGAGAGTACCTATCCCAAGGCTTCCCACGATTATAGTATGGGGCATGTTCCCTGTAACCAGTCTTTGTGTCGATGAGAACGCCCTTCTCAACAGCAGTGTACTTGACATATCCGCCATAGGTTGATAGCCTGGCCTTGCCCAGAATTAAGTGATCCCAGGTGGTATTAATGATCCCCAACCCCATATCATCTTCATCAGGCGGGATAAAGCCGCCTCGTTGGTTAAAGTAACCCCTCCACAATTTATTTATAGAATTATAACAGTTGATTGGCCCATGGCAGATGGCGATCTTCGCAGCGGCTAAGAGCGACTTTTCTTCGGGAGATAAACTAGTGCCTTTAGCCTGTTCCAGGCGATATCGGGGATAGGAAGACCTTAAATAATTTTCCCGTGCCCTTGCCAAGTCATACGGCGAGGCATACGGTTTAAAGCTCCGCCACAGTATAGGCCCCAGATCATGCTCGGAATCACTGGAAGCTGTTGACAGCGACCCTTCGTCTTGAGCAAATGCCGATTCCATATTTTCTGCGGTGGGAATGAGTTCAATTCCCAACCTATCCACCTCAGACATAATATCCTTCCAGTTCCGACGTCCTCCCCCATAGATGATACGCTTTTCTAGAGCCCGATAGGACTCCAGTGTCTTCCATATTTCAGACCGAGTGTTGAGTTTCCAACGGTTGCTTGCGAGATTGGCAGGCTGATTACCGAATCTTTTCTCGATATCGTCGAAGACCTGGTTTGCGGGAAGGATGTAGGCTTCTAGCAGGGTAGAACAGCCAGCAACTAGTATTCCAAGCAAGTTTCCTGTACGCGCGTCAAAGGCCCAGGAACCGCTGTCTCCAACCCGAAGGAGCCACGGATATTCCATTTGGATAACCCAGACCCTAAATGGCCTTCTAAAACTAGAAAGGCCAATTACTGCGTCGGACCCAATAAAGCAGCCACGGAGCCCATAAGTACTGCCTGGAGTAGCCAGGACGGCCATCGTGCCGACGAGAGGCTCTTCCGGAACTGTGAACATAGGACTGAAGTCGCCACTCACAGTAGAGACAATGTTTATGTCTTCCCAGCTACTAGCGTCATACGGAAGGCCTGGGAGTTCAACCAGAGCCCAATCGAGATCCGTACCGTGCCATTGGTTTTCATCTGTAATCTCCTCCTCTTCCTCCTCCTCTTCCTCCTCCTCTTCGAATTCCTCCTCCTCTTCGAATTCCTCCTCCTCTTCCTCTTCCTTGCTAAGGCCGTCACCAATGGATGGGAAGATATGGCTAACTGTCAACCCATATAGCTTACCACCAACGTCGATAATACCACCTATAGTTCCCGCTCTGATTGTTTTTGACCCCGACTTGACCTCCACCCTAATACCACACTTGTGGCGAAATTCTCCCCAAGAAGAAAGTCGCTCATTGGCCATTACCGGAGTACAACCAGCAACCTCTACCTCAATTGTTTCAAGTTCAGTGGCCTCGCCCAGACCTGCATCCTCGCTATCCACCGGGATCGGAACGAACTGGTGCAGATATGACTCCTGCCTAGCCGCTGCGGCATCCTCTTCCGTTTCCCCCAAACGTCTAAAATCAAAGCCAACGTCAAAATTGGTAGTGTACCATTTATAAGGTTCACGGCCCCTCAGCCGGGCCTTCGTCCTCAAGCTAGAAATAATACTATGTAACTCCGAAATGATGATTTTCGAAAACTGTGGGACGCTGCTGAGGACTGTAATGTAAGGTGGTGCGTGCTGGGGATCCGTCCCAATCATGAACCCTCGCGCTCCCCAGATGAGTTCCTCCTCATGATCAATCCTACTATATGTCCCTGGACGCCTAAGGTTTTGATTTTCAGTCGCTAGCTCTTTGTGCAAGCTTGTACTCCCTTCAATTCGAGCCAAGATCCTTGTCTTTTCGTCCAACAGGTCCGGGCCCGTTTTCCATACCTTTATCTTAGCAGGCGGGGTTACGGAAGCAAGATCAACCTCAAGTATCCGTTCTCCGAAGCCCAAAGCTGCATCCCACGGGCTCAACGTAGCAGCCTGGTCTGAAATATTGATGTGAAGGTGTGGATTTCCAGAAGGGTTTTTATAAGGACCCGTTGTTCGGTCCTTGTATCCAGCAAGTGACATCTTTTTTGAATTTAAATTAACTCGGTTTAGTGCGTACTGCGTGGGCCAGTATTGTGATATCTATAAATTATGGTCTAGAACAATCGTTGAGAGGGATTTGGACCATGGTCTTGGGTGACCTTTACGATACTAAATGATTGCCGAGATATATAGCGACTCGATAGCAATATAAAATATCTAAGACTTTTCGCTCGATGAATTTCTCTCCAGATGGCGGCGATCAAAACCTCAGCTTGCCCCGCACGGAACGACTCATCTGCACCGGATCCTTGCATTATTACAAAGGGCTGAGCAATCACGTCAGCCTCGAAAACAGACTGTGCAAATGCATACGAATTCTCGAAGCCTTGCTCCAAACAAAACAACAAATTTTCGATACAATGGCAGGCTCGAACAGCGCCTAATGATTTTAGATACGATTTCTAAACAACTGTCTGTCCTAGTGGAATAAATGGCCCATAGCGACTTTCGTTATACACATTGCCACCATTTTGATGAATAATCTACTTTTTTTTATCTGTTCTTGTTTTTGATATCATGATCTCTCCACTGCCTCTATGGGACTACTTTGCCCATTTTGCGTTATAATTTCTTCCTTTGCCTGTGCCTGTGTGTGCCCACCAGCCTGTATAATTTATAAGAACTAGTGGTATCGCGCCGGAACGGTCTGGTTTCGAACGTTTCCTCTCCTTGATCTGGTTACGTTAGGTACTTATTTATACTTGAAGTCATTAACGACTCACAACAGATATTCTGCCCAGCTGTAGCCGTTTACATCTCCTACGCAGGCAGATACTTAAGCGCACAGAACCATGTGGTGGACTAAATGGGCTGTGATCTTTGCGGTATTCCTATCGGTCCTTTTTGGGTTAATCCAATCAGTTACTGAAGTCGTTCAGGTTGTTTATGCAGCTAAGGCTAGTTAAGCAACCTGATTCTGTCCCTTAAACTTCATTTTTATGAATCTTATGTATGTTACTAGCACTAATCAGATTAGGCAATATATTCTATTTCAATTATCCAGCAAATATCTAAAATACCTTAATAACCGCTGATTATAAACTGTGGGAATTCGGCACTGCCTAATTGATATTTATTTCGAGCAACGAAACTTTCCATAACTAAGCTACTAAACGAATAGGTTTAGATCCTAACCAGGGATGTCAAAATAAGTAAAAGCTCGAAGGTTTGCTACCATTAATTCATTGCCATCAGGGTATAATACAACAAACAATCGCTAGTCCCAAATATCCAAAAAAAATAAACGCCAATTCCTTCAAAATCCCAAATAATACTAATAAATGTGTCCAGGCTGGTTTACGAGACAGCTAATAAATGACAAAAAAAGAAGAAGATCGAATCATTCGAAATCAACCACAAAAATTCACACAAACTCCTCAATAGGATTCCCCGGCATGCCCGTATAAACCAATAAATCACCACCAGCCTCCACACCTCCCAAAATCCCCTTCAAAGCTTTATCCTTAATCAACCTCTTCATCCCAACCGGATCCGTCCTCAAATTTATATTCTTCCCCATTTCCCCAGCGATAACACCAGTCACCAACGCCGCGGACAAAAAAGTCCCACTGTCGACTTTAACACCACCGTTTACTCCCCTAAGCGTCGTACTGACGATATTACCACCGGGGGCGTGTAAATCAATACAAGGTCCGAAATCCGCAGTTTCAAGTCTCTTATCGAACACATCCGTAGCACCGACAACAATCAACCCAGGGATATCCTTAACATACCCCGCCGGGAAATCAGTACAAGCGTCTCTTTTCCTATCACCGGCGGCGACGGTAACGTGCATGCCGGATTGTATCGCTTTCTCCAACATTTTTTTCAAAGCGTCCGAGTTCCCTGCTGCGTCGAAGAGTTCTTTGGGGAATCCGAAACCTAGGTTCATTATTGAACCTTTGAAGCCTTTGGCGGCTTTTCGGGCGTTGTGCATGAGGATTGCGGATTCGACGCCCGATGTAATGTTTGCTATTAGGGCTGTTGAGTTCTTGCTGTCGAAGAGGGGGGAGAAGACTTTGATTCCTATTAAGGAGACGTTTTTGGCTACACCGTAGTGTAGAGAGCCAATTGCGCCTGCGATTTGTGTTCTAATACCAATGAATATATATATTAGTCACCATCTTTGACGTCAAAAACCGGTAAAAAAGATATAAACATACCCATGCCCGCTATTCTCCTCCAAATCATCATTAAAAGTACTAATCGCATTCCTCGCCCTCCTCCCAAACTCCGGATGCTCGGTATCGATACCAGTATCGACAATGTAAACCTCCACACCTTCACCATCGTCCAACTCCGTATACCGGTATTTGTAAGATAACTCATCCGTAGGTCTTCCATTTTGAGTTACCGGTGCGGTTCCCGAGATTCTTTGGAGCGACCATGGTGCCGTGCCTTGCTCTATTACGTTTACTTTGGAGCATGGAAGTAGTTTTGAGGCGGCACGGGGGGAGACGGTGATTGGCATTGTGAAGACGGCTGGGAGGGATAGGAGGAGAGCGATGGGGGAGAAGGTGAAGGTCTTCATTGTTTCTTTCTTTCTTTCTTTTCGTTCGGTGGGAAGTTGGCCGGAAGGTTATACGTAATTATCCGTGAGAGAAAATGCTACGAGGGAACCGGCCCGAGACGATACAATCGCACAGCGATCTGTTGACCAAAAAACAAAAAAAAAGAATGACGATATAAAGAAAGACTAAAAATGGTGAACGACCAGTGTATGAAAGTAAAAGTTTAAAAGAGGAAAGGTGAATTAGTAATGGAAGGAAGGAAGGTTATCAGGTGAAAGGAATGGGAAACCCCGAGCTCGAAGGAGAGAGAAGAAAAAAATCCTAACAGGATAAACCGGATCCCCAAGGGTTTAGTCTTTCGTTTATAATTATCTATATATACTCCTTCATGTAAGATACTATAATCACTAGTACTATCCACTCCACAAACCCTTCCTTTAAAATTTTGTTTCGTTCATGCGAAACATATGTGCGGCGGCCCCGTGTGGCCTTTCATGGTGAAATTTCGTGGCTGCAGGATGACCAGATCGAGGGCGCACAAGCTAGGCTAATAGGCGCCCTACATGTATGTACAGCTAATAGCTTTACGATAAAGAAGCCCAGCTTATGGCTTCCCATAAATATAAAGCCCCCATCTTGGCTACCAGTTGCTAAGATGCTTGAGCGAGCCCCCTTTGAATTATATCAATCCCCAATTCTCGGAGTCGGGATTGACGGAATGAAAACCTGCGCTGCTATTCCGCAGAAAAATGACTTACAATGTCCATTTATGGAAAAGCCGCACATCGACGCACAAAAAAATCGTCAATACTAACCTATCGTGGTTTAGTCCCGTTTCGGTTCGACACAAATCCTGCCGCATGATGGGCTACAGTTTCAGGGATATGTGACCTGCCGCATGTGACGTTGTGGCTTGAAACATGGCGACAGGGCTGAGTTGAGCTTGGCTTTGCCTTGGGAACTGTCGGTGGATTTGAGCGTCGGATTCGGCGATATGGGAGAGCAGCTGGAAACAGTTAATTCTCGGAGGAGTTTTTTTTGTATTTGGGAAGGTTGCTAACTATTTCGAGTATTTTCGTGCTCGGATCGACTTTACCGATTGTTTACAGTATAACATACCAGCGGCGTTGAACGGTCGGTTCTAGATAACTAAGCTATATCGATGATAGAATCACTACAACAGCTTAATCTAAGAGCCCCAGCTATCCTATATTAGACTCCAATTAATATACACACAGCAGAACTAGTACTTCGATCTAAAATTTAGGCGAAATATTTAGATCGTTTCCGAAAATGTTTCCGAATTATTTTGATATTAGTCGAGTGCTTTTTGCTCATATCCATGCATGGTAGAGGTCGGGCAACAGTGTGTCACTACATGTATACGTTTTAACCCGGACTACTAATTTACAATAATCTCGCCATAGCCCATAGAGGTGTCACTAGTTCTACGAATGACAACAGATATGAAAATAAAAGACCAAATCCAGTTGGTATTAATTCATCTCTAAACTCAATTCTATCATACCAAGAAACAAACCCCTTCGAAAGACTAAAACGCCATAAACATGCATCAATCCCATATTTCCAGAATATGAATCTCCAAAAAACCCAAAGACAAAGTCATTAAATCTTGTAAAGGCACTGCCATATAGTCATTCCCATAGCAAAGAAATCCCCATGAATCCCCGCCCCTTCAGAGGCTCTATATCCACCCCAAAACCGTAGACATCGACAATTTATCCCCCGTAATAAAACCTCAACTGTACCGTAAAATATCCTAAAAACTCTACACCCGTCCAACCATCTTAACAGCACTATTCTTCTCCACACTAAAAACATTCGGCATAGTAGCAATATTATCCGCCTGAGCCTGAGTAACCTCAACAGTGAAAGCCCTCATGCTATTACCAAACGGATGAGTTTGGTTCCCCTCGAAGGCCTTGATAGCAGGCCACTTCGCGCCCATTTCGGCGAAAATCTCAGTCCATGGACGTTTCTCCTCGTCGTTCATGACGATGAGGTAGTCGCTTATGGCGGCGGAATCTTTGGATGGAGTTGCGACGGCGGATTGAGTGGGGGTTGGAGCTTGTGCTACTGGAGCTGCGAGGATGGAGGCGAAGAGGATGAAGGTGGAGAGGAAGGTTGTTGGCTTCATTTTGTGTATAGAAGGTGGTAAGTTATGATAAGAGGTATTGATTTGATCAATTGAGTGGAGGACTTTGTAGATAGTATATGTATTACTATATCTTCTATCCGAATAGAGCTAGATGATTGCAATATTGATATAGATTGCTCGATGAGGATGAAGGTAATGATAATGAGAAAAGAAAGATGGATCGAAGCCGGAACCATAAAGAATTTATATTCCTCGACACCCTCACTCAATCAGCATATCCTAAACTCGAATCCCAACCAAATAGGATTATGACCCCCATTAGAAGTCGAGGAAGCCTAAGATTTCCCTTCCGGGACACAACCTAGTCGACAAATCCAGCCGGACCCTTGGGGGGGTATGAGGGGGGAATCTGGGCAAAGTTTCGATCTCACAAGATCCTTGAACGAAAAAATCCCATCTGCATACAGATATAGGATATATATCAGAATAGTTTTAAGTGTTTGGATTACCTGCAAAGATGTTTCAATAGAAAAGTGTGTGAATGTAACCTTTCACCGAAACATCCTATTACCTTTTTTTTGTTTTCTTCTCCGCATACAATTGCATCTTAGTGCTACAATGAGCTCCGTGATCGTAAATCCAACGGATCCGATTAGCCAACCCCCCAAAGAACAATGGGAAATCTAAGAATCAAATCATCAGTATCGAGAATATAACACAATACAGACATGCGGCAAACCCGTTTCCAATCGCTAATTTCCAAGACCTCCCCGTTTCTGCAGGAAACCTCTCTAACCAAGTCGGGGGTTGAAGCATGAAATCCAGCACTTTAGCTTTTCTTGCCAATATTACCTACCGTAACACCCCCTTCGTTGTTTCATGTTTCAAGTAATTGCGCCTCCCCTCCCAAATTCGAAGTTCATGGTGAGGACAGACTGTCGGGGAACAAGACAACAAGCATGGCGAAACGTTCCACAAATCGCCCAATGAGAGGGTAGCCAGGATCGGGGGCTGAATGAGTATCTAAAGTTGTAAATATTCCCAGACGCCGCCCGCATATGCGCGTGTCGAGTCAAGTCGACGTCTGGATTTTGCAGCTCAGGGCGGTGCAACTGAGGTTGAGGTCGCATTGGCTGGCCGACGGATGTGTTGTCCGTTTGCTGTTTCCGGTTTTGGCCAACATCCATTGCCCGACTGAATAGGAGGGTTACTAAGAACTCCCCTGTGTCCGCGGCACCCACTCACAGCAATTTAGCGGTGGGAGGAGGAAAATGAAATGTGTTATTCCTTGGCACGGCTTGGCACTATCAGTTCACGAATTTGGGCCTCAGACCACAACCGAGACTAATGGGTTGGGTCCGAGACTGGAATTGAGGGGGTTTATTTTGCGTTTGGGTGTATTGTATTTTTTAAAGTTAAGAAGAAGCTGAAGGAATTACTTAGAAAATATTATATTGCTCAAGGAAGTTTGATTATTTTAGGGAGGTTCTGGGGCCGATCGGGACGGCCGATTGTACCTTGAAGTTCTGCTTCAGTCGGGCGTAACGGCTGCGCAGCGGCCTCAAGTTTAGGAAGTGTTTGCCCCTGTTGCGTTGTTGTGATTTCAACAGGTTTTGTGTTGTCTGGATGACCTTTCCCACAACCTCACGCTCTTCCAACTTGAAGCTTCCTCCAATCCACTTCACGCTCATCAACCTCTCCACATCATCATCATCATCATCATCAAAAAATATACCACACGCACCCATCCTCACAGGCTAACTACAATGCCGTGCTACTCATCCCATATCAGCTCTATCCCGAGCTTCAAAAGGTACCCCCCTTCCAATCCGTAAAATCCAGCAGGAATACCAATATCTACTCTCCTCAAGACTCTTTTTATATGCACGCACTATAAACAAAAACCCACAGCTAACATCAAAAAATAGCTAATACCCCCCTTCCCCAAAGCGGGCGCGGGATTCTCCCAATCCTTTCGTCATAATCCTATCCATGTTCCCCAGTACTCCCAAAGAGGGAGCTCGGGGCAGCTTATGACAACATCGCAACATATGTATGGTATACACCCACACGCACCCTTCCATAACATAAAATCCTCACTAACATCCACAGCCCACAAACCACAGCCCACCTCTCCAGAATAACGCTCCAAAACTCCAAAAGGGGCCATAGCCAATCACGGCTTGGCCCCAACAGGACACATAGTGTTCTGAGACAAGTTGACGCACGTGGGGGTGCGGGGGGTCCTGGTGTTCTAGGACAAGTTGATGTCTCTGGGGGGTGGGAAGCAATTCAAAGAAGCAAAATAAACCTCCGTCCCTGATGTCCTGAGGCAAGTTGATGCCTCGGGGTGTCAGGGCTGGGGTAAGGCAATTAGACCGCGTGTGGGGAAGGGGGGAGGATTCATGACGTTTGTACAGAGGACATAGTTCGAACTTTCAATCCTCTTAGGATGGGGATTAATGACCAGCGAAACCTTCCCCCGCGCGGTCGCCCGTGGAATTCAATGTCAAAATTCTAGTACTATTAGTATGAATTACAAGCTTAGTCGTTTTAATATCATGTATCACCATTTCGAGTATAACAATCTATACAAGCCTACATCCAATCGATCCCAGAATATCCTGCCAATACTCTAAATAAAACTTGTTAAATGCCACGTCTATATGTTAAATTTCCATAACATCAAAAACAAAAGAAAAAGAGTACAATACACCACCTACCGCCCAGCTACCCTCATGATAAACCCCGCTCCGTTTATAAAAGAACTCATCAACATGGGAAAAAATAAAGATAATGAGGAAATTAATAATAAAAAGAGGGCGAAAAAGAGCCGGATAGCCGTTACTACAGAACCAAACATAAAAACCGTATACGTATGAGTATGAAAATGAAAATATGCCAAAAAAAACCAAAAATGTTAAATAGCTAGAACACTGCAAAATGCCACAACCTTAAGAAACAAAAGGAACACAGATAAATATCCATTCATGCACAGGTCTCATGATTATTATTTAAAACAGAAGAGAAAGGGATTGGGGAGGGAGGAATATATGAGCTGCAGAGTGTGAGGAGAGAGAGCTTTGAGCTTGAGAAGGGTTTTTCTAACATGTCTTTTCCATGGGAAGACAAGAAAATATGTTAAACACAGACATGACCGAGCATGACAATCTTTAAGCGTGAAAAAAGAAGAAAAAACCTATCATGAGGAGGTAAAAAAACGAAAAGGAAAAGAAAAGAAGAAGAAGGAGAAGAAGAGGAAGAAGAAGAAAAGACATGAAGTGAAAGAGTAAAAAGAAAAGTAAGAGAGGTATTATACGCATTTCGAAAGGATACCTCCCTACAAGTACCCTGCTCTCTATGTAGCCGCGGGGCCAACTATATGAAAAGTTGCCCCAACCCTCCTCCTCCCACCGCCCCTGAGGCTCCACCCCATGCCTCTCCCCGCTCCATCACCGTTGTTAGAGGAAGCAGTGCTTGGGATCTTCTACCTCCCAATGATGCTGCTCCAGGTGCTCCTCTTCCCACCAGCCTCGCTCGCGTTGCTTCCACCACCCATAAATCCACCGATGATGGGGATCCCATTGTCTCCGCCACCACCGCCCCTCAGTGGCTTTGCAATCCTGCTGCCGGCAAAGTTGAATCCTCCCGCCGAAGTTGGGGAGCTCATGTCCCGACTTCCGATCTTGGCAGCTACTAAACGCTCCTTGACTGCGGTGAGTTGTGCTTCGAACCTAGATTTGTCATAATGCGTAAGTATCAATTCATCAGGCAGAATAGTTACAGTAAATATAACATACCTATCGCTCTGGTCCGTAAGCTTATCTTGGCTCTCTCTCAGGCCCTGTTCCAGACTCTGGATACGTTCATTTCGGGCAAGCAACTTCCTCTCTGCGATAGCCACCTCCTTCTTCAAGCTGCTGTTCTGCTCGACAAGTTGTCGTTGGACGTGGGTAAGTTGCTCGAGGTTTCGTTCGAGGAAGGCCATCTTCTTCTGCTGAGCACGGTTGTTCGAGCTGCGGAGGACGTTGTTATACTGCTCGCGTGTCTCATCCAAGGAAATTTCAAGTTCAACAACCTACAAAAATCAGCATTATCCCCAAAATGTGTTAAATAAGGAATACTCACTCTCTCGCAACGATTCTGCAAGTCGCGCATCAAGCTCTTCTTCATTTGGTCAAACTCGGCAATCTGTTGTGCAACAGTCTTGCCATTTGGCAGGGCGGGTGCACCATTGGCCTGCTGTGCTCCAGCCTTCAATTTCCTCTCAGCCTCTTCGACGTCCTTCTTCAACTTTTCATTCTCCTCCGCCTTCTTCTTAACCTCGACCTTCAAATCTTCAAGCATCTGGGTTTCGACCTCTCTCTTTGATGTGTATGTCTCCTCTAGTTTCTTCCGAATCTCTTCCACATCCGAACCTTCTAATCCGTTTTCTAGCACATTCCTGTACTGCTTCTCTAGATCCACAAATTTCTTCTCCAACTCCTCTCTCTTCTTCAATGCAGCGTCACTCTCCTCAACCTTCTCACTAAGGTTCAGCTCGGTTTGCCTTATTAGACCTTGTGCCTCCTGTAGTTTTGTTCTGACGTCTCTCAAATCTTGCTCTGGTATCGAGTCGCCGGTTGATGCGATATCTACCAGCCCATTTATATTCTCGATAACGCTCCGCAATAGCCTTTCGTTCTCGCTGAAGACTTCGTCTCCTAGATCGAACCCAGCCATCATCTTCGCCATTTTCTCCGCCTTTTTCCTCTCCTTCTCCTCCGCTGCCGCGGTGGCCTCCTTGGCTGAAACCTTAACATCCAAAAGATGCTGCTTGACTTCATCAAGTTCTGCCGTTAACTCCAAGTTTGCTTCTTTCAGGCCATCCATTGTAATAAGAGCCTCCTTGCTCTCAAACGAGACTTTCTCCAAATTCATTTTCAATTCGCTGACTTCCGCCGTCAGTTTCTCGTTGTCTTTGCCAGTTGCCTTATCCTTCTCCTTATAAATAGACAATTCTTCCTTGAGAGCCGCCAGTAGCTTCTCAGCTGCGGCAGCCTGGCTCTCCTTCTCCGCAATTTGATCTTGCAGTTCGTTTTCCCTCTTCAAAAACTCTTCCTTTTCGTCCTTGTCCAGCATGACAGTTGGAGTCGCACTTCGCATGAGATCCGCTCTACTATCCGGTCTCCCGGGGCTCACGGGTGTAATATCAGCTGAGAACCGCGCAGGCGTGCTCGGCCTCGCTAGATCCTTCGCCAATGTGCTTCCGATGCTCCCTCTCTCCGCTCTAGACTGTTGTGTTGCTGAAGCCGGTTGGGCGGCCTGTCGAATAACCGCTTCAACAGCGGGCGTAGGCGCCACCCATCTCTCCTTCGGTACTGTTTCACCGCTTCTCCAGACGCTAACTTCACCTTCGAGTGTCGATACATACTCTTGGAATGTATACATTTGTTGTTGAGCTTTCCTCAACAACGCCTTCAACTCTGCAGGACTCAATTCGGCATTGATCTTAGCCTTGTTCTTGATGGCCTTAGCTCTAACACCGAATCTCAACGTCGAAACCGTCTCCGCGTCGTTATAGCTACTCGGAGAGGCACAGATGATCAGTGTAGTTCGAGAGTTACCACCAAGAGATTCTTGAAGGATACGGGTGAGTTTGGAATCTCTGTAAGGAATATGTTGGGATTTGCCATCTGTTAACGAGTTGATGACATTACCAAGGGCAGAGAGGGACTTGTTGATCTTTTTGGCTTCTTCGAGAGTTTGACCGGAGGCACCTGTCTTGCCGACCTTTTCAGAACCAGCCAAATCGACCAAGAAGAGCTGGCCGGATTTAGCACTGCCTGTTTCGACGTTCTTTTGCGTGACGGTGATGACGAAGATGGAGTGAGATCGAGAGGATTCCTGGTTCATGTTCGTGGCACTAACAGCACGGGCATTTCCACCGCGTCTCATGACCTCGTAGACTTCTTGTACGCTGCTAACGTAGATTTCAAGTAAACCTTTGACGTAGATACCACGGTTCTTCTCTTCATGGATGGGTAGATTGTCATTCTGAGGAGCGAGCAGATCACGAATCTTCTCCATGTAAATTTCCATATAGCTGACTCTGACGGTATATTCAATGTTTCCGGGACTCGCAAGGATGGAGGCGAAGATTTGTTCGACGATACGAGGGATAATACCCTTCGTGACGTCAGAGTCGATATCAGCCCCCATCATGGTGAAAGATTTACCAGCACCGGTCTGGCCATAGGCGAAGACGGTGCCGTTATAACCATTTAAGATATCATCGACGGTAGGACGGATGGAGAAGTCGAAGATGTCGGTTTGCTTGCATGCCATATCAAACACGCGGTCGAATGTGAATGTACCTTGGATA
Organism: Orbilia javanica; assembly: GCA_036872735.1. NCBI lineage: Eukaryota > Fungi > Ascomycota > Orbiliomycetes > Orbiliales > Orbiliaceae > Orbilia > Orbilia javanica. The sequence goes on from JAVHNR010000005.1 coordinate 590,124, forward strand.
TCGCCGGACTTTCATAGTGATCAATGTCAGTACGTGTCAAAAGGGGTGGGCGTCGATGGATTACAGACATTGATCTCGCATGTGTCCGGCGAATGGAAAGAGACAATCTCTTTCGCCTGCTCCCTGATTTCGATCTTGTTTTGAGGTCGGAATCGACAGATGACTATACGGCATTATCGTCAACAAGGGGCATTCAAAGGATATAAAGGAAGTACACGAAACGGAAGCACATCACGGCATCAGTATCGATGACATACCCTTAATCGAGCTATCTCGCGCTCCCCCCGACCTAATGATCGCGAACTTTCATTAGTACCCGTCTACACCCCACATCATCACATGCTTACGAAGCTTCCGATACCCCAAGGCTCTCCCACAGCCCCAACCGCCGAAGCTCGAACAGAGGAAGAGTACAGCGGAAAACCAAGCTACATACGCCATATTTGCAGTTTTTCTGAGCTTCTCCGAGCCCGACGGATCCAAAAATTATATCGGTAGGGGTCGTTCTGATGTCGTCACAGTCCGGCTGAGCCGGAGATACGGGTATCTTTGCTACAACAAGCTGGTCGTGTGAAGCTCGGTTCCGGGAAGAATATCGAAGGACAGTAAGGCCGAGAGTGTCGGATACCCGTTACCAGCTTTGTGGCTCGTGCGTCAGTCCTGAGAAGTCGGAAGGTGGGAGGTGGTTTTGCGTATCAAGGAGGGTAAGCGGGGGTGAAAGCTTTCTTTTGGCCGGAGGGCAGGTGTTTGTCGGGTTGATTTCAGAGTGGCAGCAAGCAAGCAATAGCTCCTATTTCGAGCTTTCCGGGAGTCCAGGTAGCAGCTTTCAGCCGTGGAGAAAGTGTCAGTGACGAGGTTGGAGAGATTGTTCTGGAGAGAAGCTCGTAGGCCCTGAGCTTCGGCGAAAGGGAGGTCTACCAGCTGGGTGCAGTTTGAGGGCGAGGTTGATGGGAATTGGATGGAAGTACAGCAGCAGCCAATCAGCGGGAGGTTGTCGACATAGTCAGAGCTGGACAGCGCATCAACAGCCAGGCACCTGCATATGAACGCAGAATTACATTCCCGGCGAAACTTTCGACCAGGGTGATATCAAAGGAAACTCCATGCAGGCACTGGCAATTATCCAGCTGGAACTATCACCGGACTACGTTAAATGCTCGAGGGCGTACATATTTCGAATTCTTGGTGTTTCGAATAGGAATATGTAACAGATGTGGCGGGTGAGCGGAATGTGGCGGTGGTGGCTGAGATACCACGCAACTCAATTAGCTAGCTCCCGAGGAGGCTGGTTCAAATGTAAATTTACGTGCCTCGGGTGGGCTGTTATAAGATTATAAACTGGGACCATAAGCAGAAAAGAGTGTGATAAAGATAGGTTTAATTAAAGTGCATTCATTCGTTATCTGCGAGTGTTATGTATAATAATAATAATACATAGAATAAACCAGCAAAGAAGGATCATGAGGCGTTCGGAATCAGTTTGCGAGGCACATAAAACCAGCGGCTAAATACCATTACAGTATAGCCCCCAATTAACCCCCCAAGATTCCCAAATCCTCAGACCTAACATAAATATTCATGTAAAGAGAGCAGAGACACAATCATTGGATGTGGGAGTTCATCTCAAAGGGAGAATAACCATAGACACACAAAATGTCTACAATCAAGCAGACAAAACAGGACCCCTCTCCCAAACGTTAGGAGGCAGTTTATCGACCTTAATAGTGCCCAACCAATACTCCAAACTATAATAAAAACCATTATTTATCACATTAGCTAGAAACCCTTTAGAGAAAAAAAAAAATGGCGGGAAAGATTTGTACGAATATCACTAACCTCGCAACCATGAACTTTCCAGCGTCCATAATCTCGCGTTCAGCCTGAGCAATCATGTCGTTCGAACGATGAGACTCAGCCTTCCTAGCCCTAAAATGAGCCTCCCCGCATTGGCTAACGGCCAATCCACCAAGGCCAGCTTCTCGGACAAGCTCTTCATTCGTAGGATCGTTGGTGACGGCACGATGAACCTCTCTGAGTCCAATTCGCATGCTGTTATGGACCATAGAGATGAAGAAATCGTAGAGGTATTCGAGAACTAATATATATACATTCAGCATATTAGTGCTTACTGCTACTATATACAATTCAGTACAAGAGGATAGGGAGAATGGTTTTCTCTTACCGATCTTGAGAGAGATCAAAAATCCCTCCATATCGTCAAAAAGCTTGTCGTTAAACCCAGGAATCCAATGAGAAGCCCAGATCTTCCTAGCGGTGGAGCTGTAGACCCAGAATTGGAACTGGTACCCATCAGACAAGAGACCAAGCATTGGGACCCATTTACCAGCTTGGATGTTCCTATAATTGCAGACTACAGCAACATTAACTCCCTAAAATTCTAGAAGGTAGAAGAGTCTTAGGTTAGATATAGAACATACCCGCAAGCTCGGCCAACAATCTAGCAGCTCCATCACTGTCATTTCTCTTCTCAGCTTTAGGATCAACAGCAACGTAAACAAGACCATCGACACCCAAAGAAGTGAAGACAGCCTCCTTAGCTCGAGCTGAAGGATATCCGATGCCTCCACCAAGACCACTTCCCGGATTGAACTCCAAGACTGGAAGCATCCCCGTGAGCTCATAGAGTAGCTACATGCCTCCAGTTAGCCACTTATTGATATCAATCAACACCAGATAGTATTACTAGGGACACCTACCTCAACGACAAGAACGCCTCGACGACTTGGATCACCGAAAGCGGTTTTGATCCCATACTTGTAGGCTCTTTGAAGAAAAGAGTCTTGGAAGACATTGAAGTAGTGAATGTTGACACGAGAACGATGGATACGAAGATATTGGATCTCCTCGACACGTCTGATATTGAGAAACTTCGCAATAGTAGCAAACTTGATCTGTGCGAATCCAAAGGGGAGATACAAAGCTATACCACCGCCATTCCCTCAATATTAGCACCTCCGGACAATTGACCAACCAAAAACGACCCCGATAAGAACTTACAAGCCACCTTCTCCACATCACCCTTAGGAACATCATAGATATCCAAAAAGTTCAAGATCCTCCCTTCATGTTCATTCCCAGCCGGCCCGCCACAAACCCCTTCATAAGCTTGAACCAACGGATTCCCATCCTCGGACTTATCATCCCAACGAGGAGCGACCAAACTCGCGGTAGTATTGACATCAGGAAGTCCATCGGGTTTAGCAGGAGATGGTTCCAACCTAGCAAAATCAGGTCCGGTGATATTCAACTCCTTCTCCGGAGGACCTTCTCTGTGTTCCTTCATTTCTTTATGTTCGTTGGGTTCTTTGATACCTTTGTTAGTCTTGGATGTCCTGCGGGAGCGGTGTTCTTTGCGATGTTTTTGTGATTTGATTTCGTTCCCTTGTTCGGGCTGTTGCTCGTGCTGTTGCTGAAGTTCTTCGGATTCCTCGCGCCAATCGTCTTCCTTGGATCCCCTATTTTCTCTAACTTCCTTGCTTTCGCGACGACGCCAGTTCCTGCGATTCATAACGAGTAGCTCGAGTGTAGGCAGTTTAGATATCCCGTACCTACTAAATCGATGAAGAATGCTGTTGGAAGGTGAACAAGAATTATTGACTACTACGGGTCCGATTAAATACAGAAAAACATATTCACGAACTAAGAAGCGACGTTAAGAGATGGGTTAATTGATGATGCATCGTGGATCCGAGACTATGACATCGTATGCTCTCGGCTGGTCAAACCATATTGTAACCAGGTCTTCACTGCTGGGGCTTTGGTGTTTAGTCTGGTGCCATCATATACAAGCCCTCTCTGTGGTCTACAATAGAACATGTCAGTCCCTCTTTAAGTATTCTACCAAGCACTATAAGTAAACCTTCTAGTGGATTTACACTTAGATACCCCAGTTTTTAAGGATTGGTGTATAAAGGAATCCTGGTTTAGTCTCAAGACTACTATGCTGAAAGGTATAGAGAACTATAAGCTCTTAAATTTGAACAACTAGCTAATATACAGACCCTGTAGTTAAAGGCTAATGCAAGTTTCCTGACCAGGGTTCTAGAAACTGTCACTTTAGAGGCAAAAACCAGTCTAGTATAGAAATACACATAATATTATCATCAAAACCAGGTGCTCATCTATTCATCATCACCAATCTTAACTCCTCCGTCGTCCTCCTCATCCTTCATTTCTTCATCTTGGTCCTCCTCGACAACACCATCGTCTTGCTCTTTAGCCTCTTTCCTGGCCTTGGCATCTGCTTCCCTTTGCTCTCTAGTGGAGTCCTTGGGTCCTTCTGTATCATTGAATAACCGAAGCAACAACGCCCTAGGGAAATAGTTAGCATCGCCTGTAGATTCAAAGGATTAGATAAGGCGTGGGAAGTATCTTACTTTCTCTCCTCTTTCGGCAACATCAAATTCAACGTAAACTTGCTCTTCCACAATGGCAATACCAAAGCCCCAAGTTCATCTTTATCCTCCTCAATATTAACTCTGAGCACGCAACATCCACCGCCAACACTTTCAACCCTCTCCCTAATCTCCGCAACATCTTCCACCCTAGGGAACAACTCCTTCATAAGGTATCTCAATGTTTCCTTCTGTTTCAGATGTACGACTCTCTTCTCCCCGACCCAGGCCTCGACTAATCCCAACCCTTCGTTCTGGATACGCCATTGGCAAGCTTCCGGGTCTTGGACTTCCTGTCGATTGAACATCTTTACACCGCAGTGGACAAACCTTATCCCTCGCCCTTCATTTTCCGACAAAATTTGTCGTGTCATAGTAGATGTGAAGTAGATCGTGCGAACAGGGATTCCCTCTTGATTCCTTACCAGGAAGTTATTCATAGGGAAATACGACGATAAGCCGTAGAAGTTCTTGATCAGGGCAAGGACTTCGTGAGAGGGAGATAAGAACTTGAACGGTTCTTCGTTGAAGTTACCTCTAGGCTTTTTGGCGATAACATCAGTCTTAGGGTCTTCATCAAACTCCTGTGTTCGGCTTTCCTGCTCCGTCGATGGGATATCTAGTGGCTTCAGCTCTTCATCGTCATCTTTTTCGACTGATGCCGGTGTATCAGTGTTGAAATCCAGCTTCTGTCTCTTGGTTGGAGAGCCTGGGTCCACCAGTTCCTCGTCCTCAGTAGACAAAGCGCGCTTGACGCCGTTTGCAGACGATGTAGAGCCTTCTACAGGCTTAACATCAGCGCTACCGTTGGCATGGCTTTCAACACCAACACCCTTCATCTTCTGACCGCCAGTTTGGATTTTCTCTCCCTCGGGGGCGGCTTTAACAGCTCCCTTCTTTTGGAGCACGGTGATAAAGAAACCACCGGTATCCTGAAGATGTGGGTAGACCCTGACTGCTCTGTTTAGCATGTTGGCGATCTCACTATCTTGGTCCGCAGGTGGGAACATCCCCCGTGTTAGCCGATCAGTATACGGCTCACCCTTTTCGACAACGTCTTCCCACTTCTCAAACCAAGTCCCATCTTTATCCATAACCTTCCAGTTCTTCATTCCCTGTCTCCTAACAAGCCCAGGAAGTCTATCACTGACATCCACAATCTCCACGACGCTGGGACCGCCGCATCTTTCAATTGCCGCGTGAACCACAGATTCGTTTTCGATGGGATTCAACGAACAGGTCGAGTAGACAAGTCTACCACCAACCTTCAATAGCTGCAGACCGCGAACAAGAATCCTAGCTTGCGTGCTCCACAAACCATTTCCATTTCCAACATTCCAATCCCTCCAGATCAATGGATTCTTCCTGACCGTTCCATCACCACTGCATGGAACGTCGCACAATATCCTATCGAACTTCAAGTACTCCTGCATTGCCTTCCCTCCATTCGGATCCTGCTTCGTCGGCAACCGCAAGGAGGGGTATAATGTCGCGTCGTAGTTTGTGACAATAAGATTTGGAGAGTTTAGTCGCTTAGTTTGGTGGATCAAAAGATGGGATCGCTTATAATCAGCATCATTGGCGATGACTACTCCAGTTGTCTTCCCCATGATCTTCTCAGGCGTTTCCCCATCGATGTCAGCGCTCCCTTCTCCACCCGCCAATCGCTTAGCAGCCTCAGCCACCCTCTCTTCTTCTCCCGAATGGATCGCCTCGATCAATTGCGCCGTCTTACTTCCCGGAGCAGCGCACATATCCAAAACCATATGATGTGGTTCCACATCCATCAACAATGGTGGAATCATGCTGACTGCCTCCTGACGAGAGATATTTCCCGACGATGTTTCGGAAACAAGGAAGGCTTGTAGGTGTTTAAACGGTGGAGAACGACGGATTACCTGCTTCCCCACCGTAAGCTGCCAGGCTAGTTGATCTGGGTACCATGATAAAGGTGTTGGCGCAGGAATCGAGGCTCCTTCGAAGGTGGTGTTCGTGAGGGAGGGGATATGGTGAGTCTGTAGAGTGTTTCGAACGGAGATAGCATGACTACGTGTTAAAGGCCGAATCAGTATCTACAATTCCAGCTATAACGATAGCTTTCGATCTCGCAATATATCGCTATCTGTGTAACCCGGCCGATGACAAGGATGATAGATACCCTTTGCTCCCCGTAAACCTCCACGTTGTCGGCAACGTATCCTTCAAGCTCTGCCAGAACTTCTTGAACTCCTCCTCGTCAGGGACAATACCCTGCTTAACGTAATAACCCTGAAACTTCTCGTTCTCCTTCGCAATTGACGAATAATCAGTGCGATCGTTATTACCGTTATTGCCACCTCCACGACCACGTTGCTTCTAAACCGCAAATAGAGGTATTAGAAAGATACAAAATTATAATAGGAGGGTAGGGAAACAATATACCTTCTCGCCGGCGCGTTTTCCTTTCTTTGTTCGCGACATTGTAGATGCTGGTGATGATGATGATGAGGTAATTGGTTTCTCGTGATGAGTGGGATTTCGAAGCTTTGCCAGGTGGAATTAGCATTTTTTTCCCTCTGCGATGCGAATAAGAGGCCATCCGCTTTGGGAATAGCTTCCGCTTGAGGGAAACGCCAAGCCTGGCCAGGTCCCACCATGCAACACACCCTCATGGCCTCTACACAAACCCTGCCTACGTTCGTTGGTGTCAATTTGATATTGATATCAATTGTCATGATATCAATATCTCGTCTTCGCTCAGACTTCAATGATTCTCCGGTACCCGGTACCCCAACAGGTTGCCAATATTTCTCCCAGTACCCACCACAAGAGTTTATCATCCAGCCTCAAAACCCTCTCTAAAACCGATCATCCAGCTAGTGTCCTCTAGTGCCCGCTTTGAACTCTCAAATTCCTTCAATGAATTGCATTGCCCCCTCAATTGAATCGAACCGAACCGAATCGAATCGATCGGGGTCCGGGCGTAGAGTACTCATTGCCCACGTGCGGTCCAGATCTTATTAATCTTGATTACGACGGCGATATCATTGTGATTGATTAGATTTGCGCTAAGGCCTGCCTCCTTTTTTATTCCGTGGCCATGCATTTTGTTAAAAAACTATCTCCAAGTTGGGTTTATCGAGCACTCTATGGTATGCTATGTCCTCTTCGTCTAGTACGTCCCTGGTTAGAGGATAGTGATAGTGCCGTGCATTTGCTGTATGTGTATGATAAGAAGGAACCGCGGGGGAGGTCTCGGCTGGTCTTTCCCAGCATACTCCATGTTAGGTAGTGTTGGTTTGAGAATTTAAGGGTATGAACTTGTATCGATTGCAATTTGAATATCGCCCCTCTCGGCGAACGCCTTTGATGTCAAAGAGAATGTGGATATGGAGAAACGAGCGAACGAACAAATGAATGAATGAATGATAGTATCGTATGCGTACAAGTACAACCGTGTGTGTATCAAGATAGGTGAATTGAAAGAAAGGAAAAAACGCCGTCGCTATGCCATATGAACAAAAAAAGCGGAGTGAGAGCGAAAGAACAAAAATAACTATCACCAACCAAAGTTTTGCAAACGCCTCCACCTGTCTACCCCTGACCCCTAATGATGCGTTCGTAGAAGATGAAATGAACGAAGGTATCTTGAAACAAAAGGAAGAATGAATGTGAAGGAAAAAAACATAGAACGAAAAACAGTTGTGAAACGGCCGTTATCGTGTACTGTGGCCAAATGATACGGTGTGTCCCAAACGAATGCGAATATGCAAAGAAAATGCAAACCGACTGTATAGTAGATCTGGTATAAAATGTACGGAAAGTGTACGCTCAGCGCCATCCTTCTCTCGACGTCTTTCTTGGTTTTGCGTGTGTATGGTGGTCATGGTTGTATGACTGTTCGTCGTATGCGAAACTGATACTTCGGAGGATATCGTCACGAAGATCATTCACACTCTCCTGGACGTTCCCATTATTCTGTCGCAAGCTTTCTTCAACCTTGAACTCCGAGGGCGGGTACATAGCCCCGTCTCTGGACAGCTTCCGACGTTCCGCCGATGGAGTACTACCCAACGGTGGGGTACCAGGAATATGAGCAGCCTCTGGTTCTCGAACCAAGCCCTCCCGGGACTGTGAGATGCGAGAGAGAAAACGCTGTTGAGATGACCTCCCGCTTCTACGTTGGTTCGAGTTCGAGGTTTGTGTTTGAATGGTTTGGGCATCCATCTCCAGGTCCGAAGTATCAACGGAGCCACGGTACCATGTGCCCATCCCTTCACTTGTCTTCGAGATCGTCCTCGTTCGAACACTGAGCCAGGACTTGACGGTTTCGCCGTCTTTCCCGTCGGTACTATCGTTGTTACCCGACTGTAGATGTACTACAGTGCTCCGCTTTTTCCACTTCGCCGGGAAGAAAACTTTTAAAGCCGGACAACAAACGACTATTAGGCCGATCGCCATTTCCATAGCTGTCCAGACAGCTATTGTTGGAATGTCGGCTTCGTCTCCGTTAGCAATGAACCTGCCGATGGTGACACCGATGCAAATAGCCCCGAGGCCGAACAAGACCAGTATCCCGTTGAACTGTGGTCTTGGGAGATGCGTCCGTAGTGAGTTGACGAAGACGAAAGGGAATAAATAGATGGCAAAATTGGAAGAGATATGGAAAACTACGGGGATGAGATCGGGGACGAGGCTGGAGAAACAGTTTGCATGGTCTGTTGAATCAAGAGCCCAGTTTCTGGATATCGGTGTGCACCAAGCAAGATTTAAAACGATAGATATGATAAGAGTAATAGCAGTATAACCGGTGATGAAATGAAGGACCAGTCGGAGTTTAGGGAGTCGAGAGCTGACAAGTGTGTAATAAAGAGCCAGGAAGGAGAACTTCACACCCCAGAGTTCGAGGATGTACGGATAATAAGAAGCATAGCTGATCTTTAACCACAAAGGACTCGTTAGTTATTCAACCCTGCCATATCAGTATCGATTTCGAAAGTTAATCTTACCTTCATGAGCGTCATCCTGGTATCGGGATCTGGTATCATCTCGGACCAGTCATCCTTCCAAGAAAGATTATCCCGATACAACCCTCTCCTCCATAACTCATTGTCGCAAGTATTGGTGATCAGAAACATCAGCCATGTAAGACCGACCAAGATGTCGCTAAGACCCAGTCGACCAGCCCGATGCCGTGCAAATACTTTAAGTCCGACAAAGAGGAATGTGATGGCGAATACACCCCATTCGACTGCGATAGCGGCATCTCCTGATATTCCCATTTTTTATACTTGTTGGAAAGAAAGGAAAACAAATTTTCGCTGCGGCCGGACTATAAATTCGAAGTTGGTTTGTGCATCGCTTCTCTGTCGAAAGAAAATGTCGAAGCGGGACTTTGTGAAAAAGGACTAACGAAGGCGACTGCGACCCGCGATCTGGGGAAGTGTCGACGTCTTGACGAATCGAAAGGAATTAAACCTTTCCCCAGTAAGAAACGAGTTCGGGAGGGTTGGGTATATATTCTTCGCCCAGTTCCAGAACTATGCGAATACGAGAGGTTCCTGGTCTAGAAAGGCGATCAGGTCCAAGAAAAAGTGATATATGAAGCCTCTTAGAAACCGGTTTCCAAGGACATTAAAAGGTTACAGACGAGGCCGAGTTCCTGCAAGAAAAGGCCTTGGGGGTGAACGTGCACAGGTGGGCGAGAAGATGAACCAGGGTTGAACATTCACCGCACAGACAGACAAAACCCATGGTGCGGTAGGTCCCCACTCTTAGACCCACCATCAAACACTTTATCACTCGGTATTGGCATGATATTTTCACCGAGCGAGGGGCTGCTTGGTTCTGGTGTATAAGAGTTTGACTCGTACGCACTCCTCCAAATGTACAGCATCCTGCCAGAAAGGAGACCTCTAACGCCCGTTGCAGCCCTCATCTGCAGACGAGGGCTGCAGACCTCAAGGATGAAGCTGGAACATAAAGCAGCAATTCAGAAAGTGATCAGCATAGACGTGGGATTCGGCCGACGTCGAGGCCAACAGATTATTCACACACCGATTTTCAGCGGGCCTATTCTGGACGAAAGATGTACGTAAGACAATGGTTAGAGCAAGTTCCAACAATGTGAGCCTCGATTTATGATCTCGATGAGAGGTTCTGACAGCGACAAGTCCGAAAGTCTTTTTTTTTTTTTTTTTTTTTTTTTTTTTTCGGCTTGCAATCATTTCCCACATTTAATTGTGTAATGGAAATTGTCACAAGGAAAAATAAAAACTAAGAGAATAAAAACTCCGATCTCAAAATTCCCAGATGCAGAAGATCCAGATGCCGACGGGCATGCCGTTAACCTCATCAGGAAATTCGGTTGAGACGACCGGCAAGCATTTCCAGGTTCCTGGCGATTTTCAGGTTCCTGGCCCTCTCTCCACGTTTTCGTCCGACGAAACATGCCCTCAGAATTCCGACTGCTAATTTATCGAACACACAAAAACATACTAGTCGGCTAACGGGAGGCGAACATTTTGCATCTTCTATTCGCTATCATATGGGACGCCCACTATCACTCAGGCGACGGGATGAGAGTGGGTCTGAAACTTACCGAATCAGGTCATTTGTCCGACCTCTCTCTTCTGAATGCAATCCATTGAAAACGTGGAAGCATCTCAGACGAATTTCAAGTTGGAATCGCACGTTTTCACGCATGGGATTGATTATAATTTGACAATTTCAAAATCCAAAGACAAAAAGACGTTTTGGATATTGATGATTGAACAAGAGGGTGTGCTCCCAAAAACTGGGCTGACGAGGTTCCCCCAAAAAAACATGCGGCCGCAGCAGAAGGTTTATCCGATCCCAGTTTAATTTCAATCAAACTCGTGACTTCGCAGATGGAGGGGAGGGTGTATATCCTGTTTGCCATATTTGTTCGTGTTACGTGTCGACAATTGATTTCTAACCATCGATAAGATTGCTCTTATTTTTTTCCACAGCCGTGAGGGAAATCTCCAATTGATTGCGGAGAGAGGGCATCCTTGCAGCCGTTGGTATCGATATGCAAGTGCAGCACCGATCATCGATGCTCATGAGGCGCACTAAGCTGGCGGGCGAAAACTCCACACCTAACTTTCGCGAAATTAAAGATGCAGCTTTTGGTGAAACAATCCCGCTCGACAAAAAAGCCAGATACGTATACACGTATGATACTGGCGACGGTGATGTCAGATGCTCGCAGAAAAATGGTGTTTTTTTGAGGATTCCCTCCGCGAGGAAATGGTGGATACACCAATTGCTATACCCGATGGTGGGATATCTCCCAGCAATTATTGCTAGACGGGCCCATCACCCGTAACGGTGGGATGAAAGATCAAATCATGGGATGGTGAGCTCCTTCGAAGGTGGGACCTTTCAGCCAATGTCGAATCGATGGTGGTGTCCAGCTGTGCCGTTTGGCGGCGACCTGTGACCTTCGTCTGGGTGAGGTTGTTACCCCTGAAATTCGATTCAAAACGCCAGATACCACACTCTCAACACAAGTGTGGTGGGCGGAAGTTCCCATCCAGAAGCTGACATTAGGCAGACACTCACCTGTGGTTAGCGAGGCTGCACGAGGAAGCCGAAGCACCCCGCTAGCCAAACTACCGGGTCTAATGGCTGCGTCGTTTTCGCCGATGACATCCCAAAGAGATTTCTGGCAATCCGAATGTGGTAATGCTTGGAAATCGTGGTGTTTCTCCGAGCAAGACCGAAAACCAAATTCGATTGATCAATTGCAATCGACTAAATCCGATCTGGAACACATATGATTTTCACCAGCGGAGAGCCTTACTACAAACCATGAGCTGCCTAAGCTATAAGCACATATTCAATCTTCAACATTCAATCTAAGTACTTAAGCAAGTGTTATCGGATCTCGCAGATCGTGAACCGGAGCCAATGAGCAGCGCCCAATCACATGGCAGCATTTCGAAGAGAACATAGGCTATATTGATTGAGGCAAAACCGTTTAGTCGGTTTCACGCGTTCGAGAAGTCAGAAAAGACATGAACGGAGTACGCCACAGAAAATTTGATAATCCATATCATATTATATTACCTGATACATATATCAGCTCTCTGCTTTTGCTCGCCTGGAAAATCTAGAGCCAAGTGTTTCATGCTTGCGAATATCGTATATGACTTAGATTTGTTCTAGACAGAAGTCGATCCATGGATCAATTACGTGTGCCAAGTTCCTCGCACTATCATTTTCCCGATTTGTATCTTCTGAAAAGAACCGTTGGTCATGCAATGGGCCCACTCAGAGTACAATATTCGAGGTTCTACAGGATAATTACAATCCTTCCTTCGTGCCTGGCTGAAGTGCCCCAGAGAGATATCGGTATAACCATGGTACGCTATGATCTTCCATTACAAGGGATGAGAATTTGGTAAGTTTAGTAGTCGATATTATTACCCTTGCCTATCGAAGTTCCCAATTCACCCGTCTACCTCATTCAATATGCCAAGTTTTTATATTAATATATTGACAAAAATTTGCCTGACATTTGTGCAAAATCTTAATCACAAATTACTTTTGCGGTTCCCTGGTCACCCAAGCCAATCCACCCAGTCAGGCTTGAACGAACTGCTCCCATCCCATGAGGCTAAATAACATCCATATGTCACACCCACAGTAATCAAATTGAAGAACTCAAGTCTCCATGGTACTAAGTCACCTAACAGGCGACCTACAAACCCTAGTGGGGGCTGTACAATAGCAAAGCACATAGCGAATGATAACATTCGTATTACCCAAATTCCAAACCTCCATATAAACCAAGGTAGTACACCGGGCTTGCTTATGGATAGTACCGTAAGAGCACGTAACCAGAGCTTAATTGAACCAATGATTAACGTCATATATGCCCAACCATAAACAAAAAACTCCGAGAGGTTGATGACCCTGTCTTTTTCCGGAATATCGAAAATTGTTGATTCAATTCCTTTCAGGTAGTTCTGGCCCAAGGATAGCCTCACATATCCCGAAAATAGAATGATGCCAAATGCAGCGAACATAAACCCGGATAATTCAGAAGGGCTATGGTAAAAGCTTTCCTCTTCAAAATATTTTGGTCCGGTCCCGGCATCTGAAGGGACGCTCACTGTCGCGTGAGAAAAAAAGACAAAGGGTATATCCGATTCAAAAATCGTAAAGAGCCCAGGTGGTATCAAAGTAGAAAGATACATAAATAGTATGCATACCCAGATCATATGGACAGCGTGGACGAGAGATATTTCCATCCCGATATTATAGTGAAACGTTACTATCCGTCGGAGATAGAACTTAATGGTTTCTAGTTGAGCGCTGGAGACTGATTGGCGAGTCGCTTTGTGCTCCCGGTTGATTCTAGCCTCCGTCTGAGGGGGTTGGCTATGGTCTGTTTCAATATTCGTAGCTTGTAAAGCTGTCGCTCCCTCCTCTTCCATCCTAAGGGGTAGAGATTCCAAATCTTCAGTCTCGCATATTCCTTGATTTCTGTTCAGAGTGTCATAGGAGACCCGCGATTTCAGCAACAGAAGCAATAAAACTGAAAACCAGCTGAGAATGTAAATGATAGATAGGGCCGTGAAGAGGGGAGCCCCTCGAATCGCTAGGATTTTCACGATGACGAGAATCATCGGCCCTACCCCAAGCATTAGGATCTTAAATTCATTCGACGTCGCAGCTTTAGAAGGTATAATATCAGGTATATTGTCATCCTCTTGATATTTGCACAATCCCCTGAAACGATTAAGAGTGAGATACTCGATAGCATCCCCCCTCTCGTGCTGATTTCGAATTTTGGTTAAGGGCCAAAGTAATATCCTGGGGATTCCACGGATGCTCCAAGTGAAATTTGGCCTGGCCTGGATATCAGCCTGCTCTTTGGCTTTTGCAATATCTTCGTCTAGTGGTAGACCCCGAACGTACAGCAGTGCTACTGCCATCTCTCGACATCCTCTCCAAGCCAATATTTTAGGATTCTTCCGTCCGTACAAAAGAAAATAAACGATAAAAATAGTTTCGTAAATGCATAGCACAGGATTCATGCGCCAGAGCCATACTGGGCGGCCGATGTAGACAAGGGAACCTCGGGGTTGGGTGAGAAGGCAAAACTGAAGGAGGACAAATGTTGTGAAAATTGTGGCTCTGGTCAAGGCATTAGATTGGTCCGGCAGTACTGGCGAAGTCGCGATATCTGATGACGGAGTGGCAGTCCCGATAGTAGTACCGGCAGCAGTGGCGGTGATATCGGTTGAGAAGGCGACTCCGGACCCAATGCTAGCCAAAGCGGTAATCAAAATGAATTTCCGAAACATGATACGGGATGTATCGAGATGTCATAAAACATAACGAGCAGTAAACTTGAAGGGAAAACTTAGGTTCTTATCAGCGGTTGGATAGCCGCTCGAGTGTCCTCGTCAAAAACGAGGCTGTGTTGCATTTTTAGATCCTTAATTTATGCATGAATTCACCTACGTGCGCAGTGCATATGCATATATACACACAAGGAAAGTTTGACTCGGTATAATCTTGGATGCGAGGCTACTAGAATTTATACTTGCTACCTGTTGGCTGCTCGCGGTGGCACGGAAATCTGATTGCAGGCGACATGCAGTAAAGTAAAGTTACGTACAGCCTCTAACTTTCAATCAGGCACTAGCATTGTGATCTTAGGTTCGTTTAGAAAAGAATTTTTATCTTTTTGAAAATGGCAGCACTGCAGGTTTTATTCAACTTTAATCCATTTCATAATAGGTCGTCTCTAAACTAAAATAAAGGAAAACGTTATAATTAAGTCTGTCCAACCAGCAGCTATAGCACATCTTTCCCCCCGCGTGGCCAGCCTTAGCAACAAATCAAAGCTCCAATACCACATGTTACAATTCGTATACGTGAACGCAACAGAACCAACTTACATAGCCCCGAAAGCACTATGCATCCGAACCATATTCCGATGGTAAGCAACCACATCCTTCCCGTCTCGCTTCTTATGGTGGGCTTGTGGGATATATTGGAAAGGAATATCTCCTTGCGGGCAGCGGTTATCATGACCTGGGAGGGTGAGGTCCTGGAAATACGCCCTAACTTTGTCGTAAACACACCAATTGCGCTGGCCGATGATTCCATGCTGTAGGATAAAATATTCAATTAGTACGGTAATATTCATATAGAGAGTTTTGAAGGGGAAAATGAATATGACTTACACCAACAGCTTCGACATAGATCATTTTAGCACCCTTGTGCAAGGTCCTGGCCTTCTCAGCGTTTTCATATGGAGTGATAGGATCCTTAGAAAGACCAATGAACAAGACTGGAGTCTTAGTATCCCCACCGACCTTGCCGCTAAATCTCCACTTTGGTCGCAGCTTGAGCCGACTGCAGAGTGCATAAACCTGGACGAAACGTTCACCGGACGAAACACTGGAGTTGTGAACGATATCGATGAACTCCTGGGGAATAGGTAGATCACTTCCCACCATTCTAGGATTATTCGAATCAGAGCACCAAGTCTCGAAGGGGTTTTCCGCTCTGAAGGGATCGGTAGGGTCTTCTGGTCCCGTCCATAAAGTACCGATCTCAATCATATTTTCAGCAGTTGCATTGTTCGCCTTGACCAACGCCTCAACGGTAGTCAAAGTATCAGCGTAAGCAGGAAAGTTCAACAAAGCGCTGTACGGCACATAAAGAAGGATATTTTTCATAACATCCTGACCGGCGGCGACATCAGTGACATTTCCCCAACCTTCTTGAATAGCTCTGGTGAGGTCGAAGTTCGCCCATAGATTGTTGTGTCGGTCTCGGATAGCACCCGAGGTATGACCAGTGAAAAAGCTGCATTTCTCCGGCCCGGCGTCGAAACAACTCGTGAAGAAAGTAGACACACCTTCATCGGTATGTTGCAAAGTCGACCCGACTTCGGCTTTATACCAATCCTCGAGATCAACGACGCTGTCGATTACAAACCGACCCACGTGCTGCGGGTACAAAGATGTAAACGTTTGACCGACGACAGACCCGTAACTGACTCCGTAGTAATTGACGAGAACATCATCGTCAGATTTCCCCTTAAGACGAGCGTCGGCCTTTGCGATTTGTAACATATCAAAGGCAACATTTGGAGTTGTCATGTAAGGAACCGCTTGGTTATCAGCGTTCCCATGAGCTTGGAGGAGTTCGTTAAACTCGGCGCTTGCCTCATACAGCGACTCTATCCACGCGTCCGGACGAGGCGCGATCTTAATACCATAATGATCTGCCCTAATAGCTCGCTTTTGTTGATTCGGGGGGATATATGTTGCATTTTGTAGATCCGGGGAAACAGGCGGGATCCCCAACCAACCGAGAGCGCCATGAGGCTTGCTATATCCCATACCACGGGGGTCGAAACCGATAATATCCCACCCGGGTCCGGTGAAATTTGCGATTTCGTCACCACTAGCGAAGATGAAAGGGATGCCTAAACCACCTGGACCACCAGGGTTGGTAAGAATGATACCCTTATATTCGTCCGATTTGTCGGCGGGACGTTTTATAATTGGGATTTCGCTGCGTAGTCCATTATTGGGCTCGAGAGGATTTAATGGCACGGAGAGCCGCGCGCACTCGTAGGTCTGGTTGCAGGGGTACCATATCAATTCTGATGAAGCTGGGATCTAACAATTAAAGTTAGTGTGAAGCTCTAAACACATAATTATATAGTGGTAGAAGGTTACTTACTGTATCAAAGAAATACTGCTTTTCACCCGTTGGCACAGCGAGTACCAAAGTCGGGATTGTGGCAGCCGCAGCCGCTATGAGGCAGCTTTTCATATCTACTGCTACAGAATGCAAAAACCTAAAGGAGAATTGATAGAAATGGCAAGATCAATGGCAGTTGTAGTAAATCTGTAGTATTACAATAAAGGCAAAGCTTCAACAATTATAAAAATAAAAAAAGGAAATTAAACCGAGATACAATGGATAGCGAGATATAGTAGACTGCTGTAAGAGAACGATATAGAGAAGAAATAAACAAACACCGAACTACGGAAACTCCACATCTTTTATATTTCGATTCGATCAACTTCAGACCAAGAAATAATTTATCCACCTTCCAGAACCCAGGATCAATCCAGCCACTATCTAAGATTATCGCACCTTCAGAGTAACCAAAGAGGCTCAGGGACCGCAGCCGTTGATCGTAAGTTGTGACGTCTGCAACTGTACCGCCAAGCTCTCAGGGAGCTATAGAATCATCGATGTACCCAATAACATAGTCTACTACAACTAGAAAACCACCCTGCAGGCGATGCAACATCCCGGCCGAAAGAAAAAAACCAACAGAGTCAAGTATCGTGTAAACTTACCGAAAGCTGGAGTGAGACACTATGCATATATGCCGCCTGGCATGCTAAGCTTTTTACGCCAACGGGTAAAAAAAATAAAATAAAAAAAAAAACCCTCGAATGTTGTGGGGACCGGGGTATAAAATATGCGTCGTCGATGTCATGGCGGTGCAGTTGGATGTTCTCATTGATTGGAAAAGCTGGTCTTAACGTTATAGCTCATGTTGTTGAGCCTCGTATAGACAGGGTGGTGATCTGCCGAACTGCCATCCGTGTGCATGTATGTATATATATGTATCTACTGGGTATATCCTGGCGAGGCAAAACCTTCCATAAGCCTGGATAGATGACGGGATGTGCATACTGCAATTCCGTAATTGGAAATTTATGATCAATTGGCAGATGCTGTGTAGCATAGTATAGGTCCTAAAGTTCTTGGTTCGTCGATTAGATCTAATTAAAGATCTAGTCCGACGGAGAACTAAATGTCTACAAGATCAATCGCCAGTATTTGCAAAGACACAGAAACCGCTTTCATTTAGCGATTTTTAGCGCACTCAAAACAAAACTTCAGGGCCGCTGGACAGCCAGTCTTAGCCTTCCGAATTTCAAGCGTCAATATTAATATTCCAACATCGAATCCCCGTCATCAATACCGAACTGCCGAACCCAAAAAACCATGCAGTGTCACCCATCTCACCGCATTCGGTTCCTCAACCGATCAAAAACATAATCAAGGTGTGGCTATATTATTAGCGTCAGCCAAGGCCGACAAGCCCAGCCCTGTTAGACTTCGGGCCCAACGCAGGGAAGCCAACATGGTTATGTAACATCACCACGACACTCGACAAGCCTTCCATGTCCCAAAGACGGCTTACGAGGAATTTAGTGATAAAAATTTGGGCTTATGCGGGCTTTGCATGTATATACTTAAGTTACGTATATATAAGAAATAATCATTAAATCGCGACATTGACTGCGGGCAGAGGGTACGTATGCAGATATTTCCTCCGAGGATAATTTTTAATCTCTTTTTTGAATGTAGTATTACTGACGAAGCACTTCGGATTTTGTCGCATATACCGAGGGGTTTTATAGTCAGCATGCAGTCCCAACGCATTGATGTTTACTAATTCGTTATACTGTGTAGGGCTGCATTTCGGCAGTTTTTGGTATGAAAGGAGGAGGAACATGTCCCGATTACCTAATTTACAGAACGCAGCTTTTCCCGGTTGAGGTGGTTCTAGTTGATTGGGCTGTGGGGCATGGTCCGTCACGAACTGACGTCGTTTAGCTATGAAAGGATTGTAATAGAGCAAATTCGAAGTTAGGAGATTTGATCGGGTATATGCCGGTCTCGTACGAAGCAGTGTATTATATGTTGAGTTCTATAATTCTCTCTAGCCTTTGGAGGGTGCTTTTTTTTCTGTGGGATATAGATAGGAGTCCAGGAGTTTTGTGACCTGTTGCATCATTTCAAGTGGGGGAATTTCCGTAACATCCTGTGCTGTGATATTATATGCTCTTACGATTGTCTGAGGAAACGAAAACCAATTGCCAAACAAGCCGTGGGCAAACCAGATATTTAGTTTGTTTCTTGTGAAAGTATCTAGATAAATATTCAACTTAGTTTGTAACCTCTTCTTTTTACAGGATCAGAAGAGAATATATCTCCGGCATATCAACTCCACCCGCCTCGTCATGCCCACTCCAACTAGACAACACCCCAACACGCAAAACCCAATAGCACCAAACAAAACGATCCGTTAAGGATATTGATACAGTAATTGTGGATGTGGTGGTTAGGAGGCATGTGGAATTGGAAGGGTATGTTCATATCACGGGAGCGATTAACTGGGCATCGAATTGTATTAAAGAGTTAAAGTACATGTATGTTCTGCGAAAGAAGCTTAACAAAGATGAGGGAAAGGGTTGCCTAGAGATTAGTGATTTTCCTGGGCGCAGAGACACAGAGATGGGGATACTAAAGGCTTTGCAGGTTTTTCTTTAGATAAGGATATTGTGGCGTATTACTGGCATTTTAGATTCCAGTATATACCGGGTTAGGATAGCGCTGTTCAATGACCATCTCGTCCCTAGCAAGCGAGCGTATATTAGTCAGGACGCCCCATGTTAAAATGAATGTGGTGCAAAGCTTACTGCTCCCAAAACGGCGCCCCTTGGCGATCCACATCAATGATTGTGATCTCTCGGATCTGAGTCTTGATTTCGTCGATATTAGTGAGAATGCAAGAATTCTGATCGGGGGATGGAAGGGCGGGAGTGCCAAGAGCCGGGTTTTCCTCATCGTCGTCGTTACGGCCGTTGTTATGTCCAAGATTCAAAGCGGAGAATGGTTCGGAAAGTCCTTGGAGGTCTGGCGATGGAGGTTCGTCACCGCTGTCGGCTTCGTCACCGGCATCATATTCGACAGATTGTTGATCGATGCCATCGGGCTCCTGAGACCTCTTGTCGTGTCTCTGGTGGCTATGACGACGACGGTGCTGATGGGCCATAAATTGCTTATGGATGGGGTCTTCCCCGAAGGTCATCCCTTCGAGGGGATTGGAATTGGTTGAAGAACCGTCCGAATCGGAGTCTGATTGGGGGACGTTAGCCCAGTAGTAGATGGGCTCAACTTCTGGGGCTGCTTCGATATGGCGACCGACGACGATGATTTGAAGGTCGCGAGGGAGGAAGGTTGCGAGTTCGTCATCGTGGATCCTGGAGAAGTCTTCGACTATTTTGCAAACACATCTTTCTTTGTCTTTCATATTATGCACGTATCGTTCGACGAGATTGAGAATGCGGAAGATACGAAGGTTTGGGGGGTTCTCCCAGTCCTGTTTTTTTGTTATTTCATGTTAACTCACTTGGTTTTGATTAAGACAGGGGTATATTTTTGATAATTGGATACTTACGATAGTGTATTTCTCAATCGCAGCATATCTGATGGCGATTGCAAGCTCGCGAAGGCGTTTGAATCTAGAGAACTCCATCATGAAAGGTTCCGTACTGGTAGTTGACTCCACCAACCGGAAATGTTTCCCAGTGCTTGCCTCCATCCAAAGGTACCTAAGGGTATTAACATGGTTTGTCATTAGACATTCGAGCGGCATCTGCCCTTGCTCATAGCTAAACTCGAGGTGAAGCCTCTGCAACCCGGCACTAAGTTCGCGGATGAGCTCAGCAGCATCTTGTGGAGAACAGGTTCTGATCAAACACAGATGGGTGAGATTTTCAACTCGGAGTCGACGGGTAAGACCTGGGCAACCTCCAGCTTCAACACTTGGGCAGTTGATAATCTTGAGCCTTTTGAGGCTAGGCCACGGGATCAGATTCAATGTCGAGAATTGAAGAGCCATCATATCCTGACAGCCGCTGACAGTGAGGCTTTGCAATTTGGTCAAGCAACGGATGGAAGAGAAGTGCTTTTCAAGCCCAACCCAGTCGACATCGGGGCCAAAGGAGAGGTTTTCAAAATCGAGAGCCAGGTAATTGAGAGACCTGTGATATCTCCCGAGGTGGACGAGGAAGGTCAAGAACTGCCCTCCGATGTTGATGCTAATCCCGTGAATAACAAGGGATTGCAAGCGGCGGGGAATCTTTTCCTCCGCAAAATGGGAGACAAGAGATGTCTCATGCAGGCTCATGTGTTTGAGGCTGTCCAGTTGATTCTGGAGAGCTGGGAAGATTTTGCCACTGTTTGGCTCATCCAGCCTAGCAAAGTTGAATGATGGATGCCGTTAACCCTCAAACTCTTGAGAAGTGGTTGGGAAAGAAGAACTTACTGGAATGTCTCTAGCTGGTCACTTAAGACGCGGGCCATCAATTTCTCGACGAGGAAGAACAAGTTGCCTTGCACAGTTTCTCGAAGGTGCTCCCAGGAAGCTGGGGTAGCTTCGACCTTGGAGACCGCTTTCTCCTTCTCGATGCTGCATCGTGGGACGACAGCAAGGTTTCGCATCAAAGCCAAGCTGTCTTCGGTGTTTTCGATGACAGCATCGAAGTACGCAATGTCGAGCTTTCCAGTATACGAATACTGGAATGCAGCGTACGAGTAGAGAGCCCTAAGATAAGATTCCATTTTCGAGGAGGTTAACCAGGGAACTTGGTGATTAACCGGAGTATGATGGATAGATGGAAGGGAAGAGCTGTGATCTGCTGATGCCCGGTATACAAAGCCGTTGTGGGGATTGAAAAAAAGAGAAAAGTAAATAAAAATAAAATGAACTCACCGAGAACTCCCATAAGGGAGTCTCACATTCGAATCGTCGGATGATCCTGACGATGTGTCGAGACCAGGATCCTCATCGAGGTCTCCTGAGAATTCCGCCATTGCGATAGGGCCAGAGCCCTCATCGCCAGACGATTCATCGGTCAGCGGAGCTTCTTCATATTCGAAGCCATCATCCAGGTGCTCGGCATAGTCATCTGAGCCAAAGCCAAAGAGTTGATAGTCTGATGGCGGAGGAGGATAGGCTGGGGGAGCCATCCTCGTTGGGCTAAACATAGCTTTAAGGTGTGTCGAAAGAAGGTTAGAGCCATTACGAAGCCTAGCAGAGCTGACAGACTATAGGGAGGAGAGGCAATGGACTTTACCAACCGAACCGAGCAGCGGGACTAGAGACAAGTGCAAATGATTCGAAATCGGCACTGGCAATGAGAGTGATATTTGGGATTTTGGTGATGGTGTGGTGAGGTTGATGGGAATGAGTGAGATGGAGATTGGAGGGTGAGAGAAAGAAAGACTCGAGAGCAATGAACTACAATAAAATGGGAGTGCAACATTTCACGCTGGTACGGACCAAAACCAAGAACTTCATATAAAGCAAAAACCAGAATGCATTAGAATCCAATAAAGAATAAGCCACCTCTATGCCTGCGATTGATATACAGGTACATGTACCCCGTCCTACCCAATGAATACGATCTATTAATTAAAAAAAAAGTCCCACCATGCTAAAAGGAAAGTGTAGAGAGGTCTCGTTATGCCACAGTCTAGAATATTTCAAACGAGAGATCCGACCATTTGGGATTAATTTGCTCCTCATGATGGATACCGCCCACGGATACGTCTGAACTATCCCCGCCCAGCATGGGGTACTGCCACTTCCATATATTATCATACGGCATGAGTGAAGTCTCCCAGAATTTATACCAACTCGCGAACTCGTTGTCCATCCAGAATTCTCCGGGTTCCTTCCAATCCTTCGGTTTTGACTCGGAGAACTTGATGAGGTACTGACTTAGCCCTCCGGTTGTGTTCTGCATTGTCTCGATGAATTTTATCCAGGACCCGCTATGGCTGTCGATTATCCTTGGATGCTTAAACGTTGAAGGGTTTTTACACAAGTAGTTGGGGTTTCCCTCGCTGTACCAGAGCGAGTACTGAATGTCTATGTGGCCTCCAGCCCTGAACAGACGCTTGTTCAGATCCTTAGACCACCATGAATAATGCATCTTCATCCCCCATGTGCTGGTCTCCAGCACATCTTGTGGAACGGGTATGTTAGAGTCGTCCACGCCGTAGGTGTCTAGATCCAGCACCCAGCAATACTTATCACCAACACGTCGATGAGGACGGAAGGGGCAGTTCTTTACGCATCTATGGAAATTCCCGTAACTCTTGAAGTCGTATCCGCGTTCTTGATACTTTTCCACCCCCTTTTGGGCGCTTCCTTTGAGCATGTGCGTGTAAAACGCCTGGTTCTTGCCGAAGGTGTGGTAGGGGAAGAAACTATAGGCTCGGTTCCAAGTGAGTATATTGAAGATGTGACTGGCGTAGTAGTCGGCAAGGATAGCGTTCAGAGGAACACCCCTTGCGGATATCAACTGGATCTTGCGGTTCGGGTAGGTGCCGTGTACGAAGTTGAATACCTAGAAAGCAGTAAGAAAGGGGAAGAACGAGAAAAAGTAGCAGATATAATTAGCAGCTTGTTCAGAATCAATTAATCGGGGAACAGGACATGGTAGGTAAAATACGCACTCCATCGATCTCACTTGTGTTATACAGAGCTACTTCTGACCTGGTGTCTTCAAAGCGGTCCGGGTTATCAAATATCTCAGTACAAAATGCATTCCTCTCGTCCTTCCTGTTGGGAATCGCCGTGTCCGCCTGTTTAGACTGCCAGCTATAAGCAGAAAAAGCATAGCCTTCCTTCTGCGTCAGATGGTCAGCAAATTCTCGCAAACCCTCCTCGCCAGTGATGTAGACATCCAGGTCGCTATCCGTCCATTTGACCCTCGCCAAGAACTGCAGGGCGTGGCTTCCCGAAACCAGGGCGTTGTGGCGAGCCATTAGAGTTCGAAATGCCAGAGGGTCGTCCACAAAGCGTCGAAGGCTTCGGTTGACATTCCACAGCTCGTACTTGAACAGCTGCAGGGATTTGCATGTAGCCAGCAGCCGAACGATATCTGGCGGATCGAGGAAGCTAAAGATGGACGTGTAGAGAATGGGCTGAGAAGGGGACAGGATATCTAGAAGCTGGGCAGCCATGATGCTATCGAACTATCGACGTGCTGAAGTCTAACTTTTAGGAATTTTTTGGTTAAGTTTCCCCAGGAGCTTGTGAGAATGATGGATTTATTCAGGAGAAGCTCCGAGGCTGGCAGGCTCCAGAACCATCAATTTAACTTGGACCAGGTGCCCGAACCAACGTCAAGCTGCTCGCTCGATCAAGCAATGCAATCACACCGCGTGGTCATCGCGTTGGCTTCTAGCCCGAAAGGGGAAATCCTGCTTCCGGAATGCAACAGCGTCAACACGGGGATTCTGCTGGGAGGTGTTGTTCTGGGGTTCTCCTGTGGGTCCTTGTGGGCTGTTATGGGCTGCTAGTTCGTACTGGTAGCTGACAGGGTTATAATTCCGAGGGGAGGTAGCTATAAGGGCTCTCTTATTGGTTATTCTCTTATACAAGCAAGCACTATGGTTGCCGTGCTTACATTTATGGCCATTATACTAACGACACGGATGGTAGGTGGCAGCTCTAAAGAATAAGCATTTACTTAAACGTACTAGTCTAGACTATAGTACTTCGTTCCACTCTAATATTAATATTTAGATTAGGTAGTATAAATACTTACATACCTACTTAAGTAGTTAGGTAGTTAGGTACATAGTCGTATAACTATGAGAGGTGTATCTTCGAACATCTCCTGTTAATATACTTACTCATCATGCACACGCCTACCACGTGGAAATACAGTCACCCCATCAGCTCCCCCAAATACACGCCCAATATATTAATAATATCTTTCTATCAAATATCTCTGTCTTGCTCGTCTAGTAACCAGCAGATCCCAAAACACATCCCACACCACGATAAACGCTACTACCAAACCACCGTATACTAACCAAATTTAAAGTATATACCAAACGTGAGAGCGAAAGAAAGAAACTTTCCATCCCTCCCGTGATACCATAAAACCAAAGATCATCCTAAATTACCCCCCAAAATAAGAAATACCACAGCACCATCGCTTTCAAAAATACACCCCCACGAGCAATATAATAACACCACTGACATCAAAAACGAGAACCACCACGTCGATCCGCTAATGAATGTAGAAATATGCGGCCTAAAAGGAACTCACCTTAAGAGACAAACCCACGGATCATCTCGCGGGTTCTAAACAAAGTAACGTTACAACAGACAGTGACTCTAAGTTCCCCCAGAATATCCCCCGAATCTCAACTACCCCCCGCCTCATGAACCCAAGTTGCCACATCGCCGTATCTGACTACTACCAATGCGCCTCAAAGTCGCAACCACGTCAATATGCGCTGTCTTAAACACTCTTTAACCCACATACACACACTCCTCTACTCCTCCTCTCTCTTCCTCCTCCTACTCCCCCTCCTAGTCTTCAACCCCACAATCGCTCAGGACGATGACACAACAACAGAAACTATCTTCAAAACCGTCCCGAACCCAATTACCATAACCTCCTACATAACCGGACCGAATGGCTGTCTACAATTACCCACTTGTATAATAGTCAACGGGTCCCTCGTGTTCCCAACCAACACAAACACCCAAACCGGTTCCGGTACAGCAACTACCACCGCCATAGCCACATTTACCGGACAACCCGACACTGGATTCGTATTATACGGCAACGGCGATCTAAGAGATCATTACATGCAGTTCGATGACACGAATGGTAGATTAGTATTCGCCATAACCGGGGCATACCGACTTGTTCAATTGGAGGTTAACGACGGCGGAAGCGGGCTTTTGCAAAATGCATTGAATCTCACCGAATTAGTTTTCTTAAGATACAACGAAACCATCAAAACAGCCTACCCTGCCGAAAACGCAGAGATACTGGATACAATCCAAGAAGTCCGTCACGCTGACCAAAATGACCTGTTAACAGACGATTTCATGGGGACATGGGCGTGGAATACAACCGATAACCAACTAGGTCTCGAAAGATCCGGCGCTCGTTGGGTGTTTTATGTAGGACTCGGGTCGCAACAGTTAAGGGTTAAACGTCAGATCCCTGCTGATACGGAGTCTTACGATGTATACGCCATACCGCAGAATATGCAGATTCCTTCGAATAGTTCATTTAAAAG
This sequence comes from Orbilia javanica, assembly GCA_036872735.1. Classification (NCBI taxonomy): domain Eukaryota; kingdom Fungi; phylum Ascomycota; class Orbiliomycetes; order Orbiliales; family Orbiliaceae; genus Orbilia; species Orbilia javanica. The sequence goes on from JAVHNR010000005.1 coordinate 616,451, forward strand.
ACTTTCGTTAGCTGCTGGTGTTGCGTCGGATTTCCCCAGTAGTATTTTTACGGAACAGCCGACTGGGGTGTCGACGGGGTCGACCGCCGGTACATCGCTGCAGACGACGGGAACTAATACTGGTGGGACGGGGACGAATGGGTCTGGGACTCAGACGGGGACCGGGACGGGAGGAAATGGTAGTGGAACTGGGAGTGGAACGGGTGGAGGGACGGGGACCAGGACTAGAACTGGAACTGGTTAGTTACCTATTTAGTTGAGCGTATTTTATGAGTTTGAAGTCTAATTGGTTCTGATTTATTCTATTCTCGAATATAGGCTCGAGAACCGGCACAGGAGACAATGGCTCCACAGGCACCATCACCGGCACTGGCACCAGAACAGGCACTAGAACAGGCACCGCAACAAGAACGGGAACTGGCACTGGTGCTACCGGCACTGGCGGGACGGGTTCTGGAGGGACAGGCACCGGAACAGAAACCGGAACAGGCACCGGCACAGATACTGGAACAGGTGGTACAGGAACGGGAACAGGTAACACAAACACCGCAACGGGAACGGGAGGTGGCACAGGCACCGGCACCAACACGGGCGGCACCCCCGTCACCGCCCAAATCTACAACATCATCACCTCCAACAACCTCCAACAATACTGCACCGAACTCCTCTCCTACTTCTCCCCGACATGGCCCACGGCCTTGACCACCTACTCCGCGTACTCGACCTCCACGTCCTTCATCCCAGAATTCACCTCCACGGAAACGACATATACCAAAACCGAGGAGTACGCTAGTAGTACCATCTCTGTTCGAGGATCTATCAGCACCGACCCAGTTGAAAAGCGTAGACGAGGGCCTGCTACTAAAATCTACAAGACCATCAAGGGGAGATACCAACGGCCTAGGAATGTACCGGACACTCCAGCGCAGTTATCAGGCTACCCTGCAGATTCAATCAGCGCAGCCTGTGCTGACGCCGTAACTTCACCAACAGCATACATCTACCAATACACCACGCTCTCGACACTATCCGAATTCACCACAACAATCGACAGTACACAGGTAGACACAAAGAGCGACATATTCACCACCACAACAGGTGACACAGCCACAACAACCATCCCATCGGTCGGAAACTTCAAGATCGTACACTCAAACCTACAAGACAAGAGCGGCACCTACTACGGTTGGTACATCAACTACGTCGCGGAGGGCATACCCGTCAAAGTCAACGCCGCCGCCGCATCCGATCAGGAAGGTGTCACGGAGCTGTTCTACGGCGCTTACGATAAACCCGTAGTAACATGGCTCTTAACCACCGGTTTCAAAGCTTGGGTATACTTCGCCTCGATCGGAGGGACCGGTGGTAACGCGCCCACATCCGATAGCGTTTTGAATTATCGCTTGTATAACTACTATACCTATCAAGCGGGTAATCGTGCACCGCTCCTTGTTGATTATAATGTTACGTCGTATGTGGCAACGCCGGCTGGTGATCCGGTGACGGGTGGAAGGTTTTATATCTGTGATACTGGTGATGCTTATGCCGCTCAGGGGTTTTATGATCTTTACTTTGGTCCGTCGGATCTTTCTTCGAAGTCTGATTATAGTACTTATAGTTGTCAGGATACGGGTATGGATGTTATACAGGGGGAGAATGTGTGTTTGACTTCTACTTGTTGATTTGGTTACGCTTCATGCAGTTTATTTCGCTTTGTTTCTTCTTTGCCTTTTAGGGGATTTTTTTATATATGTCTAGCTTGTGGCTATTTGCTTCTCGCTGTTTTTTGAGTTTTGGCATAGGTTTTGGGGTTTTGGTGGTGGTTTTGATATGGCAAATAATGCGGTTGAATATCTTCTTCTTCTTCTTTTCTAATTCGAACCCGTTTTACAAATTCACGACTCTTTTGACTTAAGTAATTCATGGTTCTATCATCCCCTAGTTTGGTGGAGAAGTGGTTACTGAATCCAGTTGGGCCGATTGTGTATACATAAAATAGTCCATTTTTTTCATCCCCATCCCCCCATCTATAAACGCTAATTATTTATAATAAGTACATCGTACGTATCAACCCGTTAGTCCTTTGGCGGGATTAAAACGTGTTTAAGGTGTGCTCCGTGGCCTTTAAAGGAGCGCGGTGGTTTGAAAGGGAGGAATGGTTCTCTATTCCCTTTTCACTTTCTGGTTATGATGTAGTTAGTAGGAAATTTTAAAGGGAATTGAATTGTTAGGTTCTCTTTCTTTCTTTCTTTCTTTTAGGTTAAGAGCTGGTGGGTTTGGTTTTGTTGGAAAGAAGTGTGGGGATTATGGGGGTTTGGGGTTATTCCCAGAATCGGAATTTGTCTCTGTTTTCGATTCGAGTGCGTCTATTTGTAAAATGGAGATGTTAGTACTACGGATTAGGATCACAAGAAGGTATGTTAAGAGATATCGTACTCATCCATCCACCCTCTAGCATCGATTTCAAAATCATGCAACCATGGAAATCGTCCGACGAACTCAGCCCAATCAACTTCCTTAAACTTCCAGAGAGTCCCGCCACCGATCTTCTCACCGTCTTCACCGATTGCAGAAGGTCTTTCAACCCAAGTTGTTGCTTCTTTCCCTTCCCTTCTAGGACATGTAAGCCCGCCAGGGCATTCGCCTTCCTTTCCCTTTTCGGTTGATTCTTCATGTGATTTGGTAACTTCGGCTTCTTTCGATTCTGATTTTTCTTTTTCGGTGGAGTTTTCGGTGGCGGTATCTGCTGCTGCCGGCGCTGCTGCTTCGTCGTCGTCCATTTTGATGTCTGGGTATCCCGTTTCGAATTCGACTTTGTCGATGACGACGGGGACTAGATCCATTTCCTCGAACTCCCAATCGTGGAGGTAGAGACAACTATCTCTGCCGCATTTGGTATTATCACCGAACAGGATGGATCTAAGGTTCGGTAACAACTCTGGTCCGATTTGTTTCAACCGACGATGGAATCCCGATTTCGATGTATACGAAGTCGGTTCTTGCCAGGTATAGAACGGCATGTTATTATCCGGTAGACTAGCAGGGACCGAACCATCATCTGTGAAGGCCGGTTCTGGTTCTCCATCGTCATCGTCATCGTCGTCTCGGTGATCGTTATTGTCGTCATTGTCGTTTTCGTTGCTGGTTATGGCTGGGATTTCGACTTGGTAAGGGTCGATGTGGTTTGAGGCGCCCAGGATGTTGACTTGGTTGTGCAGGTCCATTGCGAAACGGGTGATTACTTCCATTCTTCGGTCTTTGCTGTAGGATGGACGGAGGTCTTTGTTCGCTGGGACTGGTTCGTTGAGGACGTGGAGGGATTCGATGGGGCAGACGACGTTTGGCCAGTGCTGTCATTTGTATGTTTTGTTAGCGGGCGGGTTTGATTATGTCTTTGATGGCGTGTAGGGCGGGCTTACAAAGCTCCAGTTTAGGTCTTCATATAGAACGTCTGGGTACTCCAATGGTCTGGGACCGCGGTACCAATGTTGGTGGATATACGTAACTGGAACAGCGAGCTCTCTCAAGGCGGTACAATGCTTCAAAAGGAATTCGAACTCATCAATATGCGCAAATCTCCCAAATGGCTTAAAGTCGGGTGTGAAAACACGCAGTGATAGTCGTTCTAGGGTTTCACCATGATGTGCAATACAATGGAGGGAATCGAAACGGTCCGGGTTTCGAAGTGTGAGATGGAGGGAACGAAGACCCTTGAAGGACATTAAGAAATTCGCCAGGACTTCGAAGTCCGTGTCGACAGGCCAGAGGATTCGAAGGGCCCTGAGACGTTGTGGGTCGAAATTATCAAGAAGGAAGCTGTCACAGGAGACGCCGGAGAAGAAGCCGAATTGTGTGAGGTTAGATCCAATTCTTTTGGTTCCGTGGGTTTGATTGTAGAGTTCGTAGGGGAAATCGGAGCCCCCGAAGACGAGCTGCTCGATTGTGGGGATGGAAAAGATGGCGTCGATGAGTCGGACGCCGTTATCATGCTGCCAGGGCGAGTCTTCGAAATACTCGACCATGTCCAGTTCAAACGATCTTATATACTTCAAGGAGTTGAGGAATGAAATGAGGGCATCAACATCATAAAGGAAGGACCCGTTTTTCTCGATAACAAGGATAAGAGTGGTAAGCCAGTCTGAACTAGCGGAAATGAGGGGAAAGAAGATTTCATAGAGGTTCCTCTCGCCCATGTCGACGTATAGAGCACGGAGCTTTTTGTTCTTTACAAACATGGCTTTGACTACCTTGGTGCAAGGATCATTAACCGAGAACGGGCGGGATGGGGTGGGGCTTTCATGTTTGTGGAAGAGCCTAGCAAGGGAATTGTAAGTATCACAAGGTAGGAGATATTTCGGTGATAGTGGTGGAAATTTACTCGACGCAATGCAACTGATCCTCTTCGAGACGATCGATGAGCTTCATGCATTCCTTTGTGTTCTCGATACGAACACAGAAATTCTAGCAGAAAAAACTCCAAGTTAAGACCGATTTATTTTATTTCAATTGGCGACGGAGATACTTACTAAAAGCTGCTTGATGAGAGGCATATTTCGATTGTCTATCTCTGTAAGACATCTGACTTGACGATCTTCCCAGCGGTAGTCGTTATCTGCGCTGATATTGACCATCTCGTAGAGCAATGGAGTCGCAATCTTGTTCATCGTCCTACAAGTGATGCAGACATTGACAAAATCTTGGCTATGGAAAAGCTATTTCCATTTTTCCCTTGTTAGTATTGGGATTCATTTGATGCTGAGCCTATGATTGACCATTGATTAAGAAGGACCTACCTCGCGATATATGTTAAACTGTATCTCCGGAGGGAGATCGATGAGGGTAACCATCTTGCCAATGCAATGTCGATGGTCTGCTTTGATCCTGGTTGTTAGTTATTTACCTGTGTTGTTCTAAAAGAAGTTGCAGTTATATATATAAAGTCGTCGATGTAATGGTTCAAGCTGACTGGTGCTTTAGAACTAGATGCAATCGGGGAAAGAAGGAGGAATAATAAGAAAAAGATGAGAGAGAAGAGAGGGATGAATGAAGACGAAGCAGTGAAGCAGTAAAGAGTAGATGTCGGTGCTGGGTCGTGTGGAATCAACCGTCGATGACGACGATGTTGATGATGATGGTGTGTGTGTGAAGGAAGGAAGGTGGAGGTAATAATCAGGGGAAGTCAAACGGCAGCCTCGGAACCAAACTGTCGTTGTGGAAGTGAGGGAGGCTGATGTGTTGTGCACGTTGCAGTTTGGAAACCGGTCTTGGCACTTTGAGGCTCGAACAGACAGCTGGACAAATGATGGAGAGGCCGCAAAACAGTAGTCTCGGAGTCCGTGCCCGGGGACTTATATAAACAAGCCCTGGTTAGTCTGGTGGGAACGGTGGTTTCCGGCTGAGGTATCTATGTATGTACCTAGGTATGTATGTCGGTAGGCACGTCCTCCCTTCGAATCTGCCTGTCCGTATGGCCGTCAGTATGCAACTATTGACTCTGTACTACTCGTTGTACTTAGTTTATGTACTGTATGACAAAACAGGCCAAGTCGCAAATTTAAAGCTTGCGGAGCAAGGTTAGGCTGCTGGATCCGCCATGCAGGAGGCTGGGATCAAGCAGGCAATTATAGCTAATGACAGGCTTAACCAGGTGCGCCAGATACTTAAGTACCTATCCATGCCAGGAAAATACCCCGGCTTCGCCCGATCATGATAATCAATAGTATCGAATCTTACTGGAGGGAAATAAATATCTACAGAAGCTCATAGTCAGTCTCGAAAATAGACAAGCTGGCTTGTCAGCTTGGTCTAGCACTCAGATGAATTATTTATTAGCAAACTTTAACAAAAGGTCAGAATTGACCCTCTCGGTTGATTAACACCAAGCGCCTATAGCTGTGGGTCAGAATTGACGTCACTGATTAGCCTCTAATCTCTCTCTGATAGTCAAAATCAATTGTTAAAATGAAATAATCAAAACTCTATACGAATTTTGACCCTCAGGCTAGGCGCTTGGTGTTGAGAGGGTCAATTCTGACCTTTGCGGATGCATCGATATTAGTCTCGGACCCAGACTAGATACCTTTTTAGCCTCGAATCCAGGCGATATCTTTTACCGTTTCAAATTGATACCTAGTAAGTACCTCCTAGGCTGGAGGTATAATAATGCCTTGAAAAAACACCCGTTTACCAGGCCTATCCTAAGCTAAACCATCCAAACTCCTCTCTGAGCTTTGCCGTACATACGAGAAATCTTTTATCCCCCAGGCCTCTTGAGTTTTTTTTACCTTGTGAAAGTCGCAGATTGGTCCCAAGCATAGAGTAATCAGTTTCGACTAAAACAAAGAGAACGGTCTGTCACAAGCAGTATATATACATTCCCTTCAAATCCCTCCAATCGATTCGCTAACATCCTGATAGAAAATGTCGGCAATAGTCCGGAGCATAGTATCGGGTTGTTCAGCCAAGCATCCAAATTTCCAAGTCGACTACCCAGCCCGAACCGTTCTGCCCTTGTATGTATTACTAACTATGTTTAAAACTAACCTTGGGGGTCTAGCACGCTAGAATTGTTGACAGGGATGAGTTCAGGGAGGCGCTGGGCCAGTGGAAGCTTGTCAAGCTCGCTACAAGTGGTTTTGCAGCCATTGTACCGTTTTCTTTCGTTCTTATTTTCGCCTTGCCTTTCTCCCTTTATATGCTAACTTGGATTGACAGTTTCTTGGAAATTTGGCACTTGGATTTAATTTAAAGAGCCAAGTCACAGCCTTGGAAGGGAACATTAACGTTCTGAGAGTTGAAGCTGAGGTGGCGAGGGCCAGTTTGAAATCTGATATCCATCAAGTCGAGGTTGATATCCATCGGGTCGAGGCCACCATCAATAGGACCCATGGGGAGTCCGTCGTCAATTCAACTACCAAAACTGGCGGAATTGAAACTAGGGTGGCTCCTGAGGAATGGGAGTACATATATACATTCTGTGACGTATTGGAAGCGCGGCCTGGCAAGCGTCAAAGTTTGTCGGGTGTGGTGAAGGTTCGGGTTCTTCCAGAATACCGAAACCATGCAGCTATAGAGGATAGATATATGGGGTGCAACAGGCTCCTGCTACACTTGTATATATAAATTTAAAGTCTATACCCAGGTACCTAGGTATCTTACGGGATCCGGCCCGTAAATTAAAAAAATGTATATATATTTATTCACTTCTGTTCCGAAATGACTTCCAGGACAGTGTTTAGAAGTACCTACTTAAGTACTTGTATATAGAACCACCAACTTTCTACACCCGGAAAACCATACATCATGGAAGAAAGTTCCAAGGGCCTGGACCAGCCCAGTCCCATGCCCAGGAAAGCAAGGGATCAAAAGAAGGAAGGGGCGCTGCAGTGTTGGCTGGGTTGAGGTGCCGGGGCTTCAACGCAGGCGGCAACACACGTCGTCCGACTGACTAACCATCCAACCGACTGGCTGGCTGGCTGGCTGGCTCATCCTGCCACCCCCATCTTTCTGTCTTTCTATCCTTCTATCTCTCTATCTTTCCTCCTTCTTCACCCCCACAGCACACAAAAACCGCTTCCCTCGCTAGCATCCTCTCAGGGTTTCTTTTCTCCGATTTCATCAGCTTCTAAATACTGGAAAGAGAGCTTCGAATCGTCCTGTGAGACCCCTCAGACACCTCGATCCTTCGTCACAATGTCGTCCGCCCCCGCCTCAGCCAACCTCCTCAAGCGTCAGCTGAAGGAGATGCAGAACAATAAAGACATTCCAGGCATCAGCTGCGGTCTACACAAAGATAACATCTACGACTGGGAGGTGATGCTGATGGTTTCCGATGATGTGAAGCATTATGGAGGTACGACGACCAGGTCACAACCACGATTGTCTTTGCCAGAATTGATGGTGGTTTTTCCACCAGGAAAAAAACAGGGCATCCAAAATTCATGAGGAAGGATCCAATGTACTGATTCGGTTCGCGATGTTAGGTGGATTTTTTAGAGCGAGGCTTATCTTCCCGAAAGAATACCCGCTGATGCCGCCAGAAATGAAATTCGAGACTCCAATCTGGCATCCGAATAGTATGTTCACATTCTCTCTCTTTTTCCTTTTTCTTTTCTTTTTTTCCGTTTTTTTCCCTGCTTGGTGCTTGCGTGTCGATGTGTGATATCTAAACGGAGCTAACGCTGTATGTAGTCTATCCTGACGGGAAAGTCTGCATTTCCATCCTCCACCCACCAGAGGAAGACAAGTACGATAGACAATCCTCCACCCGCCGTCTACCATTAAGCAGTAATTCTAACTTGATGTCTAGGTACGGCTACGAATCTGCTGCCGAACGCTGGCTTCCCGTTCACACTCCCGAGACAATCCTTGTTAGCGTCCTGAGCATGCTCTCCTCACCAAACGACGAGTCACCGGCGAACCTTGATGCAGCTAAAATGTGGCGAGAAAACCCCGCAGAATTCAAGAAAAGGGTCAGGAAGTGCGTCAGAGATAGTTTGGAGGGCTAAAGGGGCCGTATCTGTCGGTGGTCTAGAGGGCGGGATCTTGGTGCCGCTTCTTTGCTGTTGGTGGACGGGTCGAAGTAGTGCTACTATATCTCCGACAGACACGGTTCTCTCCCCATACGCATTCTCAGCAGCCACTGCTTCAACCTCTCATACCCCACCCCGTCTTTTTTTTTGTTTCTCTCGTTTTTGCTTTTACTTGTGCTTTTTTTTTTTTTTTTTTTTCCCTTACGATTCGGATTCTCAGCTCTCTGCCCTTAGCCTCATCCAGTCTCGGAGTTATTCTTTATGCTTTCCCTGCGTCTTTCGCGCCTCCCCGCCCAATCTAAGAGATACCTGATGTGATCCTTCCTTCCTCTCCTGTGCTGCAATGTCTTTGCTTAAAATATTCCTCATCATATACCTCTGGCGATGGTTTATCTGCAGCATTTTCCCCCTCTTCCCTTCCATCCGCTTCAAGTACGGTGTTCTCCTCCCGTTCGTTGTTTAGACGGAGTTAGGTCTTCTCTATTGACTTAGTTTTTCCAGTTCTTTTTTTTTTTGCGGGCATTCTTTCTTCAGGCTTTTGGGATCGGATGGAGCGGATGCGTGGAAACTTCGGCGGTGGTCGTCCCTCCTGCTTCTTTGTTCACTTTTTGTATTTCTGGCGTCTCATTGTTATTATGCTTTTGATCAGAACGGATGACTAGTAGTATTGCCTGTAAGGTGAAGTATCTTTTTTTTATACAGACAATAAATTTGATCTTTGGTTTCTACCATAGCAGCCATATCTTCTTTCATAGACTCTTTCATTTCTTGTATGCATATTAAGACCGAGATATGATCGGGTTTAACCGGACATAAATATTTATAAGCGAGTCGCGCTAAACTCCCCAAAAATTAATTTTTCTTTTGAACATTTCTGCGACACCAAAAAAAAAAAAAAAAAAAGCTCTTCGAGCGACACTCACGACTCTGCCAACAGCACCATCACCACCCACCACCAAAGAAAAAGGAAACTGCCCACGATGGCAACCACAGCTTCGTCGCCATCGCTGGCGACTCTACTTTCGACGTTAACCACATCTATAACCTCGACCGCCAATTCCCTCCCCGCTGCACCACCACAATCATCGACTGCCGGGCTGTCACTGCTCGATATCAAGAACGATATATTCCTATCCTACTTGCATCATTTATCATACCTTCTGCTATTCCGAATACGGAACCGATCGTTAGGGGTTTCTAAGGATAATGCTACGGCTGGATCGGATGGAGATGCGGTTGTGGGTGGGAAGGGAGAGGTGGAGGTGGATACTACCGGTGCTGAGGAGTTGTTATCTACGCTTGCTACGTTACGGTTGTGGCTTGAAAGAGGTGTTAAGCCTTGTGAGAATAAATTGAAGTATCAGATTGAGAAGGTTTTGAAGGCGGCGAGTGAATGGGAGAGGGAGAAGGTTAGGTTGGAGAAGGAGGTCGAGGAAGCTGAAGATGATGAGGATGATAGTTCTGATGGGGAGGAGGGTAGCGGTGATGATGATGAGGATGAGGATGAAGACGAGGAAATCGACTCCGATGAGGAGATAACTTCGGAATCAGACTCCGAGCTTCCCAAGACTCTTAACTACGACTCCGACGACCTAACCGCCAGTTCCAAATCCAAATCTAAATCCTCATCGGGACCCGCAACGGCAACTCTAAAAAACGCGCTAAGCTACCGTCCCAATCCTTCCGCCTTATCAAAACCTTCATCAGCGCCACTGCCTTCCAAAGATATGGCTGGAAGATCCTCAAATGATGGAGTTTATAGACCACCAAAACTTAATCCCGTGGTCATGCCATCCGCACCATCTACCAATGACCTCAATAACGATCCGGATGCGAAACAAAGGGGTGGCGAGGGCAGGAAACAGAAGGCTAGGGTGATCGATGAATACCTAGCGTCCATGCCTGGCGCCGCACCAATCGCTGAACCAAGTATTGGTTCCAACGTCGGAAGGTTAGGACGTACGAAGACCGCGAGGGAGAGGGAAGAAGAACGTGAAAGACGCGACTACGAAGAATCTAATTTCGTGAGATTACCGGGGTTGACGAAGAAGGAGAAGAGGGATAAGGCTAAAAGGGACGCTGGGAGGGGTAGAGAGTGGGGTGGTGAGGATTGGGGGAGTTTGGAGAAGGGTATGGGGTTGGATAGGATTGAAAGGTTGACGAAGAGGAAGGATGGTGGGGGGATGTTGGCTAGGAGTAGGAAGAGGGGGGCGGATATTGAAGGGGAGGCGAGGATTGGTGAACGGTTTGAAAAGAGGAGGAAGGTGGTTGATAGGGATAGGAGGAGGAGGGGGTAGATTCGTGACTGTGGTGTACGATAGTTGTACGATATGTATTGGTGGATACAAAGTATATGGATTCTATTGGATTGGAATTTCTTGGGATGTTTTTAAGGATAGTTTCATACAAAGTAATCTTACTATCCTCTTGAAATTCACTAGCTCAGTAACTATAACTCCAAATTAAAGACTACATAGAAACAACTAAGACAAAAAGATCAATACCGAAAGATACAAAAACCCAAAATACTGGCGACGAATCTTGACTTAACCCCACTATGAACCAAACCTCACCACCTCCCGCAGAACCATCGGCGAACCTCATGAGTCCTTCCTTGGCTGCTTCGAAAACCCATGACGTAAACCCACTCGGACCGATTAGCCAACAAAATGGCTATCAAAACCACTCCTTGTATAAATATAGGTATCTAGGTGCACAAGAACTAAAAACCCGTACATGTATACACCCCGAACTTAGGAGTTGATCCCACTACTCCTCTGTACAAGGCTGCCTACCGCCTGTGATGGTGGTCCAATTAGCAGTAGCAGCCAGTTCATCAAGCCTATAACAAAGCTCCTTCCCATTCCTCTGCCAATTCATATACCACCAATTATCCGTCCACCCAGGGAACCCCGATTTGAAAAAACAGTAGCTATCGGGAGCACACCAAAAAATCTCGCACTTCCTTTGTTCAAGAAGGCTGGGGTGAAGGTATGCAATCGACCATTTTGCTTTGCCGGACCAGTACATCTTGGCGTAGCCGCAGTACACCACAATCGGCCAGGTGCCGTAGCCTTCGGCTATTAAACCCCGGATTACGTCCCTTGGGTTGACGCCACGACGGTCCCTGAGGTCGACGGTTTCCCAGGTTTTGGGGGGTGGTGGGGGTTCTGCTGAGATGATGGGGGTTATGGAAGCAGCGAGAATGAAGAGGGCGAGGAGTTTCATTATAGAGGATGTAGAATTTCTGAAGAAAGAATTAGGATGTTAGGGTAGGCTCAAGAAGGATAGGGAACCTATGAGGTTGAGGCAGATGATGTATGCAGGTATCTGTGATAGTAGAGACTTTCTAAAGAGAAAAAAAGCGCCCCGAGACGATGTATATATGTATAAATACACCCCCCAAAATGAGCTTTTGATCTCGGACTTTCCTCCACGAAACAATAACGCAATATACTTGGACCCCTATAAAATATTCTTTAATTAGGGAGGGTTTGTTCGGCACATGTTCGATGTATACCGCATAACTTATAATACCCAACTTTGCATAATGAATGACCAACAATACTTTCCATGGCACTCCCATACTTGATCAAGTTCACTCGCCGTGTTCGCCCAGAGTTTTATAATAGATCCTTCGCCCTAGGATTGGTTGTGACTAAATACCAGATATATTAATTGCAATGTTAGCTTGATTTATAAATGTAGGGTATCAAAAGTCGTTAACAGTGGTATAGGTTTGTGGGGCGTGACTAGCTCAATTTAAACTTGAGACCGAACAACCAACAATGGGCATTAATGTTTCCACCCTAGCCTCCCACATGTCGTCTTAAGTAGCTAGGTAGCCTGTTGTAAGACAACTAGTTCAGCGTAATACCAATTCAAGACGGGAGGCACATGCTAAAAAATTGTGGACACTCTAACAAGCAAGCCAAAAAAAGAGGGGGTTTTAAGGGCGTGGGAATCGAACACTGTCGAAGTTCTACGCATGAATACATGAGAGTTGGGCCACGAATCCAACAGGTACGAGGCGAAGAATAATGGGACGCCAATTGATAGACAAATAATTAAAGCTATGGCGAATTGGTTCGAAATGTGCATATGTCAGAAAGAGCGCGCGGTAAAAGTTGTGCAACAGTTGGAATTAACCCGGGCTTCAGATGTGTGTTTGTTGGACAATTCGGGTCGAGCAGAGGTTGGTAGTAGTCTCGGCTCTGGTTGGTAGCACTGTAACAAGAGCTCATAGTCGATATGTCAATTATTCGGCGCTAATGGGTCACAAATAATGTATCTGAAGGTGGTGGTTTGATTCGAGACGAATGCTTTTTTTAAATTATATTTATTTTTTGGTTTATTTATTGTGTTGTGTAGGAGAAATACCACACAGGATATCTGGGATTGTAGACGTCGGCGGGGATTAGCCTGCAAGCTGGATTGAGGACCTTCATATTACTTTTTTTTTTTTTTTTTTTTTCCTAGTTGCCCTGATATATCGCGAACCATCTATGTCTTGTGCAGTCCAAAAACTCACAGTCGCCTGAGACATACGTGGGAGAATCTGAGCAATCGTGTCTCTACGGGATTGAATGCAAGTCAGGCATGCATAGCATAGCTAGCTCCCGTATGGTTATATTTGGAGACTAGTCCAAAGATAGCTGCATGCAGGGGCTCTGATATGTGTCGTGTCCGAGCCTAAAAGCTCGCGTCTACGAGGAAAGTCGAGTTACACGTATGTTCTGCCTACAGCGCGTTTCCCGACGGATTCCCCGGAGGTCCCGAAGTATATCCTGCCGCATCTACCCCACCATCATTGCGGCATTGCACCATCTACCACCCCGCTTCGTCCAGCCTTGTAATTTGTGTCACAGTCAACAGCCGAACGCTACGGCTCTTCGCTGGCTCGAGACATCTGTCGGAAATCAAACGGGTCTGGTCCGCAGGATCTAGAAAGAATGGAGGTCACATCGATTGCTGATTTGAAAAGGATCGGGAGGGATGAGTTGGCAGAACAGCTGTTGGAGGGACAGTTGGCCGCCTCAGAAAGTGCTGGTGGTGCTGGCACGGCGAAGCAGGAGAAGATTGCTATTGTCGATGTCAGGGATTCGGGTGAGTAGATGATTCACAAGGACCCCAGGCTCATCATTTTGGTGGTTTGGCGATTTTAATGCATGTGGAAATTAGATTACATTGGCGGCCATCTCCTGGGCTGTTTACACCGACCCTCTTCGACTTTCTCCACACGGTTGGATGGCTTAATCGAAGAATTGAAAGATCATGATAAAGTCGTCTTTCACTGCGCGCTGTCTCAGCAGCGGGGGCCATCCGCGGCATTAAAGTATATCAGGGAGAAGAAGGCTTTAGAAGCAAGGAAGAGGATCGCGAGTAGCGAGGAGGATGAGTTGCTATACAAAAATGTTGGTACGAAGGTGGACCAGGAAGTTTATGTTCTAGAAGGGGGGTTCGTGGAATGGCAACAAAAGTACGGGGGCGATGAGCGCTTAACGGAAGGGTGGAGGAAAGAGATTTGGGAGGAGTATTAGATTTCTATTATATTGAGGGATACGATTTATATGAGGGGTGCTGCGTCAACAATTGTTTCTTCTAGATCTAGATCTGCTACTTCAATATACTCTATCACGCTTGTCCTTGCCCCTGACCCCGGGTCCGAATGGAACCGCGAGGGCGGCCGCGACTACGCCCACGTCTGAGACCCTCGGAGTTACTGCTGTCATCTGGAACGTAATCTCCCTCATCGCTAGTATTATCTTGACTTGTAATAAACTCTTCTTCACTAGCGCTATAGGCATCGTCAGCTGTGAAAGATCCATCGTCCTCGATAAGATCGTCTTCAACAAGATCGTCTTGGGGCGTAAAAGCTTCCTCTTCTTCCACAACTTCCTCCTCGTCCGTAAAAGATTCCTGATCATCTTCCCATTCTTCTGGTACGTAAGGTGATGACTCTATAGGCGATCCACCGGCACCCGGAGATTCGACACTACCAGCTTGTAAATATTCGGACTCAGAAGCACTATCAGGGGCATTTCCTCTATTAAGCTGGTTGACACGATTAGAAATGTTATTTAAAACCGCGCCACGGGTTAGTCTTCGAACATTCTCTTGCTCTTCTTCAATAGGACTATGAACCACAATATCCCTCCAGACTTCGTCATCAAGGCCTAATTCGCCTGCGGCTGCATTGTCTTCACCGGTGAAGATTTCCTCCTCGAGTTCGATATCGCCTCCCGGTAGACGTCCGTTCCCGGGTGCTATATTGTTATTCAAGCCAACTGCTCCTGCTGGACTACCACCGGATGCGCTGTTTGCACTATTCATGGGAGCCACATTCTCCAATAAATCGTTGAAGCTACCTACCTCTTCAATTTCTGGGCCAGGTTCTATCAATACTTGCTCTTGCGCCGAGTTTCTAGAGCCCGCTACCATTCTTGCGACTACGTCCTGAACGGCTTTGTTTGCAACACCAACCTCGACCGTCGCCACGCTGGCTGCCCTGGCTCTCAAACGATTTGCCATTTCTGGCGTGAGCCCACCCGATCTTATTTCCCGTCGGATTCTCATTTCCCCCAAAGAGTTTGCGAGAGCGAATGGACCCCATTGAGACATTTGGTGTCCTGCTAATTCTAACGTCTGGACGGGTGTTAACATACTCATTTCCAAATGTAAACGTTGCGAGGCTATCCTGTTTAGGACGAATAATATTGCGCTCTTAACGCCTGTTCCGGTTATCGCTTGAGCGACGCCTTCGACGTTTGTACCAATGTTTCTGAGGATCGCGTCCACGTCGACCCTGTTTGGTACGAAATCTAATTGTTGTTGTATTATCTCCTCCAATTGTTCTGCGGCTGGGCTACTTTGGCTAGGCTGCAAGGCATTTGTCTGTTGGTTTTGCGGTGCATTGTCGAATTCTTCCTCCATGGACCCTTGCTGAACGTTTGTAGACGGATTTTCTACGACTATTTGTGTACCAGCCTCTCCTGCGTCGGCTTCTTGACTTGTATCCGATGACAACTGCGTATCTATCCGTAGTAGCACAGTAGCTTCTGGGAATGTCCCCGGTGAGGATTGCTGCCGGGATGATACAGCGTCCTCGACTTCTCCTACGGGCGAGTTGGGAATTCTACCAGATGGCTGACCAGATACTAGGATTTGCTCTTCTTGTTGTACTTGTCCCAAATCTTGAACCTGGTCTTCAGGGATTGGATAGACCTCGCCACCGGGACCGTCTACTGCCCTCGTAAACTGTTCGTTCTGGAAAGTAAGATGTAACTGCTTGCCTTCACTTCCCCGACCGCGTGCGCTGTACCCACTAAGGTCGTCTTCCATCGGATCGTTCGGGCTGGTTCTTACTCGAACTATATCATTGAATACCGCATACCACGCTTGATCCTCGGCACCGAGCACTCTACTCGGTTTCTTCTCTCGAACGGCCACAGACCCCGGAGCCACATTATCGACAATCGCCTGCGGTACGGCCGTCATCTCTCCCCAACTCATATACCTAAAATCCCCCTCACTCAACCTGGGTATATACTCCCTAAGCCTTCGTATGTCAAATAACTGATCCGTAGGCGCATCAGGGTACCAATGAATAATCAAAGACGGGAGATTCCGGTTACATTCACGTCGGGACCAGAAACCTAACCATTTCGATTCCTGAGACCAGGTATCTTGGTGAATCGCTATTCCGGCCCAACTTCCTCGATCTGAAGGTCGGATGTTCGGTTGTGCCCCCGTTGGGAGGAGGGGGGTGTCGGTCATTAGGGTGCATCCTACTGGACGGATTGGGGCGTAGGTTTTTGGAGTGCTGTCTTTTGGGTCTTCGATTATGTCTTTGGTGGAGATCATGGAGTAGCTTAGAGATGTTGAGGGGGTGGAGTAGAGGAAGGCGGTTAGGAGGAGGATGATTGAGTGGGACAGCATTTTGAAGTATTTTGGTAGAGATGGTGGCACTAGATAGAGGGTCGTTCAATAGCTCGTCCCTTAGGCCTTGAAGTTTTTTAGTTTTTTTTTTTTTTGAAGATATCGACCTTAAGATAGTCGGTAGGGAAGATATGCATAAATATAAACAACTCCCAAGGTCTAGATATCTAGTGCACCAGAGACACCAACCTAGTTACACAACATAATATTGGTAATGGTAAGAAAAAAAAAGCCCTTCCCGCACGTGGGGCCCTTCAAGACCCCACGTTCTGCGTGCAAAAAATAGCTCAACATCCACGATATTTGAGAAATTTTTGAATTCGAAAGGGTGGATGGACTCGAGGTGGTTGGCGTACACACGAGGCTGTTTCCTTGTGTAACAGAATGCTAGCACGGGAGCCCGTTTTTGCTTTTTGCTTTCGGGTCTCCCTTACGTACTCGACTCTATGCAGGATGATATCATGATGGGATTAGGTAAGCGATTGATGGATGGTTGGAAGCTACCTGTTTCTGTCGGCAGATTATAATTATGCGATGGTTGCCGGCTTAATCGCTAGGGAAAGCATGGAATGTATATATTCTATACTTATAAATTGGGAGTCTGTTGAGACCCTGAGCTAAGCTCGTGAGGTTTTACTTAATATTACGTATTGTATGGCAGTTCTCGTCAATGTATTGGCGGTTTGGCATGTGAGACAGGTAGTGGTTAAGGTAATGATCTGATTGGTCTATTAAATTTAAAACTAGCTCTGCTTATCACCAAGCTCTCGTGCCTCGCCCCCACAATAAGGAAGGGAAGAAGGAAGTGTTAAGAAATAGAAAAGAAAAAGTGAAAAAAAGAAAGAGGAAAGGAAAGGGAAGAGGAAAAATAAAAAAAAAAACGAAGCAAAGGAGGGTAGACTAACAATCTTCAAACATTATTCTTGATTATGATAGATGCGCATCCGTTCCGTATTCCGGAAATCTTGTCACAATACTAATAAACGGAGTTTTTGGAGAGTGATTAGTATAGACCCGAACAGACTCGAACCCATTTTAAAGGGAAGAAGGAGAAGGAGAAGGGAAGAAGGGGAAAAGGAAAAAGAAAGGGACAAGTAAAACACTTCTTTTACTACTGTAGCCACCGCTGCTTAATGGGTAGGTTAGGCCCTGTTGGATGGATTTGGATCATGGCTAAAAGATTTTGTGTTTCTCTCTCAAATGAGTTTTCATATTTTCATGTGCCCGAACGCCTCTACGTTGCGAGGGACACTCTGGGCATTTTAGCACTAAGTTTGGATTGCCTTTATGATCTCGAAGATGGCGGCAAAGGTTTTCACTCAGGGTATACGCCTTCGTGCAGCCGTCTATGGTGCACTTAAACTGGCCATTTCCGGGGCGAGTGGCGGAATCCCGTTTTGGGAGATGGGGAAGACGGGTGCGGGGGTAGTTCGCTTCTGAAGCGGGTGGGGTAGGGTGGGCTTGCGGCTTGGGCTCGAGGGGTTGCTCTACATGCTGAGCGCGGGCTCGTTTTCGGGGGCCTGCCCTTGATGGGTCGGGATGGCCCATCCGTCGTCGCCCGTGATCTCGGAGGATTCCCTGGCTTCCTTGCCCCCCCTGGGCCCCCTGGGGGTTGAATGCCGCAATGTTCGTTGGCGGGAAGTAGTTTCCCTCACGGTGGTTATTTTGTCGGTGAGTTTCGTAATTGGGGGTAGTGGTTTCACGACCTTGACCGAATCGAGGGGCTGGTCGATGCTCGAATACCGTGGCTAGCTGGGGTCGTTCCCTTGCCCGACTAGCTAAAATGGTTCCGCCTTTCCCTTGTTCCTCCCGAGATTCAAATTCCGGAGTGTCTAAGATCTTGGTGTACTCTGAAATCGAATAAGACTATTAGAAAAATAATCGTTACGAGGAATAGAAAGTCGATAGCGTTTAGGACTCACTTTGGACGTGCCGCTCCAATTCTTTGAACCTCTCCTTTCCGACGTTATCGAGCGAGGATGGCGTTTCCGCCAGTCCTTTTATCGTCGCAACTCCCTTTGGGCTACCAAAAGTCAAGAGGTCTGAGCCTTCGAACTCGTCGAGATCGAGTTGTGGCATTATCCTTGGACTAGACCGCGCGGACCTGATCGAGGTCCTAGGGTAAAAGTCCCTGACCATATCATCCATGGCGTTAATCGTAGCCTGGTCTGGGACCTGGTCTGGAGCTTGGTCTCCGCGAACAGGCCAAGCCACCGCATTGCCGCTCACGCCCTCATACGGAGAGTAAAAGGTGTCGGTGGTCGACGTATCGGTGGTTTCGAACGAGGTGGAATACTCAGAGGCGGCTATAGTTTTGCCGTCCAAGCTGAGACCGTCTGCCGTATTACGATATTGGTTGAACATAGATGCATTGCCGTAGCCATCGTGCTGGGAATATCCATAATCCGGGACAGTTACAGTATTGCTGCGCAAACCGAAGTTTAAATTATCGACCGGGCCGCTACGATATCCGTCGAATGCAGATGCATCGTTGAAATTGTTGGGCTGTGTATTTTCGATTGGAGTCCCCTCACGGGGATAACCAAAAAACACCAGTTTGTCGTTTTCGTTCATGCCATCGTACCAGGTTTTTTCCATGCTACTTTCATCATACTGTTCGTACATATTGCCGGTCGGAACTCTACCCCAGGCGGACATCGTGTTACACAAACGGTGTGTTGGAAGATACAGGGTATACGGGAGCCGGTGTGAGAAAAATGGGCCCCTAGTCTGGTGCGGGTACCCGGTAGGCTAGAGTAGAGGGATTGGACGACGTGGTGCCGGTATTTTCCGTTTCTGTTTTGTTTCCGGCTTGAAGTATTATAGGGGGGTAATTTAATCCTTTTCTCGTAGGCAGAGTAGAGTATAAATATTTAAGTTTGTCGTAAGTCGTGATAATATCAGGGCTTTGTAACGTTAACGTTTTGGAAATTTCGCCAACTCTGGTTGTTCGGAGGCTGGAAACGAAGCCGAGTGCTCGAATTATTGCTTCTGGTCGATAACGAGCGCTTGATCCGGCCGTAGGTAATATTGATAATCGATATCGAGTAGTAGGTCTTAAAATCGTAATGCGTATATGTTAAGCTATTTTAATCTCGTAAGATTGTACAGAGCTGGCATGGAAGGATCGTGGAAAAGTCGTAGGGACCGTGAATGAATAAATTTAGGCGACGGAAAAGTCCAGCGAGACCGTGAGTGCGGAGATTATGTATGTATATTACGCGGTTCGTTTGCAGGAAAACCTCGTCGCCTGCGGGGTATCAACAATGTCTGCGTATATAGATAAAAAAAAAAGACTCCGCTCCTGGAAGATAAGGAGTGAATGCGAAGTTGGTAATGGCGGGGAATGGATATATCAATATCCAAATTATTGACGCTGAAGATTCGAGGGCAAAAGAAACGGGGAAGGCCTGGTACGACCCTTCCGCCTGCTTTATACTAACTCGATGAGCATCATGTCCTAATTATGACACAGCCTTCTTATTGGTTGTTGTTCGGTGATTGGTCAGAATTTAGGACAGTTCACAAGTACCTGTACCCTTGGTCTCCCGCCCAGGATATGTTATGACGAATCTCCAGCATCGCTAGTTGCATATCAGCCCTAGCTAGCAAAATTAAGCCAAGCTATGTATCGATTGTGAATACTCTTGAGTTCCTGAATCTGCGGCTCATATCTTCGCACTGGGTCGCAAGCCAGCAGTATTGCGCAGTTGTCATTGGCCTACGAGACACGTATGAGCACAGGGCGAAAAAAAAAAAAAAAAAAAAAAAAAGAAAACCGGTACAAAAACCTACATCATTATTAATCCGGACAACGAAAGTTATCTGTTGTCCGACGCAAAGACAAACGCAAAAAAAAAAAAAAAAGAAAGCGGATCACAACGTTACGGATTTTACGGATTGTGACGAAGCGCTACGTGTGTACATGATTTGCGGTTCTATTCTGGCTCTGGAATTAAGGAAGCCCGCCGCCAAAGTAAGCACCCGTCGGTGCCCGGACTTTGAGGCCTGTTACATAAGACCGGTCGATGCCCGGACCAGGTTACGAGACAGGCATGGATCTAAACTCGGTTAAGCCGCCCAAGGTTGAAGGGGAGGCTCGCCGCTTCGTGAAGCTTGCCGCACAGGCCATGTCGCACAAGCATTCCATTTTCGGATGTTTCCTTTCTTGGCGCCTCACAAAATACCACTCGTGCTCCTCATCCTCAACACCATGGTACCACCCGCGTGAGTTTCCGCAATATAGTGACAAGAAGATTTTTTTTTCTAGTTTAGATGTGAGTTTAAATTAAACTAACCGTTGTATGCATTTATATATCTGACTTGTCTCGTACCTAGACCCCCCGACGGCGTTGACATCTGATAATAAAACAAAAGCGACCTCGAACCTAATAAAAAAACCGAGAATCATAACACAAAAAAACATCAACCACCATAGATGAATTTGTCAACCAAAGCAGAATTGAAAGTAATATGTATGGATATGGATCTACATATTCTTCCTCAAGCCCTCATTTGCTACCTAAATTCATATCCCACTTTTCATACGCTGTGCCATCTTTAACTAATTCCTAACTTATTCAAATCGAGGCTTTGTTCCCATAACTTGTTCTTCAGCAACTGCGAACGACAACGTTGTATCCAGTGGTGTCAAACCATTGCCCCTTGACGATGCGAACGAAGCCGTCCCATTTGTTGCATTGATCTCTTATTTTTTCGGCAGCACCAGCAAGTCTGTCGCACGAAATTTGTACATTAGTTTCGCGCTACATGTACACATCGAAAGGTTTAGTTATACGTTAGCAAGCCGCGCAAAAGGATTGATACAGCCTAAAGTGGCTATATAAATTATCGATACTGTATCTAAATATAGGTACTCACATCATTGCAAAGCTCGATGCCAGAGTTTTGGTTGCAAACGGCGCGCGCACAAGATCTTCTAGGGGCACCGCAGCTAGTTATGAGGATGCGCGTGTTAGTATTGGGTTTGATCTAGGAGAGTGAATTGGTGTATTATACGTACAGCGACGATCCGAGTATGCGGAGAATTTGTATGGCCGGGTCGAGTGGGGCATCCCGAGCCCAACCCCCAGCAACTAAGTCACAAGTAGGGTGATGTTGGAAGTAACGTTTCACATGAGTGGGATCCTAGCTCTAAGTTAGACCGTTCCTAACGAGGAAATTATTCATGAAATTTATACATACTTCATCTATAGTACTAGTACTAGTCGGAATTGGAGCTCCCTCCCAGTCGGGGTTAATTTCTCTGATCTGCGCAACGATTTCCTATGTATATGTACGCAGTCAGCATTCATGTACCCTCCACATGTTGATGATCAAGCAGCTAGGGTATTAATTTTGATAAGCTTACATCCGCGGTTCCATTCAGTCTAACCTCTGGTCCTCCTGGAATTGGAGTACCAATCCAAAACATTGGGCTGGGAACGGCTTCAAGATCGTCCGCTACGCCTGGAGTTGGAGTCGGAGTTGGAGTTGGAGTACCAAAAACTGGATTGAACAGAGCAATTGAGCTCAAGACGGATATGATCATAGAAATCTTCATATTATCGGATAATAGTAGAAAATAATCTCAATAGATATAAAAGATATGGTATTTAAATTTGACTCCAAGTGCTGAATATAGTGCGCTGTGAGATTGCGAATAGAGCTGATTCGATGTGATGATAGAGAAAAGGAAATAGTATGGTGAAAGGCCATGCTGTTTATATAATTTTTATGGTCCAAGATAAAAGGTGAACTCATTAACCTACAGATTTTATGGATGGCATACATGTCGGCACCCTATCGCATATCTTCCAACTTCCCCGTGATCATATCTAGACTGACACGGCTGGATACGAATAAAATTCTTGGACAATCGCTCGGAATTGGAGGTAGATGGCGTCCTACAGTATTCTCATTGGCTTCACGAAAGCTTTCATAAGCATCTGGGCTTTGCATAGGAGTTTGGAGCAACTTCATCGGGGGGTCTGGGTACGAGACAAGGTCACGCCGCAAAACTCGTATTTTATTCTTTGTGATTCGGCCGCTAAGTAGCCAACCCGAAGACCAAAGGAAAAGGAAATACTCCGTGACGTATCAAGAGATCACTTTTGTTACTGTCATGCCATGCTATAGCGCGGCTGAATCCATGAACTAGCATTAAGCTGATGCACCACCTCAGTAGAAATCGATCCTCTAAGGTGTATGTAAACCATGGCCCCCTTTAATTCATATCGCAAAACTGGCGTCACTCGCCAATCAAGAATGAGTCGCTACACCCGATGATACGAAATAGCGACACATGATTCAAAATGAACCATGTATGGAAACCTCTTCAAAGCGCACTCACATTTACCCACAGCCCAGGCGTAGGCAGACCCACTTAGCTCACGGTTTGTCAATTACAGAAGCCCGATAAATGTTCGTATCGAAAGACATCTCAATCAAGTAAAACTATAGGACCTTCGGAGCTCCAAAATTAGTCTTGGAGTACCGAAGCTTCGTATACTACAGGTCAGGGCTGGCCTCTTGGATATACACGATGCCAAAAATTTGCCTTTACGGCCCAAGAGGTCTCGACTGTGACTCTTGAATGACATTAGATTAACACCGCCCCGTAGTGTCTCATCCCACGTGTAAACGTTCCTGAGCATGGATGGCCCACTACCCTTGGTTTGATAGGGCGAAAACTTAATTAAAAGTATCAAGACTGAAAAAGGCCGAACCTCTGGTTTCCAGAATTTAGGAGTAGCTTGTCAATGGTCTTTTATTCAACCTTGTATAGTAATCAAATATCGGGGTAGATGGTACATCCACAGGTCCTTAGATAATATATAATTTGCATGCCGTACACGGGTTCGGTGCTAATGATCTAGTGTTAATCTCAACAACATCGGTGAAGATGTAAGCCGAGGGATGTGCGATCCTATACCTCACAAAGTTAATTCTTTTCTCAATTGATCAAGCCGTTATATTTTTGAACAATGGTACAACCCCCCATGGATACATAATAGTCGATCTAAGCCGCTTGTGTAGTCACTCGTATAGATACACATCACCCAGCATACAACTGCCGTAGGCTGCGCTGTGACAGAGCTCCACAAAGGTGCTATCGCATTGGCAAATTATGGGCTCGTGGGCTTAACTTTACGAGCACATCTTGGGCTAGAACACAAACTGGGAAGCTTAGTTTCAAATAGTCTTTTTCCCTCCTTTTGTGGCGTCTGGGAATGAGACCAGCCCTTCCCAATTTAGAGCCTAGAAGAGGAGCCTCAGCTTTGCAATTTGAGAGATCCGAGCTATTTCCTGCTAGAAGCGATTCGAAGGGTGTGCCAAGTTGTAACCAGTCAGCGTCCGAGACTGAGACTATATATTATACATTCAACTGGACTTTCGCTCTCATATATTCCATTAAAAGCGTAAAACTGGAATGCTCCAAGAAGATTTCGAATCCCCTACTTTATGAATGTCAAAGGCTTCAATGCGAGCACGAAAGCAACCTTAGTAAAATAAATGGCAAGGTACTGATACCGTGCCGCAGATATTTTCAAACACCATCCACTTCGAAACTTCGTGTCCCTGGAACGTCTCCTAGCTAGGCGAGGATTTACCATGCAGTTCGTGTATGCACGAGAAAGTCGAGAAGCGAGAGTGGATTTTAGAATATGCATATGGTACTGTCAGGATTTATCAATTTTGCAAAACGTCCGGTACCCGAATAAAATTCATATCCGTGCCGCACTTTGACATACAAATCTTTTTACTTGCATGATTCTTTCTTTTTCTTTTTCTTTTTATTTTTCCTTCTCTCCAATAACCCGGAAAACTAGGTCACAGGGCCCAAGACCCCTTATACATGGCTTTTCAAAAATCTGATCAGATTTTATAACCCAATCGCGACGCACCTTCGTAATAATATCACACATGATGATTGGTGCGGCTCCCAACGCCTGCGTTCCAGGGGATGATCCCACGGTGTTGGAATTTTTATATTCACCGACCAGCCGGGGTGCCACGCCGTCGGGGGGTCTGGGTACGAGACAACCGGGGTGCCTGTAGCGAAGATGGACCACCTAACCCCAACTTGATACTTTACATGATGTAAATTTATTTCGTAAGACCTCACAATTAATACCGCAATCGTGCAATATCAGATAATATAATTCCTATTCCTTTCTATGAAACTTTCAGTGAAGATTTGAGAACCTTGGAGCCTCCTTTCTACTGTGCCACCAGACCACCACCACTCACCATTCTTGGCTTTCTTATGTGGTGGATTCAAAATTGGCGCGCAGGCTGAAATCCCGATATTAACACCCTAATAGCATTTATCCAAGTTCAGATACAGAGTACTTCAGACCACATCCAGGCCAGCCGACCATTTGACCGGTGTGAACCAAAGAGCTCCCGCTTCCATCATGATTATGACTAACCCCGCGGCCCGCGAACTTGAATATCAACAGCGAAGCTTGAGAGTTCATCAGAGTGTCTGCATATACAAGGGTCCTGCTATCTTATGATCTTAAGGCCTTATAATAATTTATCCTACTTTACCAGGATCGTCCCTGCAGTACCAAGTATTGCCCGCAGGAAAGGTCACCGGGTTTCAGAATTCCTGCATCTCGCTAGAAATTCTAGCATGCGAGATCTGTGCCACCTAACAACCAGTCCCACAGTGCCCACCCAGTCTTGAGGAAAGACAGCCTGCCTTGTTGGTCTCGGACGCGGAAGTCTCACACGTCATAAAAATTTACCGCTTACCAACGGAAAAAAAAAATCAACAGGGCCTCAGGACCGGAATTATAACTTCTACAGCACATGCACAAGAAAAGTATCCACAAAGAGGTATCTGCTTTTGTCATTTCTCTAGCTGAAAAAGATAAAAAGAAGAAAAAGAATAAACACCAAAATCAACCCAAAGGCCAACAGAAGCGAATAGGTATACGTCTTTTTGTTTTCGCCCTAGTTTTACACTAAACATTTCCCATGCACGGCAAGTTCTCAAAGGCGCAAAAGTTTCCTTAATAACAAAAAGACAAAGAAGTATAAACGACAAAGGGTAGCAGATGAGATATTTCGCAATATCGATACACACGTCTATATAGGGGTTTCGTAGTAGGGGGTAGTAATAATAGTGAGGTTTGAAATAGTTAAACAGGGTAAAAGGGAAGAAATAATAAGTCATACCGAATAAAAAGAGGTATACTGACCAAGAATCGAAAAGAAGTCGGAAGGTGGGTAGTAGATATCTGTTAAAAAACTCATACTCCCTTTCCTCCTTCTTAATAAGAATAGAACAGGTTATTATACACACCCCATAACATCAACTCTCCATCTAACTTCTTCCATCCCCGGTCGTTCGATGCCATGTTTCTTCTTCAAGTGTGTTCGCATGTTTTCCTTTGCACGGGCAGAGCCGAGCATAGTCTTACAGCCTGCGATTGGGCATTTGAGTTGTTTCTTAGAGCCAGCAGCACCAGGGGTGTGCTTTGTGCGTTCGTGACGGGCAAGGTTTGATTTGTTTGTGAAGGTCTTTTGGCAAGTTGGACAGACGAGGGATGGGGTGGAAGGGGAGGAGTTGCATTTGGGGGAATCACCTTCTTCGCTGCAGGAAGAAGTATGTGGAGTGGAAGTAGTTTCAGCGTGAGAGTGAATAGTGCTGTGAGTACTTTCGGGAGTAGAAGAGTACATTTCGTAGTCCATGTGTTCGACAGAAGAGCAGTGGGATGGCGAGGTCTGGGTAGGGTAGTAAGGGTCCATAAGCATAGGCTGTGCCATGTCGACAACGTCATATTCGTTGTTTTCCATAGCAGGCCTGACAGGGGCGTTAAAACCCTCGGGCCATTGAACTCTGCGGAGAAGATTTCCTGGGAGTTGTTGGATGAGCTCCTGGGACCTGGCGACGATTTCATCCTCAACGAGCTTGGCTACGTAGAAAGGAAGAATGACAACTAAAAGGAGGCCACGAGCGTATTCAACAAAATCTTCAAGAGTGATCAATGATCCGAGATCGAGCATTTCCAAAGATGTATCCAAAACCTTAGCAACGGGGGCGTGGGCGATCAGTTTACGGTCGAATTTGCAGATAACTTGGTTGTTGATGGCATCTCGCATTTCGTCGGCGTCAAACAGTCGGTGGTGGTGACGGAAAGACTTCGAGTAGAGTGGGTGCTTGTAGATACCGGAAGCGATCGATTTGCAAAAGTCGCCAGAGAAAACTTTGAACGGTGACCCATAACGGTTTAAGCCTAAATTAATGAATTAGTTTACGTTCAGAAAGAAAGTAGTTATGTTTTACCGCTTACCAGTCAAAAATCCTGAGATGCCGCTGAAGACTCTCAGTGATTGTACGTCTTTCCAACTGGCAACAGCGTTGCAAGAGTATCCAGAGGCAGAACCGAAAAGTGTAGCCTGAGTCATGTTTGGGGCGTGCATCATGGCGGCATTCATAGCAGTATTGACATCATTGCAGGAATCTTCCCGCTGGGAGTGAAGTCTCAGGACATCCTCCAAGCTCAATCCCTGGAAACTTGTTGGGGTCAAATTTTGCTTCTTAGCCCACCTCAAAGCGCATTCCAATTCGTGTGCCATATGATGAGCAATTTCATCGAAGATATCCCTTTGGCTGTTTCCATCATCGTCTGGAGTGGATGGAAGGCAGGACCTGAAAACAAGGAGACCCTTTTGGAATTCTCTCTCGCTAGATTTTGGCAAGAGGTCCGTATCACCTTGGGACATGGCGTATGCGAAGTGAAGGAAGCAGTAGATTTCGATCAAAGAGTGTGGGGTCTGTTGGTCAAGAAGCATTTCAAATGTCTGCGAACCAATCCTAAGGATGTTATCTAAACTTCCTAGCGACTCTACGAAGCGTCTGAAGGCATGTGATGCCTTCCTACTTCGAGCTACAGCTTTCAGTTTCCTGTAAGCTTGCTGAGCTGCCGTACGAACCTTTCGGCTCGTTGTGTTTAGGTCGTTTAGAGATTTCCTGAATTTCAGATCGTTGACAAGCGGTGCCGATGGTACTGATAGTTCTTCCTCGGGTAAGAAAGATTCTACTGGTACCGATTCCATGATAGTTTCATCCGAAGAAAAGGGCATAGGAGAAGGTTCGTCTTGCTTAATAAAGGGCGAGGGCGAATCATCTAGTGGGCAGACGTCAAATTCGGCATTGTTATAGCCGTAGTTGACGTCTTGTTCCTGCCAGCCGAGTCTTTCCTTGTGTTTGTCGATATAAAAGTCCATAAATTCCGGTAAACTGGTGAAGTCCTGGGCGCCACTGACGGGTTCCGGCTTGCTGATAGGCTCCGGTTCCTCGCTGGCTTCCTTTTTCTCAGTCTCAAGAAGTGTAAGAGCAGCCCTCAATCCGCGAATGTTCTTCTTGAGGTCTGCCAAGCTTTCGTCTGTTGCCTTGTGGTGAATCGAGTAGTCCTCCACGCTCGGTGGTGGTACGGTCCCATCGATGAGCTGTTGAAGTTCCGTGCTGGCATGTTGAACATTTGTCGTTTGAATAGTACTGATGATGGGGTCTTCGGCTGGAATAGGAGGGATTG
Organism: Orbilia javanica; assembly: GCA_036872735.1. Classification (NCBI taxonomy): domain Eukaryota; kingdom Fungi; phylum Ascomycota; class Orbiliomycetes; order Orbiliales; family Orbiliaceae; genus Orbilia; species Orbilia javanica. The sequence goes on from JAVHNR010000005.1 coordinate 644,472, forward strand.
GTGCAGAGATGGAAGAAGAACGGCTTTTGGTCGGACTTTTCCCACTAACCCTTCCTAGCCATTCCCTAGCGGTTTCACAGACGGTCCCATTCCGGAGGCAATGACTACCTGAAGCACAGAGAAAAACGGATAACCCTCAGTATAAGATTCGTCCTTACACCGTATCGTTTTGTGGGGGAGGGGAGGGTGACGACAACGAAGACGACGAAGACGACGACGACGACGATTATATTATAGTGATAGTGATAGTGATATTGAACGTGATATTGAAAGTGAAAATGATATATATAGAGGTGGCAGAGAGAAAGAAAGAAAGAGAGAGAGAGAAGAGATATATTCGAGCCAGGCTGCCAGCAGTTCATATGATAATATAATATAGGACTTACAGTGAGGTTCCTTCAAGTCGCAAGGGAGGCCCCAGATCCTGCATTCGGTGCACTTCTCGTCGAGCTTGCCAACCGAATCCCGTCGATGTCGAACTCCTCGGGCACAGTCATGGGTGGGGGCGGGGTTCTTGACAGCGTCCGCACGAGACTCAAAGACATCCTTGAGCTGGCGGATGCGGGCAGACGGAGACGACGGCGGGGTAGGCCAGACCGTGCAGTCGTTACATGGGACTCCCGAGGAGCTCTGGAGCTTCTGGAAGACATAGCACAGCTCGACGCTCTTGAAGGGGTTCTCCTTGCAGGTATTGTAGTAGACTGCGGGCGAACAGTTACAGCTCCAGTGCCGGGTTTCCTTGTAGCACATCTTTTGGCGGCAACCGTTGCTCAGCGACGTGGGTGATGTGTTGTTGTGGTGTTGATGCTCGCCAATCAGCAACGCAGTGCGGATGCAGCGCTGCTGATTTGGCTGATGTCGATGGTCAGCTGTCGATGGTTTGAATGGATTCGCTTCGATGCAATTGTTTCCAAGTAGGTAAGTTCGGTTTTTCGAAGATAGTCAATCGGTCAATCAACCCCTCAGCTCCTCCTCCGGATGGATAGCGCGGTTTGCGCAGCTCAGCTCTGTTGGATATTATTATTATGACCTCCTCCTTGATATCGAAAGAAGAAGCAGCTAATCAAGCTGACCCTCCCAGCTCCTCTAACTGCGTGTGTCGAACGCACTTCCGATGAGGTACGAGTGGACTTCACTGGAAGATCCCAAGTATTAAAGCATCGTTGCTGACTTTTGCTGCTATCTTGTGCCTTTGCTGCTGGGGTGGTTGATGGGTTAAATCTCATCCGAGAGCTCACGACAAGAACTGGCTTTTTTTGTCACCGAAAGTCCTGCAACAGGGCTGACCAGCTAGCTGGAGAGAGCTAGAGCCTGTTCACCGGAGCTTGGCCCATGGTGACGAATTTGGTCGGCCTAACCAAAATCGCATCTTTAGGCGGTAGGATTATGCAGCTTTCTAACCCCTTCGACTCGTCATGCATACGTTGGCTGTGTTTGCAGCCTGGTGATTGGCCCCAGGATTAGGATCGTGCAGCATGGCGCATGAGGCGAGACCGTTTGGTCTTAACCGTTGATGCTACAAAACTCTCGACTCTACCTTCGAGTTTGGGTCGAAGATCCGGAAGTTTGGTTGGGGTTTTTTTTCCAATGGATCCATCCATCGGGCCTGACGACAGCTCTTCCTGTCTATCTGATTGATCATGGAATTCGGCATCTGCGATGGAACATGTTTGACGGGAGGTCCAAGCTCGCCTGAAATGCAAGATCAAGATGCCCTGCAGATGGTACGTTGTCCTGCCAGGTCACGTCGTTACGAACGCATCCAAATAAGCACGCGCAATCACAGTCGAATGCTATTGCGCCCAAGTCACCGTTTCGTCAAAACGACGTCGGCCTAGATATCCTGGTTCTTCGAGCTAAATTTAGTTAGCGAGCGACTGAAACCAATTAAAATTCAAAATTTCCGATCTCGAGAACACTGGAATAATGCACCGCTCTATTTAGCCAAAGGCCTAGCTGCACCTTCACGGAAAAGCTGATAGCTATGTCGCCACAATTGTTCGATAGCAGGCTTGCATGGGAAATTACCTTCGACATATAATATTCGAGAAATTTCGCGTTATGCGCATACAGCTGCAGTGCTCCGTCCGTTCGCGGGCAGAATCAAGCTCGATCGAATTTAAAAGAACAGGGTTTATGATGAAGCTTCTCTTGTCCGACAGGATTCTCTGTTAGATCGCGATGCTTGTTCCTCGCAGTGTAATAGCTCTCAAACTCGAAAAAACGACGTTTCGCAGCTTGAAATAGCAGTATACCCCAGGTCTTCTGCCGGCCAAAACCTGGGTAACGTTAATGCAATCTGAATCACAAAAAAGTTAGCTCCGCAGTTCACATCACAACAGGAGTGATCACTCGAATTGGTCTTGTGACCCTTATGTATGGATCATCAATGGTTTAATTACACATTGACGGCTCTTCCTTCGTAATCGAGCGCCGGAAATCGGCTTTCTCCAATTATATCCATGGAGCTCAACCATTAGCGGTGACCTAATCCGTGGGAATTCGAGACTAATTTGGGGTGCACATGGGCGCCCAGCTCTCGATGCCAAACGAAGCCCAAACCAACGCGAGACCAGCCCAAACTAATCTCGAAAACCCAACAACCAACCCAGCTAGCTTCGACCTAGCCTACCACAGTCTCAAATGCCTCTCGTGTTAACTTCCAATCTCAAAGAAAGGAAGCAGGGAAGCAAAAAAATCCATTCTTCTCGATCGTATCAGCCCTCGGGATATTTTGCTCCTTATTCTGTGGCAGTTATACCCTGCTGGGTTCGCGACATGGATATTGTCCGTCGCGTCCTGGACACTTTGGTGCTCATACATTGGTAGCTCCATAAGAGCTAGAGCTTCTAAAGCTAAAAAAATTTCTCGAGAGCACGATAATTTCTCCTTGCCGCGAACTATAATCAGGTCATTCTCTGCGTGCATTAATTTACGCGCCCGCTAGTAGTGGCCTTTGATGGCGAAGTATTTTTTGAGCCACAATCTGGATGCGGCGTTTCACACGAATGTCTCGTCGGCTACTTGGCCACTGTTTAACATGGAGATCGGCGAAACGGCAGGCTTTCTTTTCTCTGCTTCTCGCAAAGGTCACCGGCGTTTAGGGCTGCTGAAGGAACTCCTCGCTGTGTGTACTAAGGGCCTTCGATGCGGCCGACACCGAGTGGCAACGGACGTGTGGATGGACTACCTAGCTGTAGATGCTTCTATTTCGTATTCGGCATTGAAAGCCAAGGTTTCGGAGGCGCAATGATGGACGTCGTGCCACCCTAGTCTCAGAGGATCGGGATGTGATTTTTTTTGAAGCGGAATTATCGACTTTTTGCAATGCCAATTGCATGTCAAGATGCGAGATCGATTTAAGGCTGTGGTTCAATCAAGGTATCCAATATCGCACAGTATTGACTACGCGATCAGTTAGGCTGGTGGAAGCTGCAAGATGTCCATTTTGTGACAGATATGAAATCATGAATCTCCACCCCACCAAAAGTTTACCGAAAAGCTAGCCTCCACTGACCTAACATAATGCCACCATCCTTTCTGTTGAATGATACTAAAAGTTAGCTGGTGTCAATTAACCCTAGGAGACGGTATAGGAAATGGCAGCACCCACCGGGAAAAACACAGCTTCGCCTGGTTCAACTAAAAACTCTATGTAACCCTCACTTTTAAACTGTTTCCATCTTTCGGCATCCCCATCTTCACCCGTGTCTATAAACTCCTCCCCTTCAACCCAGCTAACGGGTATAGAGCTAGTGTTACCCATATCCACCCCTCTTTCATCCTTCCCCATAGGGAACATAGCTTCTCGAGCTCCGGGAGGATACAGGCGTACATATTTTCTTCCAACAACTTGGCAAAATATGTTGTGGTAGTTATCAGTATGCAATGGTGTGATCGTATTTGCAGGGCCAAACCACGCGTTGATTGTTGTTGCAACTTCTTCGTCTTCGTCTTCGTCTTCATCGTCTATCGATGAGGGTTCCGTGTAGTTGATATATTCTGGGATACAGATATCGTCTCTTAGGGATGGTATCTGGGTGAGGAGGTTATGCTGTGCTAAATATCCGAATACACCTTCTTCTTCTGTGTCTAGATCGCCTCGCCCGGGGGCGCGGATGAGATAGTTTGAGAAGAAGTGTTCAAATGTTAAGATTCGTTGTTTCAAATCGGGATCTGCATAGGTCTTTCCGATTTCTACCGGTACAATCCTTCTCCCATTGATGGTTTTTGAAAGAAGGTACTGGAATGACGACCATTTGCTTTTGTGTGCTCCGGTGGACGAGGGTACATTGAAGACTGGCCAGTGGTCTATGATGCTGGTAAGCTTAACAGGTTTTTGCTGGAGGTATAGTTCCCTCCATTGAGCTATACCCGGTGAATCCAGCTCCTTTCCTGGGAGCCTTAAAATGGGTTCTGAAGGCGCAACCCAGGAGCACCAATCCTTGTCCCTTTTGTCCCAGTCTATCGGCAGACTATGAGTGTTGTCAACCAGTGGTAAGATTTTGGAATCGATAAAGCTTAAAAACTCGTGAATAAAAGCTGTAACCGGCCACCCCGACGTTTTTATCAATGCAAAATCAAGGTGATATATAATATCTTGCCAATTCCAATCCTCTACCTTTTTCTCGACGAGGGGCCTGTCATGTCGGACGTCTCTGTCTTGCGTATTCTCGTCATGGATGAGGACAGCAAGTATCCCAATGGATACAAGGACAGCAGTATATGAATAGGTACTTCTCCACCTTTTACCCTCAGCGGCGTATTGTAGAGTGTTGACGTTTCTCTCCGCTTCTCGTAGAAGAAATGTGCTAGCTGTGAGCGTGTTTTTGAGAAACGTGGTGGTGAGTTCGAGAAGAGGCGTTGATAGCAAAGTCCTGAAAGCGAGTGCATGTGGGCGAATGATCTCATGTGATAGCCTAAGCTCGCCTATAAATTTAATTAGCGGTGGTGTTTTTAGTTTGTCAACAGCTGCCTGCAAGGAGACTTACGGAATGTTTCATCGTTTAGGAAGACGTATTCGTCGTCTACGAGGATTTTGCGACCTATGGAATTGGATGTGTGTTGGTTGGCAAAATGCAACAAGCCTTGAAATTTAGGTCGCCTGGTACGTACCTGGTTCGCGAAGGAGAGGCCCTACTACGAACTGGAATCGAGGGAGGAATAGGACCCAAAGGTCAAGCAAGGGGGGGCTAAGCGTCATAGTGGGGTTTTTATTGATCTACGGCTAGGTGAGCCCGGGCAGGTCGAGCCATCAAGCTGCTGGCCGGCTCACGCTAAGGGTATCGTTTGTGGTTGGGATATTTTGAGTTCACCTTCCTAGGTATCAGTACTTTAGTCGTTAGATAGATGCAACAAAACCAACTATTATTTGGTAAAATCCCCCAGGATTAGAAGCTTCCCGGGCTTCGAGTTGACACCCCTTGCTTACCACCGCGGGCAGCACACAGCCCGGCAGCGGACCCCTCGAGCCTGCCCAGCCAGTGACCAGCGATTTAAAGAGTTTATAGCTATTGATTGGCGGGATAGCCGGGTAGCTGCAGGACTCTCAGGCCTTTTTCGGAGTTTATAGGCTTTGAGAGAAATATAAATATGGGATCCCTTACGCGAACATGGCATTGGAGAATTCAATTTTATTGATACTTTTGGAAATTGCTTTGACCACGCAGACATGTATCAAGATTCATTATCATTCCCATCATAGCCTATTAAATATATCTTACAAAATACTCCGACATCTACAACTTTTGAACGACCAATGCTGTCGCGCCACCGCCACCGTTGCAGATACCAGCAACGCCATATTGTCCCTTCTCCAACTGGTACAACAGGGTAGTCAGAATTCTGCTTCCGGAGCTGCCCAACGCATGGCCGAGGGCAATAGCACCGCCCTTCTTGTTAACCTTGGCGGGGTCGAGACCTAGAGTCTTCTCCAAGGCCTTGCTGACAGCCGCAAATGCCTCATTGAGTTCCCAGACTGCAACATCATCCTTGGTGATACCTGCTCTCTCCAAGGCAATTGGAATGGCCTTTGCAGGGGCAATCGGGAAATCGATTGGGTCAACAGCTGCATCGGCATGAGCAACAATTCTAGCGAGAACACGGCTATCGCCACCGAATTCCTTGAGGGTCTTTTCGCTTCCGATGATAATGGCCGAGGCACCGTCGTTCAAGGTGGAAGCGTTAGCGGCAGTAATGGTTCCGTCTTTTTGGAATACTGTTCTCAATGTTGGGATTTTCTCGAGCTTGACGTCTTCGAAGTCTTCGTCCTTGGAGATTGTGATTGGGTTGCCTTTCTTCTGGGGGATGGTGACTGGAACGATCTCGTCGGCGAAGGAATTTGCATCCCAGGCGGCTTTGGCACGTCGGTAAGATTCGATGGCGTAGTTGTCTTGGTCTTCACGGGTAATCGAAAGGTTCTTGGCAGTGTTTTCGGCGCAGTTTCCCATGCTGTTATACGAAGAAGAATGGTAAGCTTCCAACGATATCAAAGAGGAGAAAAGTCAACAAACCACTTACTGGACTTTATTGTAGACATCGGTCAACCCATCCTTGAGAATACCATCCTCAACCCTAACATCACCGTATCCACCAATCGTCCTCTCCATATATCTTGGCACCAAGCTCATATTCTCGAATCCACCAGCAATCGCGGCATCGCTAAGACCAAGCTGGATATCTTGGGCGGCGAGCACTACGCTCTTGAGACCGGAAGAGCAAACCTTGTTTACGGTAGTAGCCTCGACGGTAGTTGGGAGACCAGCAGCAATGATAGCTTGACGGGCTGGGGCTTGGCCCATGGACCCCTGGAGCACATTTCCGAGATATGCATGGGAGAACGACGAGGCTGGAACTTTGGATCGGGAGACAGCTTCCTTTATAGCGACGGCAGCAAGCTGGGGTGCTGGGACAGTCTTAAGCCCACCATGGAACTATCGCGCAGGATAAAAGTTAGATTTGGTGGGGTTTTGGAACTGGGGTCTCTTCCCGTACCTTGCCAGTCGGTGTCCTCACTGCAGCGAGAATGTATGCGTCTCGAACAGACCGCGAAGATGTCGTCGAGAAATGTCGTGATATCTGTGCTAGTCGGACATTTGCCGAGGTGGAGCGGGCAGCTTGGCGGTACATGGTTTCTTCTAATTTTATGGCGAAGCCGCAATCTCGAAGACCTCTATCGTTGCGGACAAGTGCACTTAGAGAGCTTCAAATGAGAGGATAAAGATACTAGAGAAGAATAAGGTGGTCAAGATGGAATTCGAATTTATTTACAGGAAGCTAATTCTTTCGGCATAACCGAGCATTCCCTCGCCGCGAAAATGGGCATCGGAATGCATTTGCGGGGAATGGAAGTGCCGACGGCAGCCGACAGAGTTCTTTCACATGCCCAAAATGGAATTTGTGCCACACCCGCAAGCGGTGAAGAGTGGCGCTGCAGATCGACGCCACAAAACGTTTGTCTTTTTTGTGCTACCTTAAATGGACGTCCGCATTTAGAAATATTTCCCAAATAGTAACATAAGACGTTGTGCCGTCTTGGCATTTCGAGGGCCGGTCTCGTGTTTGTCTCATCGACTTTTCCGTTTATGTTGTGAGATGCTCGTTTTTGCGATGATGTGGGAGTGCCGGTGGCTATGTTGGGATAAATTTGAGTAGACTGCATAAACCTAGTATTTCTGACTGGGTGAGAAGATGGGGGTAGATACCAACTTAGAAGCGGGGTAATATACACGGGACTGGGACCCTAGGCCACATGCCACACGATACATGGCCGGTATTGCGGATCCTTCTAACGACGGCTTTATCGATGCTGTGCGTGAGGGGTACCTGCACCTTTATATACCGTCCATACGCCCACTCTTGCACAAGTTGCAGTTGATAAACGACTTTTATAGTAATTACACCTAGAAAAGTTTAACATTTTAAATTATTTTTCAAAAATTTCTCCCCTGTAGGGACTGTATGCGCGCCCCGATAGTTGATCACGTTGATGAAGACTGCAACGTTGTCGGCTGCAAGAATATATGGATCGAACATTCAACAATTCGGGAGGCCGAATAGCGCTCCAAGGAAGTATTGAGAACCAGGGGTAAGCTGCTTTGTAGAGCCCGTTCATCGCAATGTTAACGTTGCGTTTTGAGACTTCCTAACCATAATTTGGATTAGTGTGATTCACATCCACAGCGGCGGCGGCCCCGGCAACGGTACGTAACAGCTACTGTGGCGAGCGTCCAATGTTTCTACATTTGCTGAAGACTAACCGATCTTTATCGATTCTAACATGGTCTGTGTATATATATAGATGGTTTTTGGCAAAGAAGAATTCTCAACAAGCTTTACACTAGATCTCTGGACAAGAACCAGAAAGACCCCGTTCTAGATCGAATACCCGGTACATGCGAATGGTTTACATCTCATACGCTTTTTAAGGAGTGGGAAGAGAAGAAATCGAGCCTTCTTTGGATATCTGCTGATCCTGGATGTGGAAAATCGGTTCTTGCGAAACACTTGGTTGATTCCGTGCTGCCGACTACTGCATCTAGAACAACGTGTTACTTCTTCTTCAAAGATGGTCTCAGTCAAAATCTTGCCACTGCTTTCTGCTGTATTCTATTCCAGATTTTCCGAGCTAAGAGTGCGCTTCTCTCCGAGGAGATTCGCGAATTTTTTGATATTGTGGGGGAGGATCACTTTGTCAATTCATTCGATGAGCTCTGGGTTGCTCTTACCACCGTCGCAAAAAACGAACCTGACGAAATCGTTTGCGTTCTCGATGGAATCGATGAGTGCAAGGATAGATCTCAACTCGTCCGGAAACTCTGCGACCTGTACAGGACACAGCCAAGTTACAATCTTAAGTTCATTGTGACGAGTCGGCCGTATCGTGATATTCGACAGGGCTTCCAACCTCTAAGGTCACGAAGATCGCCATTTTTTCACTTACGAGGAGAAGAAGAGATGGAAAAGATTTCTGGGGATATTAGTATTTTTATTGATGCTAGGGTTCAGGATATTGCCGATATCGCGCAACTTAGAGAAGACGAACAAAGCTTCCTGTTAGAACAACTTAAATGTACTCCAAACAGGACATATCTGTGGGCCGACCTCATTTTGCGTTCCATCGAGGAGGACATTGGCACCAACATCGACATCACGAGAGACAAGATTTTCGAAATCGCATCCGAACTTCCAACAACGCTTGATGAGGCTTACGAGAAAATTCTATCACGAAGCACCAACCCCGAGAAAGCGAGAAAGATACTGCATATCGTCGTTGCTGCAACCCGTCCCTTGACATTGCATGAGATGTTGCTAGCATTGACCCTTGTCGACCACGGATCGGAACCTTTGCAAACAAACCTTGCCATCAAACCGGAAGCACGTTTCCATGATGACATACGCGATCTTTGTTGTCATTTTATAACAATTGTAGAATCTAGGATATACCTATTTCATCAAACAGCAAGGGAGTTCCTAGTTCAAAAAGACCGAGGCACCGGCTTAGAGGATCAAAAAAGAGACTCTGATAAGTGGAGACACTCCCTCCAACCAAAAGAGTCCCACCGAATGCTTGCAAATATCTGTATTCAGAATTTACTGCTTTCGGAAGTCTGGGATATTGATTCCAGTGACGGTAGCGTCAGCGAAGATACTAAGTCAATTGGTCCCGATCAGATAGACGACGGTGTCTTTTTGGATTACTCCACTACTCATTGGGCGACTCACCTGCACGGTTCAGGAATCGACGAAACAACGGCGCAGTTGGTACTAAGACTATGTGACGCAACTTCGATGTGTTGTCTAGTTTGGTTTAGGTTTTACTGGGGCAACCATGTGGTCTCGTGGGCTAGTCCACCACCCAAGTACCAGGCTCACACGGATACAGATTGTCCTACAGGCATCACTACCCTCATGTTGGTGTCATATTTTGGACTCGCACCGATGGTGAAGTTATTACTCGATTCAAGTGATAGCATCGATGTGAACTCTAAAGACGACACATATGGCCGGTCAGTCTTGGGTTGGGTCGTAGCGAACAGATTCGATGCTGTTGTCGGATATCAGGAGAGCGAATGTGATTACACCTCCCTGTTGTCGGCAGCACAAAGCGAATATGAGGCGGTAGTCAGCCTGTTATTGGACCATGGTGCAGACATAGACGCAAAAGATAAAGCAGGCTACACACCGTTGGCGTGGGCAGCGGAGCGTGGATATCAAAAACTAGCCCATCTACTCATAGACCGAGGTGCCGACATAGGTGTTGAGGATGAAGAGAAATTCACACCACTATTACGCGCAGCACAAAACGGACACGAGGAGATAGTTCGTTTGCTATTGGACAGAGGGGCAGACATAGAGTCAAAAGGTAAAGATGGCCGCACACCGCTCATATGGGCTGCGGAGGAAGGATACTCTGAACTTGCCGAGCTATTAGTGGCCAAAGGTGTCGACAAAACCGCAAGGGGCGGAGAGTCTAACCTTCCACCGCGAGCGTTGGCTATACAAAATAATCATCTGGAGATTTTCCAGGTGCTTGCAGAGGAGGGTAGCAAGGATCCGTTGATATGGGCGGCGCGGTACGGGTATCCATCAGAGGTCCAGATGCTGCTACAGAAAGGTGCGGACATAGAGAGAAAAGACGGTAAGTGTCGCTCAACACCTAGATTGTACATTTCTACATGTAGAATGTATTTAAGAAGGTTTCACGGTACTAATTATAAAGGCAAAAGACCAAGGTCGTACGGCGCTCTACTGGGCCGTGGCGAACAACCGCGAATCAACCGTTAAAGTATTGTTGGAAAATGGTGCAAATGCAGAAATTAGAAGCAAGTCTGGAGCCTTGCCGATAACATTTGCTGCCATGAATGGACATCCGGCAATAACCAAGTTGCTAATTGATAAGGGCGTGGATGTTAATGCCAGAGAGGGTAAGTAACTACGTCTCATTCTCTCGTTATTACGAACTACATACGGCCCTGTACTCCACTCCTCCAGAGAGGCAAAACGCTAAAAACAAAGGTCACACAGCTCGTGAATATGCCTACACTCCATTAATATGGACTGCAGATAAATGTTTTATAAAGACAGCCGGGGCGTTGTTGGAGGCGGGTGCAGACCCTAACCTCAAGGACCGTAAGTATCATACTCTGGCACTATCATGGTAGCCCATCCTCTGGCGCATGCAAACACTAATTAAACGTAATAGATAAGGTATCTCGCACACCACTATTTTGGGCCTCTGTACGCGGCTTTCTGTCAGGAATTACTCTACTAGTGGAAAAAGGTGCAAACATAGAAGAAAGAGACTCAGTTGGTAACACGCCACTATTATGGGCTGCAGAGAATGGAAAGGAAGCGGTGGTTCGGCATCTAGTGGAAAAGGGTGCCGATATAGAATGCGTCGGGGTTGATAAGAATTCTGGGTCTACGCCAATATCGTTGGCTGCATGGAAAGGGTTTGAAGCAATTGTTAAGTTCTTGATTGAGAAAGGCGCAGATATCAACGTGAGAGATAATTTCCAGCGCACGCCATTATACCGAGCTGCAGGGACCGGCAAGGAAGCAGTGGTGCGACTACTAGCGGAGAATGGGGCTGACGTATCAGCAAGAAGAGGCCCTGGGGGTGGGGTGGCCGATTACACGCCGTTGTTGATCGCTGCGGAGTCAGGACATGAAGCTGTGGTCCGAATTTTACTAGAAAAAGGTGCTGATAAAGACGAAAGACTTGAAACGAGCTTGCGCAGCACAGCGTTGATACTCGCTACAAAGAAAGGACGCGAGGCAATAGTTCGGCTTCTGTTGGAGAAGGGCGCAGATTTAACAGCAAAAGAGACTAACTTTGAGTATACAGCTTTAATATGGGCGGGATGTCAAGGATATGAGGCAATAGCCCAAATTTTGCTGGAGCATGGTGCTGACATTAAGGATGTGGATAAATTTGACCGCACGGCGTTTGTTTATGCTGTAAAGAACGGGCACGAAGGAACCGCGCGAATTCTGTTGGATAGCGGCTCGGACATAGAAAAAGTAGAAACCGAGGTTGGGTACACACCGCTACTATGGGCGGCAGTTAAAGAGCATGAGAGGATAGCTCGGATGTTGCTAGAGAAGGGCGCCGATATGGGTTGTAGGAGGTTAAAGAGCGGTTTTGATCGTTCACCGCTAGTTTATGCTGTAAAGAGTGGGAATGAAGCGGTTGTGCGGGCTCTACTGGATTACGGCGCGGATGTAGAAGCCATAGACACCGAGCTCGGGCACACGCCGCTAGTATGGGCGGCAATTAGAGGGTATGAGCCGATAGCTCGGCTTTTGGTGGAAAAGGGTGCCGATATGAATTTCAACAAGGGAAATAATGGTTTTGGCCGTACACCACTGTGGTATGCTGTTAGGAATGGGAAAGAGGGGGTGTTTCAAGTTCTACTGGATAACGGCGCGGATATAGAAGCCATGGAAACCGAGTTCAATCAGACGCCTCTACTAGCGGCGGTAACGAACGGATACGAGGCACTGGTCCGTATTTTGCTGGATAGAGGCGCAAACATGGAGGCGAGAACTAAATCCGGCCGCACATCATTATCAATAGCAGTACAAAAGCAGAATGAAGCAATAGTCCGGTTGTTGTTGGATAAAGGCGCAGACCCAAATATAAGAGACGGTAAGTGCCACAAATCGTAACTTAAGTTATAGCATACACGGCATAAAGTGCTAACGCTCACAATTTAGCTGGTAAGTACAACTGCATGCCACCATTGCGTAGCGGGAGGGCCGAATCATGCTGACATAAAGAAAAGATCCGAAATTTGCGTATGTGCCAATCTTATGGGCCGCACAAGAGGGGTATCCGGCAATAATCGAGCTTCTACTAGATAGAGGAGCGGACATGAGGGTAAAGGATAAGGTCGGTCGTGGAGCATTATCGCGGGCCGCATCAAAGGGGTCTGAGGCGGTTGTAAGAATATTGTTAGACAAGGGCCTGGAAATAGACGAGAGAGAAGGTGAGTACGCCCATAAACTCTTTACTATTGGATGAAGGTGCTAACGTATAGATAAAGGACGTAAGTATGACTATTCGGCCGAGTTAATTCGGTCATTATAGACTGTCCTAGCCCACTAGCACTTGTTCGCTGAGTAAGCTTATGAAACTGCTAACGCGGAAGACACAGTCACATCCCAGTGCACTTCGTTAGTGTGGGCGGCGCAGGAAGGCAAGGAGGCAGTAGTGCAGCTATTGCTAGAAAGGGGTGCGGATATCGAGGCAAAGGATAGTAAGTCACATGCAACCGCTTATCATCATTTGTGATACTTTGTTGTTTGCAAATAACATTACTAACCAGAGTAAAACACTAAGACCAATTTCATCGGACGCCGATACTATGGGCTGCAAGAAAGGGCCACAAGAACGTCACCCAATTGCTAACACGGAAGGGCGCGAACGCAAACGCAAAAGATAAAAATGGCGATGGAATATCGAAGCTCGAAAGCAGATATCGACAGGAGAGTGCCAAGAGCGCTAGTGCTACTGCTAGCACAAGCAAATAGCTACGGCTAGGCAGTTCTAACAATTATAATATTGATCCACGATCGATTCATCTATAGTGGGCTACGTCAACTTCGCTAGACTATATGCAAAGTTTTAAACGCAGAAAATGAAGTCATAGTTATTATATTTTATAATTATATCGAGGCAAGCCTGTATTCCAATGGCTGAGTATGGATCTTAGAGCATATTCGCGCATCCCAGGTTGACTAGGTCCCTTCGGTATATTAATTCTTGCTTCAGTGAGGACACTACTGCAAGCCCATTCCCGGTACCAGGATATCTCAAACCTTAGACTAGAGTCTATTGTTAATTGGTCGACTCTTCTACTGAATTCATGATTCGATCGAACTTAACTCACTGATCCTAAGTTTTCAAAAGCTCCAGATGACGATATCTTGTCACAACCCTCCCGATGTGGTATCGCCACCCGAGTTTTTAACAAATAATTCCTCTGCCTATAAGTTCAAACAAGCTCGAACACTCTAAACCTGCCAAGTGATCGGATTTTTTTCTCACTTCATAGTCTAATCCGGGTCCATGATCTGGCCCCTGCATCTATTCATAGCCCGGGCTAACCTACTGTGGTTTCGGGGTTTGACAGAAATTGGTTTCGAGGCGACCCCTGCAGCTTAAGCGAGAATGATTGGCCAATCAGCGGAGGAGCCCTTGTCACAACATCAAATCAACACATCTGGCACCCTTGATAACCCCGAGATATCGAGATAATATGCTGCGCTAGCTTGCAAGTCAGGAGTATTTTCCCGCCCGCTATTACAGACCATAGCTCTCAGAAAGGATATCTAATTGAGCTTGGTGAATACCTGTTAGTCGGGATTCTTTATCGAGCGTTCCGTGGTAGGTGCATAGCTTTAGTCAATTGTCCGTTAACGCCCGCAGGATTAAAATTTGTCGAACGGCCAGTTCGAAGTTCGAATTTTTTTTGGGCCAGGGTCCAGCGCACCAGCGCCCTGGGACTGGCAAAAAAAAGGATCCTTTTACCACGTTTTTTCGAAAGTTTCCAGAAGCCTGGCTGTTCCTTGCATAGCAAGGCACCGATGCAATCTATCGGATACTTCGTAACACGGCGAGAAACTCTTCGTCGCCGACTTCCCTAAATTAGTAATATTCCCGCAGATCGGTCATGGAGTGTCTACCGATTGTTTTTTGTTTCTCATGAAGCCTAAGCAGTATCGCCAGTACTGAGTCGTTGCATTTCTCGGGTTCTCAGCGTTTTGTCCATGGTTTGGCTGTATAGAGCACCTGAGTAAGCTCGAAAGCTCCGGTTCGGGGCGGGGGGTGCACATGTGGCATAAGCGAACGAAACCTAGTCCTGCGACCAAGAACCCCCCTTTCAGGCACGCCGCCTGAAAAAATTCCACTACTAGCCTTCAAATGTCTATCGGCTGAAAATAGTTTCGTGGATGGCGCAGTATCATGCAGAACATGTTCCGATACGCCTCCCACTTCAATATCCCGCTCCACGTTGTGAATGTGTGCGACAACAGAAGGAATAGGAAGGTGGCTAGGTTGGCTTAGATCCAATACATATATACAACATGCCATCCGTTAGGAGTCTCGACAGGATTTTGAGATCTGTCAAAGGCCCTTCTTTTCCTTTCTTTCTCCCATTCGGTAGGAACTTTGTAACCGTTCGCTAGACGGCGACGCCTTTTCTCTTTTTCTCTTTGTCCCCTTCGTTTCCTTTGTATCCCTGGTGGATACTGTCCCTGGTGGATATTTTTTTTACATTTTTTTTTTTTTTTTTAATCTTACGTCTTTCTTCACAATCCTATTTTCAATCCCTTGGATATTGGTTGGAATAGCTTCGATATTTACATTATAATGGCTTCTCTTACTTTCGCTACGACCAATGAGGATATGGCCTTTGGTCAAAATGGAGTTGGTGCTTTCGGAGGGTTTTCAATGAAGGAGATCGTATATACCCACATTCTTGTTGCCTTTACTGCCAACAAAAAGCATGACCAAAAGATGTCCGAGGTTATGGTTTCGCTTGCAGAGTATCTCGACAGAAACCCAGCAAACATATCGATTCCTGATGTTGCCAAAGCGATGGGGGCCGATAGCACTCGACGTGTTCAAGAGTTAGTTGTTCGAGGCTGGTTCCCTGAGGAATTTGCGAGAGGAGTTACATACGCCTCAGCAAACGCCCAGCCCTTACTAGAGCATCAGGAGGGGACTTCAGCTATGACAACTGTCTTTGCGATTATGACAGCCTTTGCGACTTTAACTCTTATATTGCGAATTTGGAGCCGGGAAGTTTTGGTTATGAGACTAATGCTTCATGATTGGTTCATGGTTGTTGGATTTGTAGGTGCCGCCTGTATAAGTTCTTAATGCATTTGATTGCTAATTTTTTTTTTTTTTTTTTTTTTTTTCATTCAGCTACTTTCATTGACTTATGGAATCATCAGTCTTTTGCGTAAGTTCCATATCTCACTTATATTTATATCTTCTAAACACATTTTCTAACGGAACTTTTTTCTTTCTAGATGCCTCTCTACTACGTATGTTTCCGGCTTATTAAAAATTTATCATGTCGGTGAAAATAAACTAACATGTATTATAGTCCCAGCTGTGGCTGTTTGGGATATGAGTTGGAACACCTATGCGCAGGCCCAGATGGTAAGTTCTATAACTAAGTACGGTATGGTTAAATTGGATCAGTAGCACTAATAAACCCTCCGATATAGTATCAAACTATTCTTTCGATGATTTATCCTGTCCCTCTCTTCTTCATCAAGATTTCTCTCTTGCTATTTTATCTCCGTCTCTGCCCGACTTGCCCATCGGAGATCCGCAGCGTGTTCCGGACTTCCATTTTCTGCACCTTCTTCTTTATTCTGGCAACTTGTGTCACAAACTTTTTTGTCATTCTTTTGCAATGCGACCAGCTTGCATACTGGGAGGCTGAGACAACAACCATCTGCAAGCTTGACTCCAAAATGGCACAGATAGCACTTGGTGGTGTTAGCGTCGTCACGGACATTTTGCTCTGGTTAATGCCTTTGCCAATTGTTTGGCAATTAGACTTGGGCAAGCGGGAGAAGGTTTTGGCGGTTATCACTTTTGGAATTGCTGCTGTGTTAGTATTCCCCCTATACTATTATACATCACAAAGATTTGACTAACATCAAAATAGTGCTTGTGTCGTATCTGCATTCCGACTCCGTGCGATTCAAATGTACGGCTATGTCACTGATGGAAAGCTTTTGAGTGTCAACGTCAGCATCCTCACAGTGTAAGTTTCAAATCTCACCATCCAACACTTAGCTAGGAGAACTTGATCACTAACAAGTAACCTATTAGTATCGAACTTAATCTTGCGATCGTTTGCTCTTCTGCACCTGCGATCCGTGCGCTCATCATTCATTACGCACCTCGCCTCCTCAATGTCTACTCTCAGTCTACCCGACGTGTCCGCCGCCCAACAGTCAAAGACATCAAGCAGATGGAGTTGAGCAATAGCTCTGATGAGGATGATGATGGAAGCACATACACCATCTCGGTCGGTATCAATGTTCGACGTGGTGATTATCCGATGAGTCCTGGTGGAGGCGCCGTTACAATGGGCGGTGATGGACTGAGGCCCAACCACGGTGACGTGGAAAAGGGGAGTCCGCCTGCTTCGGTGCGAAGCATGAGAAGACTGGCATAGGAAGCCTTCAAGGGCATGGGGAACTAGAGCGTTGACCGCAATAATCCCTCGCGATGATATTTTGGTGTCGTCTTTTGGCGAGAATATACGGCAGAAACTTTCACGACATTTATTTGAGCCTGCATACATGCATTTTATTTATTTATAATTAATATCAGCGGTCCTTCCTTTTGAATTTAAGCGCTGATCTTTCCTTTGCATGTTTATAATACCATTTGAATATTTTTCAAAAAGATTTTTTTTTTTTTTTTAAAAAACGAACCTCTATCTCTAGTCCCACATCAATCGACGTTTAATGGTATGCAGAGGTATGCTACAGATTTTTAGATAGTCGATTAGCTAAAATACTATTGTTGTAGTTTCAAGAGGTTCTAATAGGAACTCGAGGCCCTTGATATATCTTGTACAACAACGTCCTCCTCAATGCCATCCATGTCTGGATAACTCCCCAATGGATCTTCCTCATAAATATCGTTTATTGTTTGAATACCCTGGTCCCCTTTAAATGTGAATTCGGAGATACCCTTCTTGCGGTTGAAGATATCCAAGATGCCAAGTGGTTGTCCGTCAGCGGGACTAGGAGATTGTATTATTTCATCGACTTCTTGACCAACGTCTTCTGAACCTTTGGAACCCTCTGTTTCACGAAACGTGAATTCATTACCAGGCCTACGTGCGAAGTAAGGTGAGTCTAAATTTTCGTCAGTATACTCCCCTTCTGTACCTGCTGGCACAGGACTGAATGAGTATTTAAAGCTTTGTTCATCACCGTTGGCGGTCTCGACAGTCTGTCCTTGCTGGGATAGAGAGCCGCGCAGGTTGTTCGCTGATTGCTCGCCTATGTCTGAGACTGAGGCCGCCGGAGACCCTATGGAGAATGGACTAAAATCGTTCTCTCGCATAAAATCGATATCGGCCGCGCATTCCGGGACAACAGGCGATCTTGCAGACTTTCTCGATCTGAATTTACATGACCTTCGAGCCCAGTTGTAGGCGTTTTTGACCCCTGATCCGATGCTTTGAAAAATATTTTTCCCCTTGCGTTTAGGTCGTGATAATTGTTCAGCCGGCGAGTCGTCCTCTACGCGCCCGCCCAAATCTGCGACAAAATCACCATTTAATCTTGATAAGCCGTCGTATCCCTCAGCGCTCGGGCTGAACAGACTAGATTGTAACCCAGACATGACTTCATTAAATATTGTTGGTGATTCGAAGAGGCCCGCCGCCTCGAGGGCCTCTATCCCTTCCAGCTCCTCGAGGTTCAAGTGAAGATTTCTTCCTCGACTATCTTGAATTAGAGCCCCGGTCTGTGGGTTGAACTCCGCAATAAATCCATCCGGCCCGTCTTGGTGTGCTACAGATGTCCCATCGGCTCTCATATCAACCACTGGGCCGTCTGGGATAATTGCCTTTCCGGATCCATCGGGGTATATAAAAATCTCTGTTCCATCTGTTTGCTTCGTCTGAAAGCTAGGGGTTCTGCCGGGCACGATATTGGGATTCTGTGAATCCTGCGACCCAGTAGGGCCCGTGTTCGAATTATTTGGTTCCCAAACTACACCACCGGCATCGACCCCCCACCCTTCATCAAATAACATAGTAGTATCCCCTGGTCTTAGCTTAACACCTCGAACAATTCCAATCTCTGGCGAAATCCCTCGCCGAGGGATATTCTTCCATGCCTTTGGTTCAGGATACCCCGTACGGCCGAGTGTCCAGCTTCCCCGCAGGCTACCTAGATGAACGATAGTCCAGTATGGAACTATTGCTTGTATCGAATTTTGAACTGATTTGAACCATGCGATGTACATCGGGTTTGACTCTCGGCATGCCTCGTCACTAGAATAGAATGCGATTATTCCAGCAGGGTCACCGTCATTTGGCGACAAACTCTGGACGCGGATGAAGTCGGCCTCCTCCCCTGGAGCTAATGCATTGGTAATTTCGTGACATATGTCGTCTGTCGGGGAGTAGACAGCTGGGGTCTGGAGAAGTTCGAACTCCCCAGTTGATGTCCCATAACCAAACTCAATCTTAAAGGCTTGTACAACCGAAAAAGCCCCGAAGGCGAGAACCTTTCTCCAAAGCATCTCTCGCATGTTAGGAGTGCTACCCGGTGACATCTATATATTCATATTTCCACCATAACCTATTCGGGGTGAATTCATGAGTTCTCGATCTGAAGCGCTAGCTACTACTACCATCGAAGAGAACACAGCCCACATGGCTGCGCACGTGCATGCATATACTGCTTCTAGTTAAAATTATTCTCAAATTGCTCATTTTGTTCGGTGGGTGTCCAGGCTCGTTTACGAGACAATTCGGTGGAGAAATCTAGAACCTTAGCCGAGACCGACAGCCACGCGAGGTCCCCAGTAGAATATACCTCTAAGGACCTCACGGCAACTCAATTCCTGACTGCATACGTGGATCATGACATAAACTTTGTCCTGTGAATTTAAAGCGAAGAGCTCGAATGGAACATCAAAAAAAAGTGGGATGGGTATCAGGAGCATCGATTATAACGCAAATACCGGCCCGGTTTGTCGATTTTTGTAAGGTGAGGCGGGGATGGCAATTTACTTGCACAATTGTAAAGATTTGATTTAGGTGCATCCAAACTGTAGTTAACTACATGCACGTTCTTTTAAATCTTAGACCGATCCTTTATCAAACCTAAGCGAGTTCTGAAATTTGGCTGGTATAAAGTAGCCCTAACGTTCATCATATCGTATCTATATACCACAGTCTGCAGCCGCGTAGGGCTCGTTTCGACTTGGCGGCTGTCACTGTGCGGCTTTGTCGGTGCCGCGTCCTTTGCGTAGTCGTGCGGCTTTACACGTACATTAGCTTTTGAACGTCAAACCCAGACACTGTTTCCATAAATAGCACCTAGACTGAGTTTTTTTGAGAACATAGGATTTATAACAAAGCATGCAGAAATAATGTAATAGAGTGTAGGTTTTGCGCGGGTTGTTGCTCATAATCGAATCGAATCTGTAGATGAATCCGAAGTTTAAGTTAGTTGCGTTGGAATATGACAAGATCTTAAGGATTGGTTGCTAGCATAATAACTTCGTGCCCCCCCGGCTGCTTTTAGGAATCCTTCTGCAGTTAGCCTCCGCTCATATCAACTGATACACTACGATCTAACCGCCATATTAATGGGCAGTAACCCCAAGAAAAACGACCTTCAATATGCCTACCCTTCGAAATATCACTTGCAACGTCCAGATAGACGGTAAGGCCCTGGAAACTATTTCAGAGGAAGTCTGCGGCCATATCTACGAGGGGTATATTATTGTAGAGTCTGGCAAGCCGTATACGCTCAACTTCGAATTTGGAAAAACAGGCTCCCCTAGACACTGCATCTGGGTTCAAGTCGATGGCCAGATCGTCAATAGCGCGTCGTGTGAAGAGAAGGAAATCGAGATTGCGGGTTCTAGATATGGGTTGAATACATATCATGGCCAAATGGCGTGGGAGTATCGCCATCTTGAGTTTAAAAATATTTTAGAGAGTAAGTGGGCACGTTGGTACCGCAGTGCAACCCGTTTAGCCCAGCAACCTTTTGCCGTTCCATATCCTCGCCCTAGGTTGTAGTCATTTACTGTATCCTATGATATTGGGCACTAATCCTAATGGATCCACACAGTCGGAAACCCCAAATACCCGGAAAGAAACCTTAATCGTATCCAAAATGTCGGAAAGATCCGCGTTATCATTCGTCGACAGCACGGGGAAACAGTGGTTACCGATTATGAGCCGACGGCGAATCCGGAGAGCTATCGAACATTTTTACCACTAAGAGCTATCCCAAAGAGCGAGATAAAGAGACGACACATCTCCCACGGGACCCACATTAGTCAAGAAGTTTCAGAGTTTTATGATGCTTCGAAGTCCTCTAATCCTAAAGACGTAGAGAGGCATGACCATGTGGTCTTTGTCTTCAATTATGCATCAAGAGGTAAGATATGAATAATCCTGGGGCTATGAGCCACCTTTTAACTAACTTGATCCTTAGAAATGCTGAGGAAGATGGGAGTCCTGCCGCCGGAGCAAATGAGTATCGACGATGATCTTGTCGGGATGAGTATGGACACCCTTCAACAAGAAGTAATGAAACTTCGGACCAAAGTAAGTGAGCCCAAATCTAGAGTCATTCATATGGCCAGAACAATAGCTCCCTGGTTTTGAGACTAGAGGCTAATAAAAGCCCTTTAGAAAAAATGGACCTTTAGTCGAATTTGGTCTACCAAGAAGATAGAAGAAGAAGAAGGAAAACCCACGGGGCTAGTAGTCGAAGGGAAAGACAAAAACAATATCCAGAGCAAAGAATCACTAAACTCCGGATCTGAGATCTCTGCGATATCTGCGGAGGGAAAGAAAGGCAGGTCAAAGCGACTTTTGTGCTTTTAGTGGAATAGCAGCGAGTGAAAATTTCCTCCTAGAAATCATACAAGTTTCAGCGTTTATCTCTCTAAATATATATCTTGATTAATAATTAATCTAGACTTAAGTACTTACTTTGCCTCATGTCGAGACCTCAACAGTTTTGAGTATCATTTAATAAATAGTAACATATCGCGAAGAGATTAATTCGATACCGGTATCTGATTGAACTTGAAATATATTCCTAGCGGTAGAAACTGATGGAATATTGTGGGTAGCGGGGGGTTAAGTATGTGCTGGAAGCCTCTGCGGGCGTGGTATAGGCCCTGAAATCTTTCTATAATGGATTTGGTTTACAAGACCAAGACAACCCATGGATGGGCGTATATTTTTGGTTAAAAATAATCTCTGTCCGACCCAAAACATGCGCAGCCACAACTCCCAGGAAGTATCCAAACCAGCTACCCAAGTCCTCAACAATCTTATTATCGGCCTTTAAACGCTGAAACGAAAAGTTAAAAATGCCGGAGCATAAAGGCATCTCTTGTGAGCTCCATATCGACGGCCAAAAGGCTACGGAATACCAAACCACACAGACGGGATCTATCTGTAGCTCTCATGTCATATCTCAGGAAGACAAACTATTCAGCTTCCACCTCAACATAACCTCGTCTACTCTCGGGAGCGTCCCTCGCCTAGACCTTGAACTCTGGGCAGATGGTGAAAAGCTAGATAGCTTGACATTTACAGAAACAGAATATGTGGTCGACGACGCTCAGATCTTAGATAGCACCAATGCCGTCAAGGTCGTTAAACTTAAATTCGCCAAATTGGAGACAGGTATATTCTCATACAAATCCGGTAGCGAGGTTTACTAACAAGGGGCTCCTTAGTCGACGCGAAAATGGCAAATTTAGAGGCCCGTCAAGATATCCTACAGAAACTTGGAACCCTCGAGATCAAAATATGGCGTGCGCACCATGGCGTCACCCAAACAAACAGTTTTTCATATCAGAAACAGCCATCCATGAACCCTATCCACGAGAAGTCGATTAAGGGACAGGAAGTTACTCATTGCACGAAATTGGCGCACCCGAAAACTATTAAAAATCCGTCTTCATTGGGATATTTAACCCGAAAGATTGATGCCTACGAGACACCCTGGGTAACATTTATCTTCCGACACGCTTCAAAATGTTTGTTTATTAACTAAATTTAATTCCACTGGCTGCATCGTTACTAAATTCTATTATAGCACTCCTTGAAGCCGCTGAGATCATTCCAAAAGTCCCACAACCTGCTAGGGTTGAGGCGGAGTCTTTATCGGTAAGTTTAGACTTCAAGAATTATAAAAAAGACATGTGCATTGTTATTTCATTCACAGTCTGACAAAAAGATGTAACATAGACCAAGGTTAAAGCGGCAAAATCCAGCACGGTCGAAGAAAAACCCCAGCTATCGATGGAAACTAGCAGTCCTTTGTTAACAGCGAAGAGACGCAGGATGGAGGACGAAAATGAGGCTCAATCTGGGCGTCTAAGCCCTCAGGATAATATGATAAAACGCCCAAGATACAAGATCAGAAATTTCCGAAAGCACTTGCCGGGAGATAGTTAGGATTGCGACCAGCTTCCCCTCAGCTCAACTGGTGAGGTTTTCGCGCTGGGAATTGCATTTATTAATAATTGGAATGCATAATATTATGGCTTTCCAGGCAGTGCATCATTCATGTAGTAACGGGCCATTGAGCTCCTAGTCTATTAAATAATGGCCCCATTGTATTACAGATTTTACACCACTGCCATCTGGGTTATGTACAGACTACATGATAATACAATGGCTAATGCCGACGTCGCGCGGTGGACGGGTGTAAATCTTTCAAGTCATTGGTTGCGTAGTTGACTGGTTACCTGTAGATAGCTGGAGGAATTTCCAGGGGGTTCTAGTGCCAAACGGGACCTCATGTTGGAAAGCAGATTGGGAAAGAAGGCTCTGACCCGAACCCCGGCACTTGCTCCCATCATCTACAAATGGTAGGTATTATGAACTAATCGCTGTATAAATGTCACGGGAGTCTCTGATCCTAGCGCTAGGGTAAACGACATAGACACTAAGAGGCTAGACTGTAGGTAATAACCTAAGCTGTAAACGATCTCGCACCTAGGCCCTAACTTATGTTCAAGGCTGCTCGGAGCTCCAAACTTATTTTCAGACCCCCTTCAACCACCCTCCACCCCAATTTCAACAACTAGCTCCTTAGTCCAATCTTCATCTATTCCTCATCCATAACAAATTATTCACAATGCCAATCCATAAGGGTGTCACCTGCGAGCTGTTCGTCGATGGTTCAAAAGCTACAGAGCACCATGTCTCCACAGAAGGCGAGATATGTAGGGTTTGGATCGTCGCGGAAGAAGGCAAACCCTACAAGATTAACGTTGGTGCAACGGCGACGTCGACAGGGGGCCCTCACCATAAAATCAAGTTTTGGGCTGACGGTATCGAGATCGATGCTTGCAGCCTGTTCAGCAGCTCCAGCGCAACCTTTGAGGATGTTATTGTGGAGGCCAAGGCCAGGGGAAAACCATCACACGCCCACTGCTATTTGGGAAGCTCGGCATCGGTAAGCCGTGGTGTCCTTAGCCTCATAAGTGATATCAGCTAATACGTATCTCAGTTGAGAACGATTCCGAAACAATCGAAACTCGAAAGGAAGTTATCGAGAAAGTTGGGAAGTTAACGATCTCCATTTGGAGATGCGAGTATCGCTTGCTCAAGAAAAAGCGATCCGTTACGGCGCATAACCCCGGGTTAGAGCTAGCTGGAGATATGAATGAAAAAATGCTTAAGGGAGAACCCGTGTCGCATTGCACCGTTTTGGGGGAAGCCACGACAGCGCGAACCACGAAAACAACGATGCTTAAAAGAAAAAAAGATATTGACCCAATAGATAGGCCACTCGTAACATTCACTTTTAACTATTCGTCGAAAGGTAAGGGCCCTGATATCATGACTGCGGACAACTGGCACTGTTCAGCGCTAATGATTCAAAAGCACTGCTACAAGCACTTGGATACATCCCAAAAACACCATCATCAGAGCCAATCGATCATGATCTTGCAGATTTGACGCATGAGCAACTACAACGAGAAATCATGCGTTTGCGCGTATATATATTAAAAAACCCTTTGTCTCAGCCGGAACTCGCTAATGATTAATATTTACTACAGGGAAAGGACGCGGATATAAAACCTAATATTAAACAAGAGCAAAACTTGCAAGAAGCCGGAACACCCAAGAGGAAGAGCCCCATCCATATCGACCTAACCTTAGATGAAGATTAACAAAATGTTGGTCTTTGTCATTTGTGAACGCTATCACACGCCAGGTTGGATACTCTTAACCTCACAGATGCCCCGAGACATTTCAGCTGTTCAATAATATCTCGCCTTTTTCCTTGCTGATGGCGAGGGTTTTAACTGTTCTGACTTCCTATTTATGCTTTACTCGTCCACCTCATTACCCCGGGCCTACCATCGTCTGTCCCCTGGACGTTATGAAATTACGCATTATGGATGTTCGGCCGTTCTTTCTATATCTATACTCAATAGAAACTTTTCGGGGGCTATGCCATAATCCCCCAACTACAAATACTAGTGCGAACACTAGGTCCCTCCGTAACAAATCCTTGAACTTCCAACCTTATACCAAGAGCCTAAATCCCATATTTGCACTAACATGGGTTATAGGACTAATGCTGCAAAATCTGTCCTAATCGCGAATTAGGTGGGGGAACTAAATCTGATTTCCGCTGATGATTATTATGCCCGCACGCTTCTATATCCTAGTAGCAGCACCTTAGCGCTATTACTAGCAATCCTAAACTTTATGTTAATGCATCTAGAACTAGCAGGAAGGTGATGAAATGCTAACAATATTCCATAATATTCAAAATCATATCCCTTAGATGTATATGTATACATCGTTGTAATAGAAAAGGTTTCTGAATCATTTCACGGCCAGCAACTATTTTATAAACTAAAATGCTAAATTTATTTAAGTTACTCACGCTACTAAAAGATATATCTAGATATACAAAGATCTAAGTAATACAAAAACAAGAAAAGGCATCTCTCCATTAAGTCACAGTCGTTTCCTAAGCCCATAAAATACCACGCAGTACCTTCGCTAGGTACATTGTTGATCCCAGATTTCCTGAGGGCCTACTCTGATCTAAATCCCCTCCGCCAATGCCTGCTAATTTTAATGGTGCGAAACTTCGGCGGTAACCAACAGCACCATTTTACTCACACCCTCCAGAACCTTTGTCGCATCATCTATTTTGATATTCCAAACAGCAAATGGAGTAGGTGTCATGAACACATCTTGTCTTGCATACACTCCATCTTGCCTGATCAAATTCTGGTTGGAATCGTTTGGATCATTTCCCGATGGGACATAGTAAAACCTAAGGGGCGTAGAATCCGATACAAATTTCAACGAGCTATAAGGATATGAAAGAGCTTTGTCCTCAAAGGCGCCGCTGATTGTGATAG
Organism: Orbilia javanica; assembly: GCA_036872735.1. NCBI lineage: Eukaryota > Fungi > Ascomycota > Orbiliomycetes > Orbiliales > Orbiliaceae > Orbilia > Orbilia javanica. Next base: position 670,633 of record JAVHNR010000005.1, read on the forward strand.
TAGTTCTCACTTCTTCGGCGTTCGCACCAATTAGGTAACACCTGAGACGCTGGACTCGGACACGGCTTGTCGAGGAAAAATAGGTACTATTTGTGGGGATAGAAAATGTTAGACCTGAGAGAGATTGCAGATCACTTTTCCAGTTGCCGCCGAAGACGCTGTCGGGATCTGTGGAACTAAGTGCGAAGGTTTGGAACTGGCTGCGGAAGCTGGATTGGGCGTTTGTGGCGTCGGATTGAAGATCAGCTACAGCGGAGGTGTAATAAGACGCTGGCGACATGACTGGAACGACCGCTGGTGGATTTGAAGAGAGTGTATAGTACTGATACGCAGAGACATAATCATGAAACTCAACAGCAACCCAGCTCCTGACGGCAATCAATCGGTCGAACATTGCCCGCTTAAAAGTCTGGAAAACGTGAGGATCCTCAAGGCGGTTCACGGCTCCCTGTAAAACTTTGTTTTGAGACTGTGCGGTTTGAAGATTTACAGAGGCCTCCATGTAGTCATCGAATACTTGAATATATGCTGCTTGTGCCGCAACAACCGCTTTGCCGTTGTTGGAGAGGGAGTATAGAGCGGCGTAGTAGTCCGAGGCACCGTCGATTCGCTTTTGGGCCTCTGGCATCTTGGACCAAGCGACTTCATTGAGAACACGCCAATTATCCCACTATGCAGAGTTAGTTTTAATAGAAACAAATTTCAAGATGCCAAGAATGAGGTAATTCCACTTACTGAAGCACTCAAGTTTATCATATCAACTCGATCAACTAGATGATTTTGAGGGTTCAATTAGTATCTATAACTCTGTCTGGGTGGCTATTTACACGTATATTAAGAACTTACGGGGATCAGGGATATCATAAGTTTTAACATCAAAGCCATTTGGCTTCAAAGCAGGGACAGTTGTTCCCAACAATAAATTGAGGGTGGTCATTGTATATGCCATCGTAGTCAATGTCCTTCCAATGTTGTCAACCATGTACCTGATTGACTCAACAGCACCTCGAACAGTGTCAGTCGTAGTATCGGCGGCTTTAATCTGAGAATAGTGTTAGAGACAAAGTTCTCCAATTAGGAATCTCAGATTTATTGACAATGACCAAACTTACAACTTTTAGGGCGGCACCTATATCTTTGAACGGCAAGGATCCACCGACTGCGCTGGCAGGAAGAGCAGTAGCTATTGTAGGGTTCTTCGATTAGGTACAGAATCAACCATACGAGTTGGATCATACACTTACCACCGATCGCACCAGCGCCAATTGTAAGAACAACAGCTCCAACAGCCATCATTACATTAAGGATGAGTTTCCCCGTCTATATCCAAAGATCGAAGGTGTTATTCACAATTCCTAGTAACTTTTAAGATGTATCGAAACTTACCTGAGCAGTCGCATATTCCGCAATTCCAGATTGATACGTCTTCAATCTAAGTGGCAGCTGGTTGTAAGTCATCTAAGAGTAAAGTTAGTTGTTAGATATATATTCCACATTGGATCTGGAAATTTCGGAGATCTTTTACATTGTAGTTATAGACAGCTTCATTCATTGCCTGAACTGCAAATTCCAATCTTGACTTCGCTTGCGCCTCCAAGAACCTGTATTTCTCAACTGCAATCTTGGAATTGGTGAAGGCATCCATGGCTGTGTCGACAGCATTTTGAGCGCTGATTTGTTGCTTAGCAAACTCGTTAAAGCTGTTTTCGAATGTTTGCGCGACAGCAAGGTGATCGTCGAGGACTTCTTTGATTTGGCTAATGTCAAGATTTGGAACATATTGTTGGAGAGGATCGCTGATCATCTTCAGTTTAGAGAGACTTGTAACAGCCTGCTTATAGATTGGTAGCGCGGCCGTGGAACCCTGCGTAGTCTTGACTATGAAATCATAGATCTTGATTGCCAGAGCAGGGTTTGTCGCTCTCCATGCGGTAGCTAAAACTTGTTGGAATTGAAGTAAGCGAGGAAGGTCACTAGGAACGGCTCAGTTAGAAAAAATATACATTTTTTTGATAAAGTGAAGAAGAAGAAAATGCTGCTATGATGGTATACTCACTCCTCGATAAAGGTTTCAGCTGTCAGAGAAAGGTCCCCCATATAATCCATAGAATTCAAAGCAAACCCTGGAGCGCTAACTGGCTCTGCGACTGGAGCAGCTGCCCCAGCCACAACCTCAACTACAACACCATACGAATTCTTTGGAATAGAGATGTTCATCTCATGTGTAGCGCCCTTCGCATCAACAAACTTTACAGGAAAGTTATCATCTAGACCTGGAGTCGCAAAGAACACAACCACTGAATTTGTATACTTAATGACCAAAGGCCCGGGCTTTGATGCAGAAGCAGAAACTTCGCGAGCAAAGAGGTAAAGCGTAGTACGCTGCGGCATCTCAATAGCTTTATTCCCGTCGAATTGCAAGAGGTCGGCATAGAGATATATCTCAGCGGAGTTTGTGCCAAGTCTAGAACTAACTAACTCAATCGCATCGGAAAGGTCGAGATACGGCTTGCGCAAGAATATCCTTTTAGAGTCCTTGCTACGAAAGTTTTCGTAGAGGGTCTTGGCATACTCGTTGAGTTGAACATTGCTTAGGATCGTATCATACCTTTCGACGAGAGCAGGGTCATTCTCGCGTCTATGGAGAGGGGCTAGTTCTCGAGGGGATGTTAAAGGAGCAGCTAGGATTGCTGGGAAAGCCGCCGCCGCCGCTGCGACAAGATATCCAAGCCTGGAGAACTTAACCATAGTAGGGTTGGTTATGATTGTCAAAGTTGTATTAGGGCTAGTAAAACTTTAACGGATAAAATAGATAAAAGAATGAAAAGAAGTGTAATGTATGAAAGTAGAGAGTGTGATATAAGTTAGAAAGAAAGAAAGAAAGAAAGGATAGGGAACGACAAAATATTTCACGATGGCTTCAAAATTAATCTTGGGTTACTGTCAGCATTATCGACTGTGGAGACCCGCTGACTTTATATTTGATGACAATGCTATGAATCGTAAATTATCTTGAAATGCAGCCCTTTCCAGAGAGCGCAAGAGATAAGCAAAACTAATTGGGGGGCGTGACAAAGATCCTAAGGCTGTGGCAAATTATTTTTCTTTTTCTTATGTTAGAGCGTGGTTCCTACCCTCCACCTGAAAATATCTGCCCCAGTAGCTTCAGGTACAAGCTTCTTGAGGCTGTGGGGAAGACTCAAGACACACAGGGATGCTACCGATTGGTGAAGATACAATATTCTGATAAGTCTAGAACCAGAACTTGGACCTGAAGTCAAGATTAGTACAACGGGGCTCTCTTTTTAAGTTTTGTAACTTCTAACGCATAAAATTGTCCCAGTTCCAAATAACATCTCTCTTCTAAGATCCCCAATATTGAATTTGCTGGGGAAGAATTGGACCTTACAAAACCATCTTCGAGAAGGATTCGTAGACGAATCATGCTGAGGGGTCATCACGATAGGAAACTCAAACCCGCCACGACTGAACATACGGGCAAGAAGCCAAGGGTTTCTAGGCACCTGGCATTTTCGGCCACCCGCATTTTAATATCATCCCTGACATATTCCAAGCAAAACGGCGAACATGTTGCGGGACCTTTGGTTTCAGTAAATTAAAGATCCCAGAATCGGACGAGCTACCCCGATGTTGCCAATGTTGCACACGTCGCCCCATCCCAATTGGCTAAGTGGTGAAGCTGCGAAATGCTTGCGCACGACAGCAGGTGCAAGTGCCAAATTGAGTTTGCTGGAACCGATCCAATTGAACCCGTTCCATTCCTCATGCCTGACAAGGATTCCTTTCATGTTCGCTGCGCCCATCTTCGTTGTAATTTGAATCGAGTCTATCGCTTCGGGATTTGGGTATCAAGGCGAGAACAGTTTGTCGCATAACCTTGGCATGCCAGGCGACAGTTCCAAACACGGGTTAAAATCGACAGATCCAACAGATGTTATGTTTCGGGCATAAACTCTAGTTCTGCAGAAAAATCGATTTCTTGGTAGCGCATACTATTTTGTCTCTCGTGAGGCGTAAATGCGACCCGGATAGTTGGGTATTGGTGCACCAACCAGCGCCAGCCGGCCTTACGCAAGCTTCGAAGACACTCTATCGATATCACCATCATATCAGTAAGACCTTTGGTGTAACCAACAACAACACAAGATTGAGGCCATAGCCATAGCCGGCTATAGCCATGCGCCCTTCGACATCACGTCCTAGCTTAGGTCGCAGGCCCCCGAGAACCGCACCTACTAGCTCCGGGCCGACGCTGGATTCGAGGCTAGCTGACACTATACCTCTATCAATATTTGCTTGAGCATAATTATATAATCTACCATAGTTGCATAATTTCCGACATCCCAACATTATGACATGTCCATTGGAAACTTCGGTTACAACGGCGACACCATACCAGAACGACACATTAGGCATCTATATCACAGGACGTCTAGAACTTTAGTAAGGAAGGTAGCTACCGGAAGAACTTTGCCCTGGATAAAGTGCCGGTTTTCATGCAAATCTCATTCGCTTTGCTATCCTTGAACTCCCATGGCGCGCGCTGTGGGGCCAATTTAACGTTTCATGCTTTCGAAATGTCAAATGGCTAAAAATTGCATACGCGATCGACATATAGAAGAATCCATGCGGCTTGCCAGGTAGGATTTCTTTTGTCTCGTCCTTACCAAAGGTCTAAGTGGGTCTTTATCATGCCACTTAAGGCATGTTACACAGACCACATGGTAATATAATATAATATATATGTGAACACAGCCCAAATCTCGCCCACGAAGCATACACCAAACTATGAAAAACATGCTGAAGGCGTAGATATACAACGTTACATAAAAGAGTAAAATGAGTCTCGGCTGTGAGAACAATGCTAACCATCATGGGAATCCCTGGAATTTCGGGGAATCCTTTGCCCCTGGGCACTACCTTTACGACTATTGATACCTATCAATAGAATAGCAACTCGTGCAGATCTATCTCGATCGTAGCGTTGTAAAGGCAAGATTCTGCCTTCATCTATCGCTGAGCGGTAGAACGTAGCCTAGTCTGGCGTTGTTCTGACAAGGGGGTTATCGTTTCAGATTCAGATAAGCTCCTACCCCTTGAGTAGCGAGTTCCTTTATGGGATACAATCACGAACAACGTTATCGAGTACTCTGAAATTGGCATTGTAGAAACGCTTTGCCCAAATAGACCCCGATTGATAATACTTGGCAGATCAGAATATCGCGAGAATTGGCATTTCTCCCAACAGCTGACAATCCTGGCTAGTTAGAAGACAAAGGACCTGCCAAGACTTTTCCCCAGAGGACCGCGCCACCAACTCCATAGTTATTTTTTGGCGACATGAAGTCAAGCATAGCGAAATCTTCAAGATTGCTAACAGCCTCATGCCATGTGCATCTGTGATATAAACTTCGCTCCTTCGCCCCCAAAACCCGAATTATTATTCTCCACCATCGCATTAACAGAATCAATCCACAGTAATAGATAGTCAGAACATTTTACACTCCTTTCTCTGACCAATTATCAATACACACCGCACTACACTCGTTATTTGGGTCTTTTATTTCTACGCTCGTTACACATTTACTATAGAACATAGAGATTACCAAAATTTGTTGCTCTTTCAAGATCGATCATGGCTACCTTCAGCAAACTGGTGGCTGTTTTAGCCCTCTCATCCACTGCATATACAGCAGCCGTCCCAGACAGCAGGTTTACTGTCTGGCCCAGGCAAGAAAATAGCACACTTGCCGCTGGAATCCTCGAAACACCGCTCGTTTTCGGCGCGGCAAACCCAGATCTCGCCAATCCCGAAGCATCTTTCCTGTTCAGCAATCCTTCATACTATTCCTTGCAACAGTATGTCTACAACGGCATGCAACTCGCCTCTTCCAATGAAATATTTGAGAACACTTACAATAAGGCCCAATTCGAGCAAGCTGTTAGCAATAACGGGGTCTATAGTCTAACTCAAACTACTTTTGTTGGTATCAACAACCACTGCAATACTTTCTGGACAAATACCATCGGCCAGATGACCTTTTTCGCAGAAAACATTAGTCTCTTTGGCCGCAATGCTGCTAAGACCTATCGAGAAATTTCTCGCCTGCTTGATGTCATGGCGGGCATCCCCCGGAACCAACGTTCTAGCAACCCTGTTTGGTTTGATTCCTTGGTCGATGTTTACAATTTTGTCGAGCGACTTCACGACCAGATGGGAATCGCCCAGAACCAATCCCTGGCACTTTTGGGAAACATTAACGCTTTCCGAGCCGAAACAATTACCGACATGGGTAACCTCAATCAGGTGGATAGACTTTTGAATATTACCAACCAAAACGTCTACCAAAGGGTGCAAGATATGAACGCAGAGATCACTAGGCTCAAGGGCGAGATTGACGCCGCAAATGAAGATTATGAATCCGCAGCAAAGAGCATTAGGGTCGGCAGAGCCGGTTACTCCTGGGTGTGGCCCATCGGTACTGCTGTCTACCTAGGTCTTAGTAAAAAGTGGAGGAAAGAGATGGAAGCTGCCACCAACCGCAAGAATCAGGCCATCATCGATCTCAACAACTCTCAAGCAATGCTGCAGACTTTCGTTCATGTAACTGATGACCTCCAACTTCTTCAGTTGCAGACCGACAGTGTTTTGGATTACATCGATTCTGCCGTTGGCCTTCTTGGCAGTGCTTCAGACGCATTTTCCAAGATGTCTGCCTCCATTACTGCCATTATGGTCGAACTCGAATCTGAAGCAGACTCTACCAACCCGGAAACTATTGACGCTAAATGGTTCTCCGACTCCAGCTTCAGGATGTCCTTGAACGCCACCGCTGAGCATTGGGACGACATTTACACCGAAGCCGCCGCTTTCAAAGGCACTGCTGCCATCAAAATTGTCTCTGAACAAGAAGCTATCCGCTTGCATGAAGAAAACGCACAAACCGTTTTGGATACTCTTACGAATGGACCAAAGCTTCTAAGGCGTGCGATTATGGGTACATGGCACCTCTCCCTCCTTTAATCATAGCCAACTGTTAATCCTGGGCGGCCTTCGGCCACGCTTTCGGGGCCGAAGAAATCTTCACCCCTGTATATACGGGCGGCGTATAAACACTACTACTTAATCTAGCTTTGTAATCGAGTGTGCCCGCTAAGCACAGTTACATCATGTACCACTGCCAAGTTCGATCCCCTGCTTCATTTACGTTCGCCGCAAGTTTCTCTTGCCATTAATGCATTGTACATTAGTCTCGTTGTCCAAGTTGAAATCAGAATACATTAGAATTGCACAAAAGTCCTTAAATCCGAGTGCCGAGGCTATAGAAAACTAGACACTTAGAAATAAATGCATGTGTCTCATCAGGAGAGCCCTAATTCACCAAATACCAGCTAGAAATTTGTTGGGAAATCATATCTGGTAGTGATATAACCTAGCTTCCAGATGTGTGGGCATTAGATCACATATCGATTAAGTAGCTCACTAATCAGGAAAGTTCTCGCCAATAAGCAGCAAGACTTGAGACTACCTTAACACCTAGATATCGTTAACCTCGTTATCGAAGTGGCAGACCTAGCGCCTGCATGCCGCAACGCACCTGGAGAATTCATCATAGGAAGTACTTAACATTATTTATATCAATTACAAATCTACTAACAACGTTTTTTTTCTTTGCCTGTTTCTCCCACCCTGTCCTTTTTCCGCATAATAAACGGAAATTAAAGTGACCGTCCGAGTGATCGGCGGAATTCCCACTAAGCCCCTGCCTACACATGTCAAGAAATATTGGTCGATCCATCCTATAGTTAGCTGGTTTTGTGGGAAGCACATGCAAAACATCCGATATCGTACGTATGTTCTCCCCGCACAAACGGTCTGTGATAAATCTCGCGTAACTTTATATAGATCTGAACCGGATAAGAGACAGCGTTTAAGACCCGAGCGGCTGTTTGTCTTACTGCGATCTTGGAATCTGAGTCCCCAAGAAGCTGCGCCAGGCCAATCGTTACAACGTAAGCCCGCCATCATGAACTGACATGACGACGATAGGATTCAACTTTAAAATTTAGCATTTCAGACAGGTCTGATCTTAGTTTGATGTAGAAGGTGGTACATGAAATCCTTGGCAACAGCCCGCATGTAGTTGCCTTATTCAGATTGATCAGGCCTCCCTCCACACCCTATGCACTGAGCACCCGAATAACAAAAAACGTCGGTAAACTCCTTTAAATGTCAACATCCACAAAATAGGCACAGCTTGAGTGTAAATGGCAAGACTCTAATTGGTGGCGGTGTCCAATTTGGGAGCCGTTTTGCGACTGCCCAGATGCAGTTAATTTCATGAGACCGTCAATGCAACACGTCTCCAACACAGATGCATATGCCCCTGTTGTAACTTAATGCCAAGCATATTCTGGCGTGGCGCTGGCTGTCATGCAATGCGGGCCTTACTCTCCGGTCTTGCATGTAGATCTTGGTTCCGTCGACGCAAGAATAGGGTAAAAGATCTTTCTATCCGTATCCGAAAACTTTTGACATCAAGGCCCACCTGAAAAAAACGGCCGATCAGTCGAACAATTCATGCTTTAGCTGCAGGTGCAACTTCCAGCCAAATACAGCGACTGGTGCTTCCACCAAAAACCCAACTCTGTGAACGTGAACATTGTGTAAGGAGCCTACCATTGTACACCAAATCGTCTACGAAAGGCATATATGATTCATTGACCAACAAGATGAATCCGCAGGAACTATAGTAAAAGTTTTTTACTTATTGGCACCGTTTAGATTCAGCAAGTCGCGAGTCTGCAGTTTAACGAGTCTAGGCCGCCTTCAACGGTTACAACCGCAGCACCCTTGAACCGGTAGCTCCCAGGCCACACAAAGCTTGGCAGTAGGGCTGATGGCGATTTTTAATGCTATAGTAAGTGCTTGCCATTCCCTGCTCCTGGTTATTAAAAGGACTGCACCGTCTAGAGCTGCCGCAACAGAAAACTAAGGCATTATTCAGGGAGAAACACTCCTGAAATGCAAGCAACCCATTGGCCGCTGGCCCATGGGCGTTTTAAATTTCCGTAGAGAGCAGGGCGCACAAACAAAATCGGAGTCGGCGCCACCTATGTGACACATGAGGCAATGCTCACAGCAGTAACAGCCGCGTGCAATGAAGATTTCTGAAAAAGAGAAAAAAAAAAAAAAAAAAAAAAAAGTGTGTAAAGAATTTTAGACTATAGGAGCTTCTAAACCGGGCATCCGTAATCATATCCCTCAGTGTGATCATGTTGTTTTCGGGTCCGTCTGGAAATGGTATGTGAGATATTTTTACTGGATTAAGCCAAGTCGGTCTAAGGGCCGCCCTAACCCGAAAAATATATATCCATCGACATCGGCGCATTTGAAGATAAAGTTTAGTTCATATAAGCCTCAATGTAAAAATATACCAAGGTACCTAGGGATTCAAGCGCTGCTAGATTTCTATACTACATTTTTTCCCCCGGTCGTTACCAATACCAATACCTTAACATTACTTTGATCAAGTACCCTCGTACAATTCGGGTCTCAACTAGCTGCGTTAATGGATCAATCACAGGATTCCGAAATGAGACTTGACGTCGGGGTCAGGGTTCTCTCTATGGGGGGGCTTATAAGTTCCGTGTTTGCTATGCCAGCTGGCAGAGTCGGAACTCGACAATTTAGTGGTTCCTTGATTGACGAAATTAGTCAATCGCCGAACTCATTCCTCGTCAATGCAAAGTATGTATGATTAGGCCTTCAGAAATAATATACGCTGACGTCATCCGCTTTCGCGTGTTAAACATAGATTTGTTCTTGACGAGACGAATTTTGCGTCCCTCAACAGTTATGTTGCTCTGGGTAAAAGCTTGCCTGCGACTGAAAATGACTTTAATGCAAAATATGACAAAGAAAAGTTCTACAACTCGATGAGGGATGTTATCCTAAGACATGGAGATTTCTACGCAGTACGTCGATAAGAGATCTTCCGTAGTCGCAGAAATATTGTGAATACTAATGTGGTTTGATTTGCACATCAGATGGCGTGCGATGCATATGTTTCGATGCGTGGGAATACTAAATTCTACCACCGGAATACCATCCAGAAGTTCGTGGAATATGGCACTAGGGTAACCCAATACGCGGAGGTTGCTAGAGTCATATACTCCATGCTTGCGAAGACTCTAGATGAAATGCACGGATTACCAAGGGGCACCCCGGAACGGCGCGAAAAACTACAGATGCTCAAACAGCTCCTCGACGGGATAATTAGTGCCACCCTAGCCATGTCTCAGAATTCTACGGGAATGCATAGCGGCTTGCTTTCGGTATGTCAAACTCGCCTAGGCCTTCCCTACATACTTTTGAGTTCTTGGCCAGGTGATAAGAGTTATTTTTTTCTAAATACCTTGCGATCAAACTAACTAGTTAACTTCAACTACATAGTTCCAAACCGCTACGATTGATGACAATCAATTGATTACCGCAGCATCAAACCGACTATTCTCTGGCCAGGCTGATGTAGATGCTACTCTCAGCCGTATGAAATCCAATCTCGATGCGGCTGAAAAGAAGGTCAACGACCTACAAAGGCGAATGGACCGGGGTGATAAGTCTGAGACGACATACTGGGATCACTACAACGCTGTGATTGACTCTATGGCAAGGGCATCCGCTTGGGCCAACTGCTGGGATATGATTGATGACCTCAAGGCAACCAGTGCCCAATCCAGCCATATACTCAGGTACATCAACAACGCCTTAGCCCAGATGAGCGTCGCGACAGAAGGGTTCGCGAGGATCTCGGCTGCGTTTTCCAACATGAGAAGTCAATTCGTCTCTGCCACCGGAGATATCGACCAAACTGTCAACCCAAGGTTTTTCTCAGATGTCATATTCAGGGATGCTCTGAACACTGCTGTGGCTGACTGGCTCGTGGTAAGCTTATCGCCATAACCATAAAAATTAAAAAAAAACACCAACACTAACACTGCACCGTTGCTTCCAGGTCAAAGATGCCGCGAACGACTTCACGGTCAATACCGTTGCCCAGCTTCAATCTTTAGGCCTTTAAATCTGATGCCTCCGATCAACCTATCCAACCGGCATATTTCCCTGATCATTCCGGCCGCCAACGTTACCCCATGAACCCTTTGAGATCTAAATACCACAAACTACCACCTTCATACACCTTCATTTGTATCGAATATTAGACTGTTTTGCCAAAATTCATAGATCATATCATACAGCCCCTTATTTCCGAACTTATGCCCTAGAATTGTACTCGTACCCTTCTAATAATCAACGACCCGTTCCCATCCCACCTGTTAATTAACCTTCAATTTCGTTTCTCTCAAACCCATAATTATTTTTTAACGCAGACTAAGCATAGATATAGTTATTTAATATATACATTAAACCCTATCGAGAAAATCCAATAATATAAATCTACAATTTCTAGCCAGTGTACCTTTTCACACTGCCCTTCCTCAACTACTGCAAAACTAGCGACGCACATTGACAGACGAGACCAAACTTGCACAAAATTCCTTGTGTTGCCAATGTCAGGAGGCCTCGAGGATAGCTATGACACTTGTATGTGGGAATACAACGAGACCAAGCAGCGATAAAGCTACTGGGCCTCAAAATCAACTATCAAGCCTCTGTAGCTGTCGCAGTAAAAGTTCTGTCGCCCCTACCGCATCCTTAAAATCCCTACTACGAGACTAAAAATCCCATAATTAGATTCTGCTTTCTGGGTTGCCAGCATTTAACACCCTGTTGCGTAGTATTTGTGTTGTGTGTGAGAAAGCTATCGAGAGTCTCAAGTGCTATGAGGTCAGGGTCGAGGAACAGCTTCAGAACCAAACCGTGTAATGGGATGCCATAGACAGAAAAATGGAGCCTAGGTTTCTCTGGCCCAGCTACACAATCCAAAACAATACGAACAGCACGTATCGTCGATAATAGGGAGTGGAAACATTTAAACAAGGGGTAGTTTAGTTGGGTTTGAGTGCTGCAATGAGCGGCCAACAAGTTTATTGTCTAAGCTCCCAAACCTGATCAAAAGCGGATGCCGGGAGGTACTGTGCGTGTTGGAAATCTCTTCGAAATAATATTATTCCGGAATCGGATACTTGAGAAGAAGAAGATATGATCCCGATGTCAATGCGTCATTCTCTCCCTCTTTAGCGCCCGAGTACTTGGCCGGTGTCGTATCCTACCGAAAGACGATGGTAACAGTGCTACAGCAATAATATGTAGTTATAGGCATGTAAGCGAAACAAAGGCGGAAATGGCCAGGCCAGCGCTATACAAAAGCCATGGCTAAAATGGTGCTACCATATCTAGCCGGATGGCTCCGAACAGATCGGACCTAACCCGAGCAACGGTCGCCCAATGCTACTGGCCCATTGAAGACGAACTATTGTAATCGAATGGGGAATCTCGTCAAAAGCCTTACCTTTGACCGGCCATGTGGGTGGGCGTACAAGTGATATCACGTCCCCGAAGCCCTCGATAACAGCATTTTTAGTCCCCACTCTGCGGCTGGAATTCGTCTGGGCAGATAAGGCCGAAAATGCAATATTTCGAAGAACAAGTCACTGACAACGTACTGATATGCACGCATATGCATGATCTCGTATCAAAATTTCGCAAGGGGTGGGGAAATCGCACTCGGTGTGACAGAAGCTCTGATCAATTGCTGAAAACTGCATCTGCCTTACCGTAAACAGCTCCCTGCTGAAATCTTGCCTTTTTAGGACCAATCACGACTAAGCTTGTGCTACAGCGTTTGGCCGGGCGACGCGTACGAGTCTCGGGGGCACCCCTCGGTCCTGCATGTTACACAGTCATGCTATTCTCACGCCAACAATTTCCACACGTAAAATTTCCACAAATAATTTGTGTTGTGGAACAATTACTTCCGCGAACGGAATAAAACCGGCAAACCAGCTGGCCCTGATAGTGATGATTTTGAAGTTAAGTTGTACAATGCAGGGCTCCAACAGCCGCAATTTCGTTTGCATCGTTGCCAATTATGCCAAGCGGTGCTTTGCCCTGAACAGGGTCTGCCGATTGGAGAGCGCACTTCGGAACTAGGGTAATTGGCCAAGTCTGAAGAAGTTTTCCCGTCTAGAACGCCACCAATTCTAATCTAGAATTATTGACGGCTTGCTGGCAATACAGGGCCCGAGCTGAATTCGATCAGCCGCACAATCCCAAGATAAGGGGCTATTATAAGTACCCCCGTAATGTCCCGAAATTTTGCCTTTTGTTTCTTTTCCAGATTTTCTTCCTAAAAGGCAAGTAGCCGACGATCGCTTTGTAAATTTGTATTCGGACTTTCGTTTATAACAATGTTGTTTTCGACTATTTACGCCTTTGCGCTCCTTGCGCTCTCAACGCTCGTTCTTGGTGGGAAAGAGCACTGTGTGGTTCCTCCTCTATCTTGCCAAATTCTTCCCCTACAGTCATCCACAAGTTGCATCTCGGTCATTTGTAAGTCTATATACCATACCATCGACGCGGCGCCTAGGCACACCAACTTTTCGATTTTATAACTTTAACACGAACTAACTTCGATCCCTCCCCATGCGCAGCGCAACTCAAAATTCCCCGTTCAACTTGCACTACATGCACTAAGACGACTGTTGTGCCTACTCCATTCACGCCTACCAATACTGTATATACCACAATCAATACGATTGCGACTATCTGGGTCACGAAACCGACCGTTGCTGTCATCACCAAGTCGAGTGTGGTAACCAAATTTTCTACGGTCGTTGTTTCGTCCACCAGGTGGAGCACTTCAACCAAGAGAACGTAAGTCGCACTCCAGCTATAGTTCTCCTAATTGTCTTAATTTGCGTGGCATGCCGCGAAGAAACTAATTCAATTGACGCTGACAAACTTATGTATAGCACTATTTCCTACACCCCACTTCCTTCACAAACATGCTTGCAGAAGAGGGATCTCGATATCCGCCAAGCGATCACCAGTCTTCCAGAAATTTGCTGTCAGTATCTAGGTTATCCCGTGTGTTTCAACAAAATCTAATCATCCAAATAGCGTGTTATATTCCTGTCCCTCGAGAAACTGGAATCTACACTATGCAGCTCACGGTATTCGCTCCTAACATAACAACTACCATCAAAAGCACCTCGACAAAGACGACCACCCTCACTCGTTTCACAACTCAGACAAGTCAAACCCTTCTACTTAAGACAACTATTAAGACTACTATATCTACTACTTGGAAAACCTCTACGACCACTCGAACCATCGCCACAACAGTTAGCAACCCGTCCGCATCTGCATGCATTTCGCCCTCTACTTACACCCGCAGACTGTCCTCCTCCACATCTTCCTCCAACCCCGACCCCAACTTATCGACTGTTTCCAAAACCAACATTCAAGATTTTAAGGCTTGCTGTAACCTTTGCTTCAAAGAGACGGGTTGTAACAGTTATGAATACAATAAACCCGCCAAAACCTGTATCTTGAGGAAGTCTAAAAAATCCGTGGGTTGCAAAACGGGTTTCTGCCCGCTCGGCTTGCAGAAGTTGTTCCTGACTAGTGGTACAGCAGCAAATGTTAGCTGGGGTACTGGACCTTGCTCTAGCTCTAGCAAAGTCACTTAGATTTGTTTCACCAATAGATATACTAGAAAGGGAGTACATTTGTAATGGAGTTTATCCTAAAATTTATCTTTTAATAATCAAATTTAGAAAACTAATGATTTGGCCTCCCACCCATCCTCCATTTTTGGATTCAAAATACAGTCATTATCGCTTCCAGTTCCCACTTCAAAACTATTTTGTAATAATGCCAACAAAACCTCCGTACCCAAAATTTAAAACCGCACCAAAAAAACGATATTTAACCTGTATCGTACACTATCCTACAAAACTTACCAACCCTTACCATAAAGTCTTTTATAATATATTTGTCAGCTCCCTTTAAGATATAATAACTATGATAGCGACGCTGCTCACACGAGGAAGGAAAGGACTGGGTACCTACCACAGTATTTCGGCATTAAAGAGTAGCACGCCTAGAACTCATCCCGTATACCGACCGAGCCGGCCCGGAAGTAGGCTTCTGAACTTTCATACCGATCCGATTGTACCCTGGCTCCAATAATAGCTCTTGCTCCCAGTCGTCACAAAGAAGTTCTTCGCCGACTAACCTCCCAATATCTGCCTGCCGCTGAAAATCCTGAAGACTGAGAAATCGTTCGTATGGGCTTGCAGCCGAGCGTCGAGAGTCCGTGCGCGAGCCGAGGGACGGTTGGGAAGATCTTCTCGGTGCCGTTCGTGAACGTTGTTTCTTCGATTTGACGGAGCCGCCTTGGACTGTGGAATTCCGTGTGGGGCTTCGAGAACCTGAAGGGTACGCACCCGGGTTTCTATTTTGGATGTTTTTTTTTTGCTATGAGGAACGATTTCAAGATGTCAATACGATCTGTAAGATAAATACCTAGGGCTTGCGTTTGAGGCGGGCGTGCTTGGACGCTCCCCGCATTCGTCCACAGGCGCATCTAGACGTTTGCTTTTACGAGTAGTGGGCTTATCACACGCCAAGGCTAATTCCATGAGCGCGGAAAGTATAGCATCGAGGACAAGGAGGCGAGAGGCTTGTCTCTTTGGTGTCGATTCGACGTTTAGCCGTTAGTTTTGAACAACATACACAGCATCAATTGGAACAAAGCAAAGAAGAAAAAACGAGATTTATGTTACCTCATCTACAAGGGCAAAAGTTAGACAGATTCGGCAAAGTTGCCATATTTTCAAGGCGAAGAATGCGTTCAACGAGGGTGGGAATTGTATTCTCGGTAATCCGTAATTAACAAATGATTCTGACATGTTCGACATGTCGACTGGTATGAGGTGGAAGAAGGATACACTCTAAATCCCTGTTGGTAGTTCAAAGGAATACCGTTTCGCAAGCAAACATATACCGCCCAGCTTTGAAGCTGTGCCAGCAGGTCCAAAACTCTCAACGACGGATCCCGAGAGACTCGTTTACTACCAATCTAACTTTTTCTTTTATTCTAGTATCAAAAAAAATTTAAAATTTTTTGAAGGGGCTGTTAATGTGTAGGAGGAAAGTGGTAAAGGATGAGGGGTGAGGGGCCAAAGACAAGGAGAGAAGAGGGCACTCGAGGACACTCCTTCTTATATGTATATTGTGCAAGAAGGCTCAGATTGACTGCCAAACGGTCATCAGTCTCCCCGTAACCTAACGGAGTGTCGAATGACACATGTATACACCCACCGATAACAGCAACAGCCAAAGAACTTCACAAGTACAATAACACCAGATGGTACAAAATGGGGTGCAGGAACTAATTCTGCGCCCCGCCATCATCGCAGGACCTATACCAGACAGATGAGGCGGATCGAGGCATCCCCAACACCCTAACGTGGCATATACGAATCTGTCAGATCCTCCGCCCATGCACCACATGCACACACCATGTATGTGTTGGCAGACGCATGTACAAATCAAAAGGCGACAATCGACGTGCATCAGCCGTGCCGTCAAACGGATTTGTTGAAGCGGAAAGCAGGATGAGAAATGAATTTGGCAGTGTTTTCGGTTCCGTTTGCCCCAACGGTCCCGCTAGCAAGAGAGTCGAGGCGGGAAGGCATGCAAAACGCTAAGTTCAAAGATTCACGGATTATGCGGGAGTCAGATTCGCCCAACTCTATAGCTATGTCTGGATTGTATCTGCAAGCCTCCCGCCGCTCGTCCGGGCTCTATTTTGCAGTGTACGTATCAGGCCCCTTAACTTGTAAATTTGATCACAGGAGCACCCACATTAATAGCCAACCATTTAATATCAATAGTGCTTAATGTAAGGTGGTTATTTGTCTCGCAGCAATGCTATTTAAGCCAAGCTAAGTATACTAGTAAAACAACATCCGCCCCAAACTATCGAAAGACGACACGAGTGATCGAGATACGAAGCGTAAACGCTGGTCAACCGAAGGATGCACCCGACCGATAGACCCGATCCTTCGCAAGTGCTGGCATCCAGAATTCTAGCGCTATAGCGGTGGCCGAGCCACGAACGTTAAAAGATGTCGTACACCATAATCTATAATAGCATAGCTAGACAATGTGACTCCGTGTGGGGGTATGAGCTGGCAGTACATAACTGCCACCTACGCCCAGATATCCACCGGTCGCAACGAAGCCGTGCGATGGCACATCATAATTATTAATTCCGACACAGCACTCTTACGCTAACCACCAAAATTTAGTTGATCGATCGCTGCAGCGGCACCTGTCCGAATATCGGGATACACTCACACGAGTGTACTGGTGAGAGGGGTGTCCAAGAACGTGTGATATTCTCCCATGCGCGCATGCGGCGACACGTCTAGCTTACGAATTTTTGATCGAGATTAGGATTATTAATACGTATAGCCGGCTGACGCGCCAGAACTCTTCATCGAGCGGACAAAGCACACGTCTTCAGCCTTGCAACCTTATCCAGTATACATAGTATCTAGCGGCGTCTAGGCAGCCATATACCTATCGCAAGGCTCCGCCACACATAGCAATCCGCGATCTTTCATAACTTCAAAGATCAGAAATTCCGGAATATACACTCATCAACACCCCAAAGCTAAGTTTACATTTAACACTTGACGTTGTATTTTTGAAGTCTAGCTGCATGCAGTCCGGAGCAACCGAAATCTGCTGATTGGCGCGGTTATCGATGGAAATCATTGGACGAGAAACCCGTTGTCTGAGATTTTGTTTCAATACCAATTATGCTATTTGCCAAGAGTACAGGGTGCTAGAGTACGGTGACGTATATGAACCGAATGACCGGCTAGCGTGCTCCCAGATTATGGTATATCTAGGTTTATAATTCTTTCAATTCGTCGATAAATGGCCTGGAAGGACCCGGAGTCTTGGCGCAGACTTGCTAATTCGATTCTCAGACAGGTACCCCAGCCCAGATGCGGACTATGCAACCCCGGGATGAAGCTGGAGCGGCATGGTCTTAGCTGTACGAGACACCTTGGCTAGCATGGTACCTGACATGAGATCACATAGATTTTGGCTCTGTATACGAATTCACCAAACGGACGACAAGAGGCATATCGCGATACAAACACGTTAAACTGCCCTCCAAACCGAGCGAGAAATTAAAGCACTAACCAGTTCTCCTACTATATTCATCTCAAACGTTTCACTGCTGCCTGCTGCAATAAAATATTTTTTTCCTTAAAAAAATGCATTTTCATAAGAGCATTCACAACAATGCTCCAAAATCGACTTAAAACCCCACTAGAAACTCCTTTAGAAATTCGCTCTATTTAGAGGACAGGTTCGATTTTAGGGCCCTATAAATCAATACCCAAACGCCAACAGAACCATTGATATAGCGTTACTATCGCCGATCTTCCCGCCACCAACTAGAATAGACGCCTGCGCCACATCCCCCTGTCAGCGGTGTCGACGTGTCCCTCATCTACGGTACCTTCCACATAAACTCCACATAGGTCCCGGGTTTCCCTACAAACCAACCCAACAGGTTTCGTCCTTTTGGATGGTCTGGTACTAGTGAATAAGATAGTCAATGCATGGATTTCTTGAAACCCCTTGGAAGATGCGCAACCCACAACAGGTAAGTTCCGCATTGGCAAGCCTTAGCTCACCATCCCTGCCTCGAGCGCCTGGATTCGAGGCTAGCTCACCATGGGCAAACTCGGTACCGATGACCATCCTAGCTATAACCTAGTAAGACTGATTAATTGATGTGAAAACCCCCATCCACTTGCCCCTTGTTGATACTGCCTCTGCACCATATTGCACCCATACAAAGTCAACTGTCCATATAATACAGACCACACTCGGTCAATTCGCCTGTTCAGCTTTGATCACTAGCATAACATACTTCCATCATGCCATTTCGTAGTAGAATAAACTTCTATAGCTACAGGAACACGAGCTATACCAAGACATTTCGATAGCTATATAGTTGCATACATCGCCGCACAACCCCCAACATGCAACATAACAGTACCAGTTATGCACCAGCCCGAGGCTGCCGATACCCACACGTCAAAATCGAATACAGTACTTTTAAATCCAACGTAACACCATCCCAACAAGAAAGTTCAAACTATAGAATGGTGGGCCTCGAAGGAAATGGGAGTTTTAGATATCCCACTGACTAATAGGAGTGGGTTTTAAGGGTCTAGATGTCTATCTGCCTACTTTCACCTCTAAGTGAAGACCACTTCTGGATTATTTCTGTGCCCTTATAAGTACCACGCTCATAGACTAACATCAAATACCAACATGCCCTCAATTTATCGGGAAATCCGTCTAGTTTCAATCGAGATCGAGCCGAGATATTCGAATAATAGACAAATACTTTAAAATGCATTTACGACCAATCCATCTACATTTTATACTTGTAAGCGTAATACTACCTACCATATATGTGAGTGGCGCGCCTCTAGAGCTAAAAAACATATCCAGAGAGACGCCCAAATCCAAAACGCCTCCAGTTACCGCACGCTCTCTACATCCACGGCCTGTCTGGACATCATACTCCATCGAATCCCTCCTTATACGTTGCGACGAGCCAGATATTATATTATCCCAAAGCCACAGCCGCATCGCCGCGCATTCGAGTTTACTCGCAACCTGGGGCAACGAAATCGCATTTATTATAGGCGCAGACCCCGCCACCGCAAGAAGTCTGATCGGGCAGTACACGAATCTATGCCGAGGGTGTAGATGTGGGGCTGGGCTTGAACTCATTGCTACCGCTGACCAGGAATCTTGTCCTCAGGATACACTGGATTTGTGTAAATACTTGCTGGGTATTTTGATCCCTAACGGATAGCGTAATTTGAGCCGTTTGGGTCCTAACTTCTCCCTGGCGGGTTTGATTTAGGATGTGCTTGTGAGGTTAACTTGGATGCGCCATGGCCGGGGAGGGTCCCAGTACCCGAGTCTCAGGCGGGACGGAAACGACCACCCACTGATCTCCCGTCCGGGTCGGTACCCTCGGCGCCTAAGAGGCACGGCGGGCTTGTGGATATCAGACCAGCCCAATTCGATTCACTTTCAAGTCTTAATTTAGTCAACGATATTGAACCACCGTCATTCCGGGAGCTGGTACCAGGAACCAAGGAACCATATTATCTGGAGGGGCCGGGTAGCGACAGAAACTGGGGTTTGCCAAAGAGCTCCTTCGATTAGGCATTCCGATCGATTGCTTTGGGCTCGGCGCCAACGACAGTACTGAATTTCCGGACAACATGGGTGTTTCGACGCCGGAGCTCGTTGGATCCGTGAAGATGGTCAAAACCATGAATACGGAATTTTAGGGTCATTCTAGGCGATATGGGAGCACTGTGACTTCTTGTCAGAAAATTCTACCACCATCAAAGGAACAATCAAAGCGGTCGTCAGCAGCAAACAGTCTAGAACTAAGACCCGCCCCCACTCTTCGACACTTTACATCTGCATATCTGTATCCGGGGTGTGTGTATACAAATCCTTCCTGACCCCGAGCTCCCATTAAACCCTCCCTTTGTCAGAAATCGGTGCACTATACAGCAGCCTACGTCCTAATGTACCTACATTTGAATCTCTCGACAGAATGGTATTTGATTATCCTAAAAAAGCGAATCTTCCACTTCCTACATCCTTGAATATCCCCCCCAATATCTCAAACCACGGCTTAGCTCTGTGCCACATAAGCAAAAGACACCAGCTGAAAACCCGCAGCCGCGTGTTGCGTGCAGCCGGGTAATACGTGCCTTTCCAGAATCTCCCACCCAAGATAAATGGGAACATAACAATTCATTACAGACTGAGAATGATCCAATCAAAAAAAAAAAGAAGAAGAAGAGGAATAACGAGGCGTTGCGTTCAGCCTCACTTGCTACCCCTCTTTCATGTTTTGGCGAAACCCTTTAAAGCTCGCAGAGATTCCCAATTTCCCTTCTTTCCCTTGAGCAACCTTTAGGCCTTCTGCTTCGATATTCCCTCCGATTATTGCATAGTTACTCCGTATAGTTTCTTTGTTCACCCCCGTTTTGCTCGTTAAAGAATGCGACGAGATATATCGACTGACTCTCTTCGATCCTGTCAAGACCTGGCCCGACTCCGACGCTGTAACGAGACCGATTTATTGCACTCTCGCAAAATTACAACACAACTACCCAAGTCACAAGTTAGACCAGCGCTCAAGCATACTACGAGACTACGCTCAAGCACAGCTCTGTGGCAGTCGAGATCTTTACATCCCTGTATCTACCCAAAAGCCTTCCCCAGATAATTTTACATCCTGTTATGCACACACGGAGCCAACGCTGTCGAGGGAGGTCCAGGGTACAAGACAAATACGAAGCATGCTTGCGACCGTAATTCCGATCAAAAGGAAGTCGACCCAGGACCTATCCGATGAAGCAGCAGCTCCTCCAATACACCTTGAGTAACATTTTGCTACAAGTGTGAATCACAATTATTTATTCCCACTGTTTTCCTACCCCCTGAGAATCGCGATGCAAGATCGATCACGACCAGTCCACATACCTTTGGGATGAAACTGCGCTACAAGCGGTGGTTGTTGGGTTTAGATGGGATTTGATATCTGGACACAGGCATCAAGAGTTGTATGAGGCCATATAACTTCCTAGACCCTCAATTCATAACCCACTCGCGGTTCCAGTGATGAATCCCAGGTGGTGGCGACGGCGTCGATAGTATCTGCGTGTCATGCGCATGAGGCGATTATCAACTACCCTAGTACTCGAGCACTTCAGATCCCCATCAATGCCCAGCAGCACCAGACGCAGAAGGCCAGAATGTCGCAGATTCTAATACTTACAATACTACACCGGATTTATAAACGGGCCGTCTTAATAACATGCATCCCTACTATGGCGGACCACAAACATATACCATTGTACCGTACGATGCTAGCAAAAAGACAAAGTATAAACCCACCCACAGTCGGGCCTCAACGTTGCAACCCCTCGCCCGAATAGAGCTATAGGTAGCAAACCCTCACAGACTCACAGGCTACCGACGTCCCTAAAGCTTCAACGCAAGGTCCGGACCCGCAATTCGGTTTCGCGCCATATGACCGATCAGTTTTGGCGGTATAACATCCCAGGACTGACTCAAAACACAAGTGCGGGTCCTTACAAGACCTCGATCGCATTTACCCCTCACGATCATCATATGATCGATCGGGGCCGAGGAGAGATACCAAATTCCAAAGCACCATGCACTGGATGTGTCTCTCCACCAATTTTTTAATCTATCTAGAATATTCAATGCTGGCCACTTCACACACCGACCGACTGACAATTCACAAGAAAGACGTAGAATCGAATAGAATTCAAGCATGGACACCTCCGGTCCTCCCAAGCTACCGGATCCACATCAGTCTAGTTAATACATCCCTTTCAAGCCCGAGCCCGCCCATACCTAGCCCTATGGACACATAAGTATCCACCATGGTACCACCGCAAGCTTAGACCCAAGCCGACCGTTGGAATCAGTTTACAAGTTCACTTACGCTTTTTTCGCACGCCAAGTGATGGATTTGCGATGTGTGGATAGGCAAGAAGCGCTAAGTAATGATAAAGGCGGCCAAAAACTGGGTACATATCACATCCCCAATTTAAAGGTCGTCTTGGAGAACCTTGCCAAAGGAAAACCTCCAGCCGAAACCTTGAGTGCCAGTCTTAAAAGACCGACTTTACAAGGCTGAGTGCTATGAATCTGCGTTACGGGATGGGTTTAATCCATGCTACATAGCCATCTGATGCCGAGCATATCATGCATTCTATAGACCTATATGAAACAGTACCACCCAAAACCCACCTGTTAAATATTTTATAACCATGCAAAATCATGGTCGTCCTTTATGAAACTGTGCTAGCCAAATTCCATGCCGATGAGACCTTATAAATTTACACGCTCACGCTGATAACCTTACGGGAGGGACGTCGACGCTAAGCGTTAAAAAAATAAAGACAAGCAAATGTGGGGTCAGAGCCAGAGGGTTATTAGGCTCAGAGTAATCGGTTGCCAAATTAGGAACATACGTGATTCAAAAATTTAAAAACACGATGAGATACCATCTTCGATATCCCACTTGTTCGTCCTGGCGGCGCTCACGTACCGTTCGCATACTTAATAACGATATGACTAGGCAGGTTCAAAAAAGCAATATTGTTACTACGATCGTCCGCCATATGCCATAGACCGTTGAGCCTGGGAACGAGAGCAGTGTTAGTCAGGCCCGAATGTGCGAGGTTTTGGCTTGCGCTGGAGGCAGGAGGCCTTGTTCCCTTTCAGCAATGCCTTTCCCTGAGCGTCCTCTAAATCCTCTCTCTGCTGGGGCCCAGCTGAGCCCCCAATCCTTCCTCTGCGGGGGTTCGCGAAATTTTTGGGCCAAAGCAAGAAAAAGCAACGACTAGTGGGGATTTGATATTGCTTCTTCTGCTGTGCTCTTGTACGCAATCCTTCACCAACGAACAACCATTGATCAACTCGCTGACGAACCCGTTATTATAAAAGCACCCACCTCTGCCATTGAAATGGCAACACTTTTTTTTGGTGCAAGGTACGGCGTCTGGCCCCGAGACTACATTGAAATATACGAACCCAAATAGCTGTGATAGCATTCCATATTTATTCACTATACTCCCCAATTGTTATCACCATCATTATTTTATTATTATTATTATATCATTTTGGCAGAGATTGTGTTATTCCTACACAATTTTTCTTTCATTCCCCCCCGGCCTCGGTCCTCCATCCAGAAAACGGCAACAAGCCGGGTTGGATCAACACAAACTATAGGTGGGTAGAGCGACCAATATCCCTCGTCGTCTCGGTGAACCTTTTTGTGTTGATATCCCTCGAACGTTCGATCATAATATATTATATTATATCGAGGTTATATTATATACAACGTCAACGATCTTAAAAGTTCGTCCCCAGAGGGTCACCGTATATTTTAGACAGGGCTCAATTGGGGAACAGGGTGTCAGACCGTAACAACCGTACCTATACACTATACAGTGTACCTTCACTCTCTCTTTTAAGATAGACTAGATTGCTTCTTGCTAGGAGGTAAGATTCTCTTTCCATTTCCCTTTCCTTTTCTTTTTCCTTTTCTTTTTCCTTTTCTTTTTCCTTTTCTTTTTCCTGTTCTTTTTCCTGTTCTTTTTCCTTTTCTTTTTCCTTTTCTTTTTCCCGCTGTTCTAGTACTATAGTTCCGAGTGTTTTCCATTCATCAAGATAATCAGTGATAGCGCCACAGTCCAAACTAGGAAAGTTAGTAAATAACGAACCTCGCCGCCAGAATTACCTGCGAGGGGACGCAACCAGCTAGCCCAACACTTTCGACGCCTTATATATAAGTACCTTCTTTCTCGATAATCACCCTTCTACCAAACCTTCCCCGCTTTTCATTCTTCCTCCTAAGGAATTCTACAAGGCTGCTTTGAAGTCGATACTCGGAGGTGAGATTTCCCCCCTTCTTCCCGCTGGTTTTTTTGGTGCTTCATTGGGTTGGTGATGTTGCGAATCGATGCTCGACGTTTAGTCCTGGAGAACCTTCTGTGTTGACTCGACGTGGAGGAGAGACTAGGACAAGCACACTTGGACAAGCGTAATTGTGTACTCCGTGGTCCTCCGTACGGAGCCTTTGGCGACGACACACAACACAGCCAGGTGACAGTCTTGGCGACCCGTATCACGTGACAAGGCTCACCGTCCATACACCAGGACCACTACAATCCTTTAAAAAGAACCACGCGCTTAGTGGTTCACTCTTCCTTTATTCAGATATTCCAAGGCCCTTCATCTGTGGTACGTGAATGTGAGTTTCTTTAGCAAGCCGAATCTTTTTTTCCCTATCACTTTTAGAATGGGATACGTACCCCACATAGCCTCGAAGGTCCCTGCTAGGTCTCAATCCGAGTTGGCTACGACTTTGCCCACTCTTCGGATGCGGATGAACGAGGCTATGAAGTCCTACATGGGTTTTAACAAGCGGGTAACTCCTTCGCAAGTGTAAAGGGTAAAGGGATTTTTTTCTTTTTTTCTTTTTTCTTGACATTGAACCAGATATTTGCAAAGAAGAGGTATATATACGCAGAGATCCTCGAGACTATGCCCAGCTTGTGGAGCTCTTTACGCCAAGAGGGTCCCGACCAATCGGAGTTGCCCGAGGACACAACCTGTCCCTGTTTCACAGTGAAGCGAAATGCAACTTTTGGCGCATATTTGTTTCTCTTACAGAAGAACGTCATGAGTAGGCCTCTTGCTCTTGCATAAGACAAGCCTACAGATACTATATAAACCCTTCCATATCCCAAAGTTAACACCCGCTTGGATCATCCTCAAACATTCCCAATTATCAATACCTTACTCACAATATCTCTTGCACATTTTGTTTTTCGAAGACTCGATTTCCCTCTGCTAGCGAGTTTCACTCATCTCAACTGGAGTCAAGTAGGACCTAAAGCTAGTGTTTCTACACCGACCCGGCTCCATCACTTTGCATTTGCCCTTCCTTCGCTACAGCTCGTCTCTAGGGCCGATAATAGTGCCTCAGACGTTATTAACCCCGCTATTCGTACGTCTGATATTTCGCTTTCTTGATGTATTCAATGACGGTCTCGAGCTCGAGTGTCAAGCCACACACCGCTGCAGACTAGCCACACCAATCCCGTCCAACCAGATCCATGTAGCATGCAGGGGTCTGGACGGGAGATGCACAAGCTTAAATCTTTTATTTTCTTTTTTTGTGCCCGAAGCTGTCTGTTCTTTGATAGAAGACATACCGTTCCGTTCCATTCGGAAACGAAAGCCAAAGCCCTTCACCCTGAACTGCCCCACCGCAGTGTTCGGCCAAATTTCTAGCAACTTTTGCCGAAAAATGATCGAAAGACCTAATAAGTTGTTTTATATAGTTTTTCAGCACCTTAGCTCGCGATCACATTCTATTCTTGAATCGCTTCAAACTGCAGGGCGATCGACTTTTTATCGAGCGGACCGAATACAGTTCTAAAGAACTGCAGCGTTAGAGATATTACAACGGAAGCATAATTGTAGCCATCCGGTAGGTGTTTGTTTTACTTTCTAGAGTATTTGTCTTCAGTATGACGCCACGAGTTGTGGCACAGGATCTAGCGTGTAGCCTCGAGTCCAGCGTGTTGGGTTGAGTTGAATTTGCGAGGCTGCTGCACGACGGTGTCGGGTTCTTCTTCACCGTCCTTTTACGTCAGCAGCCATCGTCTCAATCAACTTACTCACACACTTAACCCATTATTACTACCACCAACTCCCCCCAGGTTACCAGAACCTTGAGACATAAATACCTTAATTCCCAGCTGAACCACAGCCAACTCTCAACGCTAACAAAAAAACCTTTTTCTATCCTCCAGATATTTATTATATAGATCATATCCAACATGTTTATCGCTTTCGATATCGGTTTCAAAATCGACCTTGTTGCACTCGCCGCCTATGCTGTGAGATTCGGCGTCACCTTCGAAATCTCAAGGCAGAAGGTTTGTCCAAGAATCCTTTTTTTGCTGCTTGGTTAAACATCAGAATCAATATTAACGAAAAAAATAATACGACGAATAGACTGAGGAGACGGCCTCCACCCGGTATGCCGAATACAACCTCCCCACAAATCCACCGCACTGTCTTCAAGGTCGAATGTTCTCGCCTGCCGGCTCGATCTCTTCTAGATCTTCTCTAAGGTAGGCCGTACCAATTCACAACTTTATCTTATACTATATTCTAATATGCCCAATCAGAGGCTTCCGTCCAAACTTCAGCAATGGCTCAGTATATAGCAGCCGTCATTCACAAATCAGCCAAAGAAGTACATCCACGAATGACATTCGTTTCCGTCATTACCAAGATCACCTGAAATTGGAGGCTGAAACTGGTATGCTTCACGGCATGGAGCTTTTCGAGGAATTGGAAGCTATGGATATTCATGAGGATATTCATCCTGCTGCTTGATCTGATCAAACGCCAAGACTTTTTGTGTAACTTGCCGCCAAACGGTGTTGTGGTTGCACGGATGGCGAACGGGAAGCATGGCTTTTCTTTTATGGGTAACGGATTACGCGAGCGATTATGATGAATGTTGGATTTCATTCTTTTTCATTCTTTTTTTTTTTTTTCGGAAGGAAGTTCGTCTGGGAGACCCTCTTGGCGCAACAGGAGGAAGCTTCTCTTGGGAATTTGCTTTTGCAGCTAGTCATTATACGTACACATATACATATCATATCCTTATATATCATGCATTGCCCGTTAAATCGTTTCACTTTTCTCTTTTTCTTCTCTATATATTAACAGGAACAAATCAAGGCGGGAATACTAAATTCTCTTGATGGTGTGTGTCTACGATATACGATAGCAGTTCTATTTTCTATCTGGAGTATGTTTTGGCATTGTAATTTTCCATAGTATCCGTTAGAGCCATTCGGTTTGTCCTGGCTCCGCTTAACTCCGAAGCTGCCGACATACGCGTATATGGTTGAAAGAATCGCGGTTGACGTTGTCACGCGATAGTGTGAACCATTACGTCATATGCTGATAGACGATGAAGTGTGTACCTTGAGCACAGAGGATGGATGAAGACTTCGATAAGGTCCCGTGACCAACCTTAATATTTTTCAAAAAAAAAAAAAAACACTCTCTTAGAAGTGGTGTATAATTTTCTGGCATATATATAGTAATGATTAGTTTAGTCTGGTCCCGTACCCGAAGGAACATTTGGTTCAACATTTGCTTTACTCAGCATTTCCTCCACGGTGAAGCGATTGGTCGAGAGCCGAAGTTATGCGTACATGTGTTCGAGTTGTCTCGTACAGACCCTCCGACGGCGTTTGTCCGAGTGAAGAAAGAATACGTAGGTGTGTTTGGACCAGACCCAGGATACGGGAGGGTCGGTTCCTTCCGTGCCTACTGCTTTGCACCAAGAGGGGTCCATCGGACGGACGTCTGAGCATGCCGTCCTATAGGAAGCGCGTCCTGTGGGTCTTAGGTGGTGCAGCCAGCGTTCAACAAGGCTCAAAGGGATCGATATTCATGCATGAAGTTTTTCTTCTTCCTTTGTTGTGAATACTCTAGTGTCCATGGTCTCGAGATGAACCCCTACGGATATCCCGTTCGATATTCAAGGAAAGAACCATGAAATATTTGGACTCCATTGCAGGCAGGCACGGTCTTATTCCCAGCCCGGTTTTTCTTTTTACTTTTCTTTTTTCTTATGTGGCCCTGGTGCCGTCTGTTGGCCCCGCCTGTTGGCCCCGTCTGTTGCCCTTCGCGGCCAACAGTATTATATGTAATACAGGCTTAGTGGGAAATATCGTAGTCTCGAAGATCCCTGCCGGGTCACAGGAATATCGCACTGGACTTCGTAGACCCGCCTAGATGTTACTTCGAGACTTCCTAGATGTTCTCCATGCACGGTTTGACATTGCCCAAGGATCCGGGAGTGGAGAATGCGACATCGAATATTACGTCCGACCTTTTTGAGAAAAATGGCTAGTGGAGCCGTCTTTCGCTTATTCACCCACTAACTATCGTACAGGGTTTTGGCTGGCTTCTCAAGATTTATAGAAAAAATGGAACTTAAAACAGTCTAAATAACAATTTGAAAGAAAAGAAGACGGCCTGCTTTCTTTTTAAAATCTTTTAATATTCGAAAGCAGTCCTAGAAAAGTACCCAAAACCCCTACGGTAGCCATTTATCTGACATGCGGTATGTCAAGCTTGGTTTCTATTAAAAAAAAAAAAATGAAAATGAAAGGGAAGGTGGTAAGACGATTGATCAATTGAGACGCTCTATCTACAATCTTTTAGAATTCGGATTGTGCATCCTTCACATTGAAAGACTGGCAAGGCCGGGCTATAGGTACCTCTTCTTCCAGTCGTGGAACTAAATGTATAAGCAAGTTGTACCCTGGATGTTCATGGTTCTTTGGGGGGCACTTCAAACAGGGATCGAGGCTTGGATGACAAAATTTCGCGCATGGTTGGATTGGATCATTCTGGTCTCGTTGGATGTTGCATTCCGAATGTGGGAGCAATTGACAACACATGCAAACCTTGCAGCTGTTTGGGACCATTTGGGACCGAAACAATGTGAATACGGATTCCTTCACTTGTGTGGCCCAAAAGCGCATGCGAGGGGTGCACTCCGGGTGGGATCTAACTAGTCTCGAATACGGGCGGGGGGTTAGCCTCGAGTCCAGCGGGGGGTTAGAGATCGATGTCTCTCCGCATAGTAGTCTCGACACACTAGTCTCGGGACTATTTGCACGCATGCGTGTAAACACGTTCTTTTGGATTTTTTTGCTTTTAGCTCGGTCTTTGCCTTTCGACCAGGTCACACAACTGACGACAACCAGGTTCCAAGCCGTTCGGCCAATCAACGGTCTAGGACATGACCAAAGATAGTAGTTGTCTGCGATGCATCTTGGGGAGTAATAATCACCTTTCGCAGCCGGCGGTGCAAACACCATAGGTTTGCAACGAGACAAGGTTTGCAGAAGGTCGCTGGTTTTTTTTTTTCCCTTGCTTACCTAGGTATATATAACCGCCACTGCTTCCCCCAAGAATATGTGACTTGACCCGACAACTTCCACATGCACAGCTATCAAGATTATCTTCTTTGTTAGTCAATACCTCCAGATTTCTCATTTCCAATACAAATATATTTATACTTGTCCCCAATTAAGAAAGAATGAACAGGTTATCCTTTTCGACCAACACCGTTAGGTCTGTTGTGTTCCTCGCCTGTGCGGTCAAGCTAGTAGCTACCATCCCGACCTGGGCTCGGAAGGTAAGCCGCCAAAATCAAGACTCTCAAATTTATATACATATATATATTTATAACTATGCACAAACTTCTTTTTCTAAAATCATGTTAAAAAAAAAAACAAAAGAGAGAAAAACCCAAGTAAAAATGTTATAAATTAATTGTTATGTGTGTGTATTAAATAGGCAAGAAAGATTTCATTCTTCGACTTCCTCGCGCTCACCAACTCCACACTAACCGATTGGATGCTATTCATCGTCGCGACATACATCCTCCTCTACTACATCGGCAAATCAAAAGGCCGCCCTCGTCGGAGGCCAAGACATGGTTATGCTCCTACACCCTCCACGCGGAGTGATGCTTCTATATTGTAATTATTTTTCTTTTCCCTTTTTGATGGGTACCTTAGTAAGCTTAGCAAGTTCGCTAACCCTATCGATACCGTACATATAGCAGTGGAAGTGATGTGACTGCTGGGTCCGATGCTAGTCACTTGGCCTCCGACCCGGCCGCGGAGCCTGTCATAGATAATTCTCATACCCAAGTCACATATCCGATGGAACAATTCTTGAGGGGAAGGGACGAGTACTTCCTAACAGCTAGGGGAATGATCGAGGGAAGCTTCGATGGATTTGGGAGAGCATCTGCTGCTGCCTGGAACTCTGGTGTTGAGTATGGCAGAATGGAGACTCTTCTGGAGCAGACCTTTGAGTGAGAAGCAAAAAAAAAAAAAAAAAAAAAGGTGTTTATAGATGTAATTGCAAATGAATGATAATGATCTTCCATGAGTGATGTTTTGAATTTTTTTGTATTAGCGGGCTACAGTTTGGTCACGAGATTATCTATTGGGGTCTATTGAAAATTAAATTGCTTCTAACTTTGATCCATACTTCTCTTAGTGTGCACCAAATATCCGTGCCCAGCTACTTCGTAGTCCTATCCCTAGCCATCCTGGCGGTAGCCGGACGTGACACGGACAAACAGATCTCCTGGCTCTCGCATCATGGAGGATTTTCCTCTTGTTGAGGCTACGTACCTACCTTAACACCGACATAGCTAGCTTATAGCCGACCCTATGTACAGCGGAATCCCCGCCGCATGTATAAAGGGCAGGATTAATATTAACGTGACTAGCGACACATAGAAAAGAATGGCGTCATGCCCATGAAAATACCTGGTGGTGGCTGACCCTGATCCCAGAGTCTATTCCCTTCATCCAATCATCGATACTATCCCTTCAGGGTCAAGCCAAAGGCCGTCGAGGGTCTACGAGACAGAGTCAAGTCCTTCGTTTTCCGTATGGTGGCATACCTTTTACTACCTAATCGCGGTGTTGGAAATGTGTTTGCCTTGTCCGGCGTTGCGGGATGAGGCTGTGTAGTCCGGAGAACCCTCTTGGCGCAAGTCACGGCAACGCCCTGCAGATGCATACCCTATGCGACGCCTTCATCTACATGACCGGCACCAAAGCTAATTAAAGTACATCAATAACTGTATCGACATAATTATCAACCTCAACATCAACCTCACAATGGCGGCGGAAAAGGTCTTCCAGCTCCCAGAGCTCCTTGGAGAGATCTTTTCCCACCTGGACCCTCTCTTCCTCGTTAGCATCCGCAACGTCTCCAAAACCTTCCACGATACAATCACCACGTCCTTTCAACTGACTTTCCACGTTGGACGCGATGGCCACTTCTACGGCAGTCAACCGACAGACGCTGCTGAAGTATCAGAGGGCATATTCACACCGACAGGACTCCACGTTTTCTCCTGCTTGTGGAAAGAACTGGCATCAGAATTCCTACGAGTTCGAGGAAACCCAGAAATTCACATTCTCAGAATCTTCGAAGTATTCATGAAATACGAGTCCGTCATTACCAAAGTTCGAATGTTCAACCCGCGGGTTCGCGTCATCGGTTGGGAGTTTTTGAAATGTGAGGCTTGGAATGGGGTTGGGGAGTTGCTTGGCTGTTATCCGGATGTATTTTTTGAAATGACGGCTCATCCGTTGTATAAGGAGTATTTGCCACTCAGGATGATGGTGGATTTGTTATCCTTTCTTTATGGGTTTATGGTGGAGCGTGCTGTTGTGGAGGAAGGGGTGGTGGATCCATGGGAGGTCGGCGTAGGATTTGAAGTCAAGGCGGTGGTTTGCCAGGAGGGGTGTGATGATGAATACGACGACGAAGACGACGAAGAATCTTCTGGAGAAAGTGATAGCGATGAAGAGGTCGGAATCTCAAAAGAGAATGGACAATTCAAAGATTACGACAAGACTTGTGCCCGATCGAGCGATGACAAAGCAACCGACGTGGAAGTTTACAGTGTCTCCTCGGGCAACGACAAAGACGACCCTTACGCTGATGGAAACAATTGGAGGCAAGATGATGTACTCAATCTGGAATATTGCGGCTACGACGGGAAGTACGTCTGTTTGAGACCGATACCGGGATCGGAGCCACCGCGTGCAGAACCAGTACACTTATCACGGGATAAGGTGGGGAGGATGAAATATCCCAAAATTATGGAACAGATAGATAAGGAGAATATGGGATGGGAGGCATGTGCTGGGTGTGAAAAGATCACGGAGACTGTTATGTTCAGTGGTATTGGTCCGTGGGGGCTTAAGGTTGAATCTTCTCGGGCTAAGTTGTATGGAGACCAGCACGAATCGGAATGGAGCCAGAGCAGCTAGATCATAGGGTTTCTCTTATTCACTACACTAGTAGCCTACAGTCTAGGTTCGGTTTCATATGAAAATTCCAAGGTTTAAAAAAATACTTGCATAAATCACGTTCAAATAAGCTACCACGGCTGGTGGATTCGAGGCTAGGCTGGTATGTACACTTAGGTCTCATGTCGGGTCGATCCGTTTTAGGGCCTAAGCTTTGACAAGGGCCCACAGATGCACTTAGTACGGGCCTGGCATCATCCCTAGCGTCGCCCTTTTCAGGAGCATCCAAGCTTGTTTAGTGGATGTGCAGGGCTAACCTAGTCCCATCTTGTCCAAGACAACACCGTCCCAATATGCTTGGCCCTGAGTCTCGTAGTTCCAACCCAGATCCGAAGATGCGTTGAGTTTGTTGCATTACAAGATTTAATCTCGTGACTGAACTGTGATCATGCCGCGAGCATCAAGCTTCTTTGTCCAGCAATATTGAAAGCAATTGAACTCCAAAAATCGAAAAAAAGGGTTGAGGGGAAAGGGGAAGTGGTACGGGCTAAAAAAATGCAAAAAGTTAACCTGCGTTAGGCGCGATTCGCATATGGTCACCCACTATACTACTGAGCGCCCGCTTGGGGGCTTGAGTAAGGCAGAGCGGACGGGATACCCTTTGTTCCACCAGCTATGAACGCAGATATCAGATATCTTAACTTGGTGATTTATATACTGAAAAGCACTAATAGATTGTTGTTGTAGAGATTTCCAGTAAACTGCTAGAAGGATGTAGTCACATCGCTGTTATCCTCTCTACTGGTATTTTCTTTTAGAAAAGCAAATATTGAAGCGTTGTTGATGACCCCACTTTCGCCTAATACGGCAGATTGTATAAACGACGCGATCGGCTGCCCGTGTCCACGCGAGTCGCCCTGTAAGGCCCTCGACGAATTCTGGTCCCACCCCCCTCGCCACTGCCGCTTCGGCTATCCTACTAAATAAGGCCATTTTGTACCCCAGGGGATTGAGACAACAAAAAGCTACACGGGATTCAGGCTACTAGGGATCTCTGAGGAGTCTTTTAGTGGCTTTTCATACTGGGTGCTGTCTTGGAGGCTATAGTAGTCCCGTTGTATATGACGCTTAGGTAGTGG
The DNA here is from genome assembly GCA_036872735.1 of Orbilia javanica. Lineage (NCBI taxonomy): Eukaryota > Fungi > Ascomycota > Orbiliomycetes > Orbiliales > Orbiliaceae > Orbilia > Orbilia javanica. The sequence continues at coordinate 704,337 of JAVHNR010000005.1, forward strand.
GATGTGTACACGCGTTGAGGTTAGCAGGACGCTCAGGATGGTTGAAAAGGGCTGGAGGTAAGGTTTTTTGAGGCTATTGGTGGTAGGGGATCGATAAACTGCCATAAAATTAGCAAGCGTGGTGATGCAACAGCGATCCTCAAGTATATTTTAATCTGCATTTTGGAGACACCCCCTCCCCAGTTAAAGCCATGCAGCTAGACACTTCACTAGATTAATGTAATCGGAGCAAGTCTGAATGTAATACAAATCAATTTATAATTTACAGAACAGACATCACGTATCGTAGGAGGAGTTGTATCATTCTGTTACATGTATGCAATCATTGTGCTCTACCCGAACTACAGTTGAGGCTATCGATATCTATCTGTTCGACAGTACAACCAGGACTTAAGTCTTCGATCTATTGCATTTTAAATTCCTCGTCAGAACTTTCATTCGCATACTGAAGCAGTCGCGTGCCTGTTGGTGGCGTAAGTGGCTACCAACATGTCCACACCGCCACAAGCTGGGACACCACGTGACTTGGAGAACCGCCCGCTGATTGGACGAACAGTCCCAATCATGGCGATAGCTGGGTAATGATATAGCTGGCCATGTGACAAAGACCCCGGAAAAACCCTCACCGGAATGCTCATTTTTGTGAGCCCGGACATTGGCCAATAACTCCACGATCCAGCGACCCCTCACTTGCCTGTGCGAACTGCGGTCTTCTGGAGCTTTGCTGATGCAACCAGGAGTGGTCTTGGCAATCCTCTGAATCACAACCCAACCCAAATTAACCCAACTCGCGAGACCATCTCTCAACCCAAAACTCATCCTCACGTTCTTCCAACAAACCATCTCTCGACGACCATCAAGGATCTCCTTCCGCCAAACCATCGACTTCATCAATCCCAAACATCCTTTTATCTCACATCACCAACCCTTTCACTTGCAAGATGTCGACTACAGCTCGTAGACGTTTGATGCGGTAAGCTAGATCCTTCATCTTCTCCTCGCCAAAAACCTCCGATCACGCCACCACCACCCACGATAGCCTCAGAATGTTGACTTTATTCGTCTTCTCATAGCGACTTCAAGCGTATGCAGACTGATCCCCCAGCCGGTGTATCTGCATCTCCTATCGCAGACAATGTCATGACATGGTTCGTCTTCCTTTCCCCTCCCTTCCGCTATCCGCCACCAGCCACTGACGTTCTGCTAGGAATGCTGTGATCATCGGACCGGCCGATACCCCCTTCGAAGATGGTACTTTCCGTCTCGTCCTCCATTTCGAAGAACAGTATCCGAACAAACCTCCCACCGTCAAGTTCATCAGTCAAATGTTCCACCCGAACGTCTATGCTACCGGAGAGTTGTGTCTCGATATCCTTCAGAATAGGTGGAGTCCTACATACGATGTTGCAGCCATATTGACCAGCATTCAGAGGTAGTACCATTTCCCCCCCTTCTGCTTTTGCAATTGTATTTGGTGGGTGGCAAAACGATAACATCAGTTACCGGATTTTGGTCACGTGATCGAAACTTTGCTGACTAATTGTTACTGTTCCAGTTTGCTTAATGATCCAAACACTTCATCGCCTGCCAATGTTGAAGCTAGCAACCTTTATAAGGACAATTCCCGTGAATATGTCAAACGTGTCCGAGAGACTGTAGAGAAGAGCTGGGAATCGTGAAGGGGTGTTGTTGAGGCTCAAAATTTGAAGAATCTGATATGATAAGATATGATACGGTGATATGATAACGGATGGCGGGACTTTTGCTGCATTTAACGACAAATCAGGCGAGGATGAGGGATGAAATGGGCGAGCTGAGACTAGGAATCGGACATGGGTTCGGTCTTTATCCAATCAGCCGGTCAGTCCCACGTTTTTCTTTTACTCCCCACGAAGAGACCCTCCCAACTATGGCTCTTTTTTTCTTAACAAGGATTCTTTCTTTGGTTTGTTTATTCTAGTCCTTTCTCATAGCGCATCTGAGATTTCCAATAACCCCTAGCGAACTGTTTATCAGAACTTTACAATACTTTTTGGATTGTGGTCTCCTGCTTTTACCCCCCCAAACTTCCAGTGTTTTATGATCGTGCTTTTGTTTATTTGAAAGACTATGGTATATGGCGTATTTATAGTGGAGTTGAACTCTTTTCGGGGATTCAATTGTGGTCAATGTTTATACAGATGCTGCCTATATATATACTATACTACACTATATTGTACTGCTCTATACTAGGTTCACTATTTCTAGCTCTGGGGCAACATGTAGAACTTCACTCGAAAAAAGGAAGTCCATTGACGTTGGCGCTTGGCGCCAAGTTTGGACGTTACATGGTGCCTTGCAGCGTATACATGTCCTCGTCAAGGATGATGCATGGTGTCGGTTGGCTAAACTGTCGTGACATTGGTGTCACGGAGATAATGGTATGGGAATTCCTTTTATCCATGGACGAGAATTCATTTGTGTGACGCAGTTTTACCTTTAGGGCGAGTGGAGGGACCGAGGTTATTTGCCGAAGTGGTGAAGGGATTTTTAATTGTGGGAGGCGAGATTGATGTCATGGTTTATATGTTTAGTCGAGATTCTGAGTATGGTGGTTTGAGTTATTCGGCATTGATATGTATCGTTGGATATGTGAAGGCTTTCCTTCTCGTTAGTTCTGTTAGGCTTGGGGATACCATACTTCCTCTTCCTGAACGTAGAGGCCAGGGAATTTTGAGTTCACAATCCGATTTAACCTCTTCACAAAAAGCGTGCTGCCATCTTGCATCGGAACTTTGGATCGAGGTGTCCATTCCAGATCGACATTCCAGCCCCGAACAGGCTTAAACGGCTCTTGACTAACGTTTCATCAAGTTTCTGGGCGCGCCTGTCATCCTTCCCGACGGACCCGGAAAACAACCAGGGGTTTATCGCTTCTCACCGTTGTGATCCACACTTAATCCTGACGACAAACCTTCTCCTTCCCACCAAAAAAAAAAAAAAACTAGTTCTATGTTCTGGATTGAGAATTTCATGGCGTTTTTTTTTATACGATCTTGTGTACATGTTCCGGACTGGCAGGAGGAAAACGTGATATGTTAGATTTTAGCCTGAAGTAGTTAACTTCCTCCCGTCGGATGCCGCCTTTGCCATGCCCCCGCCTCTCTCTTCGTTCTTGCTTGACTCTCGATTAAAAATCGTCGGCTCGAAGTAAACGAAACGCCATTCTTCAAGAAAAAAAAATATATTACCCGACCAGCGACCCCTCGTCAATCCGCAGCCCTCGTTCGGGTAACTAACCAGCAACACAAAAAATCGTTGCGAGTTCGAAAGGCAGGGATAAGCTTGTCATCTCATATCTACCAGTTCGACATGTACTCAAGAAGTTTATCGGCAGGCTTGCCGGTTTCGCCATAAAATGCGTGAAAAGTGGCCAAAGTCTATGGGTTTCCTGCGACGGTAGTGCCATGGGGTTCCCGGAAAAGCAGGTTTTCAACTCCAATATACTTCCCTTGTACCTTGCTGATCTTTCTTAGGCTCCCTCCTCTCTAGATGTGTCCGTGGATTTAATTTGACACGCTTTTAAGGCTGCAATGGAGGTTCGGAGGTACAAAGCCAGGAGAGGGGATGTAGGTATTATTGTATTACAGGTGAATGCCCTCGGAAGGCAATGCCTATATGTTCCTGGGGTTGGGACGGATGTTAAATAGAGCCGTCCAGGTCGTATTTTTACAGCGCTTTCCTTCCAATTTTTTTTATTTCCCAGCATCAGTCTCTTTCCTCACCAACAGGTTTGAGTATCTGTGGTACCTGGTAGATTGCCTCTTTCCTAGTCGTTATTTCTCTCGCCCGAACTTGACCGTTTCGTGCTCGGGGAAAATTAAACCTCGGCAGCTTCTTCTTTGGGCGATTTCCTCTTCTAACAATACCACACGCAACACAACTCAAAACGCCAAAAAATTTAAAAAATGAAGGTCTCGACTCTCTTCGCTTGGGGCACCGTCCTCTCTCTGGCCTCCGCCCAAACATGTAATGTTCTGTCATACACCTACGCGGCTCCGGTGATGGCGGCAGGGTACCGTGCCCAACTTGTGGCGACGGGGTTGAGGACTCCGCGTGCGATTGTGTTCGATGCTTCTGGGTATTTATTGGTTGCGGAGCGGGGGGCTGGGATTTCGAGGTTTCAAGTTGGGAGTTGTGGGACTTTGTTGAATAGGCAGTTGATTATTAGTGATACTACTGTATGGGTTCCTAGTTGGTGTTTTGTTAATGCTTTGGGTGAATTGCTAACTTCGGTGGGTTGGATAGTTGAATCATGGTCTTACGCTCTCTGCGGATGGAAGAACGTTATTTGCTAGCTCGTCGACGACCGCTTTCTCTTGGTGTATGTCCTTCATTTTCCACATAGAAAAAAAAAGAAAATTCTAACTCGAAGGTAATCTAGCATACGACCCGTCTTCCGGCTCCACATCCAACAAACGCACATTGGTGACGGGCATGGGCGCCGGCCCGAGCGGTCACACAACCCGTAGTCTATACGCTTCGATCAAAAACCCGGATCTGCTATTGATCTCATGGGGATCAGATGGGAACTTCGATTGGGGCGCTTCGAATATCAATACAGGAAGAAGCCAGATTAGAGGGTATAGTATCAGCCAGGTTTCGAATAATCCTATTGCGTTCAATGCGGGTGGTACTATCTTCGGATGGGGGTTGAGGAATAGTGTTGGTATTGGGGAGGATCTCGCTGGTAATTATTCCCCCCTTTTTTTAACATCCTACACGAGTAGTGAAAATAACTAACATGGAACTTTGCCCAGGCGGCATCTGGTCCGTCGAAAACTCCGCCGACAACATCGTCCGCAACAACCAAGACGTCCACAACAACAACCCAGGCGAGGAACTCAACTACCACGGCCTAGCCACCGACAACTCCCAACGTGGTAACTACGGCTACCCAGACTGCCTCGCAGTCTGGCAAGTCTCCGACCTCCCCAACAACGCCGGTCTAACCACAGGTCGTCAATTCAGCAACATGACCAGCTCGATCACCGACGCCGTTTGTGCTTCTAGCCGTCAAAACCCACGTATAACGTTCCCATCGCATACCGCCCCTCTGGATGTGAAGTTCGATAAACAGGGGAATGCGTGGGTGTCTTTCCATGGTTCGTGGAATAGGAGTCCTCCGGATGGATATCGTGTCTCTGTTATCCCCTTCGGAAGTAATAACCAGCCTGTCGCGGCTTTCGATTCAACGACTGGGTACCGTGATATCATGACGAACCCGGATAATACCAAATGCCCGAGTAGTTGTTTCAGACCCACAGGATTGGCGTTCGATGCTGCGGGAAGGTTGTTTGTTAGCTCTGATTCGACTGGGGAGATATATCTGATTGAGAATACGAATCCTGTTACTACTACTACTACCACGACGACGACGTTGATTACAACTACTAGAACTACGACGGCGATTACTACGACACCGATTACGACTACTAGGACTACTACGCCTGTTACCACGTCTAGCACGACAACTACGAGGACTACGACTGCTGGGGCGGCACAGCCGACATGGGGACAGTGTGGTGGTATTGGGTGGACTGGTGTTACGGATTGTGTCTCCGGAACCACTTGTAAAGCTTTGAATCCTTACTACTCGCAATGTCTCCCGTAGTTGAAGGAGGGTAGATAGAAGGAAAATTTTGTACATAAGATCTGCGTTGTTGTTGTAATATTACGAGTATAACACGTATTACGTTGTGATGGGGTTTATCGCGCACGAAAGAATGACCGATATGTATATTGTGTTTCAATGATACCGAACTACCTATATTTCCCTGCGCTAAGGTTTAAATATTTAAAAGGAAGGAATGAAGACCATAAAAAATCATCAGATGAATGAAATTTATCGCAAAGAAAAGGAAAGGCAGAAATCACAACTTCGCACGGATAACCACTCCTTTCTTCCCACTCTTCTTCCGTTCCTCAAAGTAAACTCTAACAACTTTCCTCGCCTCGTCTACCACTTTGGCATCTTCCACGGTAGCAGGCACAGCAACAGCTTTATCTATGCCCTTACTTCCATTCTCCACCAACTCTCTCAACACCCTTCGAAGTGTTTTACCGCTTCGAGTCTTTGGGATGATTCCGCTACCGCAGATCATGCCGCCCAACGTGGCAATGCCACCAATGTTCTGCCTGACCAACGCATTGATCTCTTTGAACAGAGTCTCATCATCCACCTTGATGGCATGGTGATGGTGATGGGTTGAGAGTGTAATAAACGCGAACGGGAGGTGTCCCTTTAAGTCATCGGGGATTCCGACGACTGCGCACTCTGCTACGTCGTCGTGGGAGATAGCGGCTTGTTCGATACTACTGGTGGAAAGACGGTGACCGGCGACATTGAGGATATCGTCGGTACGGGACATGACGTGGATGTAACCCTGTCCGTAGAGTAGTTAGTATATGCGCTGTTTTCACGGAGGTTTGTGCGGGAGCGGAGGACTTACGTCTGGGTCAATCATTCCGGCATCTCCGGTGTCTAAGAACTTCCGGTCAAACCTCTTCATGTAGGAAGACTCAAATCTCTTCCCGCCTTCGTCGCCCCAGAGGTTTCTGAAACCCGTTGGCCCTAAGGGGGTCTTGATGACAATATTCCCCATAACACCGGCGCCGACTTCCTTTCCGTCGTCATCTACGATTCTGACGTCCCAGCCCGGAAGTGGTTTCCCCGCACTACCCGGCTTAACCGGGAGTGTCTTCGCAATTGTCCCGGTTTCATCGGGTACATTGGTCAAAAGACCGGATATCGGAGATCCAGACTCCGTCGACCACCAGTGGTCGATAACGTTACAGCCTGGGGCACCTCTCTTCGCCAGATGTTCTTGGAATAGACTAACAATCTGCGGTTCACTTCTTTCTCCTGCCAAAAAGAGCATTCGGAGGGTTTTCAAATTGTATTTATCCATCTCTTCGAGATCTGGATCGACGCGTTTTATAGCTCTTAGCGCGGTCGGGGCGGTGAACATCACATTGACCTTATGTTGCGCCACCACCCTCCAGAACGTACCAGCGTCGGGGGTACCGATCGGTTTCCCCTCAAACAGCACGGTAGTCGCACCGGCAATCAGGGGCGCGTACACAATGTATGAGTGTCCGACGACCCACCCGATATCCGATGCGGTGAAAATAACATCTCCGGGACCTTTAATCCCGAACATCTTATTAATGTAGAACGCGAGTCCTACAGCGTGACCACCAGTTTCCCGAACGATTCCCTTCGGACTACCAGTAGTTCCGGAGGTATAGATGGTGTAATGGGGATCCGAACTATCCATCGGAACGCATTTTGTGAAAACTTTTTTTTTCCTTTGCGCTTCGACCAGAGTGTCCCAGTCATACTCGCCCTTGCCCTGGTCGGTTGTAATGTTGCACTGCTTTCGGTTGAAATATACCACTTTCTCGGGTTTATTTACCGCGGTTTGAACAGCTGCCTCGATGAGGGGTTTGTACTCCACCACACCTTTGGTGCCTTCCACTCCACAACTGGCCGTAAGGATGATCTTTGGCTTAGAAGCATCAATCCTCTTCGCGCATTCGGGTGCGCTGAAGCCTCCGAATACAACGTTGTGAATAACGCCGATACGGTTACACGCTAACATTGCGACCAAGGATGCGGGGATCATGGGCATGTAGATTAACGCCAGATCCCCCTTTTGCAGTCCCAATGATGTGAGAACTCCGGCGAAGAGCTGGACATCGGTAAGGAGCTGGGAGTAGCTTATCTTCTGAAGGGTAGAAGTTACGGGAGAGTCGTAGATAATAGCCGTGTTGGAGCCGTGACCGGCAGATACGTGACGGTCAATGGCATTGTAACAGCAGCTGAGGCGGCCGTTGGGGAACCATTGCCAGCTGCCGTCTGGTTTGGTTATGAGAGTGGTTGAAGGAGGAGTTTCCCATGTTAAGGAGGCAGCATAGGGGGCCCAGAAGGACGCTGGAGAAGAAAGCGACTCGGCTTTTAGGCTGTCTTGGGGATGTGTTGTTGTCATTGTGGTGTTTACTCTTAGTAAAATTGACCTGTCGTCTCGCGAAGAGGGGAAAAAAGGAGGAGGAGGAGGAGAAGCATGGCAGGAAAAAAAAAAAAAACAGGATGCGAATAGGGCGACAGATATTATAAATTGGAAGTACAACGGATAACAGCCTCGGCAAGAGGAAGGCGCATTTCCCCCAGTCCGGCCAAGGCTACCCCGGATTTCGGATGGTTAGCTTGTATACTATTTCGCCAAGTGTGGTAGGTGATCGTTGGTTGTATCTGTGCGGCATTGTGCCTCATGTTTATGATATTATGCGGCATTGCGGAGTCAGACTATTATCAGCTGCAACGGCCCGGGCAGACGGGATGATGCAGTGTCCGGGGGTTTCTGGCATTATCTATTCGAAATACTCGCTGGGTTTTATTGATGTTGATAGCTTGTGTATGGGCGTATAATTTGGTGATATCCCTTCTGGCCGGCAATTACCTCGACTCGAGCTCGGATCTTACGGTTATCTGGTTACGGTCGGGTAGGTCGGTAGTGGTATTATAGACGGGGGATTCGAATTAACTCGGTCATTTTTAAATTTTGTTATTTCTATTGAAGGTTTTTCATATCGGTTTTACATGACATGTAGTCGGCGGAAGTCACCGGAGCTTAGTCAGTATAGACGATGGAGCTAACGATCGTCGGTTTATAAATTCACCGCGAGCTTCCGCGTGTCCACATGGAGAAGGCGCTTATAGGCCTAACAATGACGTCGACAGCTAGTTCGAGTAAAACAATTGAACGACCTTCTTAAGTGCCCGCTAGTCGTTTTCCCCGTGGCGTGCCATGGCTTCGGGCCGGATTACTTAAATTGCTTCTACAGATCTATATCTCACATATTGCGTATCCGAAAGTTTCCTCTAGTGGTCCATCTGGGTTTACTACTGGTTGTTGTGCCCAGTCTGGTTTACGAGACAACTGGTTGTTATTAATTGATAAATGAGCTAAAAAGTCAACCACCGGATCAATTTTGATGCATCAAATGGCGCACGGGTCGGTATATTAAGGATGAAGCACTCAGGGATGACTTCGGACGCTGAATCGCTTCTTTTTGCCTCATCTGAACCATGGGATCCTGTATATTCTAGGATTATAATTATAGATCCTCGTAGGTTACGTAGTATCTTGGGACGGCCCCATGAAGTGGTTCTAGAAATATATAGTACTATACTAGCGGTTTGGCTTCGCTCTATAGATATCCCATGATGGGCCGATCGATCGTATCCGATGTTCCCGGGCGCGGAGGCTATTGTTCTATATACCTCCCAAGAAAGGCATCCGTTCGATTCGACCTCAAGCTTTCCCTTTGCGCTGAATTTTTCGGGGCGCTTGCGCTGTTTTATTTGCTTCGGTCTCGAAACTAGACAAGCTGTGGCGACTATTTGTTTATCCCTTGAGATTCTAGTCATAGAACATCACCAGTCAAGGTGGTGGGATGCTGTGGTTACTTTATGCCTTACGCTGAGTAATTGATTTCTTGGGCAGCGATGTGTTAATGGCTCTCAAGTAGAGTTCGGATTTGGCTGCGCTTCCCAAATAGTGTAACGATAGAGAAGGTATTACAGGGGGCGCCGATCGCAATGGAATGGGATCAATTGGCCCAAATGAACGGATAGGGAAGGTTGCACAGCGAATCAACGGTACTCCGTTGTATTCTGTGCGTTGTCCTAGGTAGGCGCCATGCCGACATTTTGGAACGAGGCCTAAAGGTTCTCCGAGACTAGTCGTAGCATAGGGCATTTAGCGGAGGGATTCGGAACTTTTGAGACCGGTGTTGTTATCAACACGCATGATCAGGAAGTTTGGGGTGGTAGTTTATTCGAAAGTTCGATATAATATGGTCTCGCGTAGATAATAGAATTATATTAATCTTACAACATCCAACAAGCGTAGGTTGCGCAGGTTTAAAGCACCCCCTAGTAGACTACAACTAGGTATTTGTTTTAAGTACATTCCCAGTTCCCCCTGTTATTGGGATCCCCTGAACCCTTATAAGTCGTCCTGAGAGGATACCTGCAGTGGTCCTTTTGCCCAAGTGTTTCCCCTGTAGAGTCGAGTTTATATCCTCGAAGGGTCTCCGGCGCTTCACCATCTTCAACCCACTTAACCAAAGCCATAAGAGCACTATTCTCTGCTGGAACACTATCTAGTGCTTCAGGGAGATATGTCGCCTGACTCGCCCCACCAACATAAGACGCACCATTCCCCCCGTAACAATGACTTAGACCAGAGACAGGGAAGAAGCGGAAGAAAGGATCCAATTCAGAAGCTGTGAGAGACATGTTAAGCGAAACGCTGTCATAGTACTGGTAAGATGCTGCAGGAGGGACAATTGCGTCCGAGAGGCCATGATACACAAGAAGTTTTTTACCTAAGGCTTGTAGGCCGCTAAGGTCTGGACTTTTGCTGTGGGCGCCGAACCAGTCATTATCCATTATCAAATCGGCGGTGTCGAGATTGAAGGAACTCAGATCATAGGATGTGTCGTTATAAACTACGTAACGAAGGAAATCTCGGGGCCCACTACCAACGGTAGGACCGTATTTTAGAGCATAGCCCTGGCTTGAAATGCCGCCGAGGACAACGCCATGGTATATGAAACGCCCATTATTGCCATAAAGGGGGGCGTGTATTTTTTTGACAGTTTCGATTTGAGTGACTGTCAAACATCCGTCGAGCTCCCAGGTTTGTCCGGCCCCACAAAGCATGGTTTCTGGACGGAAGTCACATCGCGCAGGATTTTCGAGGACGGTATCTATGACGCCATCAATGCCATCACATTGGGCCAATATGGCGGCTTCAACAGCGGCCCATTGGGCTTGATTGAGAAATGTTGGAGATCCTGGGGCACCGACTATATGTGCGTATAGCGCTTCGGAAACTTCGATGTTTGGCCAGTAGTTGGCTGGTGCGGCGGCTATGATACCGTCAAATTGTTCTGGGTGGTCTTGTGCTAGCTTGAGACCAACGCGGCCTCCAGTTGAGCAGCCTATGTAGTAGGATTTGTTTAGAGGGGTGTTGTAAAAGTAGTTTGTTAACGCTTTGCCAGCTTGCGCAGACACGAGCACCCTATTTTATACACAGACGCCACGTTAGCACAGAATAACGACCGCGATAACGTATTCTGAACCCAAAAGTCAATAAGAGACTTACGATCTATAAACCCAGTCCTTAAATATCTCTGGATCCGAAAGTTCCGAAGCGGAGGGGCCTGTATGCCCGGAATCCTGACCAATAGCAGCAAATCCGAGACCACTCGCCCAGGCCATCTCTCCAAACGGAATACCTATCAATATGTTAGAAGACTTGCATTTACTAGTACTTCAGTGTCGCCGTGCTACTCACAACCACCCCAAGCTCCATATCCACTCATAATGACACGCTTCCCTTTGTTCTTCCAGTTCGTAGGCATCCATACTTCCATAATAACCCGAGACGTGCTACTTGTTGTCACCTTGAGCTTGACCCTGCAAAGGTTTGCTCTAGTTGTGGCCGTTGCAGTGCACATCTCCGTCGATGGAATGAAAGTGCCCTCTAGAACATATGTGGAACTGAGAACTTCTGTGTTCTCATTCTCAAAGCTCGCCGCTAGATTTGTACACGTTGTAACAAACTGTGAGGGCACAGCTGACACTGGGGTCAGGAGAGAGAAGGCCGAAAGTGCGGCAATAGAGAGAACCTTCATCTTTTTTTTACGATGGAGCTATCGTGAGGCCCAGGCTGCCTTGTATTAGAAGGTGAAAGGCTCGGAAGAGAGTAGCTGGCCGACTTGTGGTTGTAGCTGAAATTGAATGCGTCGAAAGCCCCATATTTATAGAGGAATGTGCCTAGTCTGGTTTACGAGGCGACAAAGCAATCTGATTTTTAAAGAATTACGGTTAACGGCCGCATTGCAAAGCGTATACTGATTCCTAGGACCCTTTCACTGAAGCATGCCCCAGCAGGATTGCTAATAGCACAGGTTTGATGCAAGGGGAACTTCTTTGTGTAAGTTGGCTTCCACAATTAGATATTCGAGACGAAGAATGCATGCCGGCACAGTCACGCCGAAGGTCTCGTAAAATAGACTTTGAGGAAGTAATAAAATGGAATCTTATATGCTGAGAAAGTAATAAAATGGAGTTCTATATGCTGAGAAAGTAATAAAGTGGAATCTTATATGCTCTACTACCCGGATTTCTTTCACATTGGTTACTTCGGCAGAACAAAAGTGGACCCGCTAACCTTATTTGAAATAGATTTTCCCACTAGCGAGGTTCTTGGGTTCGGTTCGCGGAGGTGGGAAACAAAAAGGATCGCATAGTAACGCATAAAATCGGACTACGACACAGGGTTTAAACTAGCTCCATGGTAGTAAGTACGCTATCAGCATACAGGGGTAAAAAAAAATGCTCAACAAAAAGTTTTTATTTTCCCCGCAACCTTGATATCCATAGGTCTGGAGTGAGGTCATACGATATCTAATGTAACTAACGAGGAATCCCGGAAATATTTCTGGCATGCGCTCGGATGAGACCCGGAATACGCAGCGAGATATCTATAAAAGGGGCCTAAATCTACATCCATCGGCTTGGGCTTGGTGGGTCTACGTCTAATGCCTGGGGCATTCCCATCCTTAAGAGCGCGGAGATATTCTATTCTCATGATTATTGTGTCATGGTCGACTGTTGCGCTGTATACGCTAGAATGAAAATGCCCAGATAGTTGCATATGCAAGGTGGAGCTATGCGGATACCTTGTTGACACGACGAATAGAACCCTGTTAGTGGCATCGAATCCACTCTATATCCCGTAGCGGGGATGGCCGAATCACGGCAATGGATAGTAACACGGGTATAGGCAATTATACTACAAGAATTCGGAAAGGCTTTTATAAATCCATCAATTGAAATTTCGAAAGTCAGATTAATTTGCGGATTACTACAAGAGGAGAGTTGAGTTTTCATGGAGGCCGTTGATAATGATACATCCATGTATTCCTTGCGAAATTCGAAAGTAAACCTTTTAGCTGCAAACACGACAAAACGTTCGGCGTACGACTGTTGCATGCATGGAACCAGCCCCGCGTAAGTGCGTATCCGTTCTGTCAAAGGGAACTGCATCTCCCCAACTTACGTGTTGTTGTATTCACGCCAGGTGTATTTGAGCCGTTTTTTGAGTCTCACGCCTGGTCCCATAGCCAACTTTGCGGAGATGTGGGGCCAACTTGTCTCGCGGCCAGCCTCGCCACCTGTGGGGGCCAACCCGGATCGCGGGAAGCAACACAAGAAAGTTCTTCGAGACGAGCCGGGAATCAGTGCGTGACTGAAACGAGAGTCTCTAGAAAATTCTAGTAATAGAGGCCCTAAAATAACAGGTTTCTCTTCGGCAGATTTTGATAATTTACGTTTGGTTTCGGTTTAGTGTTGTTGGAGCTTACAGGGGGTTAAGTGGGGATTTCCTTTTCATAAATACTTAAGTATTTGCTTTCGGGATCTCTTGTACCCGGCGAATAGTATGTTTTAGTGGAGTCTCGATCCTGGTGAACATGCACCAACAGAAGGCAATTCACAAAAACAGGCGGGGCAGACCCAAACAGTAGGTTTCAGAGGGGATTACTCAGTATTCACCAGCTGAGTTGCTCGTGTTGCAGTTTTGAGGTCTCCCCTCAAAAAACATCACAGATCCCGTTGCAACTACAGTTTGGTCACGAGATTGCACAGATCCCAATCGAGGCCAATTGCTACTTGTGACAACACCAAATTTAAACTCAAGTTACATGCGCTAAGACGGCCTACGCCGCCCTGCTGCTAGTCGGACCCTACTCGACTCCCCATTTTGGGAAGGATAACTACAGAGTACGCGGGTATCGCCTAAAAGTCAGGCCTACCTGGTCTCGTTCCTAGACGTCACAAAGGGAGGGCCTTTGTTTGGGTAGAGAATAAGTAAAGTATAATTATTCCTTTGCGCTATATTAACGACCTAGGAAGGGCTGCAGCAATGGAGGGCCGGTTTTATTATGTTGCATCTGGAGGCCGCACCGGGCCTTATATACCCATTGAGCAGTGCGTTGATAATATAATTCAGGGCCTTTTCTTTCTTTTCTTTCTCCTTTTTTTGGTGCTTTGTATTTTCGAGCTTAGTGGGTTTTGGTCAAGGGCCGCTAGCCGTTTCGGATGGGTGTGATGTGATGGCCGCGGGTGGAAACTCCTTGTGTTGACCTTGTTGCAAATTGCTGTGGCGAGGCTTCTTGTTTTCGAGGCAGAATGTGCTGTCTGCCTATACCTGATGTTTTTTTTTGGGTTTTTTTCCCCCAGGTTGGTCTCGCGTACCCCAGGTTATATATACATAACGTTATCACTAATTCTATTGCATTGATAAATTGATCCAGGCGCTGCCATTTGGAACGAATTTTCAATTAAACATATACCTTTGGAAAATCGGCAGGGAGGGGGGCTAAACCGTATGGCAGTTGATAAGTAGCGCTGGGCAGAAGTTCAGTTTTGGTTGCTTTAATAGTGATTCACATTCCTGCTAATTTAATTTTGGGATTGAGACTTATACGGCTATAGCAGGATAACGACAAAATAATTGGATAAGGTATGTTAGGGTTAAAATACGAAAACTAGCTATGGCGAATCCAAATGAAATACTAAACACGCAAGCGTTTGGAAAATCAAGAGAGCAACTCTTAATAAAAAAGGAGAAGGCGTATGGCGATGGTGCCTTTAGGTATAGTTATAGGGCACCGGTGTTGGAGACCAAATTGTATATATCTAGTCGAGGCTAGGGAGACTTAGGGCCCGTAGCTACATAGTATCTTTCGTGCTTGGTGTGTTTTCGACCCATTTAGCGGAGTGTTTGGCCTTTTGGTTGATACTGAGGTTATCCCGAGCCCTCATCTCTACCTCAGAATTGCTCCTACTCTTACAGCCTGTATAAAGGCAAAAATATGAAAAAACTTCGTTGGAAGTGTGTTTGCTGTTTCGATTTTTCGCAAGACTCGCTTTGTTCGCAAATTCGGACGTACATCCAGAGTGCCCACATCGGAACGTTTCTCTGGGTGGTCCTGAAAGCTGGGGTCTATTAACGTATCGCCTTCGCCTCTGAGAGTAGCCACGGGGCGCTTCCGCAGTGAGTTGTAGTGTCAATGGGGTATATAGGGTGTGGATTGGGCTAATTTGCCTCTGATCGGAGCCCTCCACATCAGGTGCCATCCCGTCTGCTTTTTGTATGGTATTGGTTTGTAGGGTTGTGGGTGTTGCTGCGGCTGTATTGAAATCCCCACAGCTGTCATGAAACTCGTAGTTTCGCGCTTTGTATCCGGATTCGAGATTTAGTGATAGCAGCTGGGGGTCGATCGTGGTTTGGTTGTATTCGTCCGTGTTACACACGGGGGAAAATTGTGGTGCGTGGCCACCCCGTTCGATATATTCACGGCTTGGGGTGCTGAAGTAGTTGTTTGTATCTAGTAATATATTGTCGAAAGTAATATATATCAAATTGATAGCATTATGATTCAGATTAGTCTTCCGGTGGACCATCGTGTATCGATGTCTAAAATGCCGCGAGACTAGGGTTACAGAGGGCTTACAATCGTAGGCGCTGAGCAGCGTGCCGTCATCACTGCATGGTGGGAAGTCCGAGTCGGTGGCGTACGAAGGTATCGACTCTTTAAAGAGCTTCTGCTCATCTCTCCAGAACGCTTCTCTGACCGAATCGAAACTCATGTCCATCATGATAGTTCTAGCCAGTGTTGTCGTTTGGAATTTACTTGTATAAATTTCAAATTACAGTCACCAGTTGGTTCGATCGAGTTGATTGATGTTTTGCGAAGTTGAGCTAGCACTAGTAGCTGGATATAGTATGCCGTGGAAGCTGTTATCTGACTATTTGTATTTAATTCGATTGTTGACTACAGGCACTTCGATATTTGTTCTTCTGTGGTTTTGGAGTTGAATTACAACCCGATAGTTTACGAGACCGCTTCGAGACTTATTAACAACGCAAAGTGTGAAAACTGCCTCTAAGCGAGTTTTCCTGCTGTCCCATTGGCTGATCGACATTGTATGCGAGACAGGATAAGCAAGAAGTGCACGGCCACTCAATTCACCCTAGTATAAAGAGACAAGCCCATGCAAAAGTGATAAAGGTAAAGGAGGTACCGTCGGGTTGGTTGATGAGACAAAAAGGCCATCTTGATTGCAAACCCGAATTGAAAGTTTTTGTCAAACAACAAAAACTAGATTCAATAATTGAATAAAACTAATTCTTCGAGACGAGCCTCGCGACTATCAGAAACTTTGCTATTGGTCCTGCTACTAATCTTGCTTTAACTGTCGAGTCGCCGACTCGCCTACCTATCGCCTACGAACTATACCTAACAATTAATAGATAGTAATTATGGATGTTGGGAACTACTAAATGTTTAATTGACTATTTAATATATCTACCTAGGGATTGGCGTATTGGCAAGCCCCACACTAACCCTCCCTGATGAAACAGGTGAATAAGCACGATAACAACCCGACCTTCAGTTGGACATTCGGCTCACTACTCAGAATCTACGCAATGAGGCAAGAAATAATATGACTTAAAATTTCCTTTATATTCCCCACCGACAAATCAATTTTGCTTAAGGGGCGGACCCCCTATGGGGATAGTAACTCAAAAAGAACGTAACCGCAGCCGATCAATAACAGACAAAAATACGTTTAACAAGCCCCATACTATCACGATTCTACTGCATATCTCCCCTTGTCAAGATATCTGGGACCGCATTTAGTTGGCACCTTTCTTCGATGCAAAGAAGTAGTAGTAATCAAAGATCGCCATATCAGCCAGAAGAACCTAATTAATAACCCCAATCCATCAGTAAATTCCGTATAAATTCTAAACATGTATCAGACAAGACGAAATGGAAAAACTCACCAATCCAGCGATGGTATAAACTCTCTTCCTAGAATACTCAGTTCCGAAGAGAGTAAAGGTCTTTGGTGCGGATGGCTGTGGTTGCAATGAAGACTTTATTGGGTTGTTCCGGCATTAGTTATAACTCTTGCTAACTAGCTGCAGATATCTTAAGGATTAGACATACGTATGCCCTAACTTGAACCGGCGCCGCGGCCTTTTCTGCAACGATGCGGGTGGTGGACCACATTGTGGTGGATCGGAAGGCAGTTTGGAAGATTTGTGGGATCATTTTGTTTGGTAGAAGAAGGGTTTTGTGGTGATATGTGGTATTTCCGGTTTAGGCGTGTTGTAGGTGGATTACAAAAATTCGGAAGGGAAGTAGATTATTGATAAGAATGATCAGATGATGATTGAAGTATTCGATGATGATGCTGGGAAAGAAACAGTCCATTTGAGAGGGAATCTGTGCCGTATTTATGCAAAATTTTCATAGTATGTTATTACCAATGTTTGAGGTTTGAAAGCCGTTATTTTCGTCATGCTGGATAACGAAGCCTCCAAGAACATAACGTTATAACGTTATGTTCAACATCCCTGTCCGTTATGTCCCATTAAGTTTCGGTTAGCCCCGATCTCTGATCGATCTGATCGCGCGATTAGATATTTTCAGTTATTTCTCAAATCGTACCAATGCCCCAAGAATACTAGTACATACTTAAATGTTTCAATGGCCTGCACTTAACGACAACGGCGGCGCAACCTACATCATGGAATACGTGCTGTCCGATAAATCGGTCGCAGGGCCCATGCAAGGCCTTCATGTGTATTTAAGCTAATTAAGTCGCAGTTCCGTTCGATATCAACCTCTACGGGAAGGTAGGGCATTATGATTAGGTTGTGAACCATACCTTATTTAATAAACAAGACTGGCGCCGATTTAATTTACATATTGATATATATATATATATATAAGTGTGTTTTCCGATTAGATCTCGAGTTATAATGCATAATTCAAATTCAATGACGACGCATTGGCGTGTTAGCTGTGCACACACCCGATGGTAATCACAAGATCATATCGATCGCCGAATATCCTTAAGTGCACGCCAATAAAATTCTCTAATAATTACATTACCACAAAAGTCACCTGTAAACAATGTTGTTTACATTAATATGCCTCGTAATTCTTACAGCCTCATTGTTTCGAAAACAAATACTTGTCCCACCATAATCTCCCTCTACCCTCTCTACTACTACCAAGCTTCTTCACCTCCTATAACTCGCACCTACTACATCCCATCCCTCGAGATTATCTGGATACATACCTCAAATGGTACGTTCACACCCCATCGAAGAACCACCCCTCCGCTTTATCACTCCACGTGACGACATAAACCAACCCCTCGCTCAAATCGTAAGCTACCCAACCACCAATGAACCTGTAATTTCATTTTGGCCACGACCTCCAACCCCACCGCCGCCACCAGTTACAACACGTCGGAGACTACGACGGCTAGGAACGATATTAGAAGCGAGGGCGGCCGCCAGGGAAACGCGAAGTGCCGCCAGAGAAGCACAGCTGGCCAGAGGGACGCCAAGAATAAGACAATTACGCAGTCAACCCATGACGAGGCCTGTGGTTATTACTCAGATGGGGTTGGATTCTTATAGCGATTTGGGAGGTTTTAGCAGTGGCAGACCGCTCCCGCGCAGTTTCGCTCAACGTGGTTTGGATAGGGGCCAGGATCGAATTATCCATGGCACAAGGGTTAAGTTGACGAGGTTCGAACAATTACCGAAACAAATCTACCCGACCAAAATCATAGTCTACGGGCTCTGGGAGAACAGTAATAGGGTTCTTGCGATGTTCGTCCGAAGGACTCTAGTCCCCCTCCCGCCTGACACGAGGGACCAAATCACGGATGTGGATCCAACGATGGCCGTTATCGAGCGCCTACTTCAACAATTCCGTTGCGATTACCTCAAGACCGCCGTGGGAACCTTTTCGGAAGATCGTTGCAGGAAGATGTTTTTGATGAAATACAAGAACTATAAGTTTACGCAGATTAGGACTGATGGGAGGGATATTTGGGGGAAGTGGGTCGTTAAGCGGAGGTTTGGGAGGGAAGTCAAGGGGGGTGCTGTTGTTTGGAGGCGAGGAAGAGATCTGCTGTTGGTTGAACCTGCAGATGGAAATATTACCAATGCCCCCCAGAGCCTTATTAGGAAGGTTGGGAGTTTGTTTGGGCTCAGAAGTATTGGAAAAGGATTCGTTTTGAGAAGTTGTGAGAGTATGGGGATGGGGAGTAGAGGGCCTTTTATGATTCAGACGGAGTGGCAAGGGGAGTCACCAGAGTGGGAGAGTCTACTGTCATAGTTGGCTTGTATTATTCACAAAGAAATAAAAAGGGCTTTTGTTTTCATGGATAAAGGAAAAATGGAAACAAAATTAAATTGCTACTACACTAAACCTAAAATACAAACCACCATACTCTACCGCTTGGTATTGATGCCCATGGCACCCTGGTATGAAAGGCATTAGGCTGTGTGCGACCATGCATGAGTAAGCAAGCCCTAGGGCGAGGTTGGTGCTAGCCTTGAGTCCAGGTCGGTCCCTAAGACGTGTGCGTCTAAGAACCAAAGTAAGGTGGCGGACCTGGCCTAAAAAATTCCGTGGACGGTCCCCCATAACCATAGGGGCTCCTACCACTCACCGAGCCAGCCCAAGAACCACAGCAGAAGAGACCCGAGCAACAATCATCACACCCACCCGATCCGCAACAGCTACATATTCCACCTGAAGACTGTCCGCCATGAAAAGGCCCGCTGGAATAGCTGGGCACAAATTCTTGTCTCATCGCCGAAGGCATTGGCAGAAAACTGGTTGTAGAAGTGCCTCCAGTTGGGGAGATACCAAAGAGGGATGGCCCAGAGGGTGCGTTTGGCATCGGCGGTCGCGCATATGGCAGCGATAGACTACTGCTGCTGCTGTATGACATTTGAGGTGTTCTGACTGGAGGGGTCATGAATATCGGAGTGTTCTCCGGGGCTAATGTTCCCGGCAAGTGAATAGGCTCGAAAAATTTAGGCGGGCCCGTCGACCATACGCTGACGTTTGAATTTACAGCCGAAGAATTTAGGGAATAAATCCTGGGGCTCGAGCTCAAGCTTAGGGAGGTAGAAGAGGAATTCCCTGTGAGTGGAGGGAGTAAAGCTCGTGGAGGCGGGGTTGGGAAGGGTACTGAACTATCTAGCAACCTAGGCCCTGTACTATACACATGTGCGTAGGGACGTGGGAACCTCTGGGTGAGAGGGTTGGAAGATGAAGGTAGCTTTGGATGTGGCAGCATCTTGGGTGTATTATCTTTATATTGTAATATATGTTAATATTACAAGTTGTCGAATTGAGATTATATAATTATATTATTAGAGAATATGAATCGGTCGATATGTTATACTGCTGAATGGGTATAGGGAGAGGAGGAGAAAGATTTCAGGGAAAGGATCGAGGCGGAGAGGCTACTTATACCTTAAAAGTCTACGGTATACATTGGATAAGTGGGCCATGTGCCTGATCCACAACTTATCGACATACCGATCAACTATACGAAGTCACTGGTTTGGTAAATTCAGTGGCTATACTGTTTTACGGGGAGCACATGTGTGAATGGCAGAACCGATCTTCCAAAGATCATCAAGGTTTACGAAAAGAAAGTTACACAGAAATAGGCCGCCGATCCTCGCGCCGCTCCACGGATCCAGGGGAATATCCGGGTCTGGTCTACACGCGAGGCAGGCTGTCAATAAGGTCAATAGGGTGGCTCCCTTTGATTTCTAGCTCACAAAACGCACGTGGGTCCCCAATCGTCCTCGATATCGATGTATGCAATCAGCGTAGTCAAATTTACTGCCCTCCAAGTTCCAATAGCGACTTAAGTATACGTATGTATAAATTATATATAAGTCTAGGACACTCAGAGAATTTCGGGCCTGGCTTATGACACAACTTAACCACTCCTACTAAAATCTATAGGTTTTAAGATGGCCTCTGTAGACAGAAAACCCCCAAAAAAGTCGCCTTTGTGATATCATGTTCAGGAACGAGAGTAATAAAACTCTATTATTCGGCCTATAGTGGCCTAACTAGCTAGGCTCAGTCGCCTCCTCAATGTACCTTTCGATTGTAATACCTATACATGCACTATTACCTATATACACACACTACTATCGATAGAAATTGTCCCCTTGCTCCTTGTACTGCGGTCCTACAGTCTGGCAAGCCGCAGCTACGTAGTTTACTAAGGCGCCGACTTTAGTTAGTGCTAGCACACTATAAACGGTCACATAAAATGAGAGAGAGCAAATATGGTGGGCTGGTAGAGTGGCTGCCAGAGCGACCCGATATAGTATTCAAGGAGTAGAGACATATTCTAGATCGGCATCATCCTCCAACGGTGCTTGACATGGCGTACACGTAAAACGTGCCAACATCGAGAAAATAATTCATAAATATGGGACTTAGTTAGGTACAAGTACATACGTGCTCTATATACTACCGATCCTACGTAGCATACAGTGTCCCCTTTAGAACAATTTTTCGATGCTACATCCTACCAGACCATCTCCTAGCTTTATTTTGCCCTTGTGGTCAGTTTCCTCCAAAATGGCTCCAGCCCCACCTTGGATTCGCACACCTCGAGTGGCGTGGCTCATCAAGCCTGATGTCGGTGTTCAGCTCCCATATGTCGATAAGAGTAGCCACTGGACACATTTCTGGTCCTGCGGGCCTGGTATACACTCCCTGAAAAGCCACCCTTTTTATCGAATTTCGGGGTATTATCCCGAAAGTGACAACAGCCACTTCGCCATTGGCCCGCTCGAAACATATTCTCGGGAAATATGGCGGTATTGCGTTAAAAAATGCTTAGATCAGTACCATGGCGACAAGTTAGATTTCGAAGGGCCTCTTGGACAGGTAGTTAACTTGGACTTCTATATTGATATCTTCTAGCTTCTTTTGTAGTTGTCTAACTGGCTAATTATGAGGTACATGATATTTTAATACATATTTATAGGAGATTGTCGAAGAACTCTGTGCGCCTCAGCAATTTGAACACCTCGCCATCAGCTTCCATGTCTACACGTTTATGCGCGTCGAGGAAGGGCATACCTTCTCAAATCAAGGCGAGTTTCGGGCTCGTTCCTTTCTAAGAATGATTGGAGCTATCTCGGAGGAGCACGGTAACTTTGTCGTGATGCAGGCTGTCCAGCGGCTTGTTCAAAATTCTGTGCGCATGCTCGTGGAAAAAAGACTTAGCGAAAGCCCAGAGTATTGCCACAGGCGTGGTAGATTGGATTGGTCTGAAATTGGTGAGACGGGAGAAGTCAACATTGAAGACCCTGATATTCCGTCCGACACAGTGCTGAACTCACCAGCTGCACATCAGAGAGGAAGGTTTAGATCTGCCTGGGCGGCTGAACTCGCTGAACGCACTATACAGGATATTGAGGACCTTACGTTAGACCCCGGACCGGGTAATGTGTTACACGGGGATGCTAATGATCGGTCGGGTAGCAATTTAAATAACAGTCCTGGGGCTGAGCCGGAAGCTATGTCAGGGGCCGGGTCACCAAGCGAACCAGGTCAAGAGCCAGCCAGCGTTTCGGGTGCTGGCGCCGATGGTGTGGACGAGGCCGGCGCGAGCGCTCAAGATAATAATACTCCAGATTCTATGGGTACAGATAGCGGGAATGAGGGGACAATAGATCTAGAACGGCCCCAGGAACCCGATCCTGAGCATGAGGTCGCCCCACGGGCGAGAGCTAGCGCTCGAGCGTGGAACGACTTGAGAAATTTCCAGTTTTCCCAAGACCGAAGAACCGTGGATGACACTCGCATTCCCTTTCCTGGTATCTTTCTATCAAGCAGCCTAGTGAGATATGACCACAGTATCTCCTGGTCCGATCAAACGCAATTCTTTACGCCTACCAGTAGACCACATTTCACAGACTTTAGGGCGCTGATGCCCCATCTAGATGCCCTACGGGACCATATTGGACGCGCGTACGCGCAGGCACATACCGGGCAGAGGAACATCGCTGTCGCGTCGAATATTGCCACGCAAACCACTAGTGTTACCGGATCTGTTGACGCACAGGCTATCGATACACAAACTGTTGACGCTGGCACACAAACCGACGAAGTACCGAACACTGCTAGCCAGACTCAGCAAATTGCTGCTACGCAGGCTGAAACAGCTGACCAACCTGAAGAACCAATTCCCCGTCTCCAGCTCGATGATTATTGGACCATGTAAGCCCTCCAGGAAGTCTGTGGCTTGAGTTGGTACCATGGTGGAGGTGTGTTCCTCGTTAAAGTTGGCCGTTGTACCCCCTCAAGGCGTCTGGCACCTCCCTCATTACGGCGACCTGGGGGCCTCCCTTCTTAATTTATAAAAGTATGAGTTTAAATGTTTTGGCAATTGGGCTCTAGCTCTTTTTTTATGCACGTATGTCGGTTAGACACTGTTCGAATGCTTTCGACGGATGAAAGGAGTTTCTTGTATAGGAAAGTTTACTGTGAGGCGCCTGGGTCTGGGTATTCTTGAGGTTATTTTATGTCCTTTTCGAGCTGTTTAAAGGCCTTAGAAAGTTAGGTATTTTGGAATGGGATCATGGTTCTGAACCCTTTAGCCGGCTTGTAGAGTATAGCATCACAAATAAACTTCTCTTAGATATGGTTAATTGCAGACAAATTAAAGCTGATTCTGGAAATAATCTTAAATCGGCCTGATTTCGGTCTATTGGGCTACCTACAGGCAGAAGTATGCGCCAAGGCCCCAGACCCTGTACTACCTACAGAATATATATGCACTAGATTGGTGGTGCTCAGCTTCATATTGCTGTGTACTGGACATGCTTTCACTAAACGATGCTATTTCGACCCTCCGCCCTAAACAATCCAATCGATACTCCTACCTAGTCTCATAGTATCCTAATTTCCCCCCAACATCCGTTAGATATTCGATTATTCTAGAGCCGTATACTAAAGGCTATGGTAGAGTAGCCGTGTCTAGGTAGGCCTTTCAATTGATTTGGGAGCTTGATAGACGTGATTGATCATAATCCGATTTTGACTGACTGAGGCAATCGAGGTTAGGTCTAGACTATCAATGGGGGGTAAATGGTACTTTGAGGAACGAATACAAGCGAGGAAGAAAAGACCGGGCCCTCGAAAGCTCGATAAAGCGGGGAACATCGGTCGGGTAGGAGATAAGTCTAGAAAAGAGCACTACCGGTCTAAGGTTAGCCCTGTGATTGCGCCAATTATTAAATTTCCTGAATCGGCCAGGCTTAGGGCTGGTTTCTTCCAGGGGGAGGTTCGACTTCACCTGTCATATAGATTCAAAGGCTCTTAAGAGCAGATGTCTTGTGCAGATTCCCTGCGGCCGCACGATTCCAACGGCTGAATGCCTTTATCTCCACGAGCCGAGCCATACAAATGTACGTCCAAAATCCAAGTACTATAGTACTAGCTCACTCGGTAGCTGTGCTTTGGGGTTTGTTTCGTGCTTTTCTAGCTCTTTGTCCACTAACTCTGGAGTTGTCAACTAGCCCCTTTGAACCGCTGATTTTTCCTCTTTTCCATTCCCTTTTTTTTCATTTATTATATAAGATATATATATTTTTTATCTTTTTTATCGTTTGGCAAAGTTATCCAGGTCATGCATGTTGGAGGAGAGCTTTGGAATTGCGGGACCCTCTTGGTCCGTTTCGGCGTACGCCGGCGTTAGAGCCTTCCTCCTTCGTCCAACTGGCAGCCCAACACGGAAATTGCTGCGAGGTTTGTGTTATTTGGTTTGCCAGGGCTCGCAATATCTGCCCACCCACAAAAACACACCAAATGAGAAAAAAAAGCATCAAAAAAAAAAAAAAAGTAGTCAACCTGCGTTAGTCGCGATTCGCATATGGTCACCCACTATACTACTGAGCGACCGCTTGGGGGCTTGAGTAAGGCAGAGCGGACGGGATACCCTTTAGTCCACCAGCTATGAACGCAGATATTGGTTTCCCTTTGATAGGCCTTGATATTGTAGTTGCAATTGAGTAATAAGCATATACTACGGAAGTCGAGGAAGTCTTGGTTCAACCGGTCCATATTCTGTTATGTACGTAGTTGATTTGTCCCGTGGCTGATCCAGTATACATGGACAATGCGAACCAGCTTTGCGCTGGCAATGGTCTCATACTCAGGTGTTAGCTAATACCCGAATTGTGTGTTTAATTCAAACTAGGAGCTTTGAGCAGACCAAGACTACGCAACCGAGTAGAAGGTATCTATGTAAAGAAATGTTTTCGGTAGCCGGCAGGCAAACTGCCAATGTCGGATTAATCTGCGGGGCTCCGCAAACAATTCGGTAGGTGCCGGATTTTGGCGGAGTTCGGTAAGTTCGGTAAGTCACAACCAAGAAAATCTTAGTTGCGGGTAACATAACGGCGGGAAGTTTAAAGAGGTAGTTCGATTTGGCGTGTGACAGTGGTAGCGGTGAAATTTGTCTATAGAATCCACGGAATTCCAGACAAGGGGCCAGGATTTTTTTTTTCCTTTGCGAGTTCGTTGGGCTTATGGGGTTAGATCAGACACACTTCGAGACATGAAGGTCTGGATATGGAAGGTTTATTATGGTTTCATGGCCTATGCTAGTCAAAATCCAACAATGTCCACCGCCCTGCATGCCCCGCGACACGTTGGTTTGTGGGTTTTGAATATCAAGCCTCAAACCTCTTAGTTAGGCAGAACGTATATTCTGTGCGATCTGGAGGACCTCTGAAGTCTATAAAAGAGATGGATTCTCTCTGAGAAATCAATCCTTCTTCATCAATACATCAATACCGTCCTATCATTCAATAGCTACCAGCTAAGCATTCAATCAGCTCTCTGTATCCAAACCGGGTATACCATTCTCTAGCCTTCTATCCGCTTCTCTTATCCAAGACTCTATAAGCTTACGAGCGAAGTCCCTTTCTAACGGAACCATCACCAAACCTTCCATACACTCAAAATGAAGATCTCATTCGTTCTCGCCTCCGCTGTCCTCCTTGCTACTGCTCAAGCCGTGGCCATCCCATCCAAGAGACCAGGTGTCGATTGTGAAAAAGCCGTCCCTAGGGACGCAAGCAAAGTTTTGAAGGGAGAATGTAAAGTTCTGTGTATTTGTAAGTTAACAATACCTTTGAATGAACCTCAACTATACATGATGCTAATAATTTTGGTTATAGGGGCCCGAGATGGTCAAGCACCTAGCTGGGAGGAATTTGATGAAAACTGCAAGGCGTAAGTGACTATGGAGCCGTGTGAGCTGGGGTAGTATGATTAGCATTTTATGAAGGCCTATGGCACTTCGATATGTATAATGCCACCCACTATGTTTCGCAGTCCCCCATGCACATGCCTACTTCGGATTTTATAAATATCCGTGTATTATATAATTGTAAATAGAATTGTTACGATTTAATACAGTTTGTGTTTAATTCTCAGAGTCACTACTGCAGTGGCTCTAGAGGTCTATTACTTTCATCAGACTCGAGAGAGTTTTATAATATGTTCCGTGGATATATATCTACCAATTAATGGAGTTTAATACTTGGCTGGAACTCGGGGCGTCTCAGCTGCTAAGCATGTCCTTTCATTAACTGCAAAAATCAAACCTCGATGGCCTCGTTCCCATCACGAATGAGCCTGAATCGAATTGCATGTCAGAGGGTAACTGCACTGTAGGACATGTCGACGAGGCTGTACTTGCGGATGCGCATATATATATGCGACCGGCAAACTCTGCATAAACGGCCTGGAATCCCGTGCAGCCTCACTTGGATCATATAGTGCCTGGATACCGACGTTGCGCATCCCGTGCAAGTGCGTATATAAATCATCCTTTTCTTCCTCTGTTGTGCAATTGCAATCATAGGTGACATTTAATTGCGGTTTCCGTCCACGCGCAAGTACTTTCGAATTCCCGCGACACTCTCGAACGCAGAACAACCAACGCGTGGCCTGACACAACGCGAACAGGAGGCCCAACCAAGACGAGCAACCATCTGACCTCTTGGCTCAAGCAATACTTAGCTACCTACCTCTTACCTAGTTAGTACCAACCATTCCCACTTTCTCACCAACCAAACAGCGTCCCATCCTTAGATAGGGATCCAACCTTCAGATCTATTCTATTTCTTCGTACCTCCCCAGTCGTTTCCTTCGGGCTCAGGAGCGGTCCTCCTGTCCCTGCCCACACTGTTGTCTGTTGTTCCTCGTGTTGCATCGTGTTTTTCGCACCACCCCGCACGGTTCAAAGCGACAAACCCCAGCCCAGTTTGAAATCAGAACGACGGCGCTGGCGAGCCGCACGGGGTTTTTTAAACCTATTGATCTGTTTGATACACCCCTGGAATCTCTCTAATGTTTGCATGATTTACGGAGCCAACCGTAATAATGCACATAAATTTGGAGGGTGACCGACTGCCATTTATTACCCTGTAGCTGGAAGGCTCTTAGTGCATAAAGGATATTGGACTTCACCAATCTCGCCCTATCTAAGCCCCTTCTACTAGATATTAATTCCTCTCAAGCTTAAAGACTAAAGTAAATCTTTAAGAAGCCATTATTTCTCAGGATAATTCTAAGAAATGATGAAAGTTTTTCATTTATCACTAAGCTTGACAATACCTATTCCTCCTCCCCACAATTTAAGTTAAATTTTAAAGACTTAGAATTTAAGCTGAAGTTATCTCAGCTAGCTAATAAGATTGAATTTTAACAATTAGGTAATTATACCTAAAATCTATTTAAAATAATCTACATATTGGATTTATACATCTAACAATCCTTGTGACTAATACATAGCCACTAATAGTAATTTACGGGAAGACCAGCCTAAATATTCTGTCCCTAGACCCCCTGAAAGTAAAAATTTAAAGGAAATAATAATATTGTTGTTGCTATGGTAGAGCAGCCATCCTAGCAGGCTATAATAGCCGGGTCACGCTCTTTATAAAAGGTAGGTTATAGTAAGGGCTTTAATACTCATTATTTCTATACCTCCCTCATAGAATATACTTTATATAAGATAATAAAAATTATTAAATTAATATATAAGATTTATATATTTTTTATAATAAAAACTACTTTATTCCACAAGGACATTCCCTGCACGCGAGAAAGCGAGTTGCCAGCAGCTTACCTATCCATCTGCGCTTTCAACCGTTCCTCGTTTTATATACTGGCTACGGAAATAATTCAATACTCCTTCCCCCATATTCATGATATGGGTTGACTGGCGGCATTCGTTTGGAGTAGGCGTCAGTTCTATGATTATTAGAGACCTGATAATTCATCGCCAGAGTAATTTCACATTGAAGGCATTGGATTTTGCCGCCCACGAGGGAGTATTGATAATAGCATTTTACCCCCAACAGATTCTTTTCCTCGAAACCTCCAACAGAACAGGCTTACTATGCACAAGGTTGCTAGAGGACTTTTCTCTCCACCTCGAAATTATAATACTAAAACTCAATAGTATACAATGGTGGAGCAGTCAAACAGGTACTAACATATTGCATAGTAGTTAGTATACACTCAACAGC
This sequence comes from Orbilia javanica, assembly GCA_036872735.1. Lineage (NCBI taxonomy): Eukaryota > Fungi > Ascomycota > Orbiliomycetes > Orbiliales > Orbiliaceae > Orbilia > Orbilia javanica. The sequence goes on from JAVHNR010000005.1 coordinate 732,932, forward strand.
CGAGGGGAAACACCGTATCCGTAGCCGGCCTAATACAGTATTACCTCGGAAACCTTGACGCTGAAGGAAAACCCCTAACTTCTAGCTTCGTTTACCTTAACCAAAGACTGTGTCTTTCCAAGAGGTGTGTTGCCAGTGTTGCATTTTCCCGGCCCACCGATACATACAGCCCGAGACCGAGACCGAGCCCGAGACTTCCTTTGAATTCCTTTAAATCCGGGGTCCGGGAGCTGCTCAAGTACTACTTATGCAAGGGAGGTACACCCTGAGGAATCTTCCACCGGGGAGCACGGTTTTTCTCGATAAATATATATAGCAGTGGTACATTAATTGGCGCCCAATTTCCGGGACCGGCTACGTACTGATACAAATCATACTTGCTCCGTTGGATATCGATTGTCTCATAAACCAGCCTTCCATTGGATAACACTCATCAGGGATCTATCATACTACGAGACTGGGATCTATCAGTGGACACAACACAAGGCTACTGTGTTGCCTTCGAGCAGGAATATGTGTTGTCATCGAAAATACCACATAAGATTCTAGTCACGTGACCCGGCTGTTCCTCTTTGCGCGTTCGCGTTTGTATCTGTCCGATTCACCAGAGCTGCGCCGATATCCCCAAGCGTTCAACCACCATCCCCGCCATCCCGAATGTCCTCCCCTCGGTATCTTCTATAGTGGTAATTGGCGCAGTGGAACATGCCCCTGCCCGACTTTCTTTCAAACTGGCTCTCGGCCCTGTCCTCTATCCTCACCACCGGCGATGCAGACACATTCGGCCTCTTCTTCCCTGTCGACGCCCGTCTTTCTAAAACAACTACCTTACTCCAGCAAGCGATTGCAAGCTCTACGCTAGATGAAGATGCGGAACTGGATGCTGTCAGGGATATCGTAGATCCCGATGACCAATGGAGCTCCATGGCGAGGATGGTACACGCGTACATCCTTTATCTTCGTGGTCGTAGCCAGGATATGGGTTTATCGCACCGGTTTGAGCTGTTGCTGAAGTTCATGTATGGTACATCTTTCTGTTTTATTATGTACTCGGGGTTATGGAACTAACATAGTGCTAAATAGGAACGCGGTTTCTAGTGCTGCGGACAACAATAGCGGGGCTGTTCTGAACGTAATTGTTCTTGAAGGGTCGAAGCACATTACACGGCTCGGTATTACATGCGACAACTTGGCGGACGACGGGAGTTATAAATATTCTGAACAGGCACATTCTGTTGTGCAAAAGTTATTCAATGTCTCACTGAAAGGTGTTCGACATCCCAATGAACTTGGGAAGAGAGAAACATCCGTTGGGATTATCAATTGTTTATTCAAACTGGCGTCGAAGGTACTACCCAAAGCTTCTTATTATTTTTCAACGACCCTAATTCTTGGTGGATTAGATGGGCAGAATCGGTAGCATGACGACCATCATAGTGAATCTTCAAAACGTCCTTCCCGCTATCAATATCACCTCTGACACACGATTCTCGGTTGCACAGCGATGCACCTACGCCTACTATATCGGCATGGAATGCTTTCAGAACGCGCAGTTCTTAAAAGCCGCGAATAGTCTCCAAGAGGCATTCGATCTTTGCCATCCATCCTTTCTTCGGAATAGAAGGAAGATTCTTATACACCTGGTCACGAGTAACATAATCCTCGGCCGTTTCCCATCCTCGGACTTATACAACTTGCCAGAAGCGGTACAGTTCAGGGAGGTTTTTTCTCTAATCATCAAAGCAATCAAAGTTGGCAATTTTGCCGGCTTTGAAAGAGCGCTGTTTCGGTCAAAGAAATGGTTGGTATACTTCGGTATCTTCCATGACTTAGAGATGCGCTGTGAGACTTTGATATGGAGGAACCTTATCAAGAACGTATTTGCTGTTAGCGGTAGTACCGCGAAAAACGGAGTTGAGAGCGTTGGATTGGATAAAATTCTTCAAGCGGCTGTGGTGACAAGGGCTGGATTACGACCGAGGGTTGTTGGACAAACTATACATGGAAAGAGAGAGTTTAGAGAAACGATTACGGAAAGCAGTATATTGAGCATTGTGCTCGGGCTTGTCGATAATGGATGGCTGAATGGATATGTTAACCTTGAGAAGGGAATGCTGGCAGGGTGGAGTAGTAAGTCTCGGTTGATAACGAGGTTGGCGGATGTTAAAAATCAGTATGTTGGGATGCTGTGGGGCGGGGAGAATGGGAGTGGGGTTACAGAAAAAGAAGGGAGCGGGGAGCGAGCTGATAAGGATGGTGAAGCTAATGGGTTTCCCGCGACGACTACTGCTACTACTGCTGTTGCACCAGCCCAGCCGGCATTTGGAGGCTTTTTCGCTGGAGGATTTGGAGATACAAATGGCAATGGAGGGGGGTATGCGACGGATCCTGGTGATGATATGGAGATGGAGCTATAGATTATTGTTTCTTCCTTTTTCTCTATATTTTTCGGATGTTGGAGTTCCGGTTTGGTGTTCTTATTACGATAGGAATTCTTTCGATAGTTTATACTTCTTGGCCAATTGGCGAGGGCCCTCGGTCGTCTACAGACGGACGGGTTCGGGTTGAATATCCTTGACTTAAAAGTCCTTTCTTCTGCCGTGCGACCCACATTCAGCTTTCAAAATCCTAGTCCCGCATGCCGAGCCTTGGCCAGGGCCCACTTCACCATTCCTGGACGGGTTAGGGCCAGTGGACCCGTTTCCGCGGCTGAGGATCCTTCGAGCTTAAGCGAACGAGCGAGGCGGAGCCCAGGCATTTTTTCAAGCTTTTTGAAGGCTTGAACGAATGCCTTGCTCTCGAACAATTGAAGACAAAATGTCGATAGTGTTGCCTAAATTCGACTGGTCCATTTTTTCGCCGGGGATTAGGCCATCATACCCGAGAAACAGTTGGCCAAAGGTCATCCATCTTGTCTTGGACTTTATTTCGTCCAATTGGGATGACCGAGTGGTTAACCGGTTTTTGATGTCTTCGGAGCTTGCTTTCTTAACCCAAAAATATGGGCCCCACGCTCCGCTCGCATGAGGGACTTAAAATGTACTTCTTATACCTATCGGAAAAAATGACTACGTATTCCTGCACTTTTGGATTGTTTGGATACTTGAAGACGACAAGTTCCCCGCTTGTGACACTTTATTTGTTCTCTTTCCCTTCACTTTTGTGTATACTCAGCCTTGCCTCTGGATTTCTTCCTCATCGCTGAGCCTGATGATGTAAGGTTTCCTTCGCCAATATTTTTTTTTCCCATACCTTCCGCGCTAAATCTACTGTCAAGACTACTGGTAGACGACTTCGATCACTTTTCTTTGGCTAAGGACTCAATGCACATTTGGTCTGCGATAACCATAACCGTCGCTTCAGCTGTCACGGGACATACACTCCGCCTATAGCCTCTCAACAGACGCTGTCTAAGCCGCTCTAAGCCATGGAAACCGCTGCAGGAATAGTTGGCCTAATAGGCTTTGGGTTCCAGTTATGCACCATGATCGATAACATTGTCTCCTCCTACCGTTCCTCTGCTACAGAACTGTCAACTATCTCGTCGAATATCCTAACATTATGCGATGTTCTCGAGGTACTTGATAAGAGACTAAAACTTAAGCGCACTTCGTCATTCGGGAGTACGTCTACTGGTAGTGGCGCACGTGGTGGGTTGGTAAAAAGATCGTTGTCGAATGAATTCGATGATCTTGCGCCGGCACAAATCACAACCGAAGAAACGGTTTTATCGGAAAGTCAGGCGTGTTTACAAAATGTGTTGGATAAGTGCTGGGGATGTTTATTGGATATCCAGAGGTTGTTAGAACCGTTTAGAAATGGGGGTGGGACTGCCAGTGTGCTGGTGAGGTTTAGGTGGATGAGGAAGAAGAGCGACGTGCAGATTGTTATGGCGAACTTGGAGAGTTGCAAGAGTACGCTTTCTTTGACGTTGCTGGTTATGCGGTAGTAAGTGCCCTTTTTATACTGATAACGGACCCTGCGTTTTTGGTCTCCGAGTAAGGCTAACTGTTATGGAACAATAGTTGTGCGGAAGACGAAGAAAAAGTTGATCCGAAGGATATTGCGCTTGCGATACAAAAGCAGGCTGAGCAGTTGAAATCAGAGAAGGATCAGAACTATGCGTTTGTGATGCAGCGCTATCTTGACTGCGCCTCCTCCACGATCGGATCTCCGAAGTCGACATTAGTACAAAGTCATGGACACGACGACGATGTGAAAAGTTTTGTACTTGATGATGTGGCTTCGACTAGATCTACGGATTTCGAAATCGATTCTGAGGATGATGTTGATGTTGATGAGGAGGATCCGGATATGATGTCTTCGGCGGATTCGTTTTCTATACCTGGATTGCGGTCGGAACCCTCACAGTCGTCTCTGCTCTCGGTGACGGTTTACCAAAAGGTTGGGAATGAAAGGAAGGAACAGCGACGGAGGAAACGGCAGAGTAAAGATTCCGGCTGTGTCATCGAAGACGACGATATCTCATTCCTATCCAAAGAGTCGGTTAAATGGCAGCCATTTTTGTCTTTGGGATATAAATTGGAATGGTACCGAAGGAACTTTAGGCCGGATCTTAACGGTCGACTTTCGAGTATACAGCAGGTAGCTGATACTTGTGAATTTAACATCCAAGAACTTCTGGCTGGGTGTAAGCCTTCTTCGAGGCCTATAACCCCTGTGGACGTTTCCTCGGGCCACCAGAGTCATCACAACCAACTTCGCAAAAAATTAAGCAGCCGACATCTTTTATCTCGACCTACGCCTTTAAAACCCCGCGAAGAAGACTTCTTCCGAGGAATAGTCCGTATCCAGAAGGCCCTCGCAAATTTATCCACCCTTCGCTCCAATGCTCTCAGAATTCTCTCCGCAGCACCCGTATTAATCAGAACCTCCTCACTTCCCATAAACATTCACACCAAATCCTCCGTCGCTTCTACAAATAACACAGAGACCCCGTTACGACCATACGTTCTTGACGCCCTTCAAATTCTTTTAATGATCCATACGCTCTCAGAACGTCTTCACCAAAAGCTACAGGAGCTAACTTCCCACCGCGACCAAACCTCCAAGTCCTCGATCCTATCCCGTCTCAGCCTTTCCAACGATTTTTCTCGTTTCGAACATACAAAACGTACATTTTCAAATATCGAGGCTAAAATATCGTTAACATACGCCCAAGAGAAATATTCCCGTGCGAAGGAGCTTTGGGATGCAGCTCACGATGTTATCAACGCTGCCTTGGAGGCGGAGTTTTTCTTCTTCGATGATATGGATAGGATACTATCTGCTGCGATAACAGAACCTTTACCGAGCTACAACAAACTCAAGAGGAGCAACTCTTTGGGGCTGGAAACGGATATGTCAGAGAATGATGTCAACCGTGGTTACTCGGCGCTGGCGGCTAGTGCGGAAAGACAGAAGTCCTATACACTTATCGACCACAAGCTTCGGGGTATCTTACTTTCTGCGAAGTCGGAGGTTAAGATCGCAGAGGGCAAGGTAGACTTTGTGCCAGTTAATGGAAGCACAATGGGGCAGTTGTTGGGAGGATTAGAGGAAGAGGCTGAGAAGGAGAGGGAGAAGTTGGAGGAGGTGTTCAAGTATTTGAACGAGTATGTGTGCTCTTATGTCGCAGGGACGATGGGCAGGTTAGACGTTGGTATGGTTAAGTTTGGGGAACGATTGTTCACTCCTTTGAGGAAGATGCCGGTAATTGAGTAGGGATTTCTTTCTGTTTGTCTTTTTATTTTAATGGGGTTGTCGGCTTCGGAGTTCGGGGGTAATTTAACTGTACATATAAAAGGGTGGGGTTTTTATGTATATATATCATGCTACATTATTGTTCACGATTGATACCAAGCGTTTGACGGATTCGTTTGGATGGTTTTCTTAGCGTATAGTCACGGCAAATCTTGCAAATAATGGAATCTATTCTCAACAAACTTCTTGTTTCACCGTGAACTATCTTTTTGAATTTAGTTCTTCTAGCGCTGTAGCCCGAGTACCATAAGTTTTTTTTTCACGAACATGGATTTGAAACGCTTCTGTTATAATAGTAGAACCTTCTCGCATCAGCAACGTATTCCCCGCACCATCTACGAGACTACGTAGCATCTACCCTTGGGAGGTATTGAACCGGAGCTGACCATGCTGTAATTATATTACTTTACACCTAAGGACAGCTAACTTTAATCTCCCAGATAGATGCTGCAAAGAGAGGACGCTCTTGGTGGACGACCTTTTATAATATTAATCAACATGGCCAAGCTAGATATGGAGCATACGCCAAGTCTGGGCTTTGGCTGTGCTAAGTTTGTGGTGATTTACTCGCACCAACTAGGATGACATAGGATGTCTACGCCAGTTTATATTTGGGTTGGACTATAGATTCCACGAATCTTGCATGTTATCGGGTTATGGAAGATTTGGCATCGCAAACCAGACTCTCTGAACCGAGCTGTTCTCGAGTTCGCGTTGGATTGGCCTCATCCCCGGCATTGAACGTTGGATTTCTACATTTGGTGTCGGTCCTGATTCGGCTTGTAGCACACGGTTGCACAGTTGTGGAACCGTCTACAATGCAACGCCCAAACGTACTCTGTTGACCGACGACAGGATATGTTTGTGTCTGCGCAGTGTGAAAACGTCGTGAATTACGTCCGTAATTACGTCCATAGGAAAAAGCAACTTGGCATCTACTGAGGGGACGTAAACAGAGTTAATCTCTCTCCGACGTATCAACCCTCATCTCGATCGATCTCTTGCACCACCTCAATTCATCCCACCCGAAATCTTACCAGTACGGAACGCGAACGTACCTCCCCTCCAGCCATGGATATCTCTAAAGACACACTTCCAATCCTCAAAGTGCCGGCAGGCATGATTCTTCCTCAAATCAAGTCGGAGAACCTTCGCACTTCGGCTTTGATGGACCAAAGCAGCCGCCAGCCATTCACGCAGCGACACTTGCACGTTGTTGGCAAACGGGCCTATGAACTTGCAGTTTCGATGCATCTTGTTACTGCATTCCCAAGTGTCTCAAATACCAAGATGGCTGTATAAAAAAAACCCCCTGCTACGCTCTCCCAGTTTGTTAGTAAAGCGAATGTAAAGATAGGTTGCTGACCCATCGTGCTTCTCTTTTGGACTGATAGGAACTCAACTACCAATTGACGACTGGTTCGGAGGTCATTGGTTTAGCTACTCAGTTCGACCTCCATAAGAACTTGTACCTCTATGGAACCGAATTGGGCGAAAGAGCCGTCTCCGATGCGTTCCATGCTTGGATGGGAGCAGTTCTTGTTGAAAACGGAATTGCCCCTATCTGCAACTTTACCTCGACTTTGCTCGAAAAAAACCACCAAAGGATCCAATCTCTTGGTACTGGAATGGAAAATGAGGCACCATACCGACAGAGCATCGGAAATTTCGGCGGTCAAGCGGCCAGAATGCTCGAAGAACAGGAGAACGACGAGATTGCCGCAATGGGCATCATTTCGGCCTCCGGTATCATGAGTCAATCGGTAAGGCCCCCAGATAGCTCATTTCGCGAATTCGGTATTTCGAAAAATTAACGAGACGGGTCTCTTCTAGCCTTCAAAACGTAAGCTTTCATACTCGAACTCAAAGGACTCCTTGATTAGCGAGCCAGGAGAAGAACCTTTACTCGCCGGTGTCGATACTATGAAACGCAGGAAGGTTGCGCAGCTACGACCATCTCCAACTGCGATTTTCGAATGATGCATAGTGATATTCTGATAGAGCTTTGGAGGACCCCCGCTTATTTTCAGGCTTTGTTGCTTTTTTCCTAGCCGGGTGGAGTCATCGGGATGTTGGAAGAGGACATCTGCTTTAGCTTGTAGGCTAGATTGGTATTACTGGAACTATTCTCGAGCACTTAGGATGCTCAAATACATTGTGACCATTGCGCATGCTCCACCGATCTTGACCCGTGATTTAATGGGAAAAAACGAAAATACGCTCCTCATACAGAGCTGAAAATATCCGGTCTATATACTACTCTCAGCACCTGTCCGTCATCCTTATTGGACAACCTCCACCTCCTTCTCTTTTGGCCTCGCCCGGACATTTCATCAATACTCCCTTCGTAACTTACAAGAACTCTAGTTGCTAGCTAATCAGCTAGGTACCGCCTGTTACCATCCATTCCATTCTCATAAACTTTCCTCCACTCGATTCGTCTCATCATGCCGCTCAAGAACAATCAAGTCGAACTTAGGTTCGATCCAATTGGCGATGTCATGTTGCCGTCCATTCGCGATTGGGACCTATACCAAAGAGTTATCACTTTCCGCTTCTATCGCATTGAGGGTGAAAGACTCCGACGAGATGGTATCTATGCTCACTCTGACGACATGGAAGATACCAAGAAGGTCATTTCTTCTTTCCTAAAGCGCATTGAAGGGAACTATCCTGTCGCCCGGATGAAAATCCTCTGGGACGTAAGTTATTCTATTCCTATTATTTTTGTCTGTAGGTAGATCGAGTTAACGACTGGATATTGTAGTATTTTATCAACGTCATGAACTCCGGCCCCGGCTCACTCCATGTTGGCCTTTTCTTCGGACTCGACGGAATCATCCAGCTTGAAGGTTATGAACGCGACCAAGTTAATTTCAATGGTTGTGTCATCGCTTGCTGGCGCCGATACATCGCCGCTTTGCGCAAGGAAAATGTCAAGCTCATGGCACTCTTTCTCAAGAGGCTCATTATGCCTCAGGTCGATACTGTCCTCTATAACCTCAGGATTCTGAATAAGCATCAGACCGTTGTATTCCGCACTGAAGTAGAGGATAGTGACAGCTTGGAGGTCAACCCTGCTAAGGAACGGGACCAGGCCCTAGAGCTTGCCGAACCTGTTGAACACGAAGAAACTAAGGTCTCAGAAGCCACGGCTGTCAATACCGATAAGGGCAAGGGCAAACATGTTGCCCTTGATGCTCATGAAGATAAGAGCAATAGAACTGGGTTGGAAGGTATCGGGCTTGCTCAAATTATTGACAAACCCGGACCAGAGCACTCTGATCTACCTATTACTATCCGCCCCGGTACCGGTGTCTATTCTCCAATGACAGGAGAACCACGCAAGAATGGAGCATTTAAAGACGGTAAAGGTTATGGGGGCGGCGAACATATTGAAGGCGTCTCTTCAAAGCGTCTAAGCATCTACGATAAGCCTCTCCCCGAATTCAGATCCCCTACTAGTCACGTCAGTTCACAAGGGAAACCACTTGGGGAGGCAGGCTCCGCCTCTGTCACTTTACACCAAAAGATTGCTCCCAAAAGCGGCCGCCTCATTATCAAATCCACCCTTCATGGCTGTAAAAAATCTGTTGTCGACATGAAGAATAAAATTGCTAACGTCACAGGCCGCAAGTTCAAGACCAAGCTCAAGAGCAATTTCTCTGAAGAAGGCCCGGCAGACCCGCAAGAGGAAGTTGTGGACCATGAACGTTGAGTCTTATTTCTTAATATGCATATCAGCAGCTTGTTTTTTCTTCCCCCAAGCACTGGCGATCCACTCTAAGCCCAAAGCCATCCCCTTCCTTTAGCTGGTGAGTCTTCCTGCCACCCTTAGACTTTAAAGACACCAAAACTAAACACTAACAAACTATTTCAAGTGATAAACGTTGGTCTTGAATCCACTCTTCTAAGCTTACCTTCACAATCCGTGAGTATACCTTTTACCTGATAAGCACGGTTCATGAATTCAACCATTTCCTGCCGGTTAACTTCAGCACAGATTCAAAACAGACATTCACCTTAATAAATTTGAATTCACCATCCATAATAATGAAAATTTGCTCTATTCTATTCTCCAAGTTCATTTTGCGCCTCTATCCCGTAATAACATGGGTGGGAGAACAATCGGTTTTAAATCTATTTCTTTTTTTTTTGGTTATTTGTTGCGTTCTTTGTTTCTTTCTTTTTCCTCAATTCCAGATATCTCTATTTTATCCAATCGATTTTATGCAGCAAAGTAGATCAAGAAATCTATAAGCCTAGTTTCGATAATCCGCTGCATAACATCATCAATCAATGCTGGGCCTTCCTTTGAGATATCTTCACACCCATCCTGGCTTCTCCTAGCGGCTCGCATAAAGTGCTGATTTATTGCCTCCACAAATCCCAAAACACCTTCCCGCTGCCCGAGCGCATGGGTATAGTATGCAGGGCTACCAGATGTCCAGATGTAAACGTTCCTAATACACCGATACATATTTCGCGATCGTTCGCAACAGAATCCTCTGTCGGCTCCGTGGATCACAAAGCTCTTCCATACCTCCAAAGCCAGCTTATGCTGTCTGCCCATAAAACCATTAATATTGTATATTTCCCCAACCGCGCTGTCCCTGAACCTGTCCGCAGTATCAATCGCAATCGACAGTGCGAGCAGGAGGATACCAACATCACATTTTCCACAACAAGAAGAGTTCATTATACCAATGTCGGCCATCCACAGTAACACGCCGGATTCAATTAATCTGCAGCCTGAGAATTCTATGGCGGATCGACGGCCAGCAAGTGTACATACGGCGTGGCATACACCGTCGGAACCAAACCGCTGGTGAAACTTAGTAGAGGGTGAAATGGCCAGTACCTCTTGTTCTGTGTCCCATGCAGTATATCCCTTTGCGTTCGTACTGCTGTAATTATCCATCGTTAAGCATTGAACAAGATCATTTTGGTCCTTGATAAGTATTGGAGTGCCTTGTACCCTACAAACAACTGACGGACCAATGATTTGTTCATATACTAGGCCCATCTGTCGACCTTCACTCTCGTCATGGATATACCCCCTTGCCATAGAGCGGGGGAGGATATCCGGATTTGATCTGCGATTACCGATTGAAGCTTCCCTATGGATGCATTTCGACGGTTTAGGAGGTGCGTTTTCGAGATAAGAGACAATTTCGTCCGAATAATCTCCGGCTAAAAATACCGAGTTACACATTTCGTAGCAAATGCAAGGGCTCGGGGTCGATATAGTACTCTCGACCCTTTCAGGCATAGCATTACGTATTCCGGTGACGAGAGCTTGCCAGTCCATCGGTTCTGGACGTAATTCCGGGTGCGTAGTTGTAGACATATCCATTTGCAAATCCGTGTAGTTCCAAATTATCTTCGTCATACACGGCAAGCAGTGAATATGGGTTGTTGGATCCCGACATATGCATAAGTATTCATCAGACTTGTCTATGACGGGATGGTCTTCTATGTTGTCGTAGAATTCGGCATGCATCGTACCTGGCCGGACCCCAATAGGTAGGATGTATGGAGCCGCCTTGCCTTGCAATATTTCGAGGTCATCGCCGCATGTCTTGCACGGGGCTATACCACTGCTATTGCCGAAAGAGGGCTTGGGTAGAAGTGTGATAGCAGGAGTCATTACTCGGGGATTGGAGGGGCACTAGGCTCCTAAAACGGTATAAGCTATTGTAAATTGAGTTTTGTATTTTTTTCTTTACATGAAAGACTGCTCGGTTCAGTCTCATATTTATGGACAGGAAGTGCTTCAATATTTAACTTCGGCTTGACTGAATGTTCATGGCGCACTTCAAAGCGCAATTGCAAGTCCGCTGGAAGTGAACGTTCATTAAGCACTTCCAATTCCGCTGGATGCAGCCATTTCATAAACCTATACGAGTTTCAAACAATCATTAGGCTGAATTAGGATTACTCATCATAAAACTGTGCAACAGACGCAGAAGAACTAGCATTTTATGGTCAGTAATCCGATACTGCCTCGTAAACAAGAATGCATGCTTCCTGTGAAGTTCTCGAATACAAGTCAGGGGCCGTTCGTATCGTACGTATCCACCTTTATCTTTACCTTATCAAGCTGCAAGGGAGGAGGTTTTGTGTCGGACCCATGCACCCGACTGCGTTGGAGAAGATTATATATCTTGAAGCATCTGAAAATATACGGGGTGACAAAGAATTATGCTATCTAAATAGTTCCTGGCTACTCTAGCGCTAATCCAAGGCAATACAAAAATAGCAGCGATAAAGGCAGTGTTTTGATAATGGATAGCAGAACAAGGAGCAATCGGACTTTAGTACTGCCACGGGCGGCCAACAAGTCTATTGTGTCAATATGAGATGAGCAGCATGAGATGACTTAGAATGCTGCCATACCGGAATATTCGAATGTTGCAAGGTCCCAATTTAAAAACCCCCAAGCTCTCGTTTTGTGCTCGGGTCCCGGTTCACGGTTCACGGGGAGCTTCGGAACGCGCGGTTAAGTTACCACGGTGCACATGTGTGCGTGGACTAGGTTGACCGAGTCTCCACGTGGCCACCAGGCGGCTATCGATATCCCAGTTATCGATATCCCAGTTCAAGAGGATTGAGAATTCGAGAAGATATGGATAATTTCGAGATAATCATTATATAAATGCTATTTAAGCCGGCAGTATTAAGATGAGGGTTACCGCCAGCCGCTATGTATATATAATGCTAAAAGTTTACCGCTTCTAGACAGAAAATATTTATCTACTAGGTGATCACATGATGAATTAATAAAAAAGTGGCGAGCCAGCATGGCAAGTCTAGTCCGAAATAATTAATAGCTGGTAATTCTATAGTTTAACTCAGATCGCAAAGATCAGCGAGCTCTTCCTAGTCTCAGAGATGATGAATGAATTTTGATTTTTTAATTACGCATACAGGCAATGTGAATCCGCAAGCTAGAGCATTAACTCAACGCATTCTGAAAGCTAGCTATTTCATACATGCATACATGTGGATGAATCATATGTCGACCGAGCTCTTTTCTTAGCAACAGGAAGCAGGGTTGTTTCAAAAGATCGATAGGGGTAGACATCGCCAAATTGGGTGACATTCCTTAGCAGTATTGCGCGCCATTCTGGGCCTGCACCATAAACCCTGAGACTCCAAATCTATCTGGTCTGGTGCCTGCCGGATCCAAGAAGGTCAAAGGTGCTGCTGACCCCACTTGTGGATTGTTACGAGCTAGAAGTGTCCTAAACCCCGAGCTGCCGGTAAGGTTATAGGCCAAAGTAACTCCTGCAGGGAGGTTTGGACTACTGTACAAAGTGCAAGACCTTCGGCCACCATCTCCTGGGAGGAAAGCGAACTTCCAGACCCAGTTGGTACAGGTATTCGGTCTCTCTAAACATTTTATGGCGCAATCACAAGCCGATCGAACGCCATGCCTGCGGAAGAAATGAACTTCGGTAACTACTCCCGTCATATCAATGCCTTGGTAGTAGCGGACGCAGCCGCCACAGTTGTTGGGGGCCTGGAGGTTTGGGAAGCGCTGCTTGGTGATTATGCCTTTGCAGATGGCCCAATCGGAGTAGCGGTTGAAGTTTGGAAAAATATTATCACCGGTGCGGATACCGCAGCGGTTACGGCCAAATTGCGGGAGGCTGACGGCGGTCGCCAAGTAAATGGCCGTACAGAAGGAGAGGAGGGTAGCAAGAAAGTGCATTTTGTCGGATCAAAGCAACAGAATCCGTGACAAAAGTTGGTTGGAAGTTCTAAATGATGGTTTTATTGATACTAGATGTGTATCAAAAGTGGTTGATGTTGTAATAGATAGGCTTGTGGATCTATTGAGCTATCTGAGAACTCGACGGTCATTGAGAGGCACTATTTATATATTGCGTGATGTCGTGATGCTATGATGTTGATGGTACCGCTGATATATGAATATACCTAATGCGGAAGCTGACTGAAACTAAGGAAACGGAATTGTCCTTAGAGCCACACAGGACTATTCAGCTACAGAAGGTATTTGGAATTATTTCTCACAAACTGTTTGCTATATTATAAAGACCTCTTCTGCTAAAGGATATGAATCAATACACTATGAAATTGGGGGGTTGGATCCGTTGGGGATCCATTTGATAGAACGAGTACACCAACACTGATCCTAAAATAGTCTAACTAGTTGTCGTTCGCGGATAGTGTCCTGCCTCAATTGAACCTCAACTCGAGGCGGGTTCAGGGTATATCGATACCGCCATATTGGTACTGCAGGAACCTTACCTAGTGACAAGGATACAAATTCGAAGCAACAAAAAATTAGATTATTCGGTTTTCACACTCCATTTACTCTTTACATGCTTGTAAAATATCTTTGTAATTCAGCAGTTTAAATTCAGGAAAGTTATAAACAGTCAAGAAACCTTGCAACATAGACTAGTACTATAGGACGTACTCCATGGTCCATGGATTCGGGAAGCAATCAACGCCGTAACCCGCTCATTTAGGATACGAACGGCTTGCACTGCTATATCATACCACTTTATTTTCTTTTCAGCTTCGATGCATAGATTCAGAAATAGAAAGCTGAAAGTGTGTAGGCTTCTAAGCAGGGTTGTTTTGGAACCTGTACATACACACATATCTACGGTAAAATCGAACAAAAGTTATTCTACCAAAAAGTTTTAGTCAGCCCTTCAGCCTTACCAAATGGTTTGAGGCTCATGATTACCCCATAGAACTAAGATTGGCCATGTCTTGAGATGGTTTAAGGACTTTTAACGGGACGACAACCGAAAATGTTTCTTCGGTAAATACCCGATTGTCCCGCGATAATGCCAAAAGGCCTGACTACTTCAAAAGCGGATAATCGTTGACAAATTTTAAAAATAACGACCCAAAGCATGTCTTAGCTATTGAGGCGGAGATCGAAGCTTAAGGTTCGGGGTATACACGGGGAGCCTCACCATAAACACTAGCGAAAGGCTAGTTCCCAAACCATCACATGCTAGCTAGAGTCCAGAACCTATAGGAAATTTTATTATAGAACCCCGTATATCAATACACACGTGTGTGTGTGTCAGCATTCATACATCCCCGACCCTTCAAGTTGCCTAAGCTGTTGAGTTCCTTTTGCGTTATATTAAGTGTAACAACCCTCCTACGTCTACAAATCCCAGTCCAGAGAACTCCAAGCATACGTATTAGAAACATTCCCAACGATTCAGAAACTTATTCAACCGGGCAGAGAGCTGATATAATCTAGTTATCGTAAATCTTAAAATAAATATCTCCTTTTCTATAGCGATGTTGTTATTGCTACGACTCTGGGGATCCTTTGATAAAATAATAGGTTAACTTTTCGGTGTATATAATTATTCCATAGATGCGATTATCCCATTTTATCAGAATCAAGATTTTCTAAAAGCTGATTTCATTTGAATTGAAACGAGCCCTCAACAATGTTGGAACTCGAGATATAAGGCGGCGGTGATAAACTTTGGTACCATGGTCTATCCGTATATATTTAATATCAATAGTTGGCGCAAACTCAGAAACGTATAAACGGACAATGATAGGTGATCAACGCCACTAGGGACACAGCCTTAAATTTATCAAAACGGAACTATCTTTTATGCATAGAGGGGATGAAATGTGGGGAAATGTAGGGGTAACCCCGGAATTTACCGTTACAAGAAGCCAACGTCCGGCAACCTGAGACAAGACTTTAACATCCTAAATCTATACCGACAAACCACGGCGACCTTACCGAAGAAATTGTAGCATTACGTCATCACACAAATAAGTGTATTTAGAGGAACATGTAGAGGAACAGTTATCGTTAAAGGCCTTATGAGCGCTCTAAGGTTGGAAACATCAAGAATGTCCAAAGGAGCATGCAGCCAGCTAGTCTGAACGCCAAAAATAGAATATTTGCTTTCGGTAATCGTAATTTAGCGTTTAGTAAGATAAAAATTTTCACATTTTTCTTAAACAGGGGAGAGGGGTATGGAGGGGTGATAGATACCCTGATGTATATGCCATAGGGTGGAAACGCCTGAGGCACTTCAACATACCGGTCTACTAGGAACGCCTACCTAGTTATGAGCCCATGTTCGTAGCCCAAATCGCTGCTTAATTCGAACGTTTCTCGCTCTCTTCAGAATTGGCGCCTTTCATAATCGAGACTATTACCTACTACAGGCTGTCCCGCGGCCAGGAGGATAAACACCTGGTGCCACACGTATACGATAGATGGTTGCGGGGGTTAACGTTAGGTAAAAACCATAAAGAAGTCTTAAAGCCGACTCTGACTTCCCACATTTGACAGTAAACCCAAACTCGAAGACACCATATTCTGACCACAGCCATGGTTCGCACTTGAAAGCTAGCTAGCGTATGGTCACATGTTTCAAAAGGGACGCCGTTAATATTTATAAGTATATCCAACGAATTCAGAAACATAAGCTTACTCACACGATGCATTTAAAACTAGCGGGCGAAATGGGCTTTATCGTTATATACTTCATTCAAAATAGTAGTTATCCATTGCATGATATCAACCGCAATGAATTACAACGCAACCCATACAGCAGAACCATATGGATTACTCCGCACTTCTTAAATATAAAGGGCGCGGCTAACTCCTTAAATTCCTCGGAGCAACATGATGACGTGTGCCTATAATCATGGATTAACTGATTACGGTTACGGGATCCGACAAGGATGACTTGAGATTCCGAACGACTAGCATGAACACAAATAACAACGTCGGCTTCTGATCGAACGGATATTCTTTCACACTATTCAAATCAATGACTGGAATAATACAAGCAAATGTATAAACCTTTGGGCAAAGCCGCTCTACGTGATATATCCATAGTTAGGGCGCACTTCAGGCTCTCCAATTACCAGTATCTCGCAGATATATACTTTGATTTGACGGAACTCCTAGCAATGTTACGCGGTATGTCATGTGTTAGATTCCTAACTCTTACTTTACGAAGAATATTCTCTTTTAATTTACGAGTCCCTCATCGATACGGTGTATATACATACCCAGGCCTTCATGGCCAAATTAATCGTAGTTGATCAGAGTAGAGTAAAAAGACAAACTGGGAGGACGCACTACATCCGACACTAAAATAATAAAGTCAAAAACAAGGAGAGAGAAAAAGGACAAGAGAAGTAAAATCTAATAAAGAACCCAAAGGAGGAGAAGAGACGTGTGTAACAAGGCTACTTACAAAGAGCCGAATAGAAAAAAAGATAGGAAGACCCCAGGAGCAAACCGCAAACTACAGAAGTTTTTAAAAGAAGAGTAAAGAGAAGAAGCAACCCGGAATTCAACATTTCATATTCGTTAGTCCAAAGAGATAGGAAAGAAAAGAAAAGAAAAGAAAAGAAAAGAAAAAGTAATTTTTGTGAAAAAAGATGTCCATGTAATCCAAATCCCTGTTCCCAATGAAATAATCTTTTGACAACTGCCTGCTAAAAGCCAATGAAGCCCTCTCACCCCCAGTATTTCTGTTTCGCTGCTATTAAAATTCCAGCTCTATCCCATATCAAAGCGTTTTGTGCCATCCCTTACTTGGGGCTAGCAAGGGTAAAAGAGATTAAAGACGCTTGGTAAGGGTCTGATTATGTTTCTAACCATTATCTCAACTACTGCCTTAGTCGATCTTGATGCTGGCGTAGATTTTTCTGACAAAGACCCAGCTCGAGAAGAAGCCAATAGTACCTAAAATCGTTCCCATTAGCTTATACTAACAATGAAATTTAGAATGGACAGGCAACATACCAGTCAAGATAAAGAATAGGAATCCAATCAACAAGCTGTAACCAAGGTACAGAACGTTGCTGGCAAGTCCGCCCAAGCTCAATTTGCTCAACCAGTAGATGAATGCATTGAGGATCACATAGAAGGCGCTGGCTCCGGAAATGAAGAACGCTCTCCAGTGCCAATGGTAGTTCTCACTACAGAGAAGGAAGTAAATCATGAGGATTGTGACGGTAGAGCATGTGATAATCTAGGAAGCATGGTGTTAGCTTGTGTTCCCACAGTAATTGACGCAAATTCGTTTATTACCATGATGCCGTAGCAAACGAACAAAAACCCGAACATGTAGTAAACTCTGTGGAACCAGATCGATGACATGATAAAATACAATTCGACGAAGATAGCGCCGAATGGTAGAATTCCGACGAGAAGCATGCTGGGAAGCGGCTTGAGGTACAAGGCTTGCTCGGGAATCTGTCGAGGGATCTGGTTGGTTCGGACTGGTGCTTCAAAGGCCTATGAAAGTGTTAGTTTTGAGCACTCGCCACATAAAATACGCAAAGATGCCATACTGGTGCCCTAAACCCGAACCAACTTCCAGCGAAACTCAATGGCAAACTGATAACGAACCAGATGCAGATAAGTGCAATCATAGTCCAGAGCGGCACAGCGCCAGAAGAGCCCTTCCAGATCAAAAAGAAGTTCAAGAAGAAGAAGGTGCCAAATACGACGCCTGGGATGAAAATTGGTGTAAACAAGATATTCTTCTTCCAAGATTCACCACCAAACGATTTGTATACACGAGCGGAGGTGTAGCCGCCGACAAAGCCGAGGAGAGTGTAGAATATGATCATGGCGGTGGCGAGGCTACCACGGCCGGATGGCGAGAGGAACCCGAGGAGCGCAAACACTTTATGAGGTTAACATGCAAGCATCAAATATGGAGGAGTAGTAATACATACAAATGGTAACGCCGGTCATGAAGAAGATCTGGGCACCGCTGCCAAGGAAAATACTGAGCAGCATGGGATTCTTTGGCGGCCTGAAGACATCGCCATGAACGAGTTTCCAGCCGGAGTCCTCCTGCACATCTTCATTCAAGTCGAGCTGATTGTAACGGGCAATATCTTTCCTCAAAGTCTTGAGAAGAACCATGCTAACCATTCCGGTGAGGAAGATGACGATAATAGCGCTATTGACGAGCGAGAACCAGTGGATACGTGGGTCAAATACATGGAGATACTTGTCCCACCTGGTGGCCCAGGCGGTAGGAGACTCCATCCAGATAACACTGTAAGTGTATGTGATATCGGTATTTCCCTCCTCGCTTAAGAGCATAGGGTCTTCATTGCCGCAATCTGCAGTCTTCTTGTCGCCAGAGACCTTTTGGTGCCTCGAAGAAGGTTGCACAACGACACCGACGACACGGAAGGACCTGTCTTTTCGACCAGGAATACGATGGTAGTCGACGATGATATCGTAGTGATTATTGATGTGCGGTTTGGGTTGGGTTTTGCCATCATCGACAAACCCGCCGAGAGAGAAGCCTTGGCTATAGAACTGATTTGATTCGTCGCCAATTTGCGAGGTTAGGGTAGCAGCGGGCAAGCCATCGATGAGCCAGTTAAGGTTGTACCCTTGCCAAATTCGCATGTTCGTGAACCTTGCCGACCGCTTATCATGTTTTGACTGGCATAGAAGCTTGCAAGTTTCGTTCTTGCCCATCCTGAGCTCGAAAGGCGAAGTTAGGATACGGTCACCGAAGAGTATCGATCCAAGCGACTCGGATATCTTTTGGGGCCCACCCTCGGGCTGACAGAAGTGGAAATATTCATGGTAGTAGTCATAGGATATCAGAGACTGGACTTGTTGGCTGGAAGCTTGGATGGCAGGTGTCAGGCGATTGACGTTGAGAGGGACCAGGTCGCCTTCATTGTAGTCTGTCGGGGCCACTCCTGGTAGGTAGAAGGCGGCGGAAAGGGATGCCCTCAGGGCTATCAGCGCCGCCAGCGACGGCGACGAACGGAACCACTTCATGGGTGGAAAACGCGAGGAATCGGGGTCAAAACAGTGTCCGGAGGATTGCGAATACGTGCAGACGGGAGTTCGAAGTCGGGCTGGCACGAAGCCGAGGGGGAGTTTGGAAGGGAACTGATGATGTTCGTGGGTCCGTTTTGGCGATAGGTGGTTTGGTGGTGGTGGTGTTTTCCAGCTGCAGCAAATTGGCGTAAGCTGTTCTTTTCAGGAACGAACAAACATCCAAAACCAACGCTCTCCTGAAACCAAACCCGGACAAAAGACAAGCACTGGACAAGGGGGACTGGCAGACAAGACAAGGGAGGACCCACTGCCGCCGAGGACTAATTCGAATCTCCCGACGGAATCTGTCGCGTGAGGGCAGACGCCACCATCTACGGCCCTACTAGGTGCTTGCTCAACCACAGTGATGACGAGGCCTGCGGGGGTTTGCACAGATGGCTGAATACGCTGCAGTCTGCTTCGCCAGGGTTATATATGGGCTCTCGTCTACCATCTATCCCCGGTGGGCAGTTGCTATCTTGGAATCTTACTCCGCCTCTACGAATACTGCTTCAATAATAAATGGCACAAGGCCCTTCGAGCACCTCGGGGGCGACAGGTTCTGCGAAAACCTGTGCCACGGCTATCTTGGGATCCGAGTCTCTTGAATCGCCCGTCCCCCACCGCCGACTAATAACCAACTTGTTTTTCTCTCTCGCTACTCCAGGCTAACATTCTTTGGTTTCGATATCCTGGATACCAGTGCCCCAACATTCCAACAATAGGCTTGTTACTAGTGGTTATTCGGACGGATTATACCTATGGACAGATTTTCTCAGCTATCCCGAACCGAAACTCCCAATGATGGCTTGTGCACAGACGAACAACAGACAGAGACTAGGGCCAAAAGAACTTCTAGCTGGCTCGATTCAGGAGTTTTATAGTCGCAGCATCCATTGTCTGATCCTCCAACGCCGAAATGATAGCGGCCGGGAATAGAGTTTTGGCTTGCAGATTGCGACAACTGTTATATTCGTGCAACCTCGAACTACAGATTGGGTTCGGAAGTATTGACTTTATAGGCTATTCAGTTACACGGAGGATCTAGGACCCACGTCTAGAGTACATCCTGGGTGTAAACGACCATCGAATGTGGTCAGTCCGAACACCTTTGACAGTTTCGGCCTCGATCTATGACTTGAGGGCTGACCGAATTATGACGCGAAGAACTTAACGAACGTTGTATTAATTGACATGGATAGAGCAGATGCTGAATAAGGTGGTAGAGGTTCTGAAGATACCACCCAGGTAATATCTCGGTGTGAGTTTGTCGCGGTGGTTATCTATACATCATAGCATGAGTTTGATGAAATTTCATAAATTTATACTTGGTAATTTAAGCCCACGGCCAAAGCATATTTCCTGATACATGATCAATCCGCATGTTGGACCGGCAGTTGGTGTTAGTTCAATCGTCAGCCCAGGCGAACGGATGCACCGATATATCGCTATGAGCCAAATGTTCCAAATAAGCGTCTAAACGCCCCTCCATAACAAAGCTAAACAAATATAACATGGAAGCCAACATCTACAAATTAATGATTTCTAGAAACCAATTCTTCTGACGTCCGAGCATCACGGCTGAGGTGCCTCAAGTCGCCTTTCAGCCAGCCTGATTCGCCCAGATTCGCCCAATCAAGCCTTGGCAGTAATTTGTCGCTCACAGGGACGGGCCTTTTAAGACTCCTGAATTCCCCGGACCCCTCGATTGTTATCATATCCCTCCAGATAACCTGAGAAATACCTTCCATCAGCACTTCATAGTGTATCACATTCCCTTAACTCAATCACAATGCCTTGCAGTTCTCATCCTCCGCCGAATTCCTACCCTCCAGACCATCGAGTGCCCCCTATCCGACGGCAAATCTTCGATTGGGAGTCCTCGTTGTTCTTTTCCCTCCAAATGTTTTCAGAGTTGGGCAACAGGCCGTATTTCACACACAATCGGCTGGGAAACCGCCGTCAAGTCGAGACATACAGGGTCCCAACGACTGCGGAAGGGGTCCTCTCGATATTTAGTACATTCATCCTGGGGGGCTTCAACAACTTTGTGGACATTATGATGGGATGCGCGATTCTAGGGCTGGAATTGATAGGCCGATGGGGGTTTTAATAAAGACAACCACAACGTTGGGATAACGTCGTACAAGTCGCGGGGCGTCCTTCAGGAAGGGTCCCTGGGGACGGGTCTTGGCGTAGACGACAGTCCGGCAATATCCGTCCATTTCACAAATTAAACTCCAACCTCACTTTCCTCAAACCGGAAACTTCGAGTAATAACTCCACAAAGACCAACATGCAACAACGTGGCCAACATTTTAATCCTTGGTCACGCTAATTACCTAGCTAACAACTGTGTCTGGGATCTTTAACGGCTCTCAGCCCATCAATTTTCCTCGCCAGACTGGCGTCTTGAGCCTCCCTCTCCACCCTCTCGTTCGTCAATTTCACCGAAATTTCATTAACCCGGGTCGAGACACTGTCCAACTTGACAGTTCTAAGACTGGTCTCATCCATAATCATCTTCATCGTCTCGGCAAATCCTTTGGTCCTGATTTCTCCTTCTTTCCTGGTCTCTTCCAATAATTTGTGCGAGAGATCCATTACTTCCTTTTGGCGTGTATGCTCTTCTTTCCTCAGATCGTGTCGCAGGGCGTGGTCATCCGCTTTACGGTCGGCGGATTCATCATTTAATTTCTTCGCCAAGGAAGTCTCGAGGGTAACAGCCGCAGCTTGACGGTCAACCCGCTCCTTCTCGAGCTTCTTGGTGATATTCGTATCGGCTTCAGTTCGGGCTTTCGATTCCTCCCTCAGTTTCTCCTGTAGGGCACATTCGGCCGCTATACGGGCTGTAGTTTCTTTAACTAACGCATCCTCCAATTTTCCGCATTTCGCTTCTAAAAGCGTAATCTTCCCCATGACTTCTCTGTACGCTTGGCCTGGTTTTCAATGTATATAAATTAGCCACTCCCTGTAGTCTTTACTGTTTTTTGTACGCGGGAGGGGCAGAAGTACATACCAGCACTCTTAATGCCATACCAAATACCATAAGCCGCGGTAACGAAAACCGCTAACCCAAGAAACCCAGCGATGATTCCGAAAGCGCTCAGCGCAAAGAGCCAGACGTAGCCTGCCGCCGTGACTTCTTTAGAACATACAGATTGTGGAACTCCGATGAGACTCGTGCAGGGTGTTCCAGTCACCCATTCAATCCCATTTCTAGAATGAATTCCCCCATTAGCTACGCCTTATAAACCATTTTAGGGGGTCGTGATGTGATACCTACATTAACTTGTGATACGGACCGGGCCGAACCACTTCGGACGTTGTGTATCGTACAATTGGCTCCATGCTTAATTGTGGTAAGATATGTATATGTAGTATTTGGAGATAATTAGCCAATTAGCTCCGATCGATAAGATTCTCTCTTTTTTTTCTATGGTGATATCAACGGGTTTATATACTACATTCCTACGCGTCGTTCAGGAGAGATCTAAAGCTCATCCCTGTGGCGGTAATGCTAGCGTACTTTTTGGATGACCAATGGAAAGCGTGAAAGCCAGACCCACAAGAAATATTGTTCCTGGTTGAAGCTAGTGGTGCTATATATATCATTGCATTGTATGGCACAGTAGCGAGTAAAAAAAAAGTTATTGGGGTCTGATCTTGGGGTTATTGGATTTTATTCTAGGATTTATGTTCGAAATGAAAAAATACTAGCAGGATAGGGATTTAGGACTTTGTATCAGAATTGGATTCCTGTTCGAAGGTATATTGTGTGGAAAAGCATCGGTTGTCAAACAGGACAGCCGCACCGCCACTAGCTGCTAGCTTGGCCGAAGCCAAAGGCATCCTTGGTCGCCTCAAGCTCCAAAAAATTGGGTTTAGTAGTAAAATTATAATGAGTTCGAGATATAAATAATTCTAGTCCGTGAAAAGTCCAACAAAAATTAATACAACGTGCATAACTTCAGGACCGATACGAATAAATATTAGTCTCAGAGTGGTCTCGTTTACTCGAGTACTCTCAGAGCCTTCTTGTGCAACCCGGCCGATAGACAACACTCGATTCATGACCAAGGCTTCCAGAGACATTCTCGGACTTAATTGCTTGAATGCTGCCTATTATTATTCCCTAAAATATAGATACTAGCTAAGCTACTACAAAAATTGACCCCAATCTTATGATTACGCATTACCAGATACTATTGGCACCAAGACTTTTCCAACCCTCCCGCCCAAATGCGACCTAAATCAAGAATCATTAACCGCCTCAGCGACAATCTCCCCCACGAGTCCCAAAAGCGCAGCAGCACCTTCAGCACCCTCCATCAACTCCCCCCATTTCTTTTTAATGCCTTGCTTGTCCAAAGCTATATTTTGTTCTTGTTCTTCACTCTGCCCAATCAATTCCACTCTTTGTTTCCCCTCCACTACGTGTGTTTCCCCAGCACACGTGAGGGTGATTTTGTACTTCCATTCATAGTAGCATTGTATATTGTAGGTTTTAAAACTTGACCAGAGTGGGCGTTTAACTTTGAACTCGTTACGTTCGCCCTCCAGGCGGGTGGAATGGGTTCGTGAGAGTCGAAGATTGAGGAGTTGACCGAGATCAAGATACTCTTCCCTGCCCATCAAGTCCTAGAAATTGGCGTATATAGTTAGTATTTATTGCCGGTAAAGGGATTTCAGGGACGTCATGATACTTACATTAGATTCGTCTGGATGTCTATAACCCAATATACCTGTTCCACCTTCGCGAGGAACTACGTAGCCGACCATGTGTGGTGGTAGATCCGGTGAAATGGCGAAGTCATGATGTTTCTCTGTAGTTGAGTCCCATTTTAGAACTGCACGAGCTCGCATCAACGACCACATCTTCAAACAGAGTGAGAATGCTGTTATTTGGACATCTGGGAGCTTTGAGCTGTCGCCATTCTTGAAAATACTATCTGCATTGCTTGATCTCCTCTCGGACGAGTTATGTTTTGGAATAATCGATATCCGGAATGGGAAGTGAGAAGGGTTATCGAGTTGGATAGTTGACGGACACGTCACCTTCAAGTCAAAGAAATAGTTTGGAATCTTGGATGGCTGGAACACTGACTTGAGGTTCTGCTTGAAGCCTAGGTTCTCTGTTGCGAACTGTGGTAAGAGCTTGAGGGTTTTAATCCTCACTTCTTCTGAAGTCCCTTGGAGATATTCCGAATAGCGGATGGGATGCTCTGAGCTTCTAGTGCGAACGACAAGTGGAACGATTGTGGTTGGTACATCGGGTTCCTTTTTCTTCTTCTTATCATTTGGGTCTTGGATCTCTCGTGTCGGACGAAGGCTAACTTCCATAACGTACTCGACGTAGCATTCGCCTTTGGTCCCGCCGGATTCACCGCAGTAGTAGAATACACCCGGGAGCGGGTGCTGACTGATATCCATCTCGACGTTGTCAAGATACTTCGATGACTTCGACTTCTTCCAAGTATCATTATATTTGTACTCTCCCGGTACAGTATGGGTGGGTATCTGAACGGACAGCCCCCATTTCTCCAGTCCGTTACCTTCAGAGACCGGTGGGCCTTCAAGAAAGAACTTTTGTTGAAACAGAATAGCGCGCCCACGGTAATAGTCTTTCCCTTCGCCGGTGTTACGAATGATCAAAACCTTCGAACGGCCATAGAAATTAATGTGGACATTATTTTGTCCACCTGACAAGCCGGTGATGGAATTGACGACAACATTCGCGTTGATAATATCACCAGGGAGGAAAATACCGTCGGGTCGCTCGAGATCGACGTTTATCCCTGGCGCGAGCTTAAAGCCAGCACGAGGCATTTTCAAGTACTTAAGTTTGGTTGTCTGGTGAAAGTTAAGTGTGGTTTGAGTGGCAGGTATTAATAACAAGCCCGCAATGAGTTTACGAGCAGTAAACGTCGCGGTCGATGGAGGGTGTTTGTGTTGCTGACGTTGGATAGGCGAAAGTGGTATTATAAGGTTACACAGTCGGCCGACGTCGACAAGACCGCGCAAGCTAGGCTAGAAGGGTTTGGGCTCGGAGCTTATGAAGTGCAGGATGGACAGGAGGAAGATGATTCTAAGAGGCAAAGACGATAACGATGAAGTCCACAAGACTGTACTTCCATGCCGCCTTTATACTTCTGACTCTTTGACCCCTCCCGATTTCCCTATCTCAAACGGTTGTTAAATAAATGATCCCGCCTGGGAGTATCACCAATGCAAGGGTCTCCACCGCCTAGTTTTCTCTTGAACCTCAAGACCAGGGTCTTCGGTCGAGGTGCATGCCTAGTTAGCTCGGATCGAGTCCCGAATGACATAATAACCTTTGAAACGAAGCGAACAGACACACGGCTAATCTTTCTCCGACAACTGGGCTGAGCTGGCTCATAGCTACCGCCTTAAAAGTTGTTTTATCTACCTAATGGAAGTCAGGCTGAGTCTTTGTCATCAATATGGCCCCAACTGGTCGCCCAACCCCATCTACCTAGTGTTTTTTTGGTGTCCAGGCGATCAGCCATCTTGTGATATTACCTTGGTGGATGTCAGTTTTAAGATTGCGGCTCCGCCACAAACGTGCCCTCTGCGATTCGTAGGGAATGCTTTGCTCAAGACCAGACCTAATAGAGACCCCGTGCGAGACGGCCTTCCTGCGCCTGCTTTCATTTCATGATCATGAAATCGCGCGCTGACCTGACACTGCCATCAAACTGTACATGCAACAATCATTATCGTTAGCTTAATGTTGGGCCCGAGGCTAATTAACTTAACGTTATAATCGCTGACTGGCTTAGAAGTGCATAACAAAACTTTTGCATTCCACATGCCGATCCTCGATTTTGGGCTGGCTGTGTCCTGCTGGAGTCCATATTAGGCAATGTTTGTCGGTCTGCACGCTTTGTGTTACCACTTTCATTTTGCAACATCATGTTCACAATTCTTGTGTTGTCTGTTCCTGGGGTGTCGACGGAGATATTGTAGATACAAGACCCCGATGTCTGTGAAGGGTCTTATTCCAGGCTGAGCGAGATGCCTCTTTATACCTTCAACCAACATTTCTTCCACAACTCCACCAACATTCGTAACCCCTCATCAAAACATCTTCATCGTCACGCCTCACACAATGTCCGCTAACGGAGTTACCTTCCCAACAGATCTCCCCCTTCTTCAAGCCACTGAAGATTCTCCTAAGAGCGGAGAGGGAGAAATTGGTACACCGCCAAAACCAGTTCCTCCATTGCACACCGTCTTCCCAACAATCGAGCTGTTTCTTCGCAAGGGCCCAAATTCTGGACCAGGACAACGTATCTCGACTACCTCATCTGGTACCACTGATTCCAGCTTGGGTCTTAACCCCACCACCGAACCGAATAGCATCAAGCCAGTCGAAACCAAGGAACAAGCTATCGAAAAAATGACTGTCCCACCCTCCAGCTCCGACAGCAGCCTCCCGAACTTCTCCGCGAACAGATCGACCCTCTTTAAAGCCCTCAACGATCCCGATCGATGGACTAAGGAGGTCCCTATCAATGCCAACAAAGGGAAGACCAGATTGACAACCGCCTTTGATTTCCGCAAGCTTGGCCCGGATAACAGCAATGACGGGGCCCAACAAAGGAAGATTGACACCGTCCTTCAATACTTGTTGAAGCAAACGAAGCTTG
Organism: Orbilia javanica; assembly: GCA_036872735.1. NCBI lineage: Eukaryota > Fungi > Ascomycota > Orbiliomycetes > Orbiliales > Orbiliaceae > Orbilia > Orbilia javanica. The sequence goes on from JAVHNR010000005.1 coordinate 760,220, forward strand.
ACAACGAGAGAGTTCACGATCGATACGAATTTGAACACTACAAACTCCAGCTTCAGAAGGAGAGGGAGGAACGAGATGCTCAGCAGGGCGATAAACAGCGCGAATATGAGTTGGAACGGTTGCGACTCGAGATCCAGCTTGAGACTATCCGATCCGCCAGAATGGCACCACCAGAAGATATGACTACTGAACCTGGAGAAAAGGTAGCCTCGGAGACTGGAGAAAAGGCTCCCTTAGGATCACAAGATTGAACTATAACTGCTCCTTGTCACCTGGTAGCTTTTGGAGGGTTTCCTGGACGAACTGATTTTATTCACTGCATTTGGACGCACTATGTTGAGAGAATACTGGCAAAAAAAACCACACACCAACACATAATATTGTCTAGATTTTGTTCGGAACTGAGCATGTATCTAGCTTTACTATCCTCGCACACCCTGCCTGTACTTTAAAGCTTCATATCCAGAGAACTCAAACACGATAAACTTTAGTCCCGTAGTAGCCTCGTGGTATACGACGCTTTGGTAGCAACGTGGGTCCCGTAGATAGACCGAAGGCTTGCATTCCCTTAATCCATCTTTAGTCCGTAAATTTTGTGAACCTGAGCCTAGCCTCGAACTAGTCTCGTAGTATCCGACGCTTCGGTAGCAACGTGGCCTCGAATACAGCCTGAGCTGTCATAATTATATATATAAAGCATATCAAGTTTTTCGATATTGTGACTTTCAATAGCCCCGAATCCGGACTTGCAATAGCGTTTTATGCGAATTAAGAATAGTTCAAATTATAGTGGCCCAAATCGGTAAGAAGTACATTTTATATTACATCCCTGGCGAACTAGCATCAACAACACGTTAACACCACTAGCATAAACGTATTAATTTAACAGACTTATGCTGCATAAAAGCATTAATTTAATACCTTTGTGCTGTGAGTCTATAACTAGTAGCCTACAATCAGCCTGTGAACCGGCCTGTGAACGAGCCTGTGAACTAGCCCGTGAACCAGCGCTGTGGCCGTAAATCAGCTGCTAAGCTTGTGAACTAGTCTTCGCACGTAAATATTATTTATTATAGTCTTGCTGTATATAATAAATATTTATACCCCACTTTAAAAATATATATATCTTTTGAATTTCTGTTGTTTTTTGCGAAGGAATTAAATATGATTGGGCAGAACCTCTCTTAAGCAAGGGGCTGTAATATATACTTCTGATCGATCAACGAACTTGATGAACGAGCAGTACCAATATTCCGGGCAGCCTCACCGCAGGTCGGCTGATTTCATGGAATTCGGAAAGTGGCTCTATACACTTAGCTCGTCTAGAGCATAGCGATCAATCTCAACTACAGCGACTTTTGAGGAACTGTCTCTAACAACATACTGAGATGCGTAACACGGTAGCCTCGAGTCCCGGTAGCCTCAAACCCAAGCGCTTGATGCAGAAGTAGCACGGTGTATTCGAGGATAGGAATACGGTGGCAGCCTTGGCCTTGTACCCTGACGCCACAAGACATCAGCAGTTGCACATTTTTTGTATAAGAGAGTATATTGCAACTCAGTGCGCCTGGCTTGCACGACATCAATAACTCCCATAGTACGTGAATCGTGTTCTATGGATTTTTGTTCTCTATATAAAGCAATAATCCAGATTACACTTTCATCCCCCTCAACCTTCACCCCCTCACCATCACAAGCTCCAGTCACAAGCCTCAATCGCAAGCCCCCATCACAAGCCCTCACCAGGCAACCTCGAGACAAGTCTCTGAAGCTTAACACACCCTCAAACCCGATCACCGCGCCCGAAAAGAACCATTCACAATGCCTATGCAATCCATCAAGGCCATCGAAGGCGCCCCAGGCGCCAGACCCCCCAAGGGCATCACCAAATGCCACCAGAGGCCTTCGTCGGCCTAGACGATGCCTTCTTGGAGGCCGCTTCCCTCCCGCCGCAAAGGGCAAGCACCGGCAGTGGGGCATCCAATCGGATGCCCACTGAGCTAGATGCAGACCAGATCTGCAACGTCTGGGGGTATTTCCTCTCGGAGGAAACCCCCAATGGTGGGTGGTTCACCCAAGAAGACCGGGATGGTCTTCTAAAATATTTAGAAGAAAAAGTCCACACCACCCAGTGGCAATTGTTCGTCTCACCCTTTACGGGTGAGACAGCAATGGACTGCCCCCTCCTCAGGGTGAGGAGGGTGGCTGATGTTACCATTCAAATCAATGAATGGGAACACACCTACATCCGGACCACAAAGTTGGTCCAACAGAACGGCTGGAGCTTCACGGAATCCAAGAACACCGCCCAGGCCAACAAGGCCATCAAGGATTCCTGTGCGGACTTTTTTAAGCTCCACGCAATCATCTGTCACCAGATGTTCTCGGGTACCCAGCAGCATGGGGCTGCTGGGCCCAAATCAGGGACCACCCCGGAGGGTTCCCATCGCATCACGGAAGTCACGGACTCCGAGCCTTCGGGAAGCAGCAGAGGCGGCATTGGTGGGACGTTCGCGACCACCTCGAACAGACCTGAAAGTGGCAATGCCCCCAAACCCCCACCGTCAGCCCCCACCCCCATCGATAGAGGGAAGAAGAGAAAGATGTCGGAAGCCGACATCGACCAGGGAGGCTACGATAAAGCCATTCGCCGTGCCAGGCTCAGTACCCCGCACCCATACAAGAAGACCCGCAGAGCATACCTATACGAAAGTAGGTCCGTTGCCCAGGAACCAATTCCCGAAGCCGAGGTTCCCACAAACTCTGCCCCAGGGGAGGACCCAGCAGTCGCAATTGCAAGATACCAGTATCTTAGTCGAAAGGCGGAGCTAGACTTCCAACTCGAGATGCAGAAACTCGAGATGCAGAAACAGCGAGAGGAAAGGGAAGCACGCTATAAAGCGGAAGAGGCCGACAAACAGCGCCACTTTGAGTTAGAGAAGTTGCGATTGGAGATAAAGCTTCAAGCATTACGATTGAAGCCCTAGGTATGCTCGAGCAAGTATTTGCCCATAATTCTCGCAGCTGTACCGAATCGACAAGGAGAACCCGCTTATGCAAACAAAGTCACTTTGTGTCGTCTGGGTACGAGGCCGGCTTATACCCGCCCTGAAGACAAGGCTCGGTTATTGTTACGACACTTTTATTATTCTACCGGGCTCTGGATCTGAATATCCGCCGCCTTCTTTCTTCTATTTTCCATTAGGGCTTTTTTTTTTTTTTTTTTTTTTTTTTTTTTTTATGGATGATGAGTTCGTTCTCGTGTAACTAGTGTATATGACAGAGAATCCCAAGCCCTTTTTTCTAACGATAACTACAAAGTTCATCTTGATTTCAGTTTAATGTGCCAAAAATATGGTAACCTCACAAAAGCGAGATCTCTTACGGGAAGTTGTAGAGTTTAAATGAACAAGCTAAAGTATAAGCCTATAGAACTATGGGGTGATGATGTCATGACGGAACTGCTGAGCTGAGGCCTTATAATCTCGATTCTGGAAAACTTGTTTCAATAGTGGTTCCGCTTCGGCCTCCAGTAATTTGTGCCAACTATATGTTAACTTGCCTCTTGAGGCAGTCTCCAACCTGACGGATGCGAGACTACGGTATTCCAAAGCTCCAATAGATGTTCGTGCCCTATCATGTTGAACGGTACTATTTTAATACAAAATCCCTTATCTCGCAGTGCCAGCGCTGCAGCCTCGCCAATTGAACAGAATACCGCCTAGTTATCTATAGCATCTGGCGGAGCATCCTCCATTCTTAGAAATACGCCCCCCCCTAATATAATTATCCGGGCTTTAGTTCAGCATATTCGCGCATGAGTTTAAAGAAGTTGTAAAGGGCATTCCGTATTTTCCAATTTAACCATGGTACCCTAGAAGTAAACTTTGTGAGGAGGATATGCAGATCTAGTACTTATGATATTGCAGGTCGTCAAAACCGAATTCGGGTTCGCTTAGGATTGCCCTTTCTTTCTCCGCGGTGACGAAAAAGGTCTTTGTATTAATTTGATCAATTCTTAGACCCTGTTACAGCTGCATATTCCCTGCAGGTAAAATTCTCTATGCATGCTGCTATTACTAGTGTTTTCAGCCCACTAGAGGGGCCCTAGGGGTGGTATGTATCATTTCCGGATCTCGGTCTCGGATCAAGTATCCGAGACGCCCAGCCCTAAAAAGTTTTGGCTGCCAAATCGTGGGCATTTTGTGAGAAGTTGCGTATATTCCACTGACTGCTATTCTCCTTGGCTATAACCCCCCCCCTCGACGGCGTTGATAAACACCGTTATCCATCAATAATTCTAATTATCAGGCACCTAAGATAAGAACGAATTACGACAAATATCAAAATAAAGATATCATGATCCATGAGTAAATCTTGGTTACATTAGAACTAGTATACGCCGTTGGACTGTGTTCCGAGAATACGTACCCAATCTGCCAAACAACCTAATATTAGGCATCTATCTTTTGCAAAGTGGTTCCCAATTGGTACAACCCCGCACTCAAGCTAGAAGTTCTCAGCCGGAAGAACCCTGATGAATGTTCTATTTCCCAAATTGGGCTCGCTCGGAAATTCACCGTAGTACAAAATATGCAGGGCCTACCCAGCCATGAGTGGTGATAAACTACGCTAGGATGTACAGCTTCGCTTTGCAAGTTTAGCAGCGGTGGCTGCAAAGGTCCTAAATCACGTCACCATCATCGGTTAGAGTTGGACCAGCACAAAGCTGCATTAATCCTTGTTCTTGGGGTTTGCTTGTTCGCTAACAAGCTTTCATCCCAAGTTTGAGCGCATCTGACTCTATATGCCTTCTAACTGGATTTGTAAATTTATTTTGTATCAATCTGGGGTTCGAATGTTCGCAAGGAAGAGAAAAAAATTTCGGTTTTTTGTATAATATCGCAAGGCTTTCTATTATTGCGAAAACTTGTTCTACGCTGAAAACGTCAAACAGTTTGGCCAAGGTCTTTTACTCCTATATTTACAATTCTATAAGTTACAATCGGCCGTTATGCGTAGCGAAATCCTCATTACGTTAGCTTGTCTACTTGGTAGCACGTTTGCGACTACGTGCGAAGCCGATAACTGCTTACGAGGTTGTATACTGTGCTAGGACAGTCCCAATTTCTATTTAATCAAAGCTAACTAGTTTCTTGGGAACAGCAATTCGGGCATCCTCAAGGCTCGCGGAAGCGTCAGCAGCATGCTCAGCGTATCTTAAGATTACCGTTACGCCTGAGACCAGGTAAACCCACACCGGTATCAATAAAAATCTTACGTCTCACGGGCTGCTGACTAGTATATTGTATATAGAACATACACAGAATATAGTACCGTCTTAGATGTTGCAGAAGAAACTCGTTATGCCACAAAAACGGAGACAATCTTTGACACTTTAACTACAGTGATCAAAAAAACTGCCACCACCCAACTCCCACCGTATACTTTGACAACAACTATATACGATCCGGCACTGAAAAAAAGAGAAGCCGAGCCTACGATCCCCGCGTTTGCTTCCTCATGCTCTAACCCGGCACGCTTTACGAGCGCATGCTCTTGTATCGGTGTAACCGGCCCAATCATTGCGACGGCGCCCACACCTTCGACTACTATAACTCTACCCACGACATACATTTATTCAACCCATACGACCATAATAACAGTCGATACAAAACCCGTAACGGTCACAGATGCTACTAGATCTATTACTACAACAGATGCGACCGAAACTCTCCCAGGGCCGTCGTCTATTGTGACCATTACCGTTCCTTTCCCGCCCCAGTGTAAAACTTTTGCTCCGCGCAGAGGCTTCAGCGGAAAGAATGTATATTATATCGACCTCGATTTCCTCTCGCCCCCGGAATGCTGTCTTCGGTGTTATTTAACGCCTAATTGTTTGGTTTACGAGTACGTGCTCATTTGGCTGCCCGAAGTTTTGTTTTCGCCCCGCTCCAACTAGATTAAGCTACTAATTGGCGTGTATATTTCATGTGCATGTATAGGACGGGTAACGACACCCCTTGTATCTTATTCACCAACACTAAACTCCAGACCGATAAAGAGTCGACGGCTCAATGCCCGCTTGGGGTCAGAGATACGGCTTTTGGTTCGCCAGGTGGCAGTATTGGTATCGGTCCTTGTGCCAACGAAATATAACATTTCTCTTGTTTCTTTTCTGCGAGCCAAATTCAGTACTGTTACATACCCCTATGAGACTTATGATGTTGCATGATTTCTCGCTCTTCATATTTATTCGTACTCTGTGTGTATATATGTACGACCGGCCGCGACCTTAGGCTCTAGTCTAGTATGTAAGCGAGCTCAGTGCGCCTTGTAATACTACAAACCTTACCCCAGTATATATTTCGTCCGCGGCCCAAACGTCAGATAGGTCGTGTATGGGTACCGCATATATATATATGTAAAATGTGATCCTTAGCATTTCGACTTCCAATTTGATTGTGTCGTGCACAGGCCCAGCGCAGCAAACTGAGCCCAGCAGCGCTGATCTCTGAACTTATACGTCTATCCGCCAAATTACCACGTTGTAGGAACATCACAACGCAACCCGATCATTTTCCAATACTTTTGTCGAATTTCAGACCCAGTTTATTTTTTGTTGTCCTGATAGCTGGTGATGGATAAATTATGTATATCGGTAGAGGGATTTGAGTTCGAGGAATATAATCCGCTAAATAAATTAAACTTGTTGCGACGTGTTTCAGCGTGTATATAAGGCTCAAAGGTCTGAACTGATCTCACCCATTTTTCTGAGGCCCGCTGCCATGGTTTTATAAGGCTGACACAACTTTCGGGACCTGGGTCTGATTTCCTTGGGCGCAATCTCGCGCATCTTTTTGGAAGGGGTTCGTTGTCAAGCAGCGTTGTTGGGAAACCCGACGCCCAGGCCAATCTGTGCTAGTTAGACTTGGCGAGTGCGGTATGCCGGGATATTTCCTGGGGGGGGGGGAGCGATTTAACATGCACGTTGGAATTCGAGCAGTTTGGTTCGTTCGTTATCGATATTGGAGTTCCTTTTGATGATGTTTAAATGTTACCATGGAGTATCGGATGCGGTCCACGGATTCGATTGTATTAACGGTATAAGCGGTATCTCACCCGAAGCTATCATCCAATACAACCCCACAAGTCTCCTACACCAAACCGATTGGAAAATATCCGGAGTCTTATCGCACAGTTTGTTTAGCATGCCCCGAACTTCAATGCATGAATACGTAAGTGAGTAAATTTACCAGTATCCACCATGAGATAGCTCCGTAACACTACATCACGCTAACAGAATCCACAGTCCTCCCAAGCAGAAAGCCTAGCGTTTCGACTTACATTCCCCCAGCTGGTGAGCTTCAGCTCCGCACCAGCATTCCAGGGTCGACTAGATAACCGTTGACGAACAAATGCTGAACACGAAACCCGATCAAGGGTTTTACATTCCAAGGATATCTGCACGACAGGAATTCGGCAAGGCTATAACGCCACATTTTGTTATCGTCCAATGTGTTGCCGCGAAAGTCTCCATGAGGACTCGAAAAGTGTACCGTCAGGCTGCGGATGACAGCTGGGGAAAACGGTCATGCACAACCAAGCCTTATCGGGTAGTCCGAATATACCAGGGTATAGACCCGAGCGCGACTGGTTATGCACGGAAGACTAACTCTTTCAGTCTTCATAACTTTTCGTAGACCATTCATGTTGTGAATTAGAACGCCACAGGGCATAACACAGTCATGCCTAGATACGTAGTCCTCAATAAGTCGTTTCAAGAGCTTCTCAACTTTTGAGAGGCTCGAGTGCCAAAAATATCTCAGAGGCCAACTATAAATGCCCTGGCATTCTTCCCCCGATTGCGTGATTTCAACCCGGCCAGTAGCAATTCATTTCTATAGCCCATATTCACTATACTATTTACTATACTACCTTCAATTAATATACATACATTGTGGGCTTCCCGCTTAATACAAATGAGTACTTTAGCTCTAAGAACCCTCTCTAAGCGACCAGCTGCATCTCTCAGGCCTCTTCAGGCCCTCGTATCACAGCGGGGTGTTTCTGGAACAAGGCTTAATAATAAGCCTTCCCTTTCACATCAGACTGACACTTCGATGTCAAGTGCTCTTCCACCCCCACCCCCTCCCAAAATGTCTTTCCAAGACATATTTGCTGCGTAAGTTTCAATTTACGGATCCCAAAGGAGATTAGTTCTAATTTTGTATTTAGATCCCAGGGTGAGCATCAAGGCGTCTGGAAAAACCTCTGGGACAAGGGAACATATCATTAGTAAGCCACAGAAACCTTTCAACGGATTTTTTTTACCGTAAACTAGTTATGTCATTTCTAGATCTAAACTAACACGAAAAAAGCTGGGATCGTGGCCAGGCCTCTCCATCCCTCGTTGATTTCCTCAAGGATCACCCAGATCTCTTCCAACCCACAGAAACCCCACTGACCGCCCTTGTTCCTGGATGCGGCCGCGGCCACGACGTAAACCTTTTCGCAGACCTTGGAATGCAAGCCTATGGCCTCGAACTCGCCTCATCAGCAACACAAATTGCCAGAGAGTTCAGCGAAACAATTCCCCCTCCACCCGCGCCAGGGAGTCGAAGCTATATTACCGGCGACTTCTTCTCTAATGAGTGGTTGAACCGTCTTGATACCAAACAATTCGATCTTGTCTATGACTACACATTTATGGTTGCGCTAGATCCCGCCAAAGGTCTTCGCGAACAATGGGCAGAGAGGGTCGCCAACCTGATCAAGCCTGGTGGCATCCTCATTTGCCTTGAGTTCCCACTGTATAAGGCTTACGATTTGCCCGGCCCACCATGGGCTATTCGATCGGAGACTTACATCGGTTTGCTCGAGAGTGTTGGGTTTGAGAGAGTCCATCATGTTAAGCCTACAAGATATCTCCCTGCTGGGAAGGATACCGATATGATCAGTGCTTGGAGGCGAAAGTAGGGTTGTTTTGTTACAAGCTGGATAGTATTGGATACCCGGGCGTTTTCTTCTTGTTATATTAGCGTGTCTATATTGTAGTAAACATTGCTTCCTATTACTTATCTCAAATTGCAGAACCAATTGATAAAAAACTGAAGTCCCTTTGATAGAGCCTAGGACAATTTTAAGATTTAAACCGTCTTTTTCTTAGCAGCTGAAGGAACCAATACCTGAAACAAAAGCGCGGCTAATTGGTGAAAATATCACAGTTTCGAAACTAGAGCATATTATCATAGCCGTAGTGGCTTTGGGCTCATAATTTAAACCCCTCCCCCCTGACAACCTGAAATTTAAAGAGTCAGTTGGCCACTGGGGCTTATGCAATGCTTAATTCGTGTAGATAATTGTTAAGCTAAGATGAAGTAGGCTTCTAAATATCTTTGCTGTTCGACAACACCAAAGACATGTAATTTCTTTTATATTTTTTATCATTTTTTTATCATTTTTTTATCTTTATGTTGTTGCTGATAGTCTTTTGATCAATACTTTTATGCCATGGTTTCCCTTGTCTCGTACCCAGACCCCTGACAGCATTGCAGTTTCCCTAAAATATGGAAAAAGCTCTACTTGAAATATTTTGACAATCGTATCAGCGCGTAGCTGCATCCCAAGTTCCCCAAATGTTGCAAACTGGCTTACGATGCAACATGTATTTATATGATTCATCCCGCGACCCATATATCAGTGGTAACTACTGGACTTTAAAAAGGTCGGATAGTTTCCTGGCAGGGGGCAAGCCCTCATCTGCATCACCACCATTCTCGCGGTCCCATGCCCAGCGATCTCGTTTCTCTTTGTCAATATCCCCTGTTGCTGTGTCCACGATGTACTTACCAATGATGGGTAAGAACTTGAAGCCATGGTAAGAGCCCCCGGTAGCTACGACCAAGTTTCTAGAATCGGGGTGTTGAGTTATTAAGAAATCACCATCGGGACATATCATATCCCTATGGATGTGAATTGTTAGTTAAGAAGAACCCCAAATGAGATTTCGATGCATGCAACAAAAATTTTTAGTACGGTACTATGGCAGGTCTTACCAGCAGATTCTATACGAGTTGGGGTCAAATACCAGCTCTTTGGCCCTGTCGCCAAATATCCGCACGGCGCATTCATGTAGTTCCCTGACGACTACGGGAGGGACGTGGGATTGATCATACATATCCTTTTCAGGAGGACATCTGAGAGGGTTCTCTACGCCTTTTGCGTGTACTTCGTTGTAGATAGGTAAATCGGACCCTATTTTTAAAGTGCCATTCGAATGAAGGCCCATAGAAAGCGCTACCGCGGTATTAATACAGATGCACAGTCGGTCAAAGGTTCTGGTAATTAATCACCGACCCTGCAAAGCTCCAGTGCCTTGTTGAAAAACAGGCGAATTTTTAAATTCCTCGCGCTGTTGTTCGGAAAGGACTAATTGGCCAGTCGCGAATCCCAATGCCCCGAGTCTGGACCCCGGCTGTAATTTAGGACGATCCGACGCACTATCCGCTAGTAGCTTTGATGTGTAAGACGACGTGCAGAGAAAGGTTGTATCTCCCAGAATCCTTTTCCCATCTACCGTTAATACACCGATGGTGTCGCCGTAATCATCGAATAATACTTTTGCAACGGTAGCCGCTGTATACTCCACACCGGGTTGTGATATGACATAATCATAGACAGACTTCATCGCCCTCTCGGCCTCCACACACCCACTCATAGTATTGACCAATATTTGTGTAACACCTGTGTAATCCGTCGTGTCGAAAAGACCAGGGTACATCCCAGTCAATTCTTTGACGCTAACCATTTTTGCCTTATTAGGTATTCCTAATTTTTTGTAGACATCAATCACACGCTGAGCATGGCCAGTGTCATCTAGCCAAACCATACCAACCTCGTTGAAGTGAGGCTTGAATAAGGGATCACTTCTCCAAGCTTCAACGGCACTCCAGGCAAGTTTGCACCAAAATAGATGAGCGTAGTCTGCCCGGACTGCCTTTGTAGAGTCACAAGAAGCTCCAGCCTCGCAGGGAAAGGGAGTTCTATCGATAATTGTCACCTTTGCCTGTGGGAATTTTTTGGTGATATGGTATGCCGTCGAAATACCGAAGACGCCCGCGCCAACAATGACGTAGGATTGTTTTGAATAGTCAGGCATGTTCGAAGATGTTAAAGGATCAGGGGCGACCTTTTGGTTTTTGTTTCCTGAGAGTCTGGATAGGAGATAGTCAACTATTGTTAGAATGAGGGCCATTGCAATTGGAATTCCCATAGGTCGACTTGTGCTTTAATACGCAGAATTATTTTGATAGTCTGGCCCTATCTATTTTATGTCGCGATATCGTTCCTTTTCGTAAGCCAACAAGAACGGAAACATGAAATTTTTTCCTGTTCTGTGTAGTTGAACATGCCACAGTCACACAGCCGGGTGAAGCGGGTTCGTGTTGTCTCTTTTGTTGTCTCGTTAGATATTTTTGCTTTTCGAGTTCTCGTCTCGATATCCCGATGTCTCTCCTCTTTCCTAGTCGCCCCGTCGCCTTTCCGTTACAGCTGGCGCAGCAGCCGTAACCCATGCACTTAAGAGGCATTAACTTCCTCTTTCCTCTTTACTCCTTCCCATACTAGTGACTAAATACATTCCAAGAGTATAGTGCGGGGCTATTTATCTGGAAACATCATCTAGCAACTTAATGTCTTAACTTTAACTTAAGCCTATAGTTAAACCTATAGTATAATAATGTTACAACTATAGTAAGTACTTAACTATAATATGCACTGACATTTTAAGAAGACATTATTAATCTCGCGGTAGCAATAGTTACGGCATGCTCCATCTTTCCCCATTTCCCTCGAGGCGCCGCCCATGGGCCCACGGGATCGGGATATCGACTTGTGCTACCAGAGTGTACCTAAGTATCTAAGTACATGCTAGGCATTTCCAAAGCTTTCTTTCCCCCTGCCTCTTTTTCATGACTTTCTTATTTAAGACTTGTCTCTTTCCTCTCTTAACTTCATTTTCACTTTTTTGTTCCCTTTTCTATCTGCCTCGAAGGCTCCGCCTCAAAATTTCGCCCTCTCTCCTCAGGACACGTTGAGGTCCGGCCGCCTCGATGACAGCCTTCCGCAAAGGAACTATCCGCTAGAATCTAGCATTAACAAGGTCCCAACAAAAGAGTGATATATCCTTGCAGCAGAAAACCTCACGAAAACAACCTCGAACCCGCGAGAACTCACGGGGTTCTTCTTCCTCTTGCTTTTCCTCTTTCTTTGTTTTTTATATCTCAACCTCTCTCTCTCTCTCTTTTTTTTTTTTTTTTTTTTTTTTTTTTTACATTTTGATCCCTCCCCTATCTGTCAGTGTGCCCCGCCCACGAAAACCCCAGGGTTTATTGATCCTTCATACAAGTGAAAACCTCAACATTTCATACCTGCCGATTTCGCAATTAGCGATTAGTACGGGTTGGTCCTCCATCTATCGAGCCCATAGAGCTTTTTTTTTTTAGCTAGAGCACTCGGGCTTCCGTTTGCTAGGAATTTCAATTGCCTGCTAACCCTACTAATCTATTGAAGCCCTCACTTTTATCGATATATAGTGATAATTTTTCAAATTTGATGGGCATGAATTTACTTGATCCCATGGACTATAATTGCGGGCAAAAGAGAGAAGAAAGATTTACCTTCAAATTCTCTATTCTACTATAGATATGATATTTAAATCCATATACTTAATCAATTGAGTAACTCCCATAAATTGCCTTGAATTCATGGATAGGTCTTGCAGATCTATACAAAAGTCTGGCCATTGCCACCAGCCCTACGTAGAAAACCCCATGACAACCACGGTTGCCTTGTAAAGCTATCTTTGGGGTTTGCAGAAATTGATTATATAGATGCCTATGTTATAACAAACAAGCATTCTTTGCATCGATGCGCCGATGCGCCGATGTGCCGATGCACCTGCAGCTTCTCTAAATTGACTACGTCGATGGGTTGAGAATCTATCTACCAAACGCTAGCATAAATATAAGTTTGGCGTATAACGCTACGGATGCCAAGTGAAGAAAGTATATAAAATCTACCTACTCTAAGGTGCCAAAGATCTAGATCAGTGTATTCCCCTAGAAAATAAATTTGCGCATCGTTTATAAAACGCATGATCCCTGAGCTTATAGATTTATGTACCTCCAAGAAATGTCCCTATTTTTTTGGATTGATATATGAGATATGCTTAAAAATACAACAAAGAAACCATTTGACGCCTGCCGAAACTCCAACCAAGATAAAAGCCCTTAAATCAAAATTCTAATACTACCCCGCTCTCCGACACCAGAGCTCTAAAAGCACTTATTTTAATAGTTTTTTTTTTTTTTTTTTAAGCCTAAGGCCCGTATAGCACTTTAACGGGAAAACCTATACCACAAAAAGAACGCAATGATAAAAATAAGAAAATGCCGCCGAGAAACCGGTAAATCGAAAGGAATTTGACTACATGGGGAAAACAGAAAACACGGAAGGGGGTAAAGCAGCTATATGTGGGGTTATGGCTAAGCATCGATGTCCATATCATCAGAATCGATATATTCTTCGAATTGAGCACCTGTATGGGCGACAGCTTTATTTGCTGCGTAGTAGTGGGCTCGTCGATGACCAATGTCCGGGCCAATATTATAAGCGGAGAAGGCACCAGGTTGGCCCGGGGTTGGAGTGTCTTGCGTCATTGATGGGCTTGCATCTGTAACGCCCCATCTTGAAAGATCAGGGCGCCTAGAAGTGTTCCTCCTAGAGATTCTAGGAGGGTTGACGTAGTTGGCAAGGTAATAAACCATATCTATTTGCTCTTCTCTCGTTCTTCTCTGCATTGGCGATGAGTTTGTTGTTTCGGGCAGGGTCTGTGCTTGCGCGAAGAGCCTCTCATTGATGGGAATCTCTTGATGCAGAGAGGAGTAGATGTTTCGGTTGGCTGGCTTTGGTTGCTTAATTCTTGGGGGCCGCCGTTGAACTCGCGAATCGAGTTGTGAAGCACATTTTAGTGTACGTTGCTCCCTTGACTTAGAAGCTTTTGGAACCGAGTCTCTAGGCCCTGGTCCTTGGGGTAAAGGTGAGGGAGACCGGAACCCATATGGCGACTTTCCCATCTTTGAATCCATGTTAAAGTTTGGGATGGGGTTAACGGTATTGGGTATGTTTCGTTCGAGTAAACTGCTACTTTCTAGCCAAATTGATTGTCTATTTACGTATATTTAGATCAAGTCTAGACCGGACTAAATATTTCTATGCAGACGGACTCTCCTAAACACTGAAGATGAAAATAGGTAGGTATTATACGGATAGTTGTTTAAATATCTCCCAAGCCTCCTATAAAGAAGGGGATGGGGTTTAAATATATAGTCTTCGAGCTCTCCTGGGTTAAAGACCCATATGGGCTTCCTGCGTAAGGATCGATCGAGTTTATTGCAAATGAATCTAGATGAACGAGCTTATAGCCAAAATAAAGGAAAATTTTTTTCAAACTTTTTCTCACAAGTTCCCTGTTTGATTCTATACTGCGCCATGAGCGCAAGCAAGCATATGATATCGCTAACTCTCATCGCTGCGTCGTCCGCTACATATTTTAATTGCAATTTTGTTGCCTCTTTTCTCCTTATTTAGAGTTGTTTGTGTGTTAGAAATCTATCATAGCTAGTTCCCTAACGAGCATCGGATAGAATATGATATCTCTGGGAAACTTTCTTTTGCCCAGGACGGTGAATCAGTATTTGTTGACAGCTAACAGATTAACTAAGAGGTTAAACATGCAATGCCGAAGGCAAAAATATTTACACGTGCTAGCTTTAGGTTAGCTAGCTGAGGCGCAGCTACGTTGTCGGACTTTTCAAAATCGTGACCGGTCGAGTCCTTAAGTTAAAGTTGTTGCCTCGTTTCGTTCCTACGTACGGCATACGATATCGCGACGTGTGTACATACATGTATACGTAGGCGGTTGTGGCACTGTTCCCACATGCGAAGTTAGCTACGGCGACAATATTATATGGCCATGGCGCTTTTAGTCTTCTGGGTTCTGAAGCAAGGCGGAGTATAAGGTAACTCATAGAGCGTATTCCGCAGCGCGCGGGGTGGTACAATATGACTAAGGGGACTTTCAAGTACAGAACGCTTTTGCAATTTTGCGGGCTGGGCAACCTTAATATGAGCGCGTTTCCCAACTACTCGATTATCCAATTACGATTATCAATATTAATATTGAGCACAGCTTAAGCGCCATAAGCTCCTTTGGGTTTCTCCTACCGTTGTACTTTTGATTCTTTTGTTATAAAATTTAGTATATCCGATTAGCCTGGAGGCCGCTAATAAATATGCAGATATCCATCTTCGAATGAAGATAGAGATTAAATAAGTAGTTTAGTTAAATTGTTTTTACGGGAATTCGAACGGTAGAAATTCGGATGCCGCGGCTACCAAGCTCCCGATTCTTTAGTATTAAGAAATAGTAGAGTTGCAAATATGATACCTGAAGTCTTTGTATCAAATTGAAGGATACTATTAGGGGCTCTATAGGCAAGCTAGATACTATAACTGCATTTGAGGATTACAGAGATCCGGAGAACGAAGCATTCAAATAGCCACAAACTTAACGTTATAACACGAAATATATTAAAAGAGATAACTTGAAGAATGGCCTTTCAAGGAAAACTTCAGTCAAAAAGCTTAAAAGTACTGAATTAAGCTACACTTTACCCCATACCCAAACAAAGTCCCCTTTGTGATGTCTGGGAACGAGACCACCCATACCAGTATTGTGTAGCTACTAGCTTAAGCACTGGAAATCCTATGGACTTGAGTTTTATGTCTCTTTAGTTGATCCTGTCTTGCAAAACCCTGATTCTGGCACCCAGGGTAATCGCATTTGTATGCCTTGTCATGTTTCTCCTTGTGCCTCCTATTCAAGAATTAGAAAATCATTTATTCTCACTCTATTTGTAACCGATTATCTTCGAAATAACGCCTACCTAAACTCGCTATTGCGCCTAAAAACCACCAAGTCCCCGTTGCTATTAACACCACCTTTCCTACAATCAAAGCCGAATTCGCAAGTATAGTTCCCAGTACCACGTCTCTCAAGATCCAGATTTGTGTCTGTATTGTAGGGATTTCGGGACGAGGCTGATGTTGATGCTGAGGCTACACGTCGCTCAACTTGATATGTTGTGGCCGAATCGTCTATGCTCATTTTTCTATGTATTCTAGAATGAGCAGATATGTATCCTCCTTCCTCTTTTTCTCCCGCTGGGCTTCCCTGTGCGTCTTCGTGTTCTTCGCAGTATCCGTCGCCCCCGTAGCTCCCGTCGTCGCTGTCTTCGTCGTCGCTGTCTTCTTCGACGTTCACGTAGCAGTCGTCTTCGCGGTTGTATTCAATTTCCGCAGTATCCGAAGACCCTTGTAGACGTTGGCCCCTGCGATACTGATAATATGACTCCGGTTTGCGGCTTCTCGGATAATTAACTAATTGACTAAGTTCCTGCCGCGGATTCCGTATCGTGTGCGAGAAGGATTCTGGTATTGACCCCTGATAACGATGGTCAGGTAGGATGGGGTTTCCCCTCTGCTCTAGTGATGATGGATAATAGGTATTCCTAGGGGTTCGGGTCGGAGCTGGTGATACTCTAGCTCTTTCCCAAATTCGGTTGCTATCTGCGGACGTAGCCCTTAACCTTTCACAGATTTCTCTATATAGGAATATTCGATTTCGCAAAGGAGAGATATACAGTTAGCTCTTGCAAGCCACTAGGCCGTTATGCCATACTAGATGGATGATAAAAACGCGAATGGTCGAGTAGGGCGTCATCCTTTATAACAAGTATCCATATGGTCATACTAGACTAACTGCGCCTGAACCCGGGGCTAGGAGCTACCTAGCGAGATGGTACTTACGTTAGTGCAGCGTGCCTCTCACTTAAGGAATTTGCAACTTTCAGTCCAATCATGTCTTCCTCCTCGAGTTTTCTATCGATGTATTCTCGCATGCTATCGCCTCTCAAGATCGTGGCGGTAACTTCACCAAGCAGCTCCAAAACGTACGTAATCAGATTTCCTGAGTCTGTTAGCAAGTCGCGATCATCTGTAAGACCGTTCCTTCTGGTGTTTCTTTCCGCTATTCTTTCCGCTGCCCGCTGTATCTCTAGTTCTAGCAGGCCCTCGATTCTCGTTCGAGGGTCCTGGCGCCAGCCGTTTGTCTGGGTTGGCTCCCAAAACATTGACGCGACTCTTTCCATGAGACCAGAATGGAAGCTAGAGTAAACTGTTGTAACTGGTGAACTAGCGGTCGATCCGGTATTCTCCTCAGCAGCTAGGGAGATGGCTCAAAATAACGGCAATTTCAAGGGTGCCTCGCAGCCTCGATCGAGCGTCCGACCCATCCGGCTCATGCTCAGTCAATTGGGGCTCATTGCTCAAAAGGATTAGTGCCACTGTGGTTGCACAAACTTCTCCAGCCTTGTCACCTTTTTTGGTCCCACTCCTCGCCTCTTTCTTTGCTTTTCGGCATCTGGGGACATGGTTGGACAGGGCTCACACAATTGCATGTGCGTAATTTAATACCCATGTCTTGATGTCTCCTCTTTCCCCTCAACCTTTTGCTTCACCTCGCGGCCGAAACGCGCGTTAACGGCCAGTAGTGTCTAGGGCGTGCTTTGCTTCAAATTCTCTCTTCTTTTTTTAGAAAAAATAGAAAGATCAGGATCGAGATTGGAATATTTTCTAGCGACAAGTATCGACCACGGGTTATCCCAAGGCCTGATCCGGCGTATTGGCAGCTCCCAAGCTAGGTGTTGCTTTCTCGAGTCCTGTCTTGCGCTCGGCTCACATCGGTCACAAAGTCCATCACAAGGCTACAAAAAACTGGCGTCCGAACGGGAATACCCTCAAGATCTGCACCTAAAAGAAACAAAGTCTCTTCTCATGGTGTGATAGTCAGAAGACACCTTGGTGGAATCCTCGTTTTAATCCGCCTTCCGCTTGATGCAGCACAAGTTCCTCTAACCTAGCCCCGCCGCTGAGTTGTACAATTACCTCCCGAAGATTAGTATCCAAAAATGAGGAAACCCTTGCAGCTAACCCCGAAGCGACCTCGTACCATGGGGGAGGGTGAGCCGTCTAATCAAGGGGTACAGTGGGATAGTCGCGCCGATTATGACGCCGGTTCATTTCAAACGGAAGTTTTTATTTGCAATACTTGGTCGACGATGGCTCAAAGGACCCTGGCACTCCCCAGGGAGCCAGGTAATAGTGGCCGGGGACCTCAAACTCGGAAGCGAGGTATTATAATTGTCATTCCTCGAAGGAGGCCAAGGATACGTCGGTTCCAATGTTAACAAAATACCTATCTCTAGCACGAGAAGTACTTGCCGATGATTCAATACTAGGAGAAAGGCGCGTTCAGGAAATTGAGGGGATATCAAACCCTTTCTGTAGTCTCGTAGGGACCCAACTACGACATCCCAGAACACTTGCGCTTTCAAGGACAGAATATAGTCGGAAATTGGTCCCCACCGACGGCTTGCTTAAATTTGGACGCATGAGGGAACTTGATAAAAATGTCCAAAGAACTCCAAACCCACCGCATAAATCAGCAAGAGAGCCAAATACAACCTACAGCGTAGTATCCAGTACTAGCATTAGCCTAACCAATCAAGCAAACCGCCCCCTGCCGGGCCTTAGGGAAAGAATTTTTCTAGGCCCGCTGAACCCGGCATACGAGTTGAGCCCACTCGACAAAAGGCTATGGATGTTCTGTAAGTTAATCTTTACTCCTGCATCAGTCCGCACACCCGGTCCCCGCCCGAGCAGGGCCAAGGATATAATTACCGGGTTAAAGCTAGTTTAGCTGTAGGATGGGATCTAACGAAGAACGACTGAACATAGATATTAATGCTTTTTGCCCCGGACGCACCCTTTTAGACGAGCAAAATTTCCATAGTTTCGAAATCGTTCCAATGGCCCGAGGGAGCGATGGAGTTCTTCATGCCGTCCTCGCATTGGCCGCCTCATATCTCTTAGACTATCACCAGAACGATGAACTCAGAGCAATAGCCGACCACCACTATGCAAGGAGCGTGCAATGTGTGACAAGAGAATTAAAAAATGCTGGAAACGAGGAAGCACTCGTCGCTATTTTGTCGTTGCTTATTCATAATGATGTTCGTGCGCTTTGGTTAATATGGCCCTACTATCCACTACCTTTAATACCAGCTATGAAGAATTGCTAATATTTTTATCGACAATAGATTATTTGCTGTGGTTCCTCGCCAACAGGCAAAACTCCTGCCTGGTACAAAGCAGTCCTCCTTGCCAAAAAGGTTTTAGATCGCTCGGACCCAGGCTATGGCTCCGGGCGTCCAGAGAACGTTCAAGAGAGCAACGCGAGACGTAGGATTAACAATGAGGTCGCTTTTTGCGAGATCCTATCCTCGGTATTCGCACCAATTGGAGAGGTTTACCTTGTGGAGGAATGCCCTTACACTTGGCTGTGGAGAGGGAATGAAAGAAAGCTCACGAGAATAGAAGGAAACACAGGGATGTGCCCGAAAGTTTTATTTATACTTGGGCAAATTACTTATGTGGCAGGAAAGCACGCAAAGGTACAGTCTAGTTATACGTTAACAAAATGACTATCGTTAGCGTTCTGTTAACTTATGTTTTGGCTCGCTATCTAGGAACCCCGTTCAAACGTTTGGCTCAATGTGGGAAATAAACTTCGGGGCCGATTGGAAAGTACAAGACAATGGTCAGAGTTATCCAATGGATATCCCGATGCCAAGAAGCTCCTAGATTCCTGCATCCTAGATGAGAACGGCTTTGTGCGTACAAAGGAGGAAGTCACTGATTTAATCGCTGAGAGTTATGTTCGGGCAGCTTTGATATATCTAGAATGCCGACTTTTCCGGTAAATAAACTTGTTCAATTCTTATGGGGCGGATGGATATACTAAATTATATTACAGACGGAGCCCTTACGACCAAGTAGTCAAAAAACATTTACGTATCTTAATCGACTGCTTCGATAAATGTCCAACCCATGGCGACTTATACACTGCTCAAACCCCGGTATTCGGGGTCGCTATGGCAGGCGTAGTAGCCACTAACGACAGAGAAAGAGAATTTTGCCGAAAATACATTCGTGGCACTTGCACTACAGGGGAGAGAGGAGTACGTCACTTTTTTCTAAAACCAAAACATTCTTTTGGAGGTAACTGACGACACTGACACCGCTTTTCTAGAACCTCTCTACACTCGGCAACACCCTAGAATTCATCTGGGGTTGGATGGATGGGCGCCTAGGATCTCTAGGAGGAGAAGACTACATTCCCCACCCCTGGTGGGAAGACCTGGTTACGGCTTTTGAGGAGGCTAAAGGCAGACGAGACTTCGCATGAAAGCTTTGAAAGGATATAGTGTCTATTATTTAGGGTCGCTTGGACGTTTTGGAAAATATCTTCGTAATAAATTGGGAGGCCTTATGTTTGTTTGTTCCTTTTGAATCGTTTTTAAGGCGGAAATTACTAGGATGTATGGTTGGGCTGGAGAAGCACAGAACTGACGCTTCTGTCAAACGGAGTCTAGGATAATGTATCTAAAACTTAATTTTTATTGGTCAATTTGCTTGGATAAATTCACTTAACAAACAATGAGGCAACATTAATAAACATGTAGTTATACATGGTTGAATGGAAAGTTATATGGATCCGCATCATATGCATTAACCCATGTCAAATTCTGTCTCATAAACCAGGCTACCTGTCAAAATAAAAAAGCCGGTTCTTATCCTACGTAGAAAACGGATACCGGTTTCAAAAAACGCTTAGTGTAACTTTTCCAAATAAGACGTTACTTTTGCGCTGAGTCGGCACCTGTCTGACCTTTCACGAGAAGGAACTCATCTATAGAAATACCAGTTAGCCGGTGGAAACCCATCTGCAAAAATGCCGGGAGGGTTTTTCATACAAATATCAGAAGCAGGGGACTTCCAAGATCCCTTTTCGGCAAGTCCAGCTAGGTTAAACTGGCGTCGGAGGACGGCTGTTGGATACTTGAAGGACTCATAGCAGATAATCCTCTCGCCTTGCTTGATACCTAATCCCAATACTTCGTCTTTCACGTCTCTTGTGGCACGGAAGACGAACCGATGGACGAGGGCTGTTGGCTCCGTTTGAAACTCCGCCTCCCGTGAGAGTTCCCAGTCTTCCGCCTTGTACCAGGCCCTTTTGAGCAATTCGTTGGAGTGTTCCATTCCGTGGCGAATGAAATCGTCGAATTGCCCGTCAGATGTTTGATAAGACTCGCGTACCTTCCTTTCATCAAGGTTGCAGTCATACCCGAGCAGCATGACGTCGCCCGGGGCCATTGTGTCTGCCCAGAGCTTTAACCCCCTGGCGGCTACAGGGATTACGTTGTTACACAAGGTAGACCCGAGGGATAAGAATACTTTGGGTCCAGCTGTGAATTTTTTGATCCAGCCCAGTCCGTCTGTGAAACTCCCCCAAATACCATGGCATTTTATATGAGTATACCTCGATTGAAGCGCCTCCAAGCTTTCTTCCAACCACTCCTTGGAGAGATCCAAGGCGAAGTAGAAAACAGTAACCTTGCGTGCCTCCAATTCATCTAGTAATGGCATTACTTTGCGTAGCCCCCTATTCATCTGAGGTTAGATAATCCTAACTACTATCTTCTCTCGCGGATATAGGGAAGGTTTGGAATCACAACTAGGGAAGATATGTAGGACTAAAAGGACCAAATGTCAGGATTTGGTAACATAGAAATTCTTACCCGCTCCCAATATCCACTATCACAGCCCCTGGAACGATATAATTGCTGACTTCCGCAGCATGCTTCTTCAGGAGAAGGATTTCATCACTCGTTTGATAGTAGGTTGGTGAGTGTGTCAACTTAGACCATTGTTTCAAGCCATAGTAATCCGAAAGTGTCACGACAGAGAGAACTCGTCTGCCTGCGGACCCATGAAGAAGCATCTCCTTTGTAATTTCAGCCATGCAACGTGTTCCTCCGATATCAATCACGGATCCAGGCTCAGGAACCCGTGCGCTGTTGGAAGCATCCTATATTTTTTATCCATTAGGATCGATTAGATAAACTTTTTTTAACGGCCAGACAGATCAAAGTGGCATCGCTGGGCTTTTGACGATCGAGATAAACGATGAACTTCTTCTTGGTAATATTCATGCCGTCTTATAGACAGCTTTAGAGGAAGGAAAAGAATACAATGTAGGGAGATGGTTAGAGCAACAGTACATCTTATCGCTTACCTTCTGGTATTGTCTCATTCCGGCCATTTTGGTCTTGGTGGTAGATGAGAGGTTTGGTGAAGATAAAGAAGAAATCTTGCTCTTTGGTGTTATTGCAACTGAAGTTGGGTTTGGAATTAAGACGCGCTTGTGGTTTTGGAATGAGATGGTCGACGGAAACCCGCCTACTTCTCGAGGTTTATATAGAAATCCTCGAACAGAGTTTTTGTTCTAATACACGGGTTGAAATACATATTACGATTCACTTGGAAAAATCGAATAGCCTTAGAAGGGTACGTATCCTTGATGATCTATTGAACAAGCCTCAAATTTCCCCCACGCCAAAAGTGGTATCGTGATAGGAATTTCATTTCATGATTTCATCAAAACTGTGCCCATCTATCCTTTGTAGGATAGGTCCCAAATTGGCAAATCCCTATAACAAAAAGAGAGCCTCAAATACTAGTATACTTGCCTGAATATTGGAAACTTCATGGCTTGGCATCGAGATGCATCAACCGTGAGCCCTTCAAGGCTATCCAAAACCTACAAGCAGAAAAGTAAGACGGGAAGCAAACTAGGAAGAGGGGTAGCGGAGGCGCACAGAGCTCCCGAACGAAATTTATATACTAACTTTACAAACTATCCAACCAAATATCACGATTGTGCGCTCTATGTTCAGCAATTGATATAGCAAAAAGAAAATAAACCGTCATTTGCGTATCAAATAGAACTTTTAGTACTGAGAGCTAGCAGTTGCTTAAATCCGAAGAGCCCCGTAATCGAACAAATATCTAGATTAATTCTTGAACTCCATCAAAGGGCGGAGCTCAAGCGCTCAGGCTCCATCCTCTTCAGGAATCCATAGGTACTGATACAGTCAATTCTGCAGATTCTGCAGACATTGGTCAATCTCTTTGATCTGCAGAAGAACATCATTCTTTGCTGTACCCCCGATTGAACCATATCGCTCAATAATTCGTTCATAGTCAAAGATTTCCATGATATCCTCTCCAAGGCCCCCACAAGCTTCCCTTAGCTCGTCTACGTCGAGCTCACTCACATTATTCAGACAATTAGCCTCGGCGAGCTTAGAGCATGACTTACTCATGCTATTTGCTTCGCCCAGGGACACCCATTCCGGACAAGGTAGTCACGGATCTCATTTACATACAGGCTTCCGCTTAATGCCACCTTCATATTTTCAGGGTGGATTGCGAGTGTTGCAATGACCCCTGTAGCAATCTGAATAGAATCGTTGACGGTAGAACAGCAATCGAATATAGGCTCTTTATCTTCCTGTAGATCTTTGTTATAGCTACTAGGAAGGCCTTTCAGCGTATACATGAAACCCGCCATCTAAACTCATTTCGAAAAAGTATTAGTGTAGTCCCGTGACGAGGCTCTGCGTATAGGCCCATACATCGCTTTTTCTTTTTCGTCATCGGGTCTCTGCAAAGGAACCTCACCTGACCAAACACCCTCCCACTCTTCCCTCGTAGGAGTTCCAGACTATCGCTATTTTTCTTCTGGGGCATAAGGCTGCTGCCCGTACTATAATCGTCCGCTAGACTAAGAAACTTGAATTCAGCGGTCGAATACAAGATCATATCTTCTGCCAATCGGCTGACATGGCTCATGAACATCGTAGCCCATTGGAGAACCTCAACCACAAAGTCTCTATCTCCAACACCAACCATACTATTTGGTATAACACCTTCAAATCCCAATTCTTTAGCAAGAAACTCTCGGTCAACCCCAAAGGGATTTCCTGACAATGCGCCGCTCCCAAGAGGGCAGCGATTAACCCGAGCCCTTGTCTGACGTAATTTCTGGAGGTCACCCAGAAACATTTGGCCATATGATAGAAGCCAGTGGCTCCATCGAATTGGTAGAGCCTGCTGACTCTGCGTATACCCAGGAAAAATTACATCTATTTCGTTAGATGCTCGCGATACGATTTCTCGAATGAGATCTAGAAGATATCTCTCTGTAGATATGAGTGTATCTCTCACCCACATCCGCAAGTCTGTAGTGGTTTGGTCGTTGCGGGACCTTCCGGTGTGTAATTTTCCCGATATACGCGGCCCAGTCAACTCTTGTAGTCTTCTTTCGTTTGCAGTATGTATGTCTTCATCGAAGACTGGCTTTATTACGAAGATTCCAGCTTGCCATTCTTCCTTCACCTAGAGGTCCACACCTCCCAGATCAGTATGCATCTTGAAGGCCCACGCGTAGACGGCAAACTTATATGCAGATATGATTCCGGAAAGCCATATATGTGCTCTGATAACTGTCATGTCATCGAAGAGTTCACTAACCTTATCTAAACCCTGGACCATTTGATCCCTTTCATATTCGGTAATAAGGCCAGCCTTGTGCAATGCTTTTGCGTAGGCCTGTGAGCCCTGTATATCATGAGCATACAAAGTTTTATCATATGATAAACAATTATTGTAGATATTCATCAATGGATCCGTCGTCCCTGTATACTATACCCATTAGTATCTATGCCCAAAAATGCCAGCCTTGTTTTAAGTGTACTCTCGGACACTTTTCACTCTCTGCCACGTCCGTTTTTTTTTTTTTTAAAAAAAAAGGAACGGAACGGAACTTACCCGCAAATCTTCCACCCCACAGTTTAAACTCCTCAGTAGATTGAGACGAAGCCATAGTCAAGAAGTTCACTGAGCTTCTGAGTCCAAAAGTTACCGTCGCCTTAAGACCCTCGAATTTAAAGCATAAAAGAACTCTACAAAGAGGAGAGAAGAAGTTTCCTCAATTAAATGACAACCACAACATCTCATTTTGACTGGTCCTGGGGATAGCCTATATCCCAGCATTTTCTAGCTACCCCATACCACTTACCATGCGAGACAGGCTAAGCAAGGAGTGCACGGCCACTCAATTCACCCCTAGTATAAAGAGACAAGATGTGGGTCTTGAGCTAAAGACCTAGTTTTCTCCCACGCCAGTGCATGCACGGAGGAACAAGAAAACATGTGCTTTTGCAAGGTTAAAGAATTCAACGGTTATCGAATGGAGCCGCACCAGGCCTACAGGATCTATCCATTGAGGGCTACTTCCACACAAAACGGGACAAAAGTGAGGGGGCCCTAGCCAAACGCTTGCCAGGGGATGCCGGGATTCCCGAGAACTAGATCTTATGTTACATACATCCCCGTTTGCATTGCCAGGTGGTATCGGTCGACTCGAGTCTACCAACTCGTCGTAGCCTTGTCAGGCAACTTCTGACCAATTACAACACAACATCCCAACGGGCATGATATTTATGCATAACGAATCGACAGACGAATGGAGCGGAATCGAATCCTGCAGCCGAGTCTTCTCCACAGTCTAGATTTCGGAGCAAGTAGCGTTGAGATAACATTTTATCTGTATTTATTAATCATCGTATCGACAGTCTTCTGACAGACAACTCCAACCCCCTTCGAAGCTTTCGCGTAATTAAGAATAGGCACCGGCCCAATCGGTCACATGGCCGTATGCGCCAGTTGGACATATGCAGATACATATGCATACATGGTAATGATAAGCAACCGACGGTAGACCATACTGTGGCCGTTTCACAACTTCTTCCAAGTACCAGGGATGAAATTGCTGGGCTTAGCGAAATTGTAGCCCTAAATGACGCTTTACTAGCATAGAATTTCGAATTCGAAATCTTTCCACTGGATCCATGGAGCAAGGCTCACGCAGGCCAGACCCAAGTTTTAACTCGATCCTATGCAAACACGTGCATTACCTACTCTCCATACCTTTTGCAGCCTGAGTCATCCTCTATCCCCAGAATGCTTCTTATAACTGCAACTCCTATATGCCTATCTTGTTCCGGAATTCCACCAGTAAATACATCGATCACGAGGCTATTAAATACAGAATCTTGGAACTACACACCCCTCGAGCTCTTCTAGATTGAATCTTTTCCAAATCTTGCATGGTGTCGTCTCTAGACTCTACAAAAGACTAAGTGCCCCATAGACAAATTGTCACCAAAATCAGTTATCTAATCTAATCTGTCACCCTCCGGCTCCAGCTCCGAACATGAGATTAATATTATCCGGGCATATTAGGAAACAAGAATTACTGACGCACAGTCGAACGTTCTGGAGTCCGGATATATTGCTTGGAGAGCTCAGCACTCTTGAGGTCTCTTCTGCATTTGCGTGCTTGAATAGGAAGTATCTTCACTATTCAAGGCTTAAGCTATGTGCTCTCGTGAGCAGTTTCTCTACAAGATGCTTACAAACCCGTTAAAATTAGTTTCCAGAATTCAATAAATTAAGTACTTTCTCAGAGCTGCAGTCGCCTCTACTTACCAAAGCCTCAAATATTTCCTTCCTTAATGACCAGAATATCTACTGATAATAAACACAAGTAGCTAATATATATGGTGGAATCCCAAATTAATACAAGAAATCAGATAAGTTTCAGCACATTCAAGGTAGGCGTATACCATGAGACTAGTCAGCTAGCATATGTTTTATTTTAATTCAGAAATAGTTTAGAGTGTTCATATACCTACCAAACCAAAGGATCCAAGTTTCCACTTCAATATATTCCAAAATTTGCAAAAGACTCTAGCTCCGCCCAAAATCACAATCTAACTCCCATATCAATCCAAAGACACTCAAACAAACTACGAGGCTCAAAAAGTGCAACCGGCCACTTTTTCCGCCTGAGATTGGAACCTTGGTTCCCGTGACCCTGTCTCCAGCCTTTAGATATCTCCTGTGCCGTCAATTGATCAAGTGAGATATGGTATCACATTTTATGTACAAAATGTGTGGTTACTGTTGGATTATCTATGTATTAGGAGTAGGAACTCCCTAAGAGTCATAGCCGACGGCTAGGCTATCGACGGCATTGAGTAGTAGCCGACGGCAACTATCTGATAGTAGACCCTCAGCGACTATGTGGGGGATCCACGTGTAAAATCCATAGAAGCCGGGAAAACAGACTAGAAGGTATGACAAACCCGGAATTGGTGCAATAAGTCTCTGTAGGATTCATGGATGCGAAGAACGAAAACAAATAAAACATATGTTAAACAAAGCTGTGTAACATAGGATAAGCTTAATTCACTAACTTTGGATAAACGATTAGAGAAAATCATCATGTTCAGTTCAATATAAATTCTAAAAGCTTTGAGTTCAGATATAATTATAGCCGGTACCTGGTCGCATATGGATACTTCCTGAGATATGCTGAATTCGCCAATTGGCTGAGGGCTCACATTTTATCTGGAGAATGAGGGACATATATTTCCAAGTGTAAATATTGCCTAAGCTCACTTCAATTATCTAATTTTTCATACGCCTGATTAAGTAAGGCAAAAGTTTCCAGCTTCAGCAATGTAATAAGCGTTCAGGGGCTTCAAATCCTACCCACAATTCCAAGACTACCACTCACGTTTGCATTAGTATCATGACAAGCTGTAACAACTATAGCACCATATCTCACCGAAGATCCGAATTCCAACACAGTCGGGGGGGGGGGGGGGGGGCGGGTACGAGACAACCAAATTCGTGTAACATGAATTTTAAGGGTGATTGAAACGTAGTATACATTCAGTCTCATAGTATACATAGAGCCACAGCTCCCACCATCTTGCTAGCTACATCAATTTACTATAGCTAGACAATGCAATAATTCCGTACCCAAATAACATAAGCATGAAGACCCGTCTACCGCTCCCCCCCCTTCCTAAACTCCTCCTTGTCATAAAAACTCCCACCACAAAATACACAAGTATCCACAGCATCAAACAAAATCCTAAGCAATGTCGGCTCGGAAGCATCCATCTTCTCATCGCGGGCATCACGCAAAGCGGGTGTCTTTTCATCATCCTCCACCATCTTTCTTGAAACATACTCTCGACTACAGACCCCACAAACCCGTGAGTTTGGATCAGTAATTATCAAAAATGTGAGGGCGCAGCGTTCTAAATAATTTCATGATCGTTAGTGTTCCAGTATGGGCCAAAAACAAAGAAGAATAACACATACTGAATAAGTGTCCCTTTTCACACCTTCCATTCATCAGGTCATCGAACGGCACACCTGCTTCACAAACATTGCACTTTTCCACCCCTTGGTTCATCCTGTCGATTTTTTTGGTCATTTTGACTAACAAATCCAAGTCCCCAGGATTTTTCAATATCTCCTTCCTCTCATCGATGACTTTCTTCTCATACGCGATACCGAGTTTAAAACGGTAATCTAAGTTCTCCAGCGCTTGAATCGAAAGTTTAAAGATCCTTTCATCGCGATAGAAAGCAATGATTCCCAAGCTAGCGGTTAGCCACAGGATCATTCTTGACTTCGGAGTTCGTACATATGACCGTCCCAGTACGGGAATCTCGAGGATGGTGCCCAGTATCAACTTCGTAGTCCCGGTTTGTGCTGTCAAAACTCCAGGCTTCTTCGGAGCAACCTTACCCGCTTTCAGAAGGCCTACCAAGTTCCTAGCTCGGTTCAAAACGGATTCGCTGGAGTTGAAGAGACACAATGAGATTTGATCGGCGAGGTCTGATGATTTAACGTCTTGGAATCGATGGGTTTCAGTTTCCCCAGCAAGAACGAGAGAGAATCCCCAAGACTCAATCATCCCATTTGCGAGCACTTGCTCCATCCTACCGAACGAGTCCTCCGCATCTTCAGGATCCACGAGGAAACGAATATCGCTCACAAACGCTTCTCCAGGAACTCCATGTAGTGTGAAGGGCTTGGCTGACTCGACTGCTTGAGAAGAATCAAACATTTCCGACCAGTCTCTACAGAGCTGCCAAGAGAGCGTGCATCGTTCCCGCTCTTTTATGGGATACTCGAGGACACCCTCTGGTTTTAAACGGTAGCAAACCGACAGAATCCCACCTAGTGGGCAGTAAGCCATGCCATATACTTGGCAAGAAGCTTGCATGATCTTCCAGTCCTCAACGAAAGAGTCGCGTTTTTCATCCAGAATGTCGATAAAGTCGCGTTTGAAAGGATTAGGGTGCTCAAATTCAAGTTCATTTTGAATTATTCTACGACCCTGGAAATTGGGTACTGTGGCCTTGAGGAGGATGGATTTAGCTAGGTCCGAAAGGTCGATTCTAAAGATCGAGAGAGCGCCGTTGGTCGAGCAAATGTTGAGGTCAAGGTAATTCATCCAAATAGGATCAGAGAAAACATAGCCTGCAAGGCAAGCAGGAAGGTCCATGCCAACCTTAAAATTACGTTGGATACTCAAGGATTTCTCGGCATTCAAGGTAACACCAAAGAGTTCGACACCATCGTGTTGAATGGCGGCTAGGAGGGCTTCTGGTGGTCTGTTTGGGAGGCTGTATACACGTTCATACCAGAGTATAGCATGGGGTTCATAACCCGGTAATGGACCTGGACTAAGTAACGTGGGCTTGGGGTCACAGGAAAGCACTGGCTGCCCAGAGATCCTAGACAGGACCATCTTCATAATGTACACTCCATCTCTGGTAATGAAGCTAAAGAACGCGATTCCTAAGGCGGATTAGCACATATACCAAGCACCCAGCAGGTCAATCTGACAAACCTTCCTCAGGGCTCATTATAACCCAGGGTGACCATCGCATATTGACAATTCTTGAGCCTTCTGGTAGATCGGGTGTAACCTTAAGAAGAAGCTTCACGTCTTGGTCGATGATCTTAATAAATGAGATTTCATTGTTCTCATCAACCATAGTGAAGATCGGAATTCCCCACCGATATACTTGGAAAGTACATAGGTGTGACCAGCAGATTTCTGTTTCCCAGTTAGTACTAAACCGGCCATCGGGATTTTAGTGTTTTCAAACCTCTCGGAAGTTTATCCCATGTAATCTCTACGACTTCATCTCCAGGAACGTCTTGATCGATCAATCGATCCAAAAGCCTCATTTGAAGTTTTAGCCCATGTCCAATAACAGTTGTAGGCTGGTAAATCAAGACCTGCCGAGAGGAGGTCAGGATGGACAGAGAGCACCTAGAACCGCTTCAGTATAGCGCAGCAATCCTAGATATAAAGAAGCATACCTTCGGTGTGTTCCAGCCCCAAGTGGGGACCACTCCAGCTGTCTCGCATATCCCTCTTTAAAAGTTTGGTCCAACTGGAAGCTCACTACTCAGAGTAACAATCAGCATCCTATCTTTGCTCTGTTTTTTAGCAGAAAAGAGCTTACCTCCCCCCTTCATAACGTCTCCTGCCTCCTCGTCCTGCAGGATCTCTAGTTTCTGCCAATGGAACTGAAACTCTGGGCGAGCTTTATCTTCTTCCACATCTCCCTCTTTGTCTTCCTCCCCTTCCTCCTCCCCATCTTCCTCACTCTCCTCATACTCGCTACCACCTTCTCCATCATTGTCATTCCCATACCCCTTCCAATCCGCCCGGTTCTCGGAACTCCTGTAGTCAATTTTATTCTCATCACCCGGCTTGAACTTCGATGGAACCGGGGGGTTAGAAACAAGTCCGGGGTTGAGAACCGAGTTCGTCAAAATGTATGTGACAGGTCCCGCGGGGATGCAGAGTTGTCCATCTTGCGAAGCTTTGTAATTTTGAGGAATAGAAGGATAGAAATTCAGATCGATATTTTTGAGTAACATCTTCGCTTTTTTTTGCTCCCTGAATTGGTAATCTTGTCGCTTTCTCTCGTTTTCTGGGGTAGATGGTTCGTAGTTGCTATCAACCGTGTGATTTCGTTTTAGGACTTAATATTGATCTTTGTCGGATGGGAGGAAGCATGCTTCGATGGGTAAAAAAAAAAAGGAAGGTAACCTCGAAGCCGCAGCCGGCTGTTTATCGATATCAATTGTGTCGTGTAAAAAAGAGCTTGCCTTCCAATGGAGCGATGGTTGCTTCCAAGCCCAGGTTCCCAAAAACCGTGTGTGGTTCATGACTGTGAAATTGGCTCAAGCTTTAACGGCGCCACATCTTCAAAAGTTCGATTGCGTCTTGGCTTTTCGCTTGTCAAATCTGTGGCTAGTGATGTGGCTTTTGTGTCACCTTAATTTGCAACATGCAACACAAATACGTATCAACTTCATGATGCTGTAGTCTTGTAGTATACGACGCCTCGGGGGCAACGTGACGATGCCCTGCCTCGGGCGCCCATATTTGAGATTATTCACAATGGGTTTCGGACTTTGCTTAGAGACAGCATTAGTCTCATAACCAGACCCCAACTTGCAAGGAATGAAGAGCCTTAAGATCGAGCCACTACGATGGCCGTTACCAGTCTCAATTGTTCTCAGTCACTACACCATGACTCGACGGCGGCTAGATCTACTCGAAACCCAGACTATAAAAATCGGCTTCCTAAAAAGAGATATCTTCAAAAACTAGAGCCTGGTAGCTTCGTCCCTAGACCCCGCACAGGGATCTTCTTCGTCCGGAGACCAGGCTACTTCTTTAAATTTCGGCTATCTAAGATATTTTTCCGCCTGCTATAAACTGATAGCTCATGGAAGAATTAGCGCAATACGTAACGCCCTAGGCCTTCGCTCCACGAAAAATCCGGAGGGACAAATTACGGGTTTTAAAGCCCACCTGATATAGAAGAGCTAGCTTCCCGACACGATTTCAAAACAGAACAGTCATTATAAAACCCGACGATAAAGGGCAGATAACGTGCACACCTCGTCTGTTTAAAAATAAACCATTGCCCGATATGTAACCCATTAAATACGAGCTCCTACTAAAAGAAGCGATCTCCGTCGACGCCTCCACCGAAAAAAATACCTGCTGAGCCACGAGCGCCATTGTGAAAACCTCGCCCCACAGGTGGTAATACCTACTTCGGCATTGAAGTCTCCCCAACTAATGAAACCTTGACAGTAGACCCACAAGACTACCCTCCCATGACCTCTAACCGCCCACACCTAACATTACCACCAAAGACACCATATACAACCCCCAAACTTCTCACCAGACAACCCCCAACCCCAATCCGGCAACTCCCAAACCACTCCCCCCAAAAAAGAATCCCACCTACTCAAAATAAGTTACACACCATGCCCATCAACGCCGCAGGGACCGAAACAACCACCACAACCTCGCCCACTTGGCGCAATGGTTAGCGCACCTGACTTCTATCCTTTCAAGGGTTCAAATCAGGAGGCTGCAAGTTCGAGTCTTGCAGTGGGTGTATTTCTTTTTGGTTTCCCTTTTTTAATATCCTCTACCTTTTGGTTTTTTTTGCCCCTCCGGATTAGAAACTTTTCTCCAGGAGGAAGTTAATATTGATTTTTAGCTTCCTATTTATACCATTCCTTAGCTATAGTTTTCTGTTAACACTCATCAAAATACCCACAAGAGCACAAATTTTTTCCACCCAAAAACCACACGCCAAGTCCCTCCACTACTATCACGTGACAACCCACCACCATCCCGTCGCACCCAAACACCAGCCCAAACCATCCCTCCCAATGTCCCACCTCAAACCCATCATCACAACCATCACCAAATCCCTCCAACCCCGAAAATACCTCCTCACGATCGCCAAAATGTCAGACCCAGACCTCTCCTCGATGGGCTTCACCTCCTTCGGTAAAACCCCAAAACACCACCAAACGGCTCCAATCCACGCGAATCCCACCCCGTTACCGACGTCATTACCCCCACGACCACCGCAAGCGGGTGATCACCACCAGCAGCAGGGTCAACAGGGGTTTCGTGGTAATAACCGTGGACAATTCCACCGTGGCGGTGGTGGTGGGAGAGGTGGTAGGGGTGGTGGGAATTATAACAGAGGGGGGTTCGATAATAGAGGTGGACGTGGTGGTGGAGGA
This sequence comes from Orbilia javanica, assembly GCA_036872735.1. Taxonomy (NCBI): domain Eukaryota; kingdom Fungi; phylum Ascomycota; class Orbiliomycetes; order Orbiliales; family Orbiliaceae; genus Orbilia; species Orbilia javanica. The sequence continues at coordinate 793,322 of JAVHNR010000005.1, forward strand.
GGAGGAGGATATGGAGGAGGAGGTCCTCACCGTCGTGGCTTCCATTCGGGTTCACAGCAATATCAACGTGGCGGCAGAGGTGGAAGACATCACCATCCATACCCACACCGTCAGTCCCACGACTCTCACCACCACCAACAAGGTCATCAAGAACGAGAATTTTCAAACACAGCAACTCCTTCCTACCGATCCAAGGAATTCGGAGAAGGGCTTTACAAACCGTCCATGAACGAAGATCCCTGGGCTCCCTTGCTTCAAAAACAACAATCACAGAAAAACATACAACAATCGACTAATACCACACCCGGAGATATCTGGATGGGACAAACTTCCAGCACCAGCGGGGACTACCAAGAACAAGATAAAAGCAATTGGTACGATAAACCAGAAGATAAAGCAGCAGATGGCGGTGGTTGGAACGCAGACGAGATTGATCTGGGGGATGATTGATATTTTCCCTCTCGATATGGGAAATCAAAAGAACGAATGGGGAAAAGTTATAACATGCGAATTGAATATATGGGTGGAGTATACAGATACCCCCCGCTTGAAGAGCAATACGAGATCTAAAAAGACTCGAAAAGGGTATCATTTGTGGAGGATTTGAACGTCCATGATCGAGGGATACATACCCAAACAAAGACCCTCAGTCTTACGTGGCCGAAGACTACCATAAAAGGGCTTAAACTCCCCATACCCACCATGGACACAACCAACCTCATAATCAAGCCCTTGGATTTATCTAATAAACCGGGCGATACAAAACTCCTACGATACCACACCAATCCATAACCCTCACAACCAAATTGCCCTACCACCACAGAAGCCACAAATCTTTACCCAAGGGCAAAGACAGACTATCTCAGTCCTTCAATTCTCCCGCTATACTCAGCATCAACGTCTAGTCCCACAAGATCCATGTACTAGCTTCTCATAAATAGTATATACCACTAAGTAACAAAAAAGCAATCTACCACCCAACCCCAAAACCATCCCATACCCCCACCTGTGTAACCACCAACCTCCACTCCAACGCATAACCCACTACACCCTCAAAACATATCCACCAACATCTACCATCCTTCAAACCAGATACACCACACGATTCCATACCAAACAATACCAAATCACATGACCCCCCCAAATCCCATCCTCCAAACCACCCACAAGTCCCCTCACGTGCCTTCCCCCTCTACCACTCCAAGAAAAAGAAACAAAAGAACCCTCCTACTGGTCAATCGCCTCCCATCGATCAATCCGCACAACCACTAAAACAAACGACCCTCAACCAACCCACTCCGATATGAAACCACACTACAGAACCAAACCAAAACCACCCACCCTTCCAGATCAGCGTTCTACATCAAATTATAGTCTACCCACGGTAACCTTTTAGTTCTAGTCATTTCCTCTAGTCCAGAAATAAAGCTTATTCCAACCTCCTCTACAACGCATCTCTCCAAAAGGCACCCCCTTCGTATAAAATTAGATGGAATATATATCAATTAATAATATAAAAAAAGTGTATACACCCATAATGAAAATGAAAAACCCCCACTAACTACCCCGTGCGCTCAAGTACCTATGCCATAGTTCCAAATATATGAATCGTACAACCGAAAAAAGAAGTCCTGAACTTTCCATATCAAAATGTATCATATCGTACCCCTCCGTTTAACGTTTCCTTCAAAAAAACTATCAATTGACCATAAAAAAAGGAGAAGAGGAAAAACTAGAGCCGGCAGGACAAGGGAAAAGAAGAACACCAAAATCGCGATTGTGTTCGAAAAATAAAGGAGAACCCGGAAAAAGACAAAACTCCTGCATGCCAGATAAAGAACGATAATAACCCAATTGCTCGAGAAAAAGAAAAAGAATAACAAAAACCAAAGCGTTCTTTTTGTTTCGTAAAGGGGGCGTTATAATGTTGCAGCGCTCAGAATGCGGACACTGAATGATAGAGGCAATAAAGGCGAAGGAAAATTTAAGCAATTCATGGATTTAAAAAAATAAGAATCGCTGCTGAGGTTATTGATATAGGTGGTGATGATGACGACGGGGAGGGGTATTTACACCCATAGAATCGTATATACCGACAATCTATATCGAAGTCGTACTGCGAAGGAATATGTATCGTCCAGAAGGAGAGCTCGAGTAATCTAATACTCGTAGTCCGCCGGTCCAGGGTATCTCTCCCTAGCCATATTATATTCCACCGGATACCGCTGTTCGGCTTTCGCTTTAAGCGCACTATATCCAAGCGATTAGTCTCCCACTGGACACCAAAGCTAGAAAGGGAAATTTTACATACTCAGTCTTCTTCTGTAACCACTCCAAATCGCCTTTAACCTTCTTAGCAACCTTCATCCCATCCAAGAAATTCGCTCTCGTTTCAGCAAGTCGCTTCTGCGCCATCGCTTGGAGTTCCATCAATTCCCGTGTTTTCGCGTTTAACATGCCCGATCTGTAGACAGAATTCCATATTAGCCTAATCCCCCACAAAAACCCCCCAGAACCGCCGTCCATCCCCATGATCGTTGAACCGAAAAAAAGGGGACCTAAGGACCCCAAAAAACAGAGAATCAATACTCACGTCTGCGCCTGGACGACCAAGCTCCTATCCAAGGGAATAGGATCAAACGCCGCCACCAATCTATCCGTCAAAACGGTAACCAAATCATTGGTTTCCATGCTCCCATCTTCAAATTCATCGGCCGCACTACCGGCGTAGGAGCTACTCGATATCGAACTGGATGTAGCATATGACGGAGTTCTCCGGGCATCATGTCCTGCACGTGGGATGGGGACCACACCCTGCGAAGATGACGATGGAGGAGTCGAGTAGGCGTATTCGTAGGAGGAGGCGACGGAGGGGTGGAGAGGTTTTCGTGGCGACATTGGGAGGGGGAGGGAGTAGGTGTCTGTCATTGCAGATAGTTTTCGAAATAGGAAGGGAAAAGAGAGAGAAGAGAGAAGTTGGCGATATAAAAAAATACAAAAAATAAAAATAAAAATAACTAATTCTTATTGGGGGCTTAGGCGGGAAATGCCGCAGGAATGCTCAAAAAAAAAACAAGCACCCAATCAATTGTCTCTTCTTTCTTAAAAAACAAGAAAGAACAAGAAAAAAAACGGTTTCGTTTCGGATTCGAGTGTCTTCTTTTGATGTGCTGTTCGCTCTGATCAAATATACAGCCGGGTGGCGAACGGCACGCACGCAGTATGTAATGTAGTATGTATGTATGATTTGTTATATCTCGAGCTGGCAAAGTTTGCTCCAGCGGATAAGCTTAAAGTCTTCCCAAAAACTGGCGGTGATACAGCGAATGGACCGCTGCGTTGTCGATGGCAGAAAAGTGGCTCTGACCGGGGACAGGCTTAGGCGAGGATCTGGTCTTGACAGCTTCGGTGTCACAGTCCTAAATACTGTTCTGCGGGTTTGGTCTGGGCAATTGCGGGAGCTGGATTCAGAATATCTTGATTCTCCTGAGTGTATATCCGAGGAAGCAGCAGTAATGGAACGGAATGGAGCTGGTTTGTCGACACGAGGAAATGTCAAACGAGTAGAAGTTTAAAGGTAAGTGTGTAGTCTGCAGTGTGTACCACGAGCCACGGTAAAATAAAATAAAATAAAATAAAATAAAATAAAATAAAATAAAATAAAATATAGTAAAAGATATAAAATATAATCTACTTCAAGATTAATATTCTAAAGACGGATCCGAGGAGAAAGATACAGAAGAAAAGAAGAAGAGGGAGAGGGAAAGGTCATCCTCCCTTCAAGGGGGCCTCCAGCTGCCCTATTTATACCCGGACAGACCAGGACCTGAACACCCTCTTCCTCTATCATCGATCATAAAGGGCTACACCCCCCTCCGAAACCCTCTTCCATCGATCATCTCCAATGGGTAGAAACAGAAAGAAAGACAAGACAAGACAAGACCAGAAAAATGTTATTCTCCGCCAGTCTCCGCTCGCAGCTAGCCATCGGAAGTGTGCAAATGCAATTGGAGGGATGAGGAAGTGGTGGAGGAGGGGGGGGGTGCCAACTATTACGGGATGTCGATACGATATAATACAAAAGAAAGAAAAAGAAGTTGGAAGAGCTTAAGAGGTTTATGGGCCAATGACGATGGATGGCGAGGTTCCCCGAGTATAAAAAAACTTACGGCTTCAAACGGTGCAGCTTTGGCTGTCGCTGTGGTTGGTTCGAGTTCTACTCCAGCCGAGGGATGCATATATACTAGCAAAGTATGTCTGTCTGTCCTATGCAGCGAGCGCTGGCCATTCATGACATGATTCCAACTTATATTTCATAGTTCTCACCAATTCACTCCCTCGAATTCAAAAAATATATACACAATAACCCAGAATTCCTAAATATTACAAAAGGAAAGACCCGCGATTCCGTTCCACCCCAGCTAGTCCAGATCCAAAGAATCAAGCCCCGACAAGGCTCTCCTGTTGGGAAAAAAACAAAAGGCCCAAGGGAAACATGCTGCCTATCGTCAGCATCAGCCCATTCCCCGGCGTCCCATGAGAGTGGTACAAACCTCTTGCCCTCGTCATACCACGAGACTTTCAGGTCGACATGGTTTGTACCACGTAGTATGTATGTACTTTATTATTACTTGCAGTAGCCTCAATCCCAATCCTTGAAAACAATCCTTGAAAAGAAAGAAATGACCTTGGGAAAGAAACAAAGAATGTGAGAGAGATCGGGACCTTTATCCCCGGTCGACAAATCCTCATACATCATCTACTTGATACACCAAGGAAGGTGGAAGCGTCCACACCCACACCGAGGGAAAGGGAAAAAGGGATATGCAAATCGCGCATACACTTCTGGTACCGTGACTCTCAGGTTTCCCCAACTCTGGCTTTCTCAGAAATCCAGAATTTCCTTTTCTTTCTTTTTCCTACATCTATCGACGCTAGTAGCATTAAAAAAAAACCAAGAGTGGGGACATTGGATCTTCTGCAAGGGTGTTTGTACTTTGGGAGAGAAGTATTGACATCTGCAGTGTACCGTTACAAAAATCCCTGTTGAGTTTTTTTTTATAAAAGAACAAAAAAAACGAAAAACGGAGTCTCTGGAAGAAAGGTACAGAATTTTTACAACTGGATCTCATGCGGGTTTCCGAAGGGTGAAGGCATATGCCTTATGACGTGCAGGTACACATCACGCCGCATATCGACATCCCCGCCTCCGGTGGAGACAATTCACCGGGTCCTATACTAATACCGGCGGGGTGCACTGATAAAGGACCCCTCTTTGGTATCAATGCGTAATAAAGTAATGGGGGAAGGGAAAAGATCCGAAAGTATATGTAGGGGAAGGGGAAGGGGTGCTAACATGTCTACAATGTAACGGTACATCGGGTCCCAAAGAAACAGAAGTACTCTTTAACTAATCGTAACTTGGCGGTGGGCAAGTGGAAGAGAAGCACGTCGAGACGAGGTGCAGAACGGATATTGTCACCTGAATGGTTACAGACGGATCACAGTCACCTGACTACATATACTCCGACTCTTTCACCTGCAATTCAGATGCAAGTGCCGGGTTCCTACTTCCTGCACACATCCAGGACAAATCCGATCAATGAGTGGTGGTATGGATTAATACCTCGGTCGAAGTATTATCACCGTCTAAGTCCGAGTTCTCCCGTCAAGCTTGTTGGATCCAACTGCTCCCAACTCGGAATTAATTATCAGGTGCTCTGGTTTATGCCAAGACAGAAGTTTATCGAGTGAACTTCACACGCTGAAGCCCATGAGCACAACCCTCCCAGCGCTGGAAATTAGCATGTCTACTTATCTGCTTTAAATTCCCCATTAGTGCTATATACCCTGATTGGTTCCGGACACTTCAGTAACTAAGTATTAATTTACTGTTGTTGCAAGTAGTAGGCAGGCAAACTCAGAAATCCCAACTAAGTCTCGGACTTTAGCTATTGAACTTCGACTTCCCCATTATAATATACCAGCGCCGAAACAGTGTTGGTGAAATCGGTATCCCGAATACCCATCTTGCTCTATGGTGTTCCTTTGGGGGAAATTGGTCTTGCGTAGGGGAAAATGTTGTAATATATAATATGCAGCCATGTTTACGAATCCCAACCTAGAGCCAGAAGTGGGACATTACCAATTCCACTTTATACCAGGCCGAGACCTGGCCAGTCTTATACCATAATAGTCTAAAAAGCCCGACTACACCATACTTTACTCGCTGTGGATGTATATAAGTAGAGTGATCAAGCTTGGATTCAGCCTGAGGATCATGTCTATTTCAACCTAATAAGACCTTGTAACATTACGTAATTAAGAAAAGAATCAAGCAATGCATGTACAGAATGTAACTAGCAGCATATTAAGAATGAGAGCCCTTGGGAATGGTGAAGTTACAGCAGCACATCAATACCTGCGCAGTTAGTCCTATATATAGGTCTGATTTTAGGGGAAATGGCCAGAGCAATAAAACACCGACAAAAGGAAAAATGCTAAAGTCGGCTTAGATCTAGATCCTAGATACCTTTTATAATTTAGATACCTGAGTGCAAGTTAATGCTCACAAAGCCATCCCATTTTGCTTTCTTATAATATCACATTAGGGGCTAAAGGGGAGAGGAGCTAGATATGTATGTACCACTCTGGTTCCTATGAGAGTTTTAGGGGTGGAAGCAAATGAGCATGCATGCATGTATCAGTATGCATTGAGTACCTCGTCGCCAGACATCCTGGTTTTAATGAATCATAGCATCGATATCAATTAGCAAGATCCTGGGGCCCCAGCAAAAAGTCTTACTCATCCATCAACTGCCCCTTATATAGCTTATACTAGTACCTTGATAACAACTTGACAGGGCCCCTTGGTCTCGATTTCACGTGATACCGTGTCATATCTAGACTTAAAGAGTAATTTTGAACTAACACCAAAATCGATACATCGAAGACATATTGCAAATTGACTTCGAAACTAGTTCGATTTGATACGTGGTTGTATGAGTCTTTCATCGAGAAACCCATGTTGTTTGGCCCCCCGTTTAAATGGAGCCTGTGCCGCACTACATGCAATCACAGTTAATATTATATACATCAAATCAGCACTCGTGATACTAGTTAACTCGATACTCGCGATACTACCCTTAGGCTACTGCAAAGAACTATATTTGTGACTCACCTTCGTATTCGTATCGAGCCGTAGTCGAACTTCGTTCCAGGATAATTCCCAGATGTCGGCATGCACATACGTATACATATGCATACCTGCCGCACAAGCTGTCAGACTTGACAGGGGAAGGCCTGATCCGGTGGCGTTCCGTGCCACACTAATTAACAGCCAAAAGAAGCCTCCAAATGGAAGCAACCGGCGGCGGTCAGCCGAACGCATCAGCCAACCAACACACATAACGTAAACCTGCCATCCGCTCCCATCCACTCTCCATCGCTCGCTCCATAAAACCCCATCTATCCTCTCTCCGTCCGACTCCCAACATCTCTCCTTCCGGACCGACAGTTACTCCACAATATATATATCACCATCAGGAAGGCTGTTATTCTTCTAATCCAAAGAGTGGTATCGGTTTTGTGACCTTTTATCACTCCCGAAAAAGCCGGCACCATGCTGGAACTCCGCAAGCGGGCGTTCGACGCCGTCGCATCGGCCGTTATGACCTCGTCCAACCCGGGGAACGAGCAGCCCGAACCCGTGAACGTGGTCGCTATCATTTTGTTCATGATCACGCTTATTTTCGCTGCTGCTGGGTTTATTCTGGTACTTATTTCCTTTCCCCTTGACCCCTGAATCAAATGTTACCGTTGCTAATAATATAACGACCATGACTAGTTCGACTATACCTTCCAAGTTGTCAAGATCCTTACCATCGTCGAAGACCTCCCCTCGGACTACGATCTAGCCCCAGCATATGATCCGATAGATGGCGATTCGGAGCCCGAAGATGGTGCTCCACCACACTACCGCGATGACGCCGAGACACACGCCGAGGACTCGACCGTGCATAAAATCGCTCCGGGTCTTTACCTCGGCGGATCTCCCGATATGAACGGGAAATATATCACTTCTTCGTTCCGAAAGGCTATTTTGTACCTCAGACACGAAGCTGGCTTTTGGTCTGCATGGAGGGGTTTCAGTGTGAATATTGTGTACTCCGTTGCTGCTTCCTGCGTGAATGGGATCTTCCTTAGTATGTTCCCGTTCCCGTTTGGGAGGTATATCTCCGGAGTACTCGTTATGTTGGTCGTTAGTCCGTTGAGCTTGGTGCACACACAGTAAGTTACATCTTCCCCATCCCCAAATAACTCTTGCTTGCTCCGGAAATCATCTAACAGAAACCCCATTATAGCATCATAATCGCACCACCAACCAAAGAAACCTGGTTCGGCCGTCTCTCCCGTCTTCCTTTCCGATCGATCCTACATACCCTACCAGCCGCCTTCTTAGTCGCCATAACCGGCCAAGCAACCTATGCCTTCCCCGACATCATGGTCAAGGCCTTCGTTCCCTCCCGTGCCTTCGACGACCCACCACCACAGGGCGACAATCCATACCAAAGCATGCTCACACCTCTTCAATGTCTTGCCATCTACTCCGTTTTCCTCGCCAGCCACGTATTCCTATTCATCCCATCGATGATAATCCTCTACAGAGTCCAGGCGTCGGTTTACGCATCCACCGAAGAGGCTATAATTCCATTCGAACGATTGGGACCACAGACTATCTTGCAGGCGTGGAAGAGCTATACTTGGGAAGGAAAGAAGAGGTTGATTCGGTTGTATGCTAGAGTTATGCCCTTGGTGTGGTTGGCGGCGTTCGGAGTGGGCACGTTGTTGTTCTTTGAGATGAGATGGGTTATGGGTGCTAAAGGACATGTCTTGGATGCCATATTGAAGACATGGTTGAGGAACCAGTATGGAAGAGCTCCATAGAGGGTCCAATCAATATGTAATCACAATCGGTATAGCAGTAGTGGGGACTGTCGTGGGAGTTTTGTTTGAGAACGGGAAATTGCATCATATATTGGGTTTTTGTTAAATTACTAGATTAGTTAGCACAGCGACGGTTCGGCGTGTGGGTTTTTCCGTATTATAATCTTTCTTCCTTCCTTCGTTTTTGCGCATAGCATCCATGTACACTCTCGTTGAAGACTCGGAGTTACCAGGAGGCAGTATCTATAATAAACGTCACCTTATCGCCTCCCACGCTAGCTCCCTTATCTATATCATCATATCCCCACAATATCACGAAATCCGGAGTAAAATACCGATACCAAGATCCATCCAACTCTAATTTTACCCGCCTAATCTCCAGCACAAAAAGAAACCAGGCTAGTTAAAACCAAGGAAGAATATTCCAAAAAGTTCGGCCCGAACGTGTGCATCCAAAAGATCAAGCCTTTTTAGCCAGCCTAATCTGTACGTCCGGCAAAACCTACCGCCCGGCCCCAAAATGAGGAAAGTAGAGGCGAGGCCCGCGCATCTGATTCTTATTACTCGATCAAAACACCTGAGCAAAATTTTGATAGTAACCCATACCATATAACATGCAACTTGTTTTTTAGGTAGTAATCTAAAGGGAAAGCAAAAGCCGAAAGCAAAAAAACTGTCCTCCCAAGATAGCAGGCTTCCTTGTTGGAGATAGCTCTACGCCTATCTATTGGTCCGATTTCTTTGGGAGCTGCAAGTATTCGGCACGTTCTCTGGGTCTTATGGTGCAATAAGCCCCGGCCGGACTAAGAAGAAACAGATTGTATGGTAATCCTCGGGTCTCAAACAGTGTGAGCAACGAAGGTGAGCGAAATAAAAAGGGCAAAAAAAGTTGCCGCGCAATTGGTCTTTTTTTTTTTTGAGAAGCCCCGATTTAAGGAAATTCTGTTTTTAAAACTTTTTTCCGAAGCTGGTTTTCTATCGAGTAATGATCGAGTAATGCGAATTCCGGTGCAGGAAGTATAAGTATCGGTCCCTTTCTCTCTCTTTCTCAGATCTCTTTTTTTTTCTTTCCCTTTGACTCTCTTTTTTTAATGTTCTGTGATAAACTCTCTCACTTCCTTTTTTCTTACTAAACAACATCTTTCGCTCGTGTGACTTGGAATATTCCTCTTTGATACCAATCCTATCATCATTCACAAGAAAAACCATCGTTTAAGAAGAAGCTAGAAGCTCACCTGATATTCTATATAAAAAGCCCACCAACCACTACCAAATCAATTATACTATAACCTATTCCGTCCATACCTCAAAAGAGAATCTTAAAAGAAAAAAAAAAATAAGAAATTAAAAATGGTCACCCGCATAGACGCCGAAAAAACCAATGAAGTCTTCGGCTCCCACTGCATTGGTACACACCTTCCTTCCCTCCCTTTCCCGCAACACCACGCACCCCCAAGAAAAATCCCTCCATCCCTGCCTGGATCGTTTGTTAGGCCCTTTTTCTACTGTTTCGATTGGACTGACAAATATGTTATCGTAACAATTTACGTTTATAGACCTCGTCAGCGCGTCTCTTGGAGGCAAGATCGTAGCCGTTAGCGACGAGTGGTTCGCACAAGCTGAGAATTTACTTACTGTTGCGCCGCCGATTCGGAAGCCCGGGTATTTTGTGCATACTGGGGCTTGGTATGATGGGTACGTTTTTGTGTAGTCTTGATTAGTAGTAGTGTGCACAGAGATAAGAGATACTCGGGAAGAGAAGTAGTAACACTTCTTGTTCTTATCTTTTTTTTTTTTTTTTTTTTTTCTATCAGAAATTTTTGCTATGCAATGATGGTTTGAAAGATTACTGACATGAAATTGAATATAGATGGGAAACCCGTCGGCATAATCCCGAACCCGAGGATTGGGTTATCGTGAAGGTATGTATACATCTTCCCCATACCCCCCTTCATAACACATCGCTAAAAAAAATCCGAATAAAAATAGTTGGGCGTAAACTCCGGCCGCATCTTCGGTTTCGAAATCGACACCGCCTTCTTCAACGGCAACCATGCCCCAGAAGTAACCGTCGAAGCCCTTTTCACCCCTCCATCCTCAGAAGCTCCAGGTCCCACAGACCCCCGATGGACCACCATTCTCCCAATTCAGGAATGCGGACCTTCACAACGACATGTCTACCTCCTCCCGTCACCGACCGAAGAAGCCTATTCGCATGTTAAGCTCAATATGATCCCCGACGGCGGTATTGCGAGGTTTAGAGTCTACGGTCAAGCCATTCCGGTCTTCTCGGATGATTTGGAGGAGATTCTGGATACGGCGCATGTTTCGAATGGTGGGTTGGTGGTTAGTTGCTCTGATCAGCATTTCGGGAGGAAAGATAATCTGTTGCAACCGGGGAGAGGGAAGGATATGGGTGATGGGTGGGAGACGAAGAGGAGCAGAGTTAAGGGTCATGTTGATTGGGTGGTTGTTAAGTTGGTATGTTTTTTTCTTTCTTCTTTTTATCCTTTATATATGCTTCGGATGGATGGGATACTTACATTATGGGAATGGTTTATAGGGCGCTCCAACAAAGCTCACATCGATAACAGTAGACACCGCACACTTCCGCGGTAACTACCCCCAATACGTCACAATCCACGGTCTATACCACCCAGACACATCACTCACCCCATCCCACGACCACGAAGACTGGATCAAAGTGCTTGAGCCAGCTAAGTGCAAACCAGATCTTGAACACCACTTCGGCCTACCCGGACAGGATGTATACATGCCTTCCAACGGTGTCGGAGGTAGGGATGTTAGAAATGGCGTCGATGAGGTCGCTAAGCTTGAGGATGTTGGGGATAAGGTTGTGACGCATGTTAAGATGACTATTATACCCGATGGGGGTGTTAGTAGGTTAAGAGTCTATGGAAAACGGGTGGTTGAGGCTTAGATGGTAGTGGTTTTTGATTTCGCTTTTTTCTTTCCTTTTTTTTCTTTGTATTATTATATACATCGGATCCCTGGAATTGTATTGGGATCTGAAAGGAGGCTCTCCCCTTTTTTTGCGAGGCCTCCGAACTCTTTCGGTCCATCGATGGTATTGGTGGATCGAGGGGAAAATGCTTAGTGGTTATTAATTCTTGTCAATTTAGCAAGGGCGGCTTCGAGTCTATAGTATCAGCTGCACACGCGCAACTTGTACTAAATGGATTTCAATTTACTAGTATTTACTATTACCTTTCACATCTGTAGATGATAGACAATAATAGATCGTTGCACAATAGATAACATATCAATTAAATGTATTACTACGATAAACAGAGTGCCACGAACACCCAATTCAAAGAGAGCAGCGTGTAACGACCGTCCTGTAGTCCAGGGAACCAGATTTCGTGCAACGACACAGCACGCCAACACCCCCAACACAATTCAAAAGCGTCATATTTCAAGCCAGGCCCTCCCCTCAAAATATAGACTATAAAAAGCTCCCCCCTCTCTTCACGCTCCTTCCCAATTCCTTCTTCCTTCCTTCATCACGCTTCTCCGCCCTTTCAACATCCTCTGGGCCATCATCCTTTTTCCATCACACGCTTCTTACTTCAACTCTGACACGCGTAATTACATGTTGCACGACTTCGTCTTACCATACATGGTCTCTATGGTGCTGCTCCGCCCCTATCTCATGGGGCTGGAGTTTATCTCTATATATGGTAGATATGGGGCTTCTGTATGGGGAGAGAGAATCTCAAAGCCGTCTTGATAGTCTGCCTGGTAAATATTAAAATTCCAGTGAATATAGAGAAGGGATGTTTTCAAGATGTGATAGAATGTATTAACTTATTTGCCTACCTAGTTTTGGCCCCCCCGTTTGGGCTCATGAGGAGTGGCTAAGTAAATAACTATGTTCTACATTGATGATGGCGCTGTTGGCCTAGCGATTATGGTATGTATATGTATCCTACCTTCTTTCATATCGGGGATGAGTTACGATTAGTACTGTAGTATTATCGGCTCGAGCTAGAGGGAAAATCTTTTACATCATATTCATAGACTTACTTTTATTTTCTAATAGAGGAGTAGGGCGGATAAAGCGACTTCGACCTGTTACACCCTCTCCACCAACAAAAGAACAAAGACTGGACCTACCCCCAGATTGGCGAATTCACCCAGTGATTTCAATAATCCACCTAGAAAAGGCCAACCCACCTGGAACCGACCCATGGGAACGAGAAACTAGGCCACCAGAACTATCAGAACCAGCGGAAGTTGTAGAGGGTGAAGAACTGTGGGAAATCGAATCCATCCTTGGGCATAAACAACGACGTTGGGCGCGCGGGCCAGTTGAGGACGTATACCTGGTGAAATGGAAAGGTTGGAGCGAAGAGTACAATCAATGGGTTAGGAGAATCCATATGGATTCTCAGGACTTGATAGATGCCTACCATCAAGCCCACCCGAACGGTCCCCAACCAATCCCATTAGCCGACCAACTACCGGCCTACATGCGTAGGCAGAACAACAACGACGATAACGTACCGGACTTTGGCCAAGAAAAAGGAATGGGGTGGGGTATGCGATATATTTTAGACTGTGAATATATGGTGCCAGATTGTGTGGGAAAATTCGGAAACATACGACAAAGATATACAACCTCAGAAATACTGCTCTCGCCATTACATACAGTTCTTGAGGGTTTTCGAACACAGTCTCGAAGCTAGACAAGCTGGCATCGATAGATGGAGTTCAAAGACCCTCATATCAGGTATGTGCAATAAAGTATCAAGCCCCTTGTGGTATACATTATTTACTAACATGAAGTGCTGAGTGCTTAGCCGCAACGGGAATATTGTTCTCTTATGGAGCCCTTATATTAAGACGCCCTTAAAACCCATAGTGCTATTAAAGTACTAGGGTATGCCCGCGGGTATACGGCCCCTCCTAAGGGGACCCGGGGCTGCAGCCAAGAAAAAAAAGACATGCTCCTGGCCCTCGGTGCCTCTTCGGAGGACACCGGGGCCAAAAAATCTTTACACCCCTTACCGGGGTTATCTCACGGCGAATCAACAGCCAAGTTGCTAAGACCCCCTGGCCCTTACCTCTCACCCCCAAAACATGTCGGGGCCTCTAAGATCAAACAAAACAAAAAGGTCAGAAACCTGACCAAGTATCCTGGTTAGACTTTAAATCAGAAATAATTGGGGAATAGACGATAGTCTTCACAACTATCGATATGATTTATCTAACCAAAAAGTACTGGAGTTGTTTCGAACTAAAATATGAGTCGTCAATGAGGCGGTCAATTATTGTTTGAGATTCAAGTACAGAATTGGACACATGGGCAAGAGTTGTGTCCAAAGGCATAAAGGTGCTTATGAAAAGAGATATACTTGAGTCTAGGGGTGGGCTGTTTAAAGTTACGCCATTGGTACTGCAAGTGTTTATATAGTGCAAATTCCTCGTCGACGTTTTCACATGATATTCAAAACCCTCGGCACAAATCGCACGGCATACGGTAGCTTTAAACCAATTGCTTTAATTGCAATGAGCCAGGCCATTGGAAGAAAGATTGTCCTCATATCAAGAAGGTGGCTGGTTTCATGGAGGTCTTAAAGCCTACGGTTCATATTCCTCAAGCTCAATCAAGGATCGTTTCTCGACAAAGCTTAGTTTTTATACCCGAGTTGCAAATTGAGAGTCACCGACCCAGAAGAAATCCCGGAAATTTTTGAAACTCAGATTAAGTTTCAAAGAGTTGGGCGGTGCAGCTGCGCTACCTATGGCTGGTGTACACTCTCGGCCATGATGTTTGACGTTTCGACTATAATTGGTAGCATCGAACCATTTGATCCAGTTATTGACGATCGCTCCCCCGTGTTTTACCTCGGGGAGCGTAGGAGCTAAGCAGTTTGGGACAAAATCCATCATGACTTATGGTATTTTACCCCTCGACGTACCAAGTTGCCAACTATGCATGATAACTTGCAGGCCACCCTCGAAGCCAATATCATGTGCCGACGATAAAGTCGTTCCTTTTGATATAGCTAGCAGTGTCTTCATGTTATATGCAAACAACCCCGGAGAGCATATGGTCATGCTCCTCCAGGGGGAAGATATAGATGCCCCCACTACGATGTCAATACTACTGAGTTTACAGAGGAAAGTTTCGGAGTGAGCTACTTCTACAATTGGACCAGAAGAACCGGCAAATACCGATGAGGGGTTGGATAATTGTATATTTCCCATAGTCACATGAAATATGTATTATATGGGAATGGAGACAAAAGATGCAATGCGAGTTCCAAGTGAGTGGAATATTCTGAATAAAAGGTGTTATATATGGGGAAGGTGGTTGAAGAAGCTCGCTCGCTCATGAGATGCCACCCTTTTTTAACAATTACCAGGTGATACGGACGATTCAAGACACACCCGAAGCCTGTTATGGATGTTTTACGCATCGTTTTGTGGGGTTTGGTTAGAGTTCTACCACTCATACAGCAATATGACACCCCTGCACTACGTGAGTTGCATAGAACAAACGAATGAAAGAGCGGAGCCGGCACTATCTTATGGGATCCCGAGTAGGTTACACCAAATCCCGACTCTGGGATCCTTTGGTCGTATGGAAAAGATTGCGGGAAGACAAGAAAGAGAACCGAACTGAGTTTCATAGATATAGGGGTTATATACAACTTCGCTGTATGCACCCTCTTTCCAGCCTTGTCTTTTCGGTCTGCGAGATATGCATATGGCAGGTCCAAGTTTCTTGTGGGTAATGCATTGGTGTATGCAGTGAGGAGGGGTTAGGACAGATCGGACTTTTTTTATATGTACACTAGGTAGCTAGGTCATATAGATATAAGTTATTATTATCTATCCCTCAATTTACAGATTCATATTGTCTTGCACGCTCTTGGGTAGAATGATAGGACCGAGACTAGTATATAGTATACGAATAAGTCCATAATACAAACAAACTGACTACGAACTTTCAAGTCTACGGGCAGCCTATAGTAATTACTAAGTACACTTGGTAGTAAGCATACATTTCCATTATATATATATCGAAGTCGACCATTGCTGTTGCATTTCATGCGAACCCCAAATCCGGTAGCACCAAAAGTAGCAAGTCTACCCGACCCGCCGCACAAAAGCCGCCCCTCCAGTTCCAGGCAGGTTGACCCGAGCCCCATCAGCCGTTACATCAGCCCGTTCTCTGACGCGTATAAAACCCACGTAGTTATAGTTTATCGCCCATGCGGGGGTAAAGAAGAGTATAGTTAGTAAGAGTGAAAGATAAAATCATACTAATTTAAAACTACAAAACATGACCTGACAGAGACGCAAAAGAAACGGTCTGAAAGGCCAACGTAGCCGTTCTTAATTTCAGAGCATCTCACCCCGCCAAGCCCCAGCTCAGATAGCTCCAGCTGGTTTATATACAACCAACAACCCGCCTTTGCCCCATCCCATCCTCCTCCCTCCCAGACACCTTCACCTCATCACCACCCCCACAACCATCACCACAGAATAATAATAAAAAAGCCATGTACAACCCCTTCTCAAAAACCGGCGGCGGCGGCGGAGGAGGAGCATACCAACAACCTCCCCGTGGAGCACCCGCTCCGTCAGGCGGTAGTAACTTCAGCAGACCATCGGGTTACGGTCAACAAACCTATGGCGGTGCCGGAGCATCGATGTACGGCGGCGGCGGCGGTTATCAACCACAGCAGCCACCACAACAACCGATGTCGTCGGGTCGTGGGGGTAGCGGCGCTCAGGAGTTCGGGATCACTAAGCTTCCTGATGAAACATGGGTTTTGCAGAATATTATGGCTGTTAGTCCGGATGATTTTAGGGATGAGACTTATGTCATTCTTGATGAGCGGTGTGTCGTTACTGTTAGGTATTTACTCTTTACTCCCCATATTCCTCTGCTACAATGTTACCTATCGAGCTATATCCAAAGAAGGGAATAAAAGGAAACTAAAAGGATAATAATAGACCATCGCCGGCCATCCCTCGCGGTTTAATCGGTCTCGGAAACGTACAAAGAGAATGGGGACAATGGGGTCTCCAAGACCGTATTACAGTCCGTAGATACGATCCCTTCTCCTCAGGAAAACAAGCATACCTTGGTTCTCTGGACGTAGAAATCGGATTCGCCACAAGGAAGACTTCAGAGGAACTATACGATCAAGATGATCTTTCAAAACTCCTCGTCAGGGTACACATCCCCCCCTTCCTTCTAGCCATTATATTAAGCACAATATACTAAAATAACCCCCCAGAGCTTCCAAAACCAAATGTTCTCCCCAGGCCAACTAGCCATCCTCGACGTCCGCAACATGCGTCTCCAACTCCACGTCAAAACCGTCGAAATAGTCGACCTAACCCAAGAAAAAGGCACCTCATCCCAACAACCCACCACTTCAGACCCTTCCGTCAGAGGTATCCTAACCCCCCAGACGTTCATCACATTCTACAAACACGCCTCTTCCCCCATAAAACTCAAGGGTTCATCGAAACGTCCCGCCGCGAATAGTATCATCCAACCTAACTTCAAATTCGAGGATATGGGAATCGGTGGCTTGGACACCGAGTTCTCTGCAATCTTTCGAAGAGCCTTTGCATCTCGTATCTTCCCCCCCGGGTTAGTAGAAAAACTAGGAATCCAGCACGTAAAGGGTATCCTCCTCTACGGTCCCCCGGGAACAGGAAAAACCCTAATAGCCCGACAAATCGGCAAAATGCTGAACGCTCGGGAACCAAAAGTCGTCAACGGTCCAGAAATCTTAAACAAATACGTCGGTCAATCCGAAGAAAACGTCCGAAAGTTATTCGCAGACGCCGAAAAGGAATACAAAGAAAAAGGCGAAGAAAGCGGCCTACACATCATCATCTTCGATGAATTAGACGCCATCTGCAAACAACGTGGTAGCAAGAACGACGGCACCGGTGTAGGCGACTCCGTCGTCAACCAGTTGCTCTCAAAACTCGACGGCGTGGACCAATTAAACAACATCCTCCTAATCGGAATGACAAACCGAATGGACATGATCGATGAAGCCCTCCTCCGCCCCGGTAGATTAGAAGTCCACATGGAAATCTCCCTACCGGACGAATTCGGCCGTCGTCAGATTCTCAAAATCCACACTTCAAAGATGCGTGATAACAACGTAATGGACAAAGACGTAGACATCAATGAACTAGCCGGTCTGACCAAAAACTACTCCGGCGCCGAAATCTCAGGTGTCGTAAAATCCGCCTCATCCTTCGCATTCAACCGACACGTCAAAGTCGGCACCGTCGCCGGCATCTCCGACGACATCGAGAACATGAAGGTCAACCGTCAGGACTTCCTCAACGCCATCGACGAAGTCAAACCGGCATTCGGTGTCAGCGAAGACGAATTGGCGAACTGCCTCCAAGGCGGTATAATCCACTACAACTCCTACGTCGAACAAATCCTCAAAGAAGGCCACCTCTTCGTCGAACAAGTCCGAAAGAGCGAACGCACACCACTGGTCTCAATCCTCCTCCACGGACCCCCATCGTCCGGAAAAACCGCTCTAGCCGCCAAAATCGCAATCGACAGCGGTTACCCCTTCATCAAACTCCTAAGCCCCGAAGCCATGGTCGGCATGAACGAAATGGGCAAAGTCAGCTACATCAGCAAAGTCTTCATGGACGCCTACAAATCCGCATTAAGCGTCGTCGTCCTCGACAATCTCGAACGGTTGATAGATTACGTCCCCATCGGTCCTAGATTTTCCAACGCCGTCTTACAAACCATCCAAGTCCTATTGAGACGGAGGCCGGACAACGGCAGGAGGTTACTAATCCTAGCCACCACCACCAGCAGAAGCGTTCTATCACAGCTAGACGTCCTAAACACCTTCGACGGAGAACTCGGCATTCCAAACGTAGGCACCCACGACGAACTCGCCCACATCCTCCAAGAACTCAAAGCCTTCGACCAAAGGGAAGTCCAATCCGCAATACGAGAAATCGCAGACGTAACACAATCGAGAAAACTCGGCGTGGGTATCAAAAAGATCATCCTGGCCGTGGAAACCGCCCTACAGGACGAAGACAGAGCTGGCAGGTTCGCAAGCGTGCTTTCCAGGGCCGTCGGGGAAGCTCGAGCTCTTGAACCTGAGGATTTGGGTCAATCGCAACCGCCCATGCCGCAGATACAGCAGATTCAACCGTTACAGTTGCCGAATGTGCAGGGACGGGGACCGGTAGCTGGAGGGTTCGAACAAGGGTATGCTGGGAGGTATTAGATATTAGATCGATATATATAACCTTACTGTCTGAATTAAAGATCTATGTATGTGGTATAGGGGTGGCGTTTATTTGGTTATAGCTAGCTAGCTCCTTTCTCACTTTTTTCACACTCTTTTTTGTAGATGTTGGCCTGAATTATTAATTCAATCCGGTTTCTGGCTTTAAAAAAAATATATCTCCAAAAAAGCGTATTTTTATTCTCGCTAGCAACAATGGTATAAATATGATCTTGACAAAAGGAAACGAAGGACAGAGGGGGAAAAAAAAAAGAAGGGTGGTGATGTGATCTTGAAAACGCCTGCAAAAGGTATCTTTCTTTTTTAGTTTATAGTTCGCTCAATGTCAAAAGTACTTCAACAAGGCTTCCCAATTAAATGATTCAATGAGGATTCCCTTCAGAAACAAAAACAAGATGAACAAAAAAAAGGTCCAACCGATGACCTCAAAAACAAATCAAAACTCTGGACAAAAAAGAATCTTCGGCGGTGGAACTCAATGACGCTTTACGGACGACGGAAAGGAAGAGAGGATGATGGTGTGAATTGTTTTAGAATCACGCTTTTCTTAATTCGCTTATGTGGGTTGCGCTAAGCGATGATGATGATCAAGTAAGTATTAAATCTTATCTTGTGGGTTAACCGGATTAAATCTGCTGAGGGAATCCAGGAGGTTGGCCTAGCACTTCGATCTGCTTCAGGAGGAATGCCTTTTCATCATTAAATTGTTCATCGTCTATGAAAATTATGTCAGTCGTTGGTTTTTTTAATGGTTATACGAAGAAAAAGAGGGGAGCGGGAAAGTTACCCTTGCGATCTTCGTGGAACTTTGGCAAGAACCTCAACAGTTGCTCTCTGTTTTTTATCAGCAGCGATTCAACTGGTTTGCTCTTCTTCGGGTTGGCCACGAAAACTTTGAAGACATGGAAAGCCTCGTATTGGACGTTCTTGGATTTGTCCCTGAGGAGGTTCATGCACAGCTTCAAGTGGTCTGGGGAGTCCACATATGCTGTCATGATGTTGTAGTTCGCCCTGTCCAAAAGAATTTCTCCTAAAAGTTTGATCGATTGGCGCTTTGTGATGTAATTTTCGGAAGTCAAGAGGGCATTGTATTGGGTGAAGAATTCGTCGTAGTGGCTGGCCAGGAATTCGGCAACGAGGACTTTGTGGCGAGTGAGCAGTTCCTAACATCCTCTTGTCAATGTATATCCTTAGACATCTATGTATGTTATTCGGGAGGAGTAGGTACTTTGAAGGTGGTAAAGGCGTCACTACTGGTATCGAAACGGCCGCCCTGGACGTAGGTAAAGAAGTTCCAAAAGGAAGGGTCGTAGAGGGCGATCCTAGCAAGAGGTTCATATTTGAAAGCTTCCTTAAGAATCTGACCGCTGTTCGAAGAGGTCTCAGCGTCGTTGTAGGCGTTTACGAGGGTCAAGATGGTATCAGGGCGGTGACCGCTTTGGTGGCGGCCGGCGAGGTAAAGGACGCATATCTGGGCGTTTTGGACATTGTAACGAAGAAGCGCGTTCAAGATGGTTGTAGAATCCTTACGGGCCTTTAGGTCTCTCCCATAGCTGTCAGAGTTGTTCTAAAAAGTATGGCATATAGAATGGGGAGGTATGTACCTCGAAGTCAAGCTTGGGAAGGCAGATGGCGAGGATGGGGAAGAGATCGAGGGCGCAGGCTTCCTGAGCAATCGCGAAGATGTTGTCATTATTCTCATCTCCTATACTCTCACATCCACTCGATTAGCATTCATCCAAACCTCGTCGTCATCACCATATAATGCAGTCAGATCGTACCTGGGACAGGGGCGAGCTCGTTCCTGATGAGACGTAGCTGCTTGCCGGCTTCCTCCTGTGCCTATTCCAACCACCAACCACCAGCATCAGCATCTTCATCATCACCACAGTCGTCGTCATCACCATCGGCCACCGCCACCACCATCATCATCGCAATAACCATCATAACAATTGCAGGTCAATTGACATGGAAGGATAAGGGTCGTAATACAGTTCTTCTGGCACCAGGCTGGTCGAGCTTAAGCAGATGCTCTCGGAGTCGTCTAACGGCCTCACCGGGACCTTTATCTTTACTTCGCCCGAACAAGAACGACATTATTCTTCGAGGACAGGCGGGGCGGAGCTGAGAGCGGAGCTAAGGACGGGGTTGAAGAGTTCCGGTCACAGTCGCAGTCGGAGTCGGATTTGAGGACAGGGAGGAGAGAGGAAGAGGAGGAGGAGGAGGTTAGAGGAAGAGGGGGAAAGAAGAGGTGGCCAGCACGAGAAGAGAAGAAAGAGGTCCTTTGGAAGAAGGAGGGTTTCTGAAGGCAACTGGATGTCGAGTTGAGTTGTCGGAGTGATTGGCCCATACAATAAACAGTCGCTTATCGTCGCCTATCCGACCGCTGGGCTTGGCATTTCTCATCTTCATTGACACATCCATTTATAATTTATGCAACATGCCGCTGTAGGTTATCTCCAACCCTCTGATCTATATATACATACTTAAGTACCTACTTAGGTAGGTATATTCTATTTGTCTACATTTTATACTAACTCCGAGGGGCATACGTAGGAGCCTTTTACAGAAGAAGTCGTGGCACGTCGGGTCGGCTCAGAACCAGGAGCGTGTCAGACGCGATGAGAGAGATGCCCAGCTCAGAGAGGAGGAGGAGGAACGGCGGATGCAGCTGGAGGACGCAGACCGCCGGTTGCAGATTCTACGCAGTCGAATGAACGCAAATGGTCACGGCGATGATACTCCTGCCAATGATTTTACCGCTGCTGGTACCTCCACCTCTACTAGTACTACTCCTGCTGCTACCGGTTCTACACTCGGTGGTTCTGCTGCTATTACTAGTTCTAGGGGAGAGAGAAGGGGTCCAAGGCATGCATCCAATGCTGCAGCGACGGAAGCACCGCTGATAGGGGAAGATGGACACATAAACTTATTCCCAAACATCCCTGCAAAAAGCAAAGGACCAGCAAATGACAAGAAGAAGAAAGAAGAAGAGGAGAACAATGAATCTGCTATGAGACTGTCACGACCTGCTGAACCATGGTATTCCAAGGGTAAACCGGACGATTCTAACAATAATAACGATAATAACGGCGGTGATAAAGATCCGAAAAAGAAGAGGAAGGAGGAAAGGAGGCTTGGAGACCTGGATCCACTCAAGGAGATGAAGTTTGGACTGCAGAAACTGAGAGAGGTTAGAAAGGAGGCTGAGGAGGCTGAAAGGGAAAGGGAGGAGAGAGATATGGGCATAATTGGGTTTGGGTTGGAGTCTAGACCGCGGCAGACCACCAAGCCGAGGGATAGGGACAGTCGCCACCGTCCCCGCCGCCACGCTGATAGGGAAGGGAGTAAAGAAAGGGACAGGGAGAGGAGGGGGGACAGGGACAGGGAGAGAGAGAGAGAGAAAGAAAGAGAGAGGCATAGGGAGAGGCATAGACATAAAGAGAAGCATAGAGAGAGGGAGAGGGACAGAGAAAGGGACAGAGACAGAACAGGGCCAATGGACAAGCTGCGAGAGGAGAAGAGGAAAAGAGAAGAAGCAGAGAGAGAGAAGGCCCAGGCTCTGTTGCACAACCGGCGTTAAACGTCAATGGCGATGGCAACCATGATATAATATAATATAACATGCTCACTACCTAGCATAGTAGTAGGTACCCAGGTACCCACAGTGACAATTGAATCGAATCGATCGCCAGTCGGCTCAGGGTCTGGTGATGTGCCAAGGCGCTAGCAAAACAGGAAATGGACCTGCAGCACGGTGACGTCATCGGTGCTCTTTTCCATTCCCTTTTCTCATTCCTATAACCTAACATCGGACTGTCGCTCCCTGTAACCTGTCCCGCCACCCGCCAACACCAACCACCACCACCATTGTCTATTACTGCTGCTGCTGCTACTAACACCACCATCAGCCCGGTCTACTTCACAAACCGATTATTAACCCACCGGCGTTATTGAAAAGTGTCGAATACATACAGCCCCTCCGGCTGGTGCATAGATGTGAGCGTATACAGGTACAATACAAACAACCGGGTCGGGATTGGGACGGGCGATCAGCGCCGGACTGGGTCTAGCAGCAATTCAATACCGCTGGCAGTCTCCACTTCTTTTCGATTTCTCTTCCCTCTTTTTCTTCTCTTCCCTCCCCTTCCCTTCGCTTTTCGACCTCAACTTTTGGCCTGACCTGACCTGACTTGACCTGACCTCATCTACTCGGTTCTTCCCGGCTTACCAACTTTCCTTGATATACTTGTATACCTATATAACTTACATACATATATATATATATCTCACGTGGATGCATCAACACTGTTCGCAATGGTCCAGTCAGACCCCATAACCAACCCTCTTTCCGCTGTCAACGGCCATACGGTCGAGTCTCTACGCGAGGTAACCAACCCCACACTCCCTGTTACACAGATCATCGCTCGATTTATATATATATATTTATATTTGTGTTACATACCTATATCTAAGAGGTATCCCGCAAAACTATATTAATACTATCGATATAAAATTGTAGGCGTACAATTCTCACCTGCACTCCCAGATGTCTAGGCAACTCCCCTCCCGGCGCAAATCCCGCCTCGGCCGCCAAATCTCCCAGGACTCCCCGCCCTCATCCACTCCTCCCCACCATCGGTCTGACCCCATCAGAACCCCCTCCTATCCCTTCCCCAACATGGGTCGTTTCAACATCTCGTCCCCGACTGCCAATGCTGCTGCTGTTGCTGCTGCTATCGCCTCCCCTTCTCCGTCTCTCCACGACAGAGCTATCCCCTCTGGTACTAACACTCCGGCCTCCGTCGCCTTTTTCCCCCCAGAGACAAACCCTCCCACCCCGTCCGCCTATGAAAACCCGGACTTCCCTTCTCCAAATCTGTATGAATTGGCTCTTCTTCTCCACTCCGAGCCAGGAATCGATGGCTTCTGGGACACCGTCGTCCGTATAATGAAAGAATTCTACAAAGCGGAAAGACTATCTTTAACAATCCCCACCGACCTCACCGATCTCTGCAATTCTCCTTGGGGGCAGAGGGCCACTTACAATGACGTCGAAGAGGAGGAAGAAGAAGATACGTCTCTTTTACTAACGTATCCCGAGGAAGAAGAAGAAGGAGAAGAACAGCAGCAAGCTCAATACGGCGAGGAAGGACACAGGAGGAAAGATTCTATCGTTACTACTACCGCTATTGTTACTACTGCCAATGGCAACGCCTATGGAAACGGTAATATTATTTCTGAAGGACTGGAATTACCGCCGAAACCTCAAAGAGGTTTATCTCAAGAATCAGTGGAAACAGTTGTTATCCCTTCGAACACCGACGGCCCCGTGTTCTCGCCCGTAACTGTCGACATCACCCAGCAATCCCTTTCTCAATGGGATACTAAAGATGCAGGACACCAATCCGACCTCTCGCCAAATTACCCCATGGACCCTCTGTTGCATATCGAAGACGACGATGTCAAGGGAAGGGTCTTCTTAAACCTACAACCTCTAACATACGAAAGCGAGCCTTTGATTGATGGCGCTGGAGTCAGTAGGGTTTTAGAAAGAGGGAAAACAGTCGTTTTATCTCGCGAATACAAGGATATGCAAACTAAATGGGAACGGCTAGCTGCCAGAAAGGAGGAGAAAGCGCGATTGCAGGACCAAAAGAGGATCGCCGACCCTGTTATAGAGCCCCAGCCGCCTCTCAAGTCGAAAAGGAAGAGATTCCCTTTCCCATGCGTCGAAGATTTTCAGCTCAGATATAAAGACACGATCAGGCCTCGATCACCAACTGGAGGAGGGGGAGGGGGAGGCGGGGGAGGGGAAAGCGGGGTTCCTGCCTTTGAAGAATTCGAACAGGCTGTGTCTTCTCCCTGGTCTCAATCACCCGCTCCTTCCCCCGCTATCCGTGCCGACCCTACCGAAAACCCTTTCTTTACTCCTGCGAAAGTTGACGAGGAATCTTTCAACCCGTCGGCCGAGAGCCCCCAATATTCTATAACCGAGCCTATCCATGCTATTGGCCTGGAGAATGCCTCCACGGTGATCCATATTCCATTAGTTCATCCCTCTACCTCAATCATCAAATTCGGTAGGAAGAAGACTGCAGGTGCCGCTGTATCGGACGTCATTACTGAAAAGAGAACCCCAATTGCTATTCTGTCAATCTTATCATCCGTAATTCCATACCCCAAAAATCTGGTTCACTCGCTCACTCATTTGTCTCCACTTATGGCCACTGCTTTTGCACTCTCACAGGCCCATTCTAATGCCGCCCTCCAACTTTCACATCTACAATTCCAAGGTTCGGAAATTGCAGCACAGCGAAAACGGGGTGATGTTGCGTCTTCTTCTATTATGAGTGTTACCAGCCCAAGCGACTACACTAAATCCTCATCGACCACGAATTCTCTGGTAGGAACACCCAATCAAGATCTTATAGCTTCTTTTGGAGACCCCAATGGCAAAAGTCCCCTCAATTCACCTAGCCCGAAAGGCTTCAACGGGGAAGAGTACTTTTCAGCAGGCCAACGGCCACCTAGCCAACGACGACGGACAAGCTCAGGGGTTTATCATGTCCCGATGAGCCCCGGGGAGCAACCTATACCGACAGTTACAAAACCACATCAATCAAGGATTGGTCACTTGATTGAGGAGGCCACGGGGAGGCCATTACGACCTCCTATGCCCAGAACCATATCAGAAGTGATGGAGCCGAGCCCCCATAAGGCGAAAGATAGCAAAGCTAACACTTCTGGGTCCGAGAAGGCTTCGGATTCTGAAAAGGAGGGTAGTGTTGATATGCCACTATCTGAAGACATGCAGACCCCTAAGGCCATCTTAACACCGGGGACAGAGTCAGGAAAACAGGCTACTGGCTTCTTCGGGATGCCAAAGGATGCAGACCTCAGCATGGATACAATTTTGAGTACCCCAGCTAGGAAGCCGCATTATATCTCCATTCCTACCGCAGACATGCTTCCCCCTACCTCGGTGCCTGAAACACCGAGTAGTATACCTCTGCCCGAGACCCCATTGCACGGACCACCTGCTGATCCGAGGGAGTGTAAAGCACGACCCGGGATGCTTGGGAGCCCCGTGCCAGACCGCGGTGGTGCTTCCACGCCCATTATGCCCAGCGCCACACACGATCTACAAGCAATTGAATCAGCCCTCGAATCAGCAATATACCCCCTCCCGTCGCCAAGTACGGAAGGGCTTAAAGTGGAGTCCTCCGACAGTAAGAATGACTCGAAGAAGCGGATACCCTTGAGGCGCCACTCATCGCTAGCTAGTTCCTACAAAAATCACACAAGACTACATTCTCGTGGGGCGGACTTTGGAGCATCATTTCCCACTATTACGGCGTCTTCAAACATTCCCATGAGTCCCGGGCTCGCGGATAGGGGCTCGCCAAAGACACCACTCATAGGACAGCAGTTCGACAACCAACAGAAGAATATGCCGCCGCCGTCCAATAAACTTCTACGTACTATTATTGATGCGATACCAGTTCATGTTTTCACGGCTGCCCCACAGACAGGTGAGACGACATGGGTTAATTCGCGGATGCTAAGTTATAGAGGGGCTACGGCGGAAGAATTCATGGCGGATCCATACGAACCTTTTCATCCAGACGACCGAGCGAACTACGTACGGTTATGGCTTGCAGCAGTTAGGAAAGGAGAGCCGTTTTCTTACCAGATACGGATCAGGAGATTCGATGGACATTACCGGTGGTTTATGATCCGTGCTGTACCGCTACGGGATAATCGGGGAATGATAGTGCACTGGTTCGGGACGAATATGGACATTCACGACCAAAGGATTGCGGAGGTTAATGCGGCACGACAGGCAGAGATGGCTGAGTCTGAAGCGAAATATCGGAGCTTAGCGAATAGCAGTCCGCAAATAGTTTTCGCGGCCACATTGAGCGCTGGGATTACATTTGCGAATAACCAGTGGCTTGAGTATTCTGGGCAGACGTTGGATCAGGCTTTGCAATTGGGGTTTATGGAGTTTGTACATCCGGCTGATCGGTTTAAATGTGCACTGCCAGGGTTTAGGATGGAGCAGATGACGGCGAAGGAGAAGGCGCTTGGGGCGTGGTTTAAATCTGTGAGTGGGGATGCGTGGAAGGATAGGAGCGGTGAAATGATGGGTGTCAAGAAGAAGGCAGAGGAGGAGCCATCTTCTCCACCGTTTTCAACAGAGCTGAGGCTTAGAAGGAAGGATGGGGAGTACAGATGGCATCTCGTGAGATGTGTATCTGTTGAAGCATCGAATGTTGAAGCGTCGAACACCGAAGGGCTGTGGTTTGGGACTTGTACGGATATCAACGACCATAAACTTCTCGAACAACGACTTAAAGATGCGAACGATGCGGCGAAGAAGGCGATGGAGAGCAAAACTCGATTTTTGAGCAATATGTCGCACGAGATTCGGACGCCATTGATCGGGATTAGTGGGATGGTTAATTTCTTGTTGGATACGCCGTTGAATGGGGAGCAGCTTGATTATTGTCACACGATCAGCAGTAGCAGTGATGGACTTTTAATGGTTATTAACGACATTTTGGATTTGAGCAAGGTTGAGGCTGGAATGATGAGGCTTGGGGAGGAGTGGTTTGGGGTAAGGGCGCTTGTGGAAGATGCGCAGGAATTGTTGAGCACGATGGCGATTTCGAAGGAGTTGGAATTGAATTATTTGGTCGAAGCCGGAGTGCCGGATGTCGTTTGTGGAGACAGGATTAGGTTGAGACAAGTGCTTTTGAATATTGTTGGGGTTGGTATTCCCTTTTTTTAGATTCTAGTTCGGGGAGATGTGGTGCTAACTGTTTTATGTAGAACGCGATCAAATTCACTAGTAAAGGGGAGGTTTTTACCCGTTGCTTTGTGATTACGGATCAGGAAGTTCCGGCGGATAGGGTGGTTCTTGGGTTCGAATGCTACGACACGGGGCCAGGGTTTGATAAAAAGGATGAGGAGTTGATGTTTAAGCCCTTCAGCCAGATCGACGGGTCTAGCACACGGGCTCATGGTGGGAGCGGATTAGGATTGGTTATTTCAAGACAATTGGTTGAGTTACATGGGGGCAAGATGATGGCTACTAGTAAGAAAGGGGAAGGGTCGAAGTTTTGGTTTTCGGCGGTATGTAAGATCCCCAGGAAAGGGGATGAGATGGCAATGCTTACGGCGGCAAATGCGACTACGAATGCTACTACACCGACACCGATGCCGACGCCCCCGTCGCTCGATTCTTCTTCAACTTTGGAGACGGAAGGGTCGGTTGGAACGAGCTGTGCGGGAGAAGGATTGGGGGTTGTCAGCATGGGAGTGAGGTCTTTGAGTACTGATAGTCAGAGAGCGTTGGCACACCCGGTGCCTTCAGCGCAAGATCCGAGTTCCATGAGACTTTCATTGCCTGTTGAAGTTCAAGAGAAGGTTGAGAAGGCAGCAAGGGAGAAAGAGACGGAGGTAGTAGGAGCAAGGGCTGCAGTCGCAGAGGAAAGGAGGGAAAGGGGCTTCTGTGGTGTGGATAAGTTTGGGATACTGATTATTTCGTTTATGCCGTTCAGTCGGCTTGCGATCGAGAGCCATATCCGGACTGTCCTGCCTAAGAGCATTCCGGCGGAGATTAAAGTTGTGAAGGATGTCGAGGAAGCTAAGAAGGTGCTTATCAATAATGGAGGCGACAGGGAAGGGGGGACAATTTTTTCGCATATCGTGGTTAACGTTCCCGATTATGCGGCAACTGCGAGGATCACACGGGTGATAAATGAGAAAAAGAAGTACTCATCTACGACGATGGTTATTCTTACGACACCGGTTCATAGAACTGGGATTATTGAGGAGAATCCGAAGTTATACGAAGAGATGGGGGCTAGGGTACAGTTTATTTACAAGCCTATAAAGCCGTCACGGTTGAGTGTTATTTTCGACCCGGAGAAGCAATGCGATGCGTCGATGGATCGGCATAGACATACGGCCCAGCAGATTGTCGAAAGCCAGAAGGCGGTGTTCAGAAGGATGGAAGAAGAAGTTGGGAATAAGGGGCATAAGGTTTTACTTGTGGAGGATAACCCTGTTAATCAAAAGGTGCTTTTGAGGTTTTTGGGAAGAGTTGGAGTCGAAGTTGAGACTGCGGCTGATGGGGAGGAGTGTGTGGCGAAGGTTTTGGAGAGAGGGGTGGGGTGGTATAGTTTGATTCTTGTGAGTATCCTCTTTTCCTTTCTCTTTCCCCTTTATTTGTGCTTTGCTTCTATAGATGGGTGTGATGGAGTGGTTTGTGGAAGTCTACGTTTTGATTGGGTGCTAATGCATGGTTTGTGGACAGTGTGATCTGCACATGCCGCGCAAAGACGGGTTTGCAACGTGTAGTGAAGTTCGTGCGTGGGAACGAGAGAACGGAATTGGACGGACGCCGATTATTGCACTTTCAGCGAATGTTATGAGCGATGTTGCGGAACGGTGTAAGGCGGCAGGGTTCTCTAGGTACGTTAGTAAACCTGTTGATTTCAGGGTACTCGGGGATACTATTAAGGAGCTTTTGGAAGAAGGGGAAGGGAAGGGGTGGGTTTGAAGTCCCCTTTTTTTAATCATCTATTTTTGTTTGGTCGTTTCTCCTATAATTATATATAAGGAGAGGGTAATATGCATTGCATTGCTCATGGCGTTTTGTATGGGTGGAGTCTATGTTTTTTTTTGTTTGGCTCTGGATGGTTTTATTTTAGCTTTGGTATATCATTTGCGGGTTCATTGGGCGTGCGACGGATAGCCAGTTTCCCGGGTTTTATTTTCTTCTTTGTTTCTTCTCTATTAACATGGGAGGGTTTAACACGATAGAGTTCCTTTTTCCTATTCTTTTTCTTTATTTTTATCTTTTTATCTTTTTTCTAGAAGGATCTTTTTGTAATCATTAGGATGTAGGATTACGGGAATGGGATTCGGGACTGGGATATAGGAACGAATCGGAAGGAGAAAACAAACAAAAGCAGATTGAATGGTGTTTAAACTTCAGGAAGAGACCGGTATCTACGTATATCAGATTGGCTGTGGCTGTAACATTAGCTACCTACATCAGTCATAGGTCAGATCTGTGACGGCTTGTGCAACCGACTAAACCAAGTTTGACCGTACAAACAAAAGGGATTACGAAAGATTACGCCGACGGGGTAACCGATCGAACGGAACGGAACTGCCTTATGTATGATGCTGTCCTTTTTTTGTTGTAAGGCTGTCGATAGAAGCTTTTTTCTTTTCTTTTCGTGACCGGGGGGGAAGGGGGTTAGGGGAATACGGGAATACGAGTAACCCTGAGCTTAAGCTTTTTTAGTTTTTTTCGGATGGAACCGAATCCGAGGAGGCGTTTAACTGCAGCGTTTGTTCGGTTTGGTGTTGCTATTGTTGGGTTTTGCAGTGGGAAACGTCATTGAGGCTGGTGGTGCCTTGGCGGGTTCTAGATTTGGAGGGGACCCGTACGTATCAATCGGACCTCGGGGGATAGATTTTGCGAGGTCTCCGAGAGGGATCTGGAGGTGGGCCAATCAGAAGTTGGTATTTGGTGGGAAAAGCTGCCTAGCGTGTAGTTTTTGCATCGAACTAGTGGTTTTTTTTACTTTCGTGGTGAGTCTTTGTGATTGACTGATTAATTGATTGATTGTGTCTATCTGTATGCATGTTTCTGGTCCCGCGGAATTTTCCTTTTCCTTAGGGGGTATTTTGACTGGTTCCGCAGGACTAAGACTTCTGACTTCGCCTGGCCGGGCTGGATTGGGAACCTTTCGGAGGAGGGGGTTCCCGAGGACGGTTGTGCATCAGCAATGCGAGTGTAGATATCTCAGTGGCCGTTGAAGCTGGAGGGAGACGAATTCGGGAGAAGGCAATTCCGAACAATTTCAGTGCATTGTGCTTGTATGTAACTCCAGAAATGCCAACTGGATAGGAGAAATTACTTTTTTTTGTGCAATTGCCATTGTGATCCGAAGTAGCTTCGAAACCGGAGAGTTTCTGGTTCCCTTTTTCCTGCCCTTATTTTCCTTTCTAATCTCCATGGTATACGCATTGGAGGGGATATGTTCCTGTTGGATTGGGGCAGACGGAACGTGCAGAATCCGGGTGCGGAATTCTTGGTAAGATTGGAACCATTTCCTAATGCGAAAATACCACATCACCTTCGCTCTGCCCGTCGGGTCGCACACACCCACCACAGCACGCAGTCAGAGGACCGGCTACGGGGCTTTTTTTCTTTTTAGCTCGCGGGCGATCCTTTGCTGCAATTAGGCACGCTATGCACCATGCATACACACTTTTGTACCCCACATGGAATTAACGCGGATTGTTCTGTTATGGGAGCGGCGATAGTTAAATTTCGAGGGAATTGAGAGGATGCATGGGGGAGGTTTTTGGTGTTTATTTAAGAGGCCGGTGGTTTCTGCTCTTCACCCCCCTTCTTGATTTTTTTTTTTACATTGATTCTTTTTTAAGTGTTTTCTATATATATGTTCTAGGTTTATCCTTGGAAGATAGTAATAATAAAAAAGGTCAATGAAGTTGTAGTTCTTTCTATCTCTCTTTTTTTTCTTTCCTTTTCTGTTATCCGCGAGAGAGATCTATAAAAAGGTACCTGCTTGTAGGTTTTATAGCACGCGAAGTACCAAACCATGGCCTCGCCCACCACGAATTACACACCCCCGAAGACGGGTTCCACAAGCACCACAGCAAACTCCAATCCCTCCTCCCCCACAACCACAACCAACGAAAAACACATCGAAATAGAACCCACATCCCCCACATCCCCCCGTGCCGAAGGAGGAGGTTACGCACCCTGGAGCTACGAAGACGACCAAGGCAACAATGATAACGTCGAAGAAGACGAAGACCTAGACCGGATCATCCGACAGATCTCACGTGTTCAATCACGAGCCGGCGGACAGGATGTTGGTCCCGGAGGGTTGAAGAGGGTTAATACCGTTGAGACGGTCAGCGGGGTTACCTTCGATGATCCGAGATTGGACCCTGAGAATCCGTCGTTCAATCGTAGGTTGTTTATTAAACGGTTTATTAGGAGTTTGGAGGAGGAAGGGTTGAAGCATTCCAGGTGTGGGTTTATGTTTAGGAATCTTAATGTTTCTGGCGTTGGCGCGGAGATTCAATACCAGGAGACTGTGCTTTCGGCGATATACGCCGGGCTTAGGGGTGGCAGCGGGGGTAAAGAAAAAGTCATCCTGCAGAACTTCGACGGTTTGGTGGAGGAAGGTGAGATGTTGATTGTGCTCGGGAGACCCGGTTCTGGGTGTTCTACATTTTTGAAAACCATCTGTGGGGAAGACCACGGATTGAAGATTTCGGACCAGACGCATGTCAAGTACAACGGCCTCGACAGGAAGACCTTCTTGAAGGAATTCCGAGGAGAAGCGGTCTACAACCAAGAGCAAGACCAACATTTCCCCCATCTCACAGTCCAACAGACCCTCGAATTCGCAGCAGCAGCCAGAACCCCCAGCGCCCGCGTCGGAGGCTTCGGTAGGGACGAACACGCGAAGATGATGACTGGGATCATAATGTCCGTCCTCGGTCTCTCCCACACCAAAAACACCAAAGTCGGTAACGACTTCGTCAGAGGTGTCAGCGGTGGAGAACGTAAAAGAGTCAGTTTGGCCGAGATGGCGCTGGCGGGTGCACCGATCGCCGCGTGGGATAATTCCTCCCGAGGTTTGGATTCGGCTACCGCTTTGGAATTCGTGAAGAGTTTGAAGGGTGCTGCTACTTTCTTTGGTGTCACTCAGGCGGTGGCTATTTACCAGGCCAGTCAGAGTATTTACGATTTATTCGACAAAGTCGTGGTTTTGTACAAGGGTCGACAGATTTTCTTCGGAAGCACGGGTAGAGCGAAGGCTTACTTCGAAGAGATGGGATGGGAGTGCCCCGTCCGTCAGACCACCGGTGATTTCCTCACCAGTGTCACAAACCCCAGCGAGAGGAAAGCCAGACCCGGGTTCGAGAGTAAAGTCCCCAGGACCCCCGAAGAATTCGAAGCCTACTGGATCGCTAGCCCGGAGAGGAAGCAACTACTCCGAGAAATGGATGATTGGGAGGCTATGCATAACAGCGACGAGACCTACGGCGACCTTCGGGAGGCCAGGAACATGGCCAAAGCCGATCACGTTCGACCAAAGTCTCCTTATACCCTTTCGATTGCCATGCAAATCGGACTTTGCACGAAGCGAGCCTATCAAAGAATGTGGATGGACCTTACATCCACGGTTACGCACGCATTGGGTAATATGGTGATGGCGCTCATCGTCGGTAGTATCTTCTACGGAGCGCCACAGTCCACCGCCAGTTTCTTCTCAAAGACCGGTTTACTCTTCTTCGCCATCTTGTTGAACGCCTTGGGATCCATCACCGAAATTAACATGTTATACGACCAACGACCAATCGTGCACAAGCACAACAGCTACGCATTCTACCACCCATGGACCGAAGCCGCCGCCGGTATCGTCTCAGATATCCCCGTGAAATTCGTCGCAGCAGTAGCATTCAACATAGTAATCTACTTCCTCGGTGGTCTCTCCTACGAAGCATCCAAGTTTTTCATCTTCTTCCTCTTCAGTTTCATCACGACTTTGGCCATGAGCGCCATCTTCAGAACCATGGCCGCAGCGACAAAGACTATCTCTCAAGCTATGGCCTTCGCCGGTATCATGGTTCTTGCTATTGTTATCTACACGGGTTATACGATCACGCCTCCCTATCAGAGGAAATGGTTTTTCTGGATTTCTTATATCAATCCTATTCGATATGCCTATGAAGCTTTACTTGTCAACGAAGTTCACGGTTTGGTCTACGAATGCGCTAACTTGGTGCCGCCTTACGGAACTGGTAATAACTTCGCCTGTCCCGTGCCCGGAGCCACACCCGGTAGTACAGTTGTCAGTGGTGAAGCCTGGGCCGCCGCCAGTTTCGAGTATAGTTACTCTCACTTGTGGAGGAATTTTGGTATCGTCGTTGCGTTTTTGATATTCTTCTGGGTTACATACTTCGCGGCCACCGAGTGGAACTCCAAGAGCGGTGGTACCGCCGAGTTTTTGGTCTACAGGAGAGGTCACGCACCTGTTTCTAACAGCGACGAAGAAGGAAGTGGAAATGAAGGAGCGGTCGGAGATGCTGGAGAAAAAGTCGCATTGGCTGAGCAAAAGGATGTTTTCACTTGGAGAGACGTTACCCTGGACATTATGATTGCAAACGAAAAGAGAAGGCTATTGGATGGTGTTTCAGGGTGGGTTAAACCCGGAACTCTAACGGCATTGATGGGTGTCTCCGGCGCTGGTAAAACGACTTTATTGGATTGTTTGGCCCAGAGGATGAAAGTGGGAGTTCTGACCGGTGACATGTTGGTTAATGGTAAACCCTTGGCCGCAAGTTTCCAACGAAGCACTGGATACGTTCAACAGCAAGATTTACATTTGGAAACGGCAACCGTCAGGGAGAGTTTAAGATTCTCAGCGGTATTGAGACAACCCGAGAACGTCAGCGTCGAGGAAAAACACGCACATGTCGAAGACGTGATCAAGATGCTCGGAATGGAAGACTTCGCGGAGGCGGTGGTCGGAAACCCTGGAGAAGGTTTGAACGTCGAGCAAAGGAAGCTGTTGACCATCGGAGTCGAATTGGCCGCAAAACCTGATCTGCTATTGTTCTTGGACGAACCGACCTCCGGTTTGGATTCGCAGAGTTCGTGGAGTATTGTCAATTTCTTGCGAAAGCTTGCGGATTCGGGACAGGCCGTCTTGTCGACTATTCACCAACCTTCTGCTATTCTCTTCCAGGAGTTCGACAGACTTTTGTTCTTGGCAAGAGGTGGTAGGACGGTTTACTTCGGTGACATTGGAAATAATTCCCAGACTTTACTCAGATACTTCGAGGGCCACGGCGCTAGGAAGTGCGGGGGCGATGAGAACCCGGCTGAATACATGTTGGAGATCATCAACGGCGGAGCCCAAGACTGGCCGACGATCTGGAAAGCAAGTCAGGAGGCTAAGGATGTCCAAACCGAACTGAACCGCATTCACGAGACCATGGCGAGCCAGCAACCTAAGGCGTCCGGTGGACAGAGGGAGTTCGCGATGCCATTGGGACAACAGATTAAGCATGTTACGGTTCGAGTTTTCCAGCAGTATTGGCGGACGCCGTCGTATATTTACGGAAAGCTTATGTTGGGTGGTAAGTTTTTGATATTCTATCTTTATAAAATGAATTTTGAATCTGGTGAAATGGGATACTAATGTGATCGCTTGTATAGTGGCATCGGCGCTGTTTATTGGATTCTCGTTTTTCCTTCCAAAGAGTTCGCAAGCTGGAACACAGAGCCTTATCTTTGCAGTCTTCATGGTTATGTCTATCTTCAGTACTATCGTCCAACAGGTATGCGCCTTCTTTTCACATCTTACATTTTTGAATATACGATTCTAACATATTATTCCAGATCATGCCACGCTTCGTAATCCAACGGTCTCTCTACGAAGTCCGCGAGCGTCCTTCAAAGGCCTACTCCTGGATCGCCTTCATCATCGCCCAAATCGTCGTCGAAATCCCCTACCAAATCCTTCTAGGAATCCTAGTCTGGGCAGCCTGGTACTGGCCCGTCTTCGGCCGTAACAACCCAGCCGAAGTCGTCGTCCTCGTCCTCCTCTATCTGATCCAGTTCTTCGTCTTCGCCAGCACATTCGCTCAGATGCTCGTCGCCGGTTTACCCGATGCGGCGACGGCCG
Source organism: Orbilia javanica (assembly GCA_036872735.1). Classification (NCBI taxonomy): domain Eukaryota; kingdom Fungi; phylum Ascomycota; class Orbiliomycetes; order Orbiliales; family Orbiliaceae; genus Orbilia; species Orbilia javanica. The sequence continues at coordinate 829,329 of JAVHNR010000005.1, forward strand.
GAACATTGGCCACGTTGATGTTCTCGCTGATGTTGACGTTCAACGGTGTCATCGCCCCTCCTGATACTTTACCCGGATTCTGGATCTTCATGTACCGTGTTTCACCGCTTACCTATCTCGTCGGTGGTGTTACTGGAGCATCGATGCATGATCGAAAGATCACCTGTACGACCGAAGAACTCGCCATTTTCCCACCTCCATCGGGTCAAAGTTGTTCTACATACCTAGCTCCATACTTCGAAGCCGGTGCGCCAGGTTACCTCCAACAAGACAACCCGAACTCCACCGACGAGTGTAGATACTGTCCCGTCCAGGTTTCGGACCAATTCCTTGCCGCCAGTGGTATCGAATATAGTTACCGATGGAGGAACTTTGGCATCGTTTGGGCATATGTTGGGTTCAATATCTTTGCTACCGTGGTGCTTTATTATTTGGCTAGGGTTAAGGTTTGGAATAGTCCTGAGGTTAAGAAGAAGAGCGCTAAGACTGCTTTGAAGAGGTTGAGGGATGGGAGGAGGATTGGGAAGAGGTTTTTGACGGATAAGGAGGAGTGTCCGTTGGAGAAGAAGAAGACCAATGATCGGGTTATTTAGTTTTTTATATTGGTGAAGGGGTAAAGTTTTTATTTACATTGGTTGGTTGCGGTTTGCGTGGTATTTTATAAGGGTTTTAATTACCATTTTTATAATGTTCTTTTCGAATGTCTTCTTTTTAAGTATCGATGTTTGTAATCTAGTCTATATATACAATTTCACCTTCATATTTTACATCTATCTTCGAAACGAAAATTTGTGAATGAGCAAATGGATGGATTATATAGAAGTAGATACAGAGACAGAAACACCGCCATGCAATTGATTTACTCAAATATATCTAGTCGTACAAATACGATTATATGATGGTACATTAATTAACTAACTCCTGCTCAACGCCTAAACACTCCATTTTTTTCAGATGCATGCATGCAATGTAATGTAGATGAGAACATGAATGACGCCGTGAGGCTTTCCTGTTTCCTCCCCCGAATCGACCTTGGCGATTTATATGTATGTTGTATTTGGTGTGTATGCTTTGAGGGGGTTTGAATGGGACACCCCTCTTTGGTGTGCCGGAGCCGTGCCATGGGTCCGCGGGGGATAGATACCCCGCGGATTACGTTTCCCAATACACATGTCGATAAAAAGATATGCCATATAACCAGAGGTCATATTTCCCTTTTAGTATAGATAAAAGCCCGGTTTCGGCCATAAATAATCGAAGTCTGTGAGATCATAGCAAGGCCTTAACCCCAACTACATACGGACTATTCGGACCGTGCGAACCATGCTGAAGTGCATTCGGGTGCAAGGTACGCGGATACTGCCCCCGTTGGTCCTGATAGCTCCTGTCCTGATAGCTCCTATCCTGATAACTCCTGCCAGGATAACCCCTATCCTGATGAGCCGAGGAAGGATGCAATCTACTCCCATTGACAGGTTTAAACCTCACGATCTTCTTAGCCCTCTGCCCGGACAGCCAGATGTCGACATTATGACTGAGACCCTGGTAATCCCTCTGCATGCCCAAAACCCTGAGATACAGGGCCTCGGTGAACTCCGGTTTGAAGTAACCGGCGGCGGGTTTTAGGTTGCGAAGGAAGGAGACGAGTTTGGTTGTTGCGTCTGGGATGTTGACTAGCTCCTGGGGAACGACGAGGCCTTCCTTTGAAGCCTTGCGGATGCGTTGGGCGACTTCGGTGGCGTAGGGGCAGAATTTGTCGATGAGGGCTAGGAGCTGGGTGGGTTTGATTTGGGGCTGGTGCTGTTGGTGGTATCTGACTATGTCGGTGGTCTTCTCGGAGGCATCTGAGGAGGAGTATTCTGATGACGGCGGCATTTTGTGTGTTTGTGAGTGTGAGTATAGTAAGGGGGGGGTATGGAGCAATGGATGGACAGATGAGTGAACGTGTAGATGGAGATATCGATGGATTGGAATAATTCCAGAAACACCATGAAATAAATACAACCACCCTCCCGCATCCCTTATATACTTTTCCCTCCCCGTCAGCCCATCATATCACGGCCAGCCGCCTGGCTTCGCTACTCCCTCCAACACCTTGTACACTTGTCAGCCCGTGAATGAATGAAACCTCCTCAGCTATTCCCCACAATTCGCTGTCCTGTCCCTCCTCGCACGTCCCAAAAAAAAAAAAGAGGGAGACCCAATGCCCAATGAACCGGCCATCACATTACATCACGACCAGCGCATCCTTGCATATTGTGAAAGGAAGAGGTTAAGTGTGTCTCACCCTCGATCGAAAGAAATCCCGGGCACGGCGCAACACGACACGCGTGTGCAATTTACCACACTCGACGGACTGGTTTTTTCGGGTAACTGCAAGCTAAGGAAAGGACGGATGCATCCTTGTCAACTTTGTTTTTAGACTTCCCGTGACGTCGGTTCGGGTTCGGGTTTGAGGTCAGGGGGCGATTCAGATATCCCTTACAGTGGTTATTTTTATCCTTTTTTTTATCTTTTTTTTTTTTATACTTATACTTTGGAATTTCATCGAAGAATAAAATTTAAAAACCACTGAACTTCATAAACCCCCAGACCGACCCCGTGAACGAGACGAAAAAAAAATGGGAAGACACTTGGAATAAGGGGCGGGGCCCAACTAACCTCTTCAGGCCATCCTTCCAATCGAAATCCATGGCAGCCCACACACCCCTCTCAAACACGCTGGATTCTCACCAAACAGAGCTCTCTCTTTCCCCTCTCTCCCCACAATACTCAAAAAGGTTTTCTTAAAAAAGAGCGAAAGAGCAAAGCGAAAGAGCAATCATCAAGCGCCGGATAGTTCGTTCATTCTTACTTTGTCAAAAAAAAAAAACGAGATGCCGAAGTCCCGTTCCCTGAACAGAAATAAACATAAACATCACTGGATCGATTTTTATTGCCAAGACTATGTTACTCTCAAATAAGGCTTTTTTGAGTATTTCTACTTTTTGTCGCACTCGCACGGGCGAAACATAAGGTTCATGATCCGATTGGAGGGGTTTATCAAAAAGCAGGACTTGGGGGTAAGCACTAATGCCGAGGCTTAAATACCCAAAATACCGAGTATAAGTAGAAATAAAAAGGCCAATGGGATGGGATTAGTAGATGTTGAGACTCGAGCTACGCGTTTTTATATCTAATATCTTTGTGTGATATACATACATGCTGTGCCGGAAAACAAGGTGATACTACTACTAGAATAATTTAGATAGATAATTTCTAAATCGTTTCAGTTGGAACAGTATCGAAATCATCCCGTACACTACGAGACTGCTTCTATGGGTCGTTGCAATTATATTATCACTCCTCTAGCTAACTAACTGTAGAGACCGAATATACATAGACAGTATAAAATCCAGCATCATCGCTAGCGGCCGAGAAAAGATATTTATATATATCTAACAGTCCAGATAGTTTAATCCATGCGTTTTCAATATGCTCGTAAAATAGATACCTAATGCTCCAAATTTATATACACACCCCCAAACAAGCCCACCCACAAACAATCTTACACGCCTATAAATCCAGTGTTGAGCCCAATCCCACCCACCTCAAGAGCCGCATACTATACACCCACCGACACCACACCCCCATACCCACACAACAACGAATTCGCCCACCCCTTTATATACCGCACCCCGCTGCCCTAAAGATAAGCTCGGATAGCCCAGTGGGTAAGACCATAACGGCTAGTAGGTTCAGAACCCGCCTCAGGATCCACCTCTCGTAAGTCGGAACACCTGGTGAAAAAAGTCCAGACCCTCCTCGGGGGGTTTTGGGAAAGCAACCCCAGTACTGGGACATAGTAAGGCGAACGGGGCAGGCCTAAGGTGCGTGACGCAGGGATCGAGACCCTGAGCTTCTTTTTTTTAGATTTATTTTTTTGGATATAAAATTTTTGAAGTTTTGGGGGGATCGAGGGGTCCCGGGGAATGTATGGGGGTGGTGTGTTTATAGCGTGGGGGGGTCTGTAGATGGCTCAAAGTTCGAACCACCCATTAGGACTTCAAATGCTGGATGCCTTTTTTTCACTTGGATATATTTTGCACACTACTGCTTCACTACAAGAGGAGCGGGTATACACAACTCTGCTCCTGGAGTGTCTACACACACAGGTGCGTTGTTCCTGTTGCACTTATCACTACCACTGATCACGTGGCTCTACCTCGAGGACGCAGATGCATGGTTTTAGCCAGGTTTGGTCTCACGGATGGCATGGCAGACTTAGTGTGTATATCTAACGGCGGCAATATAATATAATAATCTTTCCCGACAAGACGAATGTCACCATTTCTCACATCTACATCTCTAGCTAGACATGTAACACTGACTCAAGAGAAGTTATAACCAAGAACTAGCCGGTAGTTACTACTACTACAATAATTCATACCCATTTGTTTACCGTACAATCGCCACAACCTTGGATTCCCACCAAACCGCGTTGCAGACGTTGTATTCCACCTCCTTCCCTTTTCGGCCATCCAAAATGCAACAAGCCATATTGGGTAATATCATTAACTACCCATCAACCTCGTAATCATACAGGGTTATATCCGCAACCAACGACCACCTATCCCGAACATACGTCACAACCTTCAGCACAGCGCCCTCAATTTCCTCCATAGCCATCCCCCGCAACTGCTCATCCTTCCTCCCAAACATCGGCACATCCCACGAATTCTCCGGCTTTGTCCCAAAAGAACTCTGTTTGTAAACTTTTTCGGCACAAAACTCGAAGTCCTCCCTTCGAATCATAGCATCGTGGACTATATTAGCATACATTTCGCAGGCCCAACAGCAGGAGGTGGCGGCCCCGTAAACTATGAACGGTGGGTTGAAGTTATTGTAGATGAAGTTTAGGATAGTGACTTCAGGATGGATTGATTTTACTAATGGATCGTAGGTATGCGTGACTCCAAAGCTGAATATCTTCGGTAACGCGTAGCGGAGGGTTTGTGGGTTTATCAGGAGTGGGTGGCTGAAGTGTCTTCTTTCTACGGTCTTGAGGATTTGGAGGAGGTTTGTCTGTTTTGTAAGCTCTAGTTTGAACGGTTTTGGAATTTCGGCTAGTACTTCCTTCATAGGCACATATTCCAGTTAGTATCGTTATATGACCTTCATATAAAGAACACCATTCGAGTAGGAGAAGAAGAAGAAGGGAAAGAGAAAGAGAAAGAAGAAGAATGGAGTATATATTACTCACAATAACCTCAATCCTCGACAGAACCCGTCGAAACCTCGGATGATAAGCCTTCTTGATCACTATCTCCACCGCCAGAGCGTACATCGCCAGGAACTTCACCAACAAAAACTGTCTCTCCGTAAACTTAATCACCGGTTTCAGCGCCTCCCTCTTCCTATAAATCATTTCCGCAATTCTGATATACTTCACCATCGTCGCACTCGTTATCTGCCTGAAATTCCCTATCGTTGATCGCAAAGCCACCAGGAATGAAATAATCCCCTGTTTGATACCGGGCATCAGTTTCTCCTCTTCCTCAGCGCTGACTTCGGGGGGAACATCGGATGTTGCCGTTTGATCCACGGCCGCATTTCCTCCACTCGAGCTCCCTCCTTCGTTCGTATCATACTCTTCCTTGGCCATCGTTCTTCTCCTCTTAACCGACCTTCCATCTATTTCTTTCTCGCTGGTAAACCCCGCCGACCCTTCACGTTTACCCCCCTCATGCCCCCCCACACCCCTCCTATCCACCCCTTTCCCCTTCTCCCTCGCTTTCCCCATCGAATACTCCACAACCTCATCCCACCCAACCCCTACGCCATCAGAAACATCAACCCCATCCGCCCACTTCTCAGCCGCCAATCTACCCATATAATCCACAATCCTCCTTCTACAACCATTCACAACCAATATCATCATATCCTGAAACACACCCATCTCCTTAATCCCATCCCTGGTATTATAATTCTTCCTCCTCCCGAACTCCCCGGCAGCAATCTTTTTAACCACCTCAACCATCAACCTTATATACTCCTTCTCATCCTTATAAAAAGGCCTTACCCCGGAATAAAATAGCTTAATTCGGTCGTTCCACGTGTACGCCGTCACTGCAGTACTGGTAGTCAACCCCCGGCCTCCGGTTGACATCAAATGGGAGATGTAACTAAGAGCCGTGAGGATTTCCTGCGGAACCCATTCCTCGAAGTCAGGCTCCTTTTTGTCTCGCTGGGGACTTTTTCCTAGTTCCGAGAGGGCGAAAAGGAGGGATTGGATGTCTAGGCTGTTGTCTGGGACCGGTGGCGGTGGCATAGACGAGCCACTGAAGGTTGGAAGGAGAGGAGGAGGAGGAGGAGCCATAGTTTTGAATATTAAAGTGACAGGTCTAGTTGGGGATTGTGAGGGGTGGAAGAGAGTAACTGCAAACACCACAACAGGGGATGCTACAGAATAGGACTAAACAGGACAGAACCGCGGAATAGAATTGGATATCTTCTAAAACTAGACTAACTAACTAGCTGGGCTATCTACGGTTATGTAGATAGGGGTGACTTATTTTTAATTTATGTGGTTGAGAAACTAGCTCATGATTAGCAGATAAACTAATGATTACCTAGGTAGTTCTGGGATCTTTTTGTGATTTTATAGAAGAGTGAAACCACGCGAGTTGGCTACGTTGGATTTGTGCCATACGCCCATTTAGGTCCCCAGAATTCAGCAGTGATACTAAGGCTGTATAATTAGTATAGATAATCATTGGGTAAGCTAACCCTTGCATATAATGTGAATAGATTGATCCATAAATGGAGAGGAAAGGAAAGCCGAAGGTATTTCGTTAGTGAGAGCGTGCATGTTTCATCTGAAAGGAATCACTGGGATGATATCATGATCAAATAAAGGATTATTCTTGGGGTATATCCTATGTTCCTTGCATTGAATTCTCTATGATCATGTCCTCAATAACACCGTTCACACGGTGAACAAAAAAAGTTATAATAAAAGCAAAAGAAGAAAAAAGAAGAGTAAAGAAGAATAAAAACGGGCAATTTTATCGGTTCCATCTAACAAGAGATAAAAAAAAGACAACGGTGGAAGATGGTCTCGGGAGACCTCTTTTTTCTTGCTGCTCTCTCCGCAATTTTCTCTTCTCTTTCTCCCTCCCTCTTCCTCAAAGCTACTTTATAAAGAAAAAAAGAACGACAGTAGTAATAAGCATCGCGCACACAGCTAAGAAAAAAGGCTCCCGGGGAATAAACTCTGGACTCCGGCCCAAAGGCTAATTTAATTATTTTTGCCAATTTTTTTTTCTCTCTTTCTCAAATTTTTTTCTTTTTGCAGTTTAATCCAAATTCTCAGTACGGCATTTAAAAATGAAGTAGAAGACGTGCTTTGTCAAAAGAAAACAGGCAGAAGGATAGATAAGGGGGGGAAGACAATAACAAACCGCGCTTTAAATGTAATTTGCGGTTACGAGAGAGCTCCACACGGTTGATGGATCTCATAGGCGTTGATACGGATGGGGCCGTTGCCGTAAAGACGTTTTCCTGGTGGGCTTCGTGAAGTCAAACCGAAAGATTGTGATCGGCGCCTAGACTAATCCGTCATAAAGCGACAGCGCTGAGACGATAGTCTGATCCCTCTGGCTGCCTTCGCGGAACTCCTCCAGTGTAAGACTATTACTTTCATCTTTGTCCATCATACGGAAGATCTTCCTAACACGCTTTTCCGGGGTGTCTTCATCTTCAGGTAGTTTTACCATGGTCCCGACCTGAACACCGACGTTAGTGAATGATTTTCCATAGATATACGAAAACATTGAGATTGGGGGAAATTACCATCTTGTAAATCGCTTCAACAATCTTGAGCATTTCGTCGTAGGAAATTTCGCCGTTGCCATCAATGTCGTACAGCTGGAAAGCCCATTGTAGCTTGTCTTCCAAAGTCCCCCGCGAGGTAACGCTCAAAGCACAGATGAACTCCTTGAAATCAATAGTTCCGGAGTGATCGGAATCGAAAACGTTGAAGACATAATCGGCAAAATTAGTCGGGTCGCCAAAGGGGAAGAACTGCTTGTAGATTTTCTGGAATTCCTGCTTGTTCAGAGACCCTGACGGACAGTCCTTCAAGAAACCTATATATCGAATTCGAGTTGTGTTAGGACAGCTGTTATATAATAAAATAGGCTCGTAGTATTGAATTATATCCACCTTTGTACCATTGCTGGAGCTCTTTTCTATCGAAGTGTGTGTTTTTCTGGAGATCATCAATCTCCTGTTGGGAGAGCTTAGACTGGCTGGAGAAGAAGCACCTCGAGTTAGTAAAAAAAGGCAAAAAAAAAAAAAAAAAAGAAAAAAGAAAAAAGAAAAAGGGATACAAAAAAAGAGATAAAAATCCAAAGAAAACAGGAGGGGAAATATATGTAGAGGGCGAACAGCCTGATTCCTCGGTTCCTGTTCCGGGATCGCGTGAGACGGAGATACAAAGGGCAGGACCTGAGGCTGAAGTTGTGGTCGGTGTTAAGGGAGAGAACCGAGGGCAAGACTCCGAAGCAAGCAGCTGAAAAGAATGCCAAGGCGCAAAAAAAATACCAGAAAAAACCGGGGAGGAAGGTTCGATGGAGGCTTTCGACAGATTGGATTGAGGGGCAACAACTCACTTCTTTCCCATATTTACGGTCGGAGAGCGTGAGCGAACGGTGGGAGTAAAGTGACGGTGGTGGGAGAGGCAGCAGCAGCGAGGGTGTGGATGGCAGGAGAGGAAGTTGGGAGGGATGTTTCACAATATCGAGTGCGAGCGTGGGGACAGTGATGACGATGATGGCGGTGAGAATGATGATGATGGTGATAGCGATGATGACGATGACGATGACGATGACGACGGTGGATGTATTGAAAGGGGGGAAGAGAGCAATACCGGAGACAGTGGGAAGTCCAAAGGGTGGTCGTTGGAAGAGGAAGCAGAAGAGAGAAGGGGAAGGAGAGGAAGAAGAGGGAGGTGGGATGGATCACTACGATCAGAGAGATATGGCGGGGGTCTCGGGCTGTCTGCTTGTTTAGCTCAAACGACTGGGTCTTTCGTCACAGCCCGACAAAATATCTCCCCCCCGGAACTCTCCCCAAAGCGAATATAAAATAAAACCAGAGAGTGGATATTCGAGGTCGCCTGTTGGCGTATGATTCTGGGAGTCAACAGCGGGTATAGCAAATAAAATAAAATAAAATAAAATAAAATAAAACAATGTAAGCTTGAGTGCTTGTATATGCCGGAGGTTTATAATAGAAGACAGAGGTGGAGTGGACGAGGGAAATACGCCACAACTGTGACACTCGATGCGCCCGTTTTTCTGTCTTTCTCTCTCTCTCTCGTTTCTCCCTTATTCTCTATTCCCAGATCGAATGTTACTAGAGATGGATATCACACTAGTTGCAATCCAGATACAAACTGCGAGTGTACAGAGTAAATGCACTATAATATACTATAATAAGAACCAATGTGAAAGGGTGAAGAGAGAGGGTCTTACCAAGGACTCGTTCTGGCGGGATTCGTAGCCAGGTTTTGTATAAAGTTAAGTTACCAAGCTTGCAGGCTTGCTTGGTGACTTAAGCTTAGCTTAGCCTTTCAGGCTATGAATGGCATCGGAAGCTCTGTGACGGAAGAGCTCGATCAATCAATTCGATTCCATGTTCCGCCACCGACAGCAGAAGAGGTCTCACCCGGAGAGAGAAAGCTTCGAAAGTGGGGACCAAGGTTGTGAATTTTGCTCTCGTCACGGAATATTGCACAGCCTCAATGCACAGGGGTCACTCGAGCACTAACATGCATAGCACTAGCTCCCCACTTCCTAACCCCCTCCCACCCCCCCTTTTGGTGGTGGTGCCCCGCTTAACTTCCCTTACATACATACTCCGTACATACGAGCTACGGAGTGTGTACATGTACATCTGTATGCATAGTATGCATAGTGTCTTTCCGTATAAGTATATGTACCGAACTGCTTCTTTCTAGCTTTCCTTTGCATTCCATTCATCGCATTTAAGGTTGACCGGGGTTGGACCAATAAGCGACCTAGTCCCGATGAAGAGATTTTGGAATTTGCGAGCGAGTCAACGTCCAATGAGGTCGATTCCAGTTACAATATCATCTAAAAGCACAAATCAACTTTAACTCCGACTGGTATAGTTGGGTTGAGCATACAACGGGCTACCTAACTTTTTTGTTTCTTCCGGCATGAACGATACTAGGAATGTTGATAGGAATATGTGATATAAACCATAGCCATCTGGTAGGCCATGTTATAGAACGTTGGAGCTGCTAGTCTCTAGAAGGCTGATCCTTGAGGAAGTCCCTTCGATATGCAGAAGCGTGGGCGAGACCTTCTTCGGCAGACGATGATATCATTATGCGGTCGACTCCAGACTCTCTTCGGCATAATCTAATCAGATCGTTAGTCTTAGCTCCCAGACAGACCCCAGATACTTTCTCCCATCTCTGGTCTGTATTGATATTTGTGGAAGATATAAAAACCGTACATACCGTAGATATTAGGTAAGTATTTGAAAATTCTCTCCATGTGGACATATCTGGAATCGTAGGTAAGTAAGTCAGTAGTACGCCAAGGTTGATGCTGGAAACGTGGTTCAGCCGGGATGTGGAACTTAGACAGCTTGAATCGAAGGACCCACATCGCGACCTTCCAACCCCAAACCACTTCCTCTGCTTCTCCTCCATCATCATGAACAAACTCCGATAGCTTCACCCCTCTTACATATACACTAGACATCCAAATTCGCAAATGGACGCTGTTCTCAAGAAATCTCTCGATGCAATCGAGGCTTCTCTCGCCTCTCTTCTCGATTCCGTCACAGTCGACGACCCGTCCAGCGATGCCGCTGCCGCTCTCGTCGCCGCTGATGACGACCTCTCCTCCAGTTTAGAGCAACGTACAGTACACACATCCTTCCGTCATATCCCATAGCATCCCTTCATGCCTCATTCAATCTATTCTTCTACTATTCTCTAACATGTCCCTTTCAATCGGTTTTCTAGTGGTAATCCATCAAACAAACTACCAACGGCTGCTGCATCTACGCGCCCTATCCTCCGCTCTAGACTCCGAGCTCTCCACCCTCCTAACCACTCTATCCCAAGCACGTACGGAACTACAATCAGCCACGACCACCGTATTCCCCTCACACGCCCGGCAAGTCGAATACGATGCTCTCCTTTCATATGCCACCAAAATCTCTAAATTCACGCGACCGCCAACACATCTGAAATCACAACCGCAGACCGATGCCACGGCCAATACTACTACTAATAACAATGCCACCACTACCACGAATAATACCACAGAGTCCTCAACGGCCTTGGTGCTAAAATCCTCAGATGTGAATGGGAATGGTGCTTCAAAGGAGGGGAATACATCGAATGCAGGTGCAAATGCTACCGTGGAGTCCACCGGAAACGCTGCAACGCGACCAACGGCTGAGGATATAGCCATGCTAGATCCAACAGCAGGAATGCCCTTCGTACCATGGCCGACCGAGGAAATAATGAGACGAGGTATTCTGGCCAACATGGGTTCTCTGGAGGCTCTTCCCGACGCAGCAGCAGCAGCAGCAGGACAACAGGCGGATCAAGGCACAACCGAAGTCGACACGGCAGGACAGGCTGCTGCACCTAGTGGTGGGAGTAGGCAGATGTCGGAGGCGGACAGGGAAAGAGCAAGGGAAGAGGCTGCGAGACGGGAGGCTGAGAGGAAACAGAGGGAACAGGAAGTTTTCCAGGGGTTGGACCTCTACGATCCCGACTCTGAATAAACATTTCATGGAGGAGTGGTTGAATGTCGTAAGGGAATGGGTATACCTATACTTAATCGATTTTGGTCGTGCTAGAATTCAATTGGCTTTGGATTCGCATCTCCGTAGGTGGGTACCATAATGTAATCTGAACATTGGGATCGGAGATAAATTACACTCAGAGCCTGGATTCTGATAACAGTGTCAATAATCAATCAGGGATCTAGTAACAAAGATGATAACTTGAGTTATCTGATGGGCTTGGCGATTATTTATTAAGAAAATGTTCTTTTAGGAAGGAATCTTGATTCTATTCATTCTAATGCTTTACTTCCAAGCAAGACTATCAATTCTATCTTAAAATCAAAAGAAAAGTATCCTTTCAGAAATCTCGGAATAATAGCGTTACAGAATCCGGCCGACATTTTGTGTAATTATGCAACATAGCCACACCGCAGAGAACAAAACCCTGGAACTGACTACTCATGCCACGCAAATTTCTCCCCAGATTCTGGTTTGTTTGGAGTACTATATCCGTACCTCACCGTCTTAGAAATTTGGCTCCCGTGGTACGAGGTAAAATGGATGGTAGTAGCAGGAGTAGGAGCCGTTCCAGTGGACCAATGCAAGGCGTACTAGAACAGGGCCGTTAATAACAGGAGGGAATTTGTGTGTATAGACACTTAAGCGGTACTTACATCCTGAAAGGGTTGGATATTGATGGAGTCATTTGAATCTAGGTAGGCTCTAGTGTACATCAGAACCCAATCGTCACCCACCAGAGTCTCGATACATATGCTGAACTCCGGGCCTGGTGATCCGATAATTGTGAATCGTCCGCTGCGATCAGGATCACCGGTGGCCTCTTGCAGTCCTCTCCCAGTTATATACTTTAGTGTTTGTCCGTATTCGACTCGTCGGCGATCGGTAAACTTATCGCCCTGCTCGGTTGCAAAATACACCCGATATATGTTTGTCCATGATAGATCAATATTTTCCTGCAATTTTCCGTCACTTTTTATGAAGCGAGTGAATATACCATCCACTTACTATTCGTCAGTGCTTTACCTGGTAAAAGGTAGAGTATTTGCATTAGTTAGCTCAGGCTTACCTTTCCTAGAGACGCAGAAGAGCTCATTGGGGTGAGTGTCAATAAAGGCCCGATCAATGGTTGCTTTCAGACTCAGGCTTCCCATTTTGATTCAGTCGGATTTGAAAAAGTGTATGTATGTATATTGAAGAGTCTGGGTAGGCACTGATTGATACTGTAGAATCCTATAGAAAAATTATACACATCTATGGGGGACCAGTAACCTTTTATAGACCGAAGGGCGGCCTTTGTCCCTGTCGAAATATATCCCCTCCAGCATGCAGCGGATCCTCATGCATTCAGCTTCAGCTGGCTGCGGTCAATAGCTGCCCCACAACCCTGTGCATGCGGGCGGACGCCATGGCGCCACTCAAAAATTTATAATAAAAGCAAATATACCCCCAAGAACAGGCGATTGGTTTACGTACAAACTGCATATAAGATAGGCTCATATCCAATGAATCCTATAGTATCGTGGTTTATATAGCCGTACAGTCGCCCACTTTAGTTGGTAACTTAGCATGCACATACATATTCCATAGTCGAAATCTTCAACGAAAAAATTTACGATTTTTCGATCACGACTTCATCATGAACGAGTTTATTCTACACTTCTCTCTGGATAATCACATCCTCGGGATTCAGTCTACAGACAGTCTCTGCATTGCCCAGTATGTTAACAAAACCGCCAACATGGTCTATGACCACCGCTCCGTCCGACCCGTAAATCCCAAGGAAGAATTCGAACTCTCCGCAAAAAATGTTTTTAAGCTGAGCGATGTGTATAACGTCCAAGTGGTTCAGTATCTTAAAGACACGGAAACGGTAAGACCTCGCTGACATTAGATGTAATAATCACACGATTAATCCGAACCGTGGTATTAATGAAGTTGGTTGAAACTAGATCGAGGCCCGGAGCGCTTCCCGTACTATAAACTTTTGGCAAATTATAACGTTCAAAGACTGGAAACTAGAGGACCCTCAGGCGGCGGAACCCGGCCAGCTATCAAACCCTTCAATCAGCTTTGGTTTCGAAAGCGTAATCGATCCGCCATACGACCTAAGAATCGTAGTCCAAGCATCCAAGGAAGTGCCGGGCAACCAAACCAAGATCGCAAATATTCATTTAGATTCTACGACGCACCTACCAGGAGTTCTAGTGCCCATCACTCCCGAGCCTAAGGTAGATCCACCTCTCCTAGTTTGATCAATAGAGCCGGGGAGCGATTTGCTGTTAACTTGTAAAGAGACGTAACTTGAAGCTAATACTGTTACTAGTACTTTCTTTTCTGGCATCCCAGTGTTACGGATTCCGAGCTTGTGCATATACCACCGGAGGAGAAAGGATACGTGATTGAGTTTTCGCGGGACAACCCCCAGCCGATGTCGGTGCGGTATGGATACGCAACCAAAGATGAGCCTCAGCCCAAAGAGTTGCCATCCTGGTGGCGAGAGGCGGTAACGGTATAACATGGAGCTTAAAACGATTGATCAGTAGTTAATTCGGCGCATGGAGCAAGCGTGGCGAAACCTAGGGGGACACAGTTATGCTGGGGGGTATTTTAATAAAGCTAAATTAATATTGATGTCAACGTATAAACTCGAAGCCCTTTGTCGAGCTGTGCGACTAGGATGATGTAATGACTTAGGGATTGCGTAAATGGCTATATATCTAGATGATGCAATCTTCGCTTGATTATCTAGTTGACTTGAATTTGGCTCCCTCGGTTGTTAAGCTCGACTACGGGCGTAGAAAGAAGAAGGTGGTTGCTTGCGCAGAAGCTTCCGCCATCCCTTCAGTTTTGGGTAACCCTTTTAGAAGTGGATTAAGTCAAAATTTTCCCCCTTGGTCAAATTCTATACACAATATATATTAAATTTTTACAACAGAGCGAAGCAGAGCTACTTCGCAGCTGCTTCGGCAAGAAAGTGGCGTGCTACCCCGCAGTTCGATGCTTGCTTCGACCTAATTTATTGGACGTCAAGGTCTTCAGCTATCCCTGTGTGCGACAGGTTTGCGATTACGGGGCCTGAATTCAGCTGGATTCCCGTCCCACCACGTTTTACTTTGAGCTTAGTTCTGCGGGTTTGTGTGTTTTTCATGCATGAAAGTGGGGAGTCGTGCAGTACGGCGCACGACTCGGTCGCTTGGATGTTCCGGCCCAACATTTCCTCGTTGAGTTTTTGATGATAACAAATTAAATGGGCCGAAACATACAGGTACTGTATGGTGAAGTAGGTAGGTTATTAGGTACTGAAATAGATTTAAGTACTTAGATATGAGATACGAAATGCTGGATAGCTCTAGTATCGGGCCAGGCATAGGCTCACAGTTCTATGAGACCACGAGACTAACCAGGTTGTTGCTGGTGCTTCGAGACCTAGTTGTTGCATTTTTGGAACTAAAATAGAGCTGTCGCGTTGCTCCTGGCATTGCTCCACTAGCCTTTCACTGTACGAGGATAGCCGAGGACACCTTGGGAGGAGCTAAGTAGCCTCGAATCCAGTGTATTTCGTATTGGCTGTGGTCTCGCACTGAAGACATTATTGATCAACATTAGTTGATCTGCTATAACTGGATTTCTAAATACCCACAGCTAATGCCTCCCTGTATTAGTCTCGAGACTATCCCTGTATAACGTTATAAGACCTTATTGCGTTTATTTGAAAGTAATAAACGTACCTTTTTAAAATTCCGTTTTTTTTTTTTTTTTGAAAGAAAGAAAGAAAGAAAGAAAGAAAGAAAGAAAGAAAGAAAGAAAGAAAGAAAGAAAGAAAGAAAGAAAGAAAGAAAGAAAGAAAGAAAGAGAGAAAGAAAGCGATAGCATTGAGTTATAGCAAAGTGAATATCGGGGCCTGCATATTCGCCGAAAATCAGGACCGATGAAAAGTGCCAAGATCATGAACCGTTTGGTCTGATCTTTTCGGTTATGGTAAGCGAGAAAGCTCATAAGAATTCGGAGAACCAACCAGATCCTTTCACGAAACTTATGCCTCTATATATTGCGCCAAGAGGGTCCCCGGAGTATTTAATGTATAGCTATAACGAAAATCTCCCGTCATGCCTCTAGCTTTGAGAAGACTGTATTGTCAAGACTAATCCAATTCGAATACCTCAACTTTTACGCAAATGTTTTCCGACAATTGTACAAATGCAGGAGTATAACCCCAAAAGTATTCAGAAACAGTAGGCACGACTTCCGGCCCCGCAGCGCAGACGAGCTGAACCCCGCATTATACAGCTACTCAATTGTTGTCGCAGCTGGTAGATACCGATTGTTTATTCGCTAACATGTCTCCTAAAGGACGCGATATCATATCCCGGGTATACAAAGTTTTTAGCTATGGCGACACTAAGATCCCATTATGATTATACCGTTGGGTGGATTTGCGCGCTTCCAAAAGAGCAAACAGCGGCGATGTTAGTGCTCGATACAGAACATCCAGATCTTTTCACCCCTCCAGGTGATAAGAACGTGTACACCCTTGGATCTATCGGCCCCTATAACGTCGCCATAACTTGCTTACCAATCAGCTGTTACGGAACAAACCAAATGGCAGCAACTGCAACGTACATGGTCGGCACTTTTCCATCTATTAAAATTACACTGATGGTGGGAATCGGCGCCGGAGTTCCATCTAAAGTTAAGCTTGGTGATGTAGTCATCAGCACCGAGTGGATACAATGGGATTTCGGTAAAGCCAGTCGTGACTTTGAGCTTAGCAGCAGGCACTATTACCCGCCCAAGGAATTGTCAGCGGCAATGTCAAAACTGAAGTCCCAGCAGAATAGATACGGAACCAGGATACCGCAATATCTCGAGAAGATAAAAGCCAACAACTTGGATTTATCACCTGAATTTGTTTCGGTACCAGGAAATGAGGTGGCAGCAGACCCTCGAAAAGCTCGAGTTCATTATGGCTTGATCGCATCTGGCAACCAAGTAGTCAAAAATGCTCAAAAGCGGGATGAGATTAGTCGATTGCTAAAAAACAGGGTACTCTGCATTGAGATGGAAGCTGCCGGCTTAGTGGATTGTCCTGCAGTTATTGTGCGAGGTATTTGCGATTACGCAGACGAGGCAAAAAACGATGACTGGCAAGAATATGCTGCCGTCTTGGCCGCTATCTGCGCAAGAGAACTTCTACAATGCGTGCAGCCAAACCACATCAATAGCGCGAGGCCGATCAGCGATAACATACAACATGGTCCAGGGATGGGGTTGGAGCAAGGTCATTACGGCGTAGTCTCTTTTTTGTCTGGTATTAATATTGGCGAGACCTCACAACGTTAGTACTCTATCACCTCTTTCTATGGCCGAAGTAAGAGTAGGGCCACACATTTCTAACTCGAGCCCTTTTCGGTCCCGAGGAATAAGGCCGCGACATTAATAGCCATCCTATACCAAACTATTACAACATGAAGAACGATTCTTCCAATACGAGCGGGCCGGAAACTATTGCGAAATCTCAGAATCAACACCCAGCCAAAGAACCGCCATTGCCCCAAAAGATCACCAACCAGGACGAAAAGGACAACAGGCGGGAAGGCAACTTTTCGCCCGGAATACAAAAAGGCCATAAAGCTTCGAATCCACCTAAAGGCCAAGGACGGGATGAGTCTAAAATATCGCCACAAGTCTCAAAGGCCGGTATCACTACTAGTTCTCATGAGGGACCCGATATCGTACGAAACAAACTTCCCAACAGAAGACAACCAGAAAGTAGCGATTCAGATTGGTCTGACCTTGAAAGCCAGTCTGAAACCGAGGAATTAAAATTGCGACCCCTCAGCGAAATGTTTAAAATAACTGCTGACCAAAGTGAGGAAAAACACACGCCTATCGCGAATTTACCTAAACGTCAGAACTGGTATGAGACCAGGAAATTGCCATACTCTTCAGAAGCCACTAGTAATAAGCATGCAAAGAAGCTCGATGCCTTAAAAAATAGATTTCCTGACAAAAGGCAATCGGAAACGAGTACTTCAAATTCGCAGGAAGATGGGAATCAGCTTGAGACCGAAGAATCAACACTCTTCGGTGACCTGTTCGAAACTGCTGCCGTTGAACACGAGGAAGGTAGTGCGTCTACCACGAGTTTACCTAAAAATCAGAACCGGAGCGGGGTTAAGAAATTACCTTATTCTCCGGAAGTCACCAGTAAGAGACATGCAAAGAAGCTTAAGGCCAGGGACTCAACGCTCTTTGGTGACCTGTTCGAAACCGCTGCCGTTGAACATGAGGAAAGTAGTACTCCCGCTCCGACCCCAGAACCGCGGGATACAAAAGAAAGGAACATCACCCAACAGAACAACATTTCGGACAGAAATAAACAGGAAGCTCCGGCTGCGCGATGGGGAGAAATGAAGCCCTATGAATGGCCCGTGATCCCAAGCCAATATAAAAATAAAACCAAACAATCACCGGAAACCGGTAACAAAAAGCCCAAGGCTAGCGTCCAACAGAACAACGATCCTGACAGGAAGCAACGGAGCACTTTTGATGAGCGGCTTTCGGATAGACTAAAATACTCTCCAGGAATCACTTATGCTGGAGACCGAGACAGCACTGGAGGAAACGAACCCCCTAAAAGCCGTGAAACGCCAACCGGTGGACGGCTCTCGAATCCTCCTAAACATAGGAACCAGGGTGGAATGAATGAATTACCATTCTATACTGGGATCAGTGATGATGAAACCCAGGAAAAACCTCAAAAGAGAGGGCTTTCCAAAAGAATGGAGTCGCTGAAAATACGGGAACCGGTAATCATTAAACGGATCTCAGATTCACCTAAAGCTCCAAACAAACGGGAAACCAAGCAATCGCCATCCTCTGAAAGGATAACTAGCAGCGATGATGAGAAGGCTAAGAAAGGAGCGAGAAAAAGGAGTAAAAGAGACCGGACGGTGCTATCGATAGCTGTAGAGGCAGGGTCTATTAAGGAAGTTAGGTATTTATTGGACCGAGGGGCGGATTTAGAGGCCGAGGACGAGCACACGGGGTATACACCACTGGCATGGGCGGGGAAGATGAAGAATTATGAAATTATCAATTTACTCTTGCAGAGGGGCGCCAAGGTAGAGCTCGAGAGCCAACTATCCAGGTACTTACTGAAGGTTGCGGGGGGGAAGGAGGATGGCGATTCAATGTACCGGAGAGCGTTAGATGGTGAGGGGGAATTTAGTCTACAGAATGGCATGGGAGCTGTGAAGCGGGATATTATGGTTGGGATGATCGTATGGGCTAGGCGGACGACACAATTTGAAGTTTTGGCTTTTCTGAGAAAGAATGATCCCAAACCCGAATCACAGGGGGGTCTCAAACAGGTCGCTACCAAAGAGATAAAACGTGCACGAGTTACACCGAATTTTTCTGGCCGGCACTCGTTCCTAGATAGAAACTAGGTGAATACCCAAAAGAAGCAATGGCTATAGATATACTAGTCTTGTTCCCAGGCTAGAAACTGTTGTAAATTTCTGTACCGCGAAACAGACGAACCCGAAGGCTGTGTTGACAATGTTGGAATTTACCAGTTTGGTAACGGTCTCCAGCACATGCTGGGCGGCATTGGCTATAATAGGGACACCAACCTTCGAGGTGGCCGTCTTGTGCGACTCAGTCCAGGTATTATAATAAATTCGTAAAACTACGCTAAAAGGGAGGGGGGGGTTGGAGATCAGATAGGCCTTGCTATCAAGCCAATTTAAAGCCAATTCAACGGGTTTCGATTGTTACTGGGGTAATTACCGGTAATATCATCCCATTTACCGGAACAGTCTATTTACTATCCACGATTTGAATATAGGGTAATATAATGTTCCAAATTTTTATATTTCCCCAAAATTTACAAGCTTGGGAGTCATAAGCCCACGAGACTACATATTCGTAAGTACCTCAGCGGCATGCATATATGTCCTCTATACAAACGCTGACTTATCTGAAGGCAATTATAGTATTATGGTTAACGTTCCTTCGATTCTGCCTTTCTGCCTTTAAAAGGGCGGCCGGGCATACGAATGCTAACTCTAGAACCTAGCTGTTTTCAGATCAATCATCTTGTGTAACGCTGGCTGGCTGGACCGAGCCGTATGATCCGGGACGGGAAACTGGTTTCATGAATCCATGAAGCGAGGGGGAATGAGTCGAGCCCATCCAGCCACATGAATTACCCCCTGGTCAAAGACCAATTGCGCCAATCGATGCAACAGGATCGAAGATCTCCCCCCGATGTGTATGAGGTCTCCACATTCCAGTGGAATCCACACCCATGCAACGTGCAACACGGCCGGCTCGAAACGAAGCGCCAACAATAACTAAACCGATCTATTGGCCAATTGGCTAGATGCATGCGTCGTACAGATCGCGATACCAGTATACCGTGCATAATTTTATGGAATGCGACAATCGTGGTTGCAGGTAGGAGAGGTCTGGGCCATTTTAGACCATACCCTTTCCCCAACCACCATACTTTGTGACCTACGTTCCATTTGCTAGATGGGGGATCGCTACCGACGGTATCCAGTATGCTATAACTATGGGTATATAAACCCTGAGCGCCGGCCTGGTAATCGTTCGTATAAACCGGCGTAGTATTGTGGAAGTTTCGCTATCTTCTACATCACCGATATACTTCTTAAACCCCTTCCTCCGTCCGAATCCATCGACGAACTCAAATACGTAAGATAATATTTACATATAAACTTCCACAATGTATTTCCTCAAAAAAGCACTCGCTGCCACCATCTTCGTTTTCTCCCTACAAACGACCCCGGTAGTCGGCCAATCCGCCTCCATCGTTCGATCGTACATCAAAACCGAACTGAAGATCGCACAAAACCTCAATCCGCTAGTTGATAGTCTAAACTATGAATCGAATGGCTCGGAGTGGACCCCTATTTTCAAGGCAAGCTAGCTGTCATAAATACTTGTTTCTTAAAGAAGCAGTAACTAATATCGCCGGTATTCGACAGAATATCGTATCCCAAGTGAACTTCCTCACACGCGCAGTCAAGCTTGCGGACGGTCAGTTTAAGGACAAGTTGCCAAGGTTTAATGAAGAAGATACAAAGGAGATAGAAAAGGAATTTTTATCGGTGCGTATACCTTATTCCTATCAAATATTCATTAATACAAATATGCCTTTGCTATAACGGGGATTCAAAATCGGCTGACCTAGATACAACGCCTATAGTTCGCCGATGAGGCCATCGACGCCCTTGCAACCTTCACAAAAAAGACTCGGCCGATGGCGAATGCCGGTGAAACATTCCAAAAGGCACTTAAGCCCTTCGTCGGTCTTGAGTCGTCCCTGAAGGTAAGTTTACTAAGCTAGCTTCACGAAATCCTAGGATTGTGCCGTTTTCTTAAACGTTCGAATATTAACTGGTGTCCTTCGGTTGATAGACCTACCTGTCACAACTCCTGGACACTATACCCGGCGCCTCCGAATCCGTTATCGTCAGTATACAGCTACTTCAAGACAGTGTTGGTGGAGTGGTACTTTTGTTTCAAAACGCCGGTGAAGGTGCTACACGCGCGCACGAAGAAGGGTCGAATATTGTCATCGATAGCTACAAACGGTCCAAAACTGTCAAAATCATTATTGAATAGACCTAGTGTCGGATTTAGTTAATAGCAAATGGCAAACTGGCATTATTTAAATGCTTAATTTGTCACGGGGTGGGCTATGTATACTAGACAGAGAGCAAAAATAGACACGGGACCATAGGCGATAGCATTTCTTGCTTCGCGACTTAATGGTGTTCTAACAGTCTTTTTTTTCCCCTAACATTCCTCAAGGATAGCTACCTACCCAGTATCATAGCTCAAGATAGATTAATAAGTGAACCTACATTCCAAACTACTTATCACGGATCTTCACTTCTAATTATTCCGCCCCGAAGCTCAGGCAAGGGGGCCCAAATCACTTAAGGTAATTCTATGAGTATAACCTTCCGCACCAATTTATACGTATTAGCTCCAGAGACCGTTTAGATGGGAGTGAGTACTCTTGATATTATAAAACTCACATGAACTCTCCACTAAAGCTGTACTATACCGTCTTCCTCTCAAGTATTCAAACCCCGCCGACGGCTTTGTATCTAAAATATATATATATATATATATATCCAATAGACCCTCCGGTTCCAGACTTAAGTTCAAACAGAACAATGCTATTCTTCAGGCTTTTCACTAGTACAATCCCTCTTATGATATTTACCGTCATACATTCAACGTACGGGGCGCCCGTGCCTATCAATCTGGGTGGAATGCTGGTCTCCGAAATCCGACGTACGCTTGGGTTCGGTTTTGACTACAAGGTCACCGAAGAACTTGTAAGTTTAAATCCTAAAAGTTCGGCTACTTTCGAATATGTAGATATACACTCCCTTTGGAGGTTGACTCATGCTCGTAACCCCCCGGTGGAGTTATTCTGAGGTAAAGGACAAGATTTGTTCATTACTGATTCTAATAACTATAACTGCACAGCTAAAGAAGGTGGAGACCGTTGGTCCGGTACTCCCCTCTACACACTTGAGGTGGACTGCGGCCCTTCGTCCGATATGTAATATAGGACTTGACATCCTATCATCACGAGAAGAATTGGAAGACACCCCCCCGAACGATGCATTCAGAAATTTTAAACTGCAGTTTGCTGGGCTGTATAAATCAGAATCTAGAGTTTTTCTTTCTTTTGTTTCGCAGTAGCACTGAGGCTAACAGCTGAGTAATTTATATTGCAGTTTCGAGCCCAAAGGTCCATGCGGGAAGATGCCGTAAAAATCATAATTGAAGCACCAGACACTATTCGCAGGGTATATTATTTTGACATCCCTTTCAGATTTGTTGAATGGGGATTGGAGCAAAAGGGGGGCGCCAATTGAAACTTTTATGAATGAATAATTGGCCATAGTATAAGTTTTGAGAGCGCGGACGTGAGTTAAGATGATGCTATACACTACTTAAGCAGAACAGCTAATGCTCAAATTATAATATTTGTCCTAAATTAATCACGCGGGACGGCTTAAAAACCATGTGCATAAATACATGGATGCATAAACTTCTGCTTATATCGATGTATCGTGAGCAAGAGTCGTATACCGTCAAAACTTGCACATTCCCCAAGCCTGACTTTAGCTCTATCTGTTTTAAATATCAAATATTTACTCTTCTTCTTCATTCATTTTCTTGCTTGGAAGGGGTTTCTTGAGAACCTAACCATTTAACTCCGAGCTTGGCCAGATATGGGCCTGCCGTGAAATAGGAAAACGTAAACTCGGAGTATCTAAGTATAGGGCGGCGATATTTTAGCAAATCCCGGAATGAAATTCAGGGATATTGTATCCTTTAGTAGATGTATTTGTATATATCAGGATCAGGGAGCTAGTAGTAGGATACCGACTCGTTCGATTTGCTGAATTAACTATGTTTGGGGATCGGGCTTAGACATACACCCAATTTTCGATAACGTTGACGAAAACTTGAATATCAGAAATAATTAGTTTTTTTCTCAATTTAATGCTACAGGTGCGGAAACTACTGAGTTTGAGAACCATCTTAACCGATAGTATGATTGGGTCTGGCCAACTAGAGCCTGCATAAAATACCCAATCCTTCAAAGACTCTTAAGTTAATTAATCATAGGAAATTCCCTATATACATATAGTTTGATACTAGTATACTTAGGTTAGTAAATCTGACTATGGCGTCATATGATCATGTAACAGGATCCTTTAAATTTGTCGCTAGTACAATACCCCATATACGGTACCGCATAGTACTAGCTACTATATGGTCGGTGTAAAATATGCCTTTACACTTATTCAGGGCGTCAATATTTATGCTAGTAATGGCCAGCTAGATATGAAGTCAGATATATGTGATAAATACCTATATAGTTGCATATGCATAAGGTTGCCAGGCTGGTTTACGAGACGAATGCATATGCATATCTTGATCGGCCTAGACGTCTGAACTATAGTAAAATATATATTAGGGGTGATATTCGGCGGATTTTGAGTAATCTAGGTCCCTAAGATTCGTCCATGTACAAACTAGGCTCGCAATTAAAGATTTGAATAACCATAAGGGAGAGATATTCTAGTTGATTGTTTTCAAACAATTATATAATAAGTTCTAATAATCCCATGGGAACAAACGTTAAACGCTCCTGTATTGTATTCATCCCGTACTAGGCGTCTCTCAGCATATATCCCGTGATCTTGTGGTATAAATCGTGGACAAGTATGAGCTTACTTTCTCGGAGCCTATGGACATGCATACCGTCAAAAGGCATCAACATTCCTCAAGCTTGATCGGATTTGGCTGCCTTTGGAACCCCTACATGATATAACAGGATATATTTGCAGATCAATTATGTTCATAAAACAGGCTTTTAGTTAGTCATCTTAAATCAAGGGGCTAGATTCGCCCGGTCTTCAAGCCCGGCTGCTAATATATCGATATCCTTCACGCAGAATCCGTATAAAAGCCTGGTCTGAAGTTTCCCCATAAACTTAAAATATTTTTTATGCCCACTAGCCCAGTTACTACCCCAATCAGTATATACGCTTCATACTTTAAACACTTCTTCAACCAGAAACTCTCTCCTGTCTAGAAGTCTACAAATTGGAACGCCAAACTGATTGACGGACTTAATCATGCAATTCTCCAAACTCGTCACTAGGACCATCTCTGTTATGGCATTTTTTACGATACAGGCAGCATACGGAGCACCCATTCCTACGCCGAACGCAAATGGACTCATAGATAGCACAAGATCTTTACCAGTTGTAAGACAAACTTAAATCCTCAGACTCTCTCGCGCTATTATTTCCTTTTAAGAATTGTGTCGAGGAAAAAGAAGAAGGGCCTAGGGAAAGAGTTTATTAGCACAGTCGGGGGGGTCTGGGTACGAGACAAGTTTATTAGAAGATTCAGGATAAACTCCTAGAAGACACGCACGTAGGTATCTATGCATGCTAACAGGAACAAATTAATTTACTCTATAGCATGTCAACCGAGGAATTAAAGAGGGCTTAAAAGGATTTCCCGGCTTCCCTGATAACTTTGCTCCAGTCTTCGGTGTACCTGTAAGAAAAATCCATTCCATGCACGCGCATTCGCACCCTATATAAATACAGGGCTATTTTCAACAGCACATCTAGAAGCTAACGGTAATCATATTCTCGGTTAGCAAGCGCTAGCGCTTACCTCGAAAAATGATGACTTACCAACTCTGGCTAATATTGATAGTCTGGGCGCGGTCGTAGTAATTCCCGTAATTACGTAAACTCCCCATTGTAGTTCTATCCATCTAGATACACCGTAGTAGAGTTGGAAGACGGCGTATCAATTGTTCAATGATACAATTATCGTTTCCGATAATAAAGACTTTGAAATTTCTAGCTACCGTTCATAGGAAATCGATCTTATAAAAATAGGTTTTACGCTTTGGAATCACTGGGGCGGGAGCGAGCTGATATCCCTAATTTACGTATATTTAATGCTATCGGGCCACGGACGTCACCCGAGAATAGCTATATGAGGAATAAGAGTTTTATAATGTTTAATAGAGGCCAACCAACAGCCATTTATATGCTCCACAGACTCGCGCGGCCCCACCCCCTCTCTAAAGAGAGCAAATGCTAAAGTGGATGTATTGTGTAAAACCTTGACCTATCAGCACTTATACGACAATCACAATTCATTATATATATACAAACTAGCGATAACTGTGAGATTAGACCCAAGATTTAAAAAGTCGTACCACCTAAATAGTTCTTAGCCGTTATAGCTTAAGAATAGTAGCTTCTAAATAGAAGCGGTATACTAGCAGCAATAAGAGGAAACAGCAGCCAGGTTTTAGTGCTGTCGCGGGCAGCTAACAAGTACTAGATAGTACGTATGTTCTAGGATAAAGATCTAGCTCGAGACCAAGGTTGAATTTCAACTTTGAAACTTAAAACCGGAAATTATATGCTAATGACCCAGTTCTTGAATTACTAATTATTTATGACTATGGCCTCGTAGCGTGACTGAGCTCAAGGGTGGTGTGGAACATTTGATCTAAGATTTTACTTGGATTCAAGAGATATAGAACTAAAATGTTTATTGGCCCGCCTAGTTAGTTGCTGGCGCTAAGTATGACGTATGTCGACATGGACTACCCTCCTAAGCCCGACCAAGAACCGCAAAGGTGTTTGTTACGACAAAAATTCAAGTAAAAATGCAAGTTTTTTCGTCATGGGAACCCTGTGCTGCTACAACTCCACACATATGGCCAACCGACTTCCAAAATAGCGAAAGAATTGGACCTTCCCAAAATCGGGACGTGTTCTGTAGAAAGAACTCCATCCCTTCCGCCGGTGGTAACTGTTGATACGATCCTTCAAGGTGGTCTGATACTTTCAAAATGCAGTCGTAGCAAATTTCGGGGTCGAAAATTTGTTGAAACACCGTTTCCGTGGATTTGAACGCTTCTTCGAAATCCTTTGGGCAAGCTCCAATTTCTATGCACGGTCCACGACAAGCTTCCGGTCTGGAGACTGGATTCTGGATTTGCGGTATATCGAGGGCCACGGGGTGGGCTGCAAATCCAGTCCACGGGCAATCAGTAGGTGTTGGGATTTTACAGTGCCTGGCTGCATAGCAGAGTTTAGGCATGACATGGTAACGGCCAATTGTTATATGCCACCAAAACATAGCGCTGAAGAAATGCTTTATCCAAAGTTGTCCAAATTTACCTTCGAGTTGCGCTGCGAGCCGATTGAGCTCAGACCAGATACATCCGGTTATGGAACAGGATAAGTCATGTTGTACCCGGGTGTTCGAATTTTCGTTGTGGGCCACATCTGCCGCATAGTCTACAATATCGTGCACAAGCCGGAGGGCGTTCGCATAAATCTCTCCAGCGCCCCCAGGTGAAATGTCCCAGTTTAAACTCACGGCTTGCGGCAAAACTTTCGAATCTATGGTCGCGACCGTTGACCAGTCCGCATAGCTCCATTTAACGAACTTATGTGCATCCCCGTAATCTTGGTGTAATTTCTCATAACTGAGTTCACAAGCGGCAGCGGCAGCGGTTCTAGCAATCTTGGACCCACTATCCGCTGACCTCCGTGCAGATTGCAAGACTTCTTCGTCATTGTGGAACATTGGCGGACGGATCTTCTCCAAAATGGCGAGCGTGTGGCCCCAGTCCGATACTCCATAGACAGAAAGCCTTGGAACAAACTCTGCGTCGCATTCTGGGAAGAGAGGCGACACTATTATATACCACCCATACCACAGCCACTGCCCGAGGGTAAGATTGTTGCAGCGCCACCTACGACCCTCCGGGATGGGAATAGAGCCGTTGTGCAGTTTTTTGCTGCACAGCCAGATCGGTGTAGTAGCTGATCGGGGGATTTCATCGAGGCTTGCAGGGATGGCTCTGGCTAAACATTCCTGAAGTCGGGTAATGTATCTATCTAATGGCTCGTTTGAGAATTTTGACCACAGCGGATGGTTGTCGACAATGTCTGAAAGGGATATGCCGCTATAGTCCGTGCCCATTTCCCCGTTAGTGGTGGTATTTCGGGTTTTGAGATACTGTGCGAAGGCTGTGATCCAATCCTCAAAATCGGGGTTGCCTCTTGGCATAGCCTCCTTAGGAATATTCATGTTGATTGAGGATGTATATGTCCCTCTTTGCCGCGACGATGATGTGTGGACGCGATCAGTATATATGTTCAGTTTTGAGGTTTATGGACAATAGATCAATATTGTGAGAATTATTTTAATTATTAGGTAGGTACCTAGTAGGGGGTGAGCAGTCGCTGCCATTTATGTTTCTGGTTGTGCTAATGGAAACCAGATATGCCTGGTTGCAAGCTGGGGGGCTGTGACTCGTTCCCAGACTTCATAAAGAGGACTTTGTTTGGAAAAGGTTTCTAAATCGGTCTATGAGTATTTAAGTAAAAAGTTAAACGTCTAATTATATAAGCTTATGGATATAAGATTAAAAGGTTGCTGTATATGCAGTCAGGCTTCTCTGCAGCCCGCAGTGCGGTAGCAACAAGTTTACGAGAATTGGGCGTTTGGCACACATATTACAACCAAACCTATACGAAACGACGAATTCTATATATGAAAAATATATGCATCTTATATTCTAGTGAATGGGAGACTCTGAGGACGTCGAGACTGGGATGGCCAGATGTGTTGTTTCTGTTGTGTTTTTGGCTGGCTTCATTTGGCCGGCCTCTGTTAGCCTCAGAGCCAAGTTCGATTTGGTACCATAGCTTGGGGGTGGTTCGTCAGCCTTGCACAGGACGTATACAGACTCCGCAGCGAGAGAAATATTAAATGGCCGGAGCGGGCTTCAGAACCAGATCCCCGGCTGCAGGGGCACCCGGGCCGTTGAAGTCCAGTGACCTTGGAGGCGCCAGGAAGGCTTTTTTCCCATGATTGGGAACCCTGCTCTGCTGCATCCCAAATGCATCCGATGCAGTCATCCTGGCGACGCATTTGGGGGCAGTCTCAATGCAACTTATCAACCCAGCTGCATTGCGAGATTTTATATATCCCTCCGCATGGACCGCGAATCAAGATGACGCGACATCCGCTGCAATATCAAGACATCAGCATCAGCACCGTCATCAGCACCATCGCAATCAGTTACCAACTTACCATTTCCAGCAAAGATCAATTGATCCGGTTGACCCAAGAAGATTCAAAACACCTGGGAACTGGTACATACGATGCAATGTGGTGCGTGGTGGGGAGGCAGCATTACCCCGGCCGGCTCCTGCAGCGGGGGAACTTCAGCCGACAGGCAAACCGGAATTCCCAGCAAACCAGGACCTCTTCCTCTGTTTCGAATCCCCTCTTTGGCAAATGGCAAGGAAAGAGAGAGCGGCGTATCCATTTCCTCGGGAAATTTTTCACGATCAAGAACATCTGGCGACCCGTGCCCATGCAATTCGTTTCGAAAGATTATTTCTTCTCTCATGAGCCACTTCATCCTGCCCACATTCACTTGGTCTGGGGTTGATGGTTGATGGTTGCTGGGCCTCGGACAAACGAAATGCTTTCATCTGATTGAACAGCAATGGATATTGGCTCAGAAGCTTTTTTTTCTTCTCTATCATATGCATTCGATTTGTCACCCACTACGGTGTCGAGTTCTATGCACGGTTCTCTGACAGGAGAGCAGGAGGCATGCACGTCAAAGGCTAAAATGACCGCCTCTCGTCTAGCAGTTCTTCTTCGAGAACTAGTTTCGTCTATCGACCGATGCCTACCATGTACCTATGCTGGATGGCTTGAATGCTGCACCTGCGTAGACGATACGCCAGTGCTGCCTGGAGTGAGGCAATTGTCCGTCTTTATGCACAGTCCTGCAGAGCCTTGCTGCCCATACACGATTACATTGGACAATTGCAGGCAATCCTTTCGCCTACAACCGCTTCTGATGCATCATCGGTACTACTACTGGCTTTGAAAACAATAATAATCTGGGACATCGGTATTTATATACTTACATGTATGTACCTACATGTATGTCTCGAAGAAACACCCTAATGGCATCGGGCGGTTCCTTGTTTCTACCCGATTCGTCGCCGTCGTCGTCGGTGGAGGAGCAAGTCATGAGGATGGGCGGCGAGAACTAGTGCCAGGAAGCCACCCCTGTCCAGACCTGCCTGCTTTCTCCCAAGTCTCTTTTATACATGACATGGGATGCCGGCTCCTCACGAACAAGCGTGAGTGTTCCACGTCGCCCTGAAGACCATGATTGGCTCCTGCCTACAATACTTAAAGTAGTACTACCCAAAACTCCGGTTCCTCCAAAATTTGTCTCTCTTTTTGCATTCTTCCGCTGGGGATCTCACGATATCTGTTGTCGGCGGACCAATAGTTTGCTTTGTTCTGGTCTGCTGGCCCAGTTTTCTTGGTCATCTTCAGCTCACCACCACCACTACATTTCTCCTCTCTTACAATTGTCTCGAAGCCCCCTCTCAACCTCGCGCATAAGACCCCAAGGCTCTCTGAGATCTCGAGAAACAAACCGTAGGGGAACGGATCATAAAACTACCCGCCCATACAAGCGACAGTTCACCAGCTTTCCCCGTCCGTCGTCCGTACCATCAGGCTAGGGAACTGGCCGTCCCCGTACTCCGTACTCTAAATAACATCGAAACGCGCTACACCGAAACACCAACATCTTAGCATCTTGTCAAAAAAAAGTACCCGTGCAATATCGATACCTCCTCATCTCATCAGTTGGCATCCCACAATGCGTCTATGATCGATCCCTTGGATCTTTCCTCCAATGGAGATCAAGGAGACTCTGAGAGATCTCACGACCTGTTCGTCGGATCCCCCACCCTCTCCACCACGTGCCAACGGAAGTTCTCTCCTCGAATTGCCCAACTCGATCACTTCGTCACAAGTTTTGTCGGTTTACTGCAGATAGGCTGGTTTACCGAACACACAACCACCATTCTCCTTCCTAGTACAGAGTCCCTCGGCGCGATACCTTCAGATACCCCTACCTTTTTTTTTTTTCGAACCTGGGAAACAACATAGACATCGGGGCTAGTTTAGGGTTATCATTGGTTCCGGGGCAAGCAATTGGTCGAGTCGGAATACATCAGCATTGACGATTGCACGCCCTTTGCGTAACCATTCGGGGGGGCACAGTCAAGCTTTGCCTCATACGCTGGGATTGCTGTGCATTGGAACCTCCAAAAATATATTTGATCCTCGTCACGTTTTTTTCGATCCATCCATGCATTCTTTTTTTCCCTCGCGCTCTCGGAACTAGTTTATCAAGTTATATAACACACAGCGGTGGATTCAATTGCCTTGGACGGACGTGATATCACCGTCGATATCGACACCGACATTAAGATTCGACGTCAAAATGACCTCCCTCGACCAGCCACAGCGGCAGCCGCCGCCTATCCCTTCGAATAATGTGCTGCCGCCGACTACGACAAGATCGCGACAGGGATCATCTGCAACCGAGAAGTTTTACTATCCAGCTCCACGACGGCGACGGGGTAATTCAACTGCTTCAACAATTATGACGACGACAAATGCTTCACTACATTCCCACTCAAATACTAACATCCCATTGTCCTATGCTCCCTCGATACAATCGCACGCCTCGACGTCATCCCATGCCGGCGGGTCAACCCCTGGCGGACAAAACCGCCCATTTCCTTTGACACCTCCTCGCAGACGGAAGAAAACGGTCACGGAACCACCAGTGGTATTGAATAACGTTGTACACAACATGACTAGCCTGGAACGCCTTCGGATGATGACGCAGTCGCTGAATAATGCTGCCGCTGGATCATCAGACTTTGTCCCTCCGCCGCCGCCGTCATCATCGGGTTCGGTCTATAGCACAGCTCCGTCGTCGAGGAGCGGGAGCGGGTACGGACAGCAGTTTGCTGTAGCAAGCGTTGGTAGCAATGGAATGATGTACCTGAGGTAATCTAATAATTCTCCAACATTTAGTTCTCTTCCTTTGCATATTTTAAAACCCTTTTATTTTCCCGCCGAGAAATTAGTGAATGACCAAACTATTCCTTTCGCTTGCCCCCAATGTTGCGATTTCCCAGCAAGTATATCCTGTATTCCATAGCTGCCTGTTTTGTTGGCTCCGGTTTCGCGTCGATTTCGCAGACCCGGTTCAGCAATCTGACTGCCTGCCCAAAACCGAACAAGGTTCTTGTACAACCGAAATGATATTATTCCAACATGTACAAGCATCCAGGAAGAAAGAAGTCAAGCTAACTGCTGGAGTGCAATTTCCTCTGCATATTCTATCCGCCATTTTACAGACCCGTCAATCGTCAGTTCCAAGACCCTTTCGTCGTCGCGCCAGCAACTCCTCCAAAAACCGCAGATCAGAAACAGTCTCTGTCAGAACTCCGCGAGACACCCGAGGAAGGTCTCCAGAGCCCTGCGATTCCTAACGTCGAGATTACAAAAGCCTACCCTCCCGTCCCGCCGATTCCCTTGACCATAGACACATCCTCGATATATACTCCGAAAACACCCAAGACTGCTTCTCCGCCCGAATCGCCCACCTGGCAAGCACCGTTAAAAGCGCCACCTTCTTCTCCTCCCCTACCTAAGGTAACGCAGCATCGAGCTCGGTCGTTGTCAATAGTAGGGGACCATGCAAAAGCACCCCAAGATAAATCGGATGGAGTTCCGTCACGGCCTGTAACTGAGAAATTCGAACCTCCCCCTCGTCCTAGAACAGCAGGGCCCGTAGAAGTGCCCCCGATTCACCTGGACATACCGATACCGCGGGGTACCCTCGGCTCGGCCAGCTTTTCGCCTTCAGGCACACCTTTTATACTCGGATCCAGCCTACCACAATCTAATCTCACAGAGGGGAGGAAGACGGGGTCGTGGGGAAATATGTACGGCGACTTGAAACTACCATGGTTATCCGTGCAGGATAAGAGACGGCCACCGCCAACAGCCTCCGGCATCTCATCCGCTATTACAACCGCTCTACCCAGCCCTGTCGCATTGCAGGCTTCCGAGCCAATCATGGCCGGGGGTCTGCACAGCATCAGACCCTCTATATTCGACAGCCTCTCTTTCATCCCGCTCTGCGATGACCCGTCAATTGTTCGATACGATCCTCGCACCCGTGATATAACCGCAGCAACCCCGCCTCGAATCATTGCTCAGATAACATCAGCCGCCTTCCTTGATTATCAGTTTATGTCCGATTTCTTCCTGACGTTTCGCGCATTTATGACCCCTCATGACTTGGTCCTGTACCTTATGGCACGTTTAAAATGGGCAATTGACCGTGGCGACGAAATCGGAAAGGTCGTAAGAGTTAGAACATTTGTTGCGATCCGACACTGGCTCCTCAACTACTTTGCGGATGACTACGTCCCATCACTAGAGCTACGGGAGAAATTTGCGGCATTGTTAAACGAGCTCTCTGATGATGTCTTTGCACGGCTCGGAACGGATAAGAGTAACATGAATATCATCGCGGAATTGAAAAAATGCTGGAGAAAGGCGGCTGTTTTATATTGGGACGGTATCCCAGGCGGAATAAATGACAACGAGGTACAAATTGATTCTCATATTACGCCAGGTGGAGAAGCGGGAACTCGCGAAGACCCAAGGTCCCTTAAGGCAGCTTTTGAACAAGATTGGTCTCGTAGGAAGGGAAAGGGCAGAGCCAGAGATTCCAAGAGCAGTATCAGAAGGCTCCCTACCAGCTCTGCGTTTGCATCCGGTGCGACACAGAGGCTTATTCGAGATATCATAAATGCCGCACCTGCTGCACGGCCTCTCCCACGGCCAACGCTGGCAAGAGCTCAAGATTCAAGTAGAATTATGCATTCGAAACCTAAGCCGAGGCCTGTTAGTGATAGTAGTAGTCTCTACGCTTACAGTAGTTTGAACAGCACTACCGCCGCTGCTTTCCGCCCCGGTTCGCCCTCAAAAGGTTGGAAGCCCTTGCTACACTCCGGTCATAGAAAAGTTGACAAGCAGTCATCACACAAAAGGAGTGGCTCCTATAATGAAACCTCTCGTCAAAACTGGAACCCACCAAACCCCGCTGCATTCCGGCAAGCAGTATCCCCTTATAGTTCCTACCCTAATGCTGGCGATTTAGTCCGTGGAAATTTGAAGCCACCAACTACGGCAGTTGTGGAATTACTGGCTCCCTCGACACCAAACGACAGGATGAGCGTGGACCTCAAGATGAACGGGAAATCCAAGCACGGACAAAGGAAAGGTGGTCTGTCTGGGCCAAGCGTAAAAAGGCTCTTAGTGAACGTGAAACGAGCATTCAGCGGGAGAGCGGCTCCACCGAACGATAAGAATACTCCACCACTGCCGACGCATCGCCGAGGGCCTTCGGAAGCCCTAGCAAAATATGTCGTAGAGAAAGGAAGAAACGTCACATTAACGGGGATTCTTAGCCGGACGGAATCACTTGCCTCAGAGTCTCCCAGTGCATCAGCAAGGATAGACCTTCTCGGTGCCGGCGTAGTGGAGGCCTTCCATAATGCGCTCCAGGAGGAGATTAGGCTTACTAGTATCACACCTCTCGGACGGCCCGGGGACGTCAATGCCAGCAAGCTTACTCTCACGATCGGGAAGGCTCTGACAACAATGCAGGAAACTCCAAGTCCTAACGGATCCAGAGGCAAAGACCGGGAGGTGGAGCCGATTGACCCTTCCTCGATCAGCGAAGAGGGAGACATGGATGGAGCCACAACCCCGAAGGCGAAATCTAGAGGATTTTTCTCCAGAAGTAAGACCTCGAGTTCGAGTACAGAGAACGGTAAAAACCTCAACAAGGGCAAATCAAAGATCCGGCATAGCAAATCCCTCTCGGAAGACTGGAACAATAATGGAATTGTTACACCGTCACCGTCGAACTCGTCAGAAATCAGAAGAAACAGCACTTTCTCTTATATGACGCTTTCTAACGAAGCAATGATGGCATATCAGCCAGGCCATGCTCATAAGCCTTCGATTGAGAGCTACGATTCCGCAGCTACGGGAAAATTTGTGCCAAGGAACTTTTCACGGGGTCCATTTGGAAGTGCAATCTCAAGCCACATCCCTGAAGATGAACACCAGATTGAAGATGAATCTGTTCTCAGCTCACCAAATCCACAATCTGTCAGTTCACCATTCGCCCGACCTCCAAATCGCATGTTAAGGCGGAGACCAGGCGGTGGTGACCTTAAAGGTGCGGAAAGTATTGGGGATTTAGGTGGGCATGCCCGGCAACAATCGGGAGCGACGTTAGAAACAATTGAGACGTTCTCAGATTCGACAATGTCTATCTGGCAGAAACACCCAGAAACGGAGATGTATTCACAACCGAATGCTCCACACGCCGGAATTTTGTCCCTTGGTGCGATGACCATGAAACCTGCGCCGAAGCCTGTGAGCCCAGACCACTACGACGACGATGAAGGTGATCACGGCCGAGACGGAGGAGACTACGGTGATGATGATCATGAGGATGACGAGGATGACGATGGGAGCGAAGAGGTGACGCGAGAAAATACCTTCGAGGCCGGGGTGCTAAAGCTAGCGGAGATGTCGGATACGATGAGTGATGACGGTGGTGTCGAAGTCGCTTTAGCGAAGCTTGAGGGAACCTACAATCGAAAGCAACTTGCACGGGCTCTATCAATCCATAGAGAACGAGAGGCTGCGGCCGCAGCCGCGGCCGCACTAGCGCTTGCGGAGGCGTCTTTCGAGGACGCTCCATTCTCGCCGTTGTTCTCACAAGCACCAATCATTCAAATTCAAGAACAAGAAATTGGATCAGATTCCGAACTTGATTCCGAACCTGAATCTGAATCCGAGGCTGAGTCCGAACGCCCAAATACTCTAGCACCGCCAGAACCGAGGAGGCAACGGAAGAGACTGATCATTGATAACGACACTTTCACACCCCTGCCTAGTTCTGGTGCTAACGGGCTAGGCATCAATGAGGATAGTGACTCTGGGTTTCCATTTGGCTTTGAACCGAAAACACAATCATTCTTGATGCTAGACCCCGAGCCGAAGACGCAGTCATTCCTCCTTCTCGACTCAGATCCGGAGGACGAAGATGATGAAGATGAGGATGAAGATGACGATGAAGAAGACGAAGAAGAAGATGAGGATGACGACGATGAGGATGACGACGACGAGGATAACATGACGGACAAAGGCGATATCCCTCCTGCCCGGATAATGTCCCCAGAGTCGCATATTATGTCCATTCCTGATACTATTGATGATCATCAAACAATCAGCCTATCTGAGATTCAACGGGAACTCGAGGGTTTCCCTGGCCCATCGGAGCCAAGGATCGAGGTCTCCGCGGTCGAACTTGATCCGGACAATATGAGCGATCTCTCATCCGAAATCTCAATCGACCCAACTCAGCACTTGCCTCCGCGGCCCATCAGCATCTCATCAACCGTGCTGCCAGGGCTTCAACCGTCCGTAATGCTTGCTGAAGCTGGTGTCCCCGCACATCCCATGCGTCATCCTCCGAGTCCGCCTCTTTCTCTTGACCCAGGAATTCCAAAGTCCCCGGAGCTCGAGCTCCCGACAGTGGATATGTCGACAATTATCCCACCTGAGAGCAAAGTTGACCCCCTTGCCATCAAGCATAAGCCGAACAAACTTCGCAAAACAGTGGATTCCGGGGTCCATGCAACCTCTATACACCTTCCTTTCATTCTCGCATACGATTCCGAGCTCCTTGCAAAACAATTTACTTTAATCGAGAAGGATGCGCTTACCGAGATTGATTGGAAAGAGCTTGTGGAGCTACGATGGAAACCTACCAGTAAACCGTTCAGAGATTGGGTCGAATTCCTTAAAAATAACGATGTCCGAGGGGTAGAGATTGTGGTCGCCAGATTCAATCTTGTAAGTTTCATCCCTCTGCCAGAATTTCCACCGAGTACTAACAAATTATCTCTTTTACAGATGGTAAGCTGGGCCACTTCGGAAATCGTCATGACTCGAGATATATATGAGCGCTCTCGCTGCATCACAAAGTATATCCACATCGCGGCGCACGCCCGTCGTCTTCAAAATTTTGCGACAACCTATCAACTCGTCATCGCCCTCTTGAGCGCCGACGTCGCCCGTCTCAAAAAGACATGGGGCCTTGTCGCAGAGGCAGATAGAGCAACATTTCGAGAACTTGAAGCTCTCGTGCAACCCAATATGAACTACCACAACCTTCGCCGTGAAATGGATCTCGTCACAGGCGAATCAGGTTGCATCCCCTTCGTCGGCCTTTTCACTCACGATCTCATCCACACTGCAACATTGACCTCGCAAGTAGCGGGCACTCCCAACGGGCCAGCTTTGGTAAACTGGACAAAGTATAAGAGAACAGCACAAATTGTCAAGAAGTTACTCAGACTTGTTGATGCAAGTGCTAAATACAACTTTGCGCCCGTTGATGGAGTTTGCGAGCGCTGCTTGTGGATGGCAACGTTAACAAAGGATGAGATCTCGACCTTGAGCTTAGAGATCGAGCCGCCAACTGAGTATCATAAGTAATTGGTTTATTTCTTTTTCTTTTTCATATGTCTATTAGCGATATCTACATTTCCTTGGTTTTTTGCTCCTTCTTGTTTCTTTCCATTGGCTTTTTACGCTTTTCAATTCTTATTACGATTCGATTAGGATGGGTAGGGTTTTTTTGTCTGGTCTACAAAAGGAAGAAGGGTACGAAGGCGGTTTTTGTCGTTAACAATTTTGTAATGGTCTGCTTTATTTTTGATTCTCCTTTTTTTTTCCCTTCCTGCTTGTTTCCCTATGAAGACACATACTCCAACATAGCTGCTTCCCTTTCTTCACGCTTTTCCTTTTGCCTTCCATATATTTTTTTCAGCATCTATTTTTCATCATCACCAAGATACCCCCTTTAGCCCTGTCGTTTCCATTTGTTAGAACTGATCCGCTCCAACAATTTTTTCAGTGGGGGTTTATATATACCACCAACCAACCTCAGCGCAGATATCTTTTTCTTATTGCCTTTTTTTTTTTTTTTTTCATATCAACCAAAGCTAAAAAAGCACTCTCGTTTTGAAATATTTTCCTTTTATCATAGCCGTCATTATCATCATCATCACCATCATCATCATCATGCACTAGCATATACTACTTTTCTGCGTTTCCTACATTATCTTATTCCCCCTACATAATCACAAAAAACGTCCTAGCTTTTTTTTTTTTTTTTTTTTGCATCCGATCGAGGGTTAATTATATTCTTGATCGATCGATGCTGTCTCTCTTTCCGATCAATACTTTTATTTTATTTTCATTTTTTCTTTTTATTTTTATATATCGAGTGGAATTAGCGGGCGTTTTATTTATATATGAGTATATATACACATAGGTATATGCTGATATATGCTATATATTCTATATATTCTATCAACTTCTATCGATTTATCTTGATTTTTTTCTCTTTAGCCTTGATTACATTTGAAGTATCCGTTCCTTGGTATCCTCGTCAAAGGGATATATTATAGAACCATATAACTTTACACCCAGAGCCTTTAAAATTTTATAGTAATCAGAAAAGCAATCAACGATTTATCACGAACGAACGGGTTAGTATTATTTCGCCACCCAATACAAAAAGGGAATGAAAGGAAAGGAAAGGAAAGAACAAGAGTTCTACAGCATACAAAAAGTGTACCCCGCAAAAGCTGTATCTTCCCCCCACCCCCCTCTAGCTTTTTTTTTTGTTTTTATACATTAAAACAACAAAGAAAGGGATTTTAAGCTGCAGCCTCCTTAACAGTCCTAATCCTCCCTTCAACCATAGGCCTAATCCCCTTACACCAGTTCAACCCATGATTATCCCACCTACTCCCTAACTCATCTTTACTACTTTCCTCAGTATCATCTTTCAACCCTTTCCTCCCCAAGGCCAACCGCCCCCACTTCCTCCCAGCTTTCCTCTTCAAATTATCCAAAACCTTACGAGTTTCTTCATCAACCACCGGCGAAATGGGATCTTGTTCCTCGCCACTACTCGACTGTTGTTCGTGCGCAAAATGTGGTTCGTCTTCTAACATTCCCTTTTCTTTGTGACGGGCTTGTAGGCGTTGGAAACGTTGGGATGTGCATGTGGAATGATGGATCATTGATGGTCTTCTGCCGATGTTTTGGGTTTCCGGGTGTTCCATGAACGTTTCTGCGATTGAATCTTCTGAGGAGCTGGAGGATTGTGCGTAGTTGGTAGTACTTTGGTTGGTTGACTTTCCTGGGACGGTGTCCGAGTTGACTGCGTCTGCGGTTCGTGGGTGGACGGACCAACTGCCGAGGATTTTGAGGGAGAGGAAGTATTGACGGAGTACAGTGGAGAGGAGAAGACCGGATTCGGAGTTTACGATGACCTCGCAGTCGGCCATCATTTCGTTACCTTCCTTGCCCCGTTGCATGTAGTCTCGTGCTGGAAAGTTGTCGTTAGATATCTCCTGTTTCAAAGACATAGAGCATACAATTCCAGATGAAATGAGGGTAAATGGTAAACTTACTAGCCATGGTATACAGCTTATCCTTAACAAGCGGTTCATAATGCTTGGGATCCTCCGCGCATCCCATACTAACACTCACCACCCTTTTAAACGGCTCCGCATCAGGATCATACACAATCCTCATCCCAGAAACCTGCGGGAACCTCCCTTCCAATGCCGGCACCTTACAAAACGCATTCTCAAGCGCAGCAATAATCTTCTCCCCAGATATCCTAATAACCACACATGGATCCTGGAACGGGAAACAATCAAGAAGATCCTTAATGCGTATCACACCCGGTTCGTAGATTACATCTCCACGAATCGTTCCGGATGCCATGAGCGCGCAATCGGTGTTGTAGAAGTAACGCATGACGTCGCATGAGAAGTTACCAATATTTGATTCTTTGGTACGGACGACAGTGAAACGGGAGTCCAAAGGTACGGAGGTTATCCCGATTGGTTTTTCCATTTTGGCTTTGAGAGCCCCCGTTTGGTCGTTGACGATTTTGGCGGCTTCTTCATCTTCTTGGACGTCGCTGGTGATATCACGTTTCAGAACATCGAAGTCCCAACCTTTCCCCGTGGGTTTGCGACGGGCGGTGAGGTACGATAGCTATATTACTTTATTGTTAGAATGTGATACCGACCCTTCCAAATTTTCAATTGGCCATACAT
Organism: Orbilia javanica; assembly: GCA_036872735.1. NCBI lineage: Eukaryota > Fungi > Ascomycota > Orbiliomycetes > Orbiliales > Orbiliaceae > Orbilia > Orbilia javanica. The sequence goes on from JAVHNR010000005.1 coordinate 868,940, forward strand.
TTTTGAAATCCGTCCCACTTCGTAAAATCGTAACCCCATTAACTATCTCATGCGCATAATGGTGATCATGACCTCCCAATATCTATAATCCCATAAATATAAGCTCCACAAAACCCCAATTATGAAAAAAAAAAAAAAAAAAAAAGAGTAGAGAAAAAAAACTTACAATATCAACCAACCCCTCCGGCATCTCTTTCGCCAATTTAATATCATTCGGCTCTCTCGCATGAGAAACACAAACAACCATCTCCGCACCTTCCTCCCTCAACTTCGGAACCAATTCCTTCGCCACAGTTGCGGCATCACGCCATTCAACATTAGGCGGTATACTGTTCACCGTAGCAATCCACTCTTCTTCGACGAGACCAATAACTCCGATTTTGATCCCGTCAGTGGTGGTGAGCATGGTCGTTGGCTTGCAGTCACCGATTGGCTTTCCATCGAGGTAGAGGTTTGCGGTTAACCATGGGAAGTTGCTATTTGCCAGATATATTAGCAAAAAATCATTTAGGGAGCCCTTAAATATGCATAAACTATACATACCATAATTTTCCAAGATGCGCAAAATTCTCTGCTCAGGATATCAATAAACGCCTTCTACACAACCAAGCATCAGAAAGCACAACATACCAGGAGAATAATCAAAATCATGATTCCCAGCACAAGCAGCATCAATCCCAATAGCATTCAAAATCGGCGGCATATGCTTCCCTACCAATTAAATATATCGCCACAAAAAATTAACCCATCCTGTCCCCAAACCCCCAAAAATGACGTAACTAAAAAAGACGAGGAACCTTAAATAATAACTACCTTTCGTAACCGTACTCTCCAACGAAGGATTATAAGCATCACCGGAGAAGAAAACCAGCAATCCCGGCTGATCCTTAAACTCATCCGCATGACGGTAGTGTTTTACCAAACTGATAAATCTGGCCGCACCGCCGACAGGCTCTCGAGTACTTCAATCGTATATTAGCTTTGGGTTCTTTTTGTTGGAAATAGTGTGTTGTTTTCTTAGGCTCGTTTACCTAGCTCCAATATTGTAGACATCGTTGAAGTGGATGAGCCGGACGTCTGGCGGGGTATCTCGTCCGGCGGAATAGATTACTTCGCCCATTGTCGGATATAGCTTAGAGTATCAGGAGGGAAGGTAAAGCAATAGGAAGGGTCTAAGAATGGAAGTCGAGGACAGTGAGATATGGGAATTTGAATTATAGATATATCGATACTACAGCTAGCCAAGAGAGTGTGTGGAATGCGGCGGATGACATTTGACAGTTTGCTGATTGGGGAAAACGCAGCCGGGCTGAATGAGCTTAAATTAATAAACCATCTCGATCCCGCTTCACCCCGCACAATTAAAAAAGAAAAGAAAATGTTAAAAAAAGATGTGTACTTTTGGAAGCTACGGTGTACTATTACGATCACGCGGGAGCAATTGTGTATGCCAGGTGTTTCTATTATAATCAATATGTGGTCATTACTTTTGAGTTTTAGCACCTAATATAGGCCTATCTCATATGCCACAGCTGTGTACGCTTCTTATTCTTCCCGACGACTTCCCACCCAACCTCGATTTCCAATTCTCTCGAATTGTCTGCCGATTTCCTGTATGTGATCTCTCCTGTAACTTTCTGGCCGGTATGCAAGAGCCCCGCGCCATCCTGTACCATAAGAACACCCTGTCTCCAATGTGTCTCCTTCCCTCCAGGCCCTGTCGTAAAAGCTACCCCCTCTCCGGTCCACTTCTCAGCTCTCGCCTTGTCCCCAATGACACTGTTCCTGGAGGTAGCAAAGTAGTTATCAAAGTACACAACAAAGGCGTCCAAACTCTCCACGTTCTCGGCAATCTCCAACTCAAAGGACTTGGTAAACACCAACTCCCCGGTTTTGATGGTATGCAGTGGTAGGTTCAGGAAGACAGCTGGTTCGGAAACAAGACTGGTAGGCTTCAGGTGTGCGATGACGACGTCTTCTCTAATACGCTCTTTCATGGCAGACATGCGGAACCCGTAGACGTTGTTCCAGAAGTGGACGCTATCGTTCATGTAATCGCTGTCGTGCATTGCTGCGACGAGAAGTCGGCATTCGGAAGGAACCATTAGGCCGTCTGGAGCGAGGTACTTATCGCGGGCGTAAAGGACGGAATCTAACATTGCTTCGTAGAGGAGGCAGTATCCCTAGTCCTGTTAGTAGACGCAAAGTATAATGGATTGTTTGGGGTAATCCTTACCATCCACTCGGAAACAATGATATCGACCTGCTTGACAGGCAAAGTAATTTCCTCAACCTTTCCACGGATACATCTAAATTACTGTCAGTTTAAGCCCCAGAATATACTCTCGATGATAAAGAAGAAAAACGAACGTAATGATCCCATCCAACCCATTCTCAAAAATATTCTCCCTAGCCTTATCGATAATATTCGAATTATCAACCGCAAACACCTTCTTCGCACCAGCCTTCGCACAGAACATAGACAAAATCTGCCAACCCTGTCAGCACACCCGAATTCCTCCCATGAAATACGAAATAATCAAAAAGAAAAACTCACACCGGTACCACACCCAACGTCCAACACCGTCTTGCCCTCAAAAACATGCTTATTATCATAGATAAAATCCCTATAAGCCTCCGTCCGCGTAGTATCCTTCAACATAGTCTCATGAATATCATTCCCAGAGTAAGAATTGAAGTAATGCGTATCATCATCCCTTTTACCCTCAGGATGAGTCGCAGGTTTCTGATAAACAACATTACTCTCCTCAACCCGTTTGAGATAGTCCTCCGCGACGGCGCTTTTGTACTTCGCGAAGTTCGTTTCGAGTTCTTGCAGTTGCTGTGTAAGTGTTTGGATCAGCGCTTTGGCGGCAGCCGGGTCACTAGCATCGATCGCAAGAGGGGTGCTGGCATCGACCGCTACTCCGCCGTCATCCTCGCCGTCGTCGTCGATTTCGAAGAGCAATGGATCATTCTCGAGAACGGGGATAAGGTTATCTTCGGAAGCGAAAGATTCTTTGGTGATAGATTTGATATCTGTTGTTGGGTTTTTACGAAGGAAGTTGATAAGTTTGATCTTATCGTAGAATTCGAGGTCTGTATAATGTATCCCCAAATGCGATTAGCAAATCCAATCCAACCATAATCAAAATCGCAATAGCTTTTTTTTGTAACTTTAATTTTTCTCAAAATAATAATAAGTGAAGCTGTAAAACGTACTTAATTTCTTGCTGGTAGCATGCCAATCGAAGCCATGCTCCTTCTTGCAATGCGCCCAAGCATCGGCCACCCCGCCATCGAATTTGAGATCGCAGAATACACACTGCACAGGTGTCGCCTCCTCCTGGTCGTCGAGTTCGTTCTGATCTTCCCAGCCAGAAGATCCAGAGTCGGATTCAGCATCGCCGCTTTCAGATGAAGGCGGCGACCTACGAACAACAGGTGCCTTCGTCGACATATTTTCTAACTCCTCAATTGCAATTTCCTTTCCGACTTTTCCTCCAAAAGGTGTATAAAGAAAAAAAAAAAAAAAAATCAAGTAATTTACCGAAGGTTGTTGAAAATCGAACAAACTAAAACTCTGCTCGTTAGCTTTTCTGCAAGCACCAAGTTTCTTCCCCAGAAAGTTAGCAGCTAAGCAAGCAGCGGGTGGGGCTTTTTTTTGTCCCCTCTCTTCTCTTTCGGCTAGTTAGGTGGGAAACTTAGCGGCAGGATTTCTTGCATTTGGAACATGGGCAGTTGGTCAAAGCTTTTGGTTTTGTGCGGCGGTATGACGGCAGTTGACGTCTGCGGCACTAAAACAGGGATCATGACAGCTGCCAGATTCCAACATTTTCAACACGATTTGTATCAGTTCCCGGTTCATATACAGAAGGCTCAGTTGAAGTTATTGATCAAGTTGGATTGATAGTAGCTAGCTTTGTTTCTCGCTTGCTATTCTAATAGAATGGAATCTAAAATGCATGTATGGCCATATTTAGACCCATCAAAGAATAAAAAGTAAAATCAATAAAGACAAGGAACCTTCCGCATCCCCCTCGCCAAATCCCTCCCGGAGATCTTCTTCTCCCCATCCTTCTCCCTCTTCTTAACAGCTGCCAGCGATAACTCCCATTCCTCCTTGAAAACCTTCATCAATACCTTCTGTTCCATCTTCAACTGCTTCTCCTTCTCCTTCTTCTCAACCTTCTTCTGCTTCTTCACCTCCTTCGCAGATAGTTCCCCCTTCCTTTTCTCCTCCCTCACCCTCTTCTTCTCCTTCCTCCCCTCCTCCTGAACATCCCTAATCCTCCTCATAGCCTCAAAAACCGCAGACTCCTCAGTAAGAACATCAACCTCCAACAAAATCTCCCTCCTAACCTTCTCCAAAACCTTCTCCCTCATGACCTCCCTCCTCCCAGCTTCAACCCCCTTCATCCTAGCCTCAACGATCAACCTAACCATCTCCTCCTTCTCCTTCTCAACCCTTTCGATCTCGATCTGTAACTGCCTCTGCTTCATCATATGGTACACTCGCTTTCTAAACTCCAATTCGCTCTTCGCTAGGAATTTTTGCCGTTCTTTGTGTTTTTTGCTGCCCGGTATGGGGATTATCTCCCGCCGGACGCAGATCCAGGCTAGGGAGATGCAGAGGACGAAGATGAAGACGAAGGTGCAGATGAAGATGAAGATGTAGCCTTTGGGGGTTATGTTCCTTTCGTCGTCTGGGCCGTAGATTGCGGAGCCATCGGGTAGGAATACGGGTGCCATGGTGCTATTTGCTTGGTTTGGAGGTTTCTTTAGAGGGGTCCCGGTGAGTTATGGGGAGGCTTGTAAGGTAGGTTAAAAGAGGATAGAGCTGTGAGAGGAAATGAGATGAGTGACGCGTGATAGCTGGGAGAGGGGGTTTACCGACGACCTAGTTAACTTATACAGTGCCTTGGTAGGTGTATGGATGCCTTGTGTAGAGGGTTGAGATGCTTTATGTTGTGGAGGAGCAAACTTGGTAAAGAAGACCAAAGTCCCAATGCATTTACAAAGGCTATCTACCCGCCCGCTATATGCATAAAAGGAAAAAAATATGATACAAGACCAAAGTCACCAACATCCCAAGATAACAAAAGTAACAGAAAACAAACGCCCTAGTCCTACAAAAGAAAGAAAAAACGATCCAAGTCCATATATGCATGCATGCGTGGTAGCAATAAAAAAAGCCTACACCTTATCGATCATACTAAACACCCAATACCCCACAAAACAAACCCCAACAGCCCCAGCACTCATAACATTCCTCCAAAAGTCGCTTTCACGATCCTTGTGCACCCTCGCAGGCCCCTCCCAAGTCCTCTGCTCCCCAACGACATCATCCCTCTCCTCCTTAGTCTTCTCGTGATAACCCCCAGTCATAGCATCCTTCCACTCCTGTTCCGTGATGTTATACCCGGCACTTCTAGCCAAAGCCAAAAGATCCTCGTCAAGAATCATCCCATCCCCATCAACCTCCACATTCTGCACATTCCCCAAAAAGTCCGTAATAAGCACCTCCGAAAGATCCCTTCTAAACAAATCCGTTCTAATCCCGGGGGTACTCGCGATCTTGACCGGATCGTAAGAGTTGAACAAATCCGCCAGAGTATGTTTCGAACTAGCGTTCTTAACATGGGTTTCCAAGTACTCCAGGTTGAAATAAGTATACCGATCGATAACAGCCACGCCGACATCATTGTCCGCATGATGCGAATAACTACTCTGATCCAACTCCGAAGATCCAGTGGCCAATATATTCGGACTATAAAACTTCGAATACATGGTATTCGCCTGGCATGTATCGATCATGAATAACATCTCATTATACCGTTTCTTCTCAAACATCTGCTGGAACGCATCCGCGATATCAAACGCGGAGATTTCTTCCGCATCTTGGAACTTAAGAAACTCGTTCCCGCCATGGCCGGTCATGTAGATGAAGATATTACTCCGGTCGTCGGTTAACAGTCGCTTACTACGTGGTGTGTCGGGTGGTACGCGGTCCGTAAGCAGACGAATGAAGTTTTCAACGGTGACTTCATAGCCACGGTAATCGACTTCAATGTTGTCGCCGTAGAGGTCAATTGCGCGATCGGCATTGTTATAGACGGTGCCCGGGAAGGTATTCCGAGGGTTACATGCTACGTCATCGGAGAGCATGAGAATGATCTGGGAGTCCGGGATTCCCAGACGTTTGACGGTACGGTACATGGAGAGGACGTTGGCGAGGTGGCGGTAGTTGAACCAGAAGCGCGAGGTGGAGACCAGGACGGCCCAGTTGGAGGTGTGCTGGGAATGGGCGAGACATGCCGAGGGGAGTAGGGAGAGCAGTGCAAGACTGCTCCAGGTCGGTAGCTTCATCTTGGGGGTTTTTTATTTTATCTCTGGTCGTGATTGTGTCTTTGTATGTGTATGTTGTTGAAAGTTGAAAGTCGACGTGGATTGGATGTCTAAATAGAAGACCATCAGGGGTCTGCTTGATAAGCAACATCCAATACCCGTGGCAACACATCCGGCCCGCAAAATACCACACTCCACAACTCTGGGATGCCTGAGATATGGAGATATCAGCCACCAGGCCGGTCACCAGGCCAGTAGAGCTACCTGGATACTGGAGTATCAATCCACTTGGACGTCGCCCCAGTGATAGTCTCGGAGTATAACCCGTCTACAAAACACCTGGTCACGTGACGACATAGACGACAGCCAAACCCAACAAACACAAACAAAAACCAACCGCTATAAAACCTACTTGCATACTAAGCTTCCTCTCCTCCCCGAAGTCCACCCAAAAATCCAAACATAGCACACATACGTACCCCCCTCCCCGCGACTGCCTCTCACCCCTCCAAGAACTGGCATGCAAATGCAATGCCAGGCAATAAAATCCGTCCCGTCGACCGGCTAGCCCAAGCTGTCGCAAAATGTGGTCTAGAGGTACATATACCACTCTTCCTTTTTTTTTTTTTTCACTTTTCAGCTATTTTCCTTAACTTTTTTCTATTCTCTTTTTTTTTTTTTCTTTTTTTTTTTCTTTTTTTTTTTTGGAGTACTAACATAGAATACATACAGTCCACAGCATACGGAAAATGCATAGCCAAGGACTTCAACAACGTCTACAAAGATAAATGCCTTGCCGAATTTCGGGTTCTCCAGGCCTGTGTCGCGGTATGGTATATCTTACCCCCCACAGATCAATACCACACATTTACTTACAGTCCCTCATTATTTATCTAGAAGCACATGGGGAAGAAGTAATCTTATCTGGAAGGATAATAAACCTGTATATAATTCATCATCGTCACAGGATATATCGATATATCTCTTTGACAAGCTAGTCTAATAGCCTATAAAATTAAAAAAAGGCTATCTCAATAGCTCAACAGGCGGTCCTCCATCTCATCGCATATCTAAAGAAAAGAATATAAAACTAGTAGACATATGAAAACTCCTTCCCTCCGACCATCTACAACTTCAACAATCTCAGCGAAAATGTAGCTCCCTGGATCTCCTGATCCTCCTCCATCAATTCCTCCCCACCACCTTCATCCTTCTCAACCTTCCTCCTCAAAACCTTCTCAATAGCCTCTTCTTGCTCCTCGAATACTCCCTCTAACCCAATAGGATCCTCTTTAATCTTAAACACCATCTTAACATCATCCGTCGCCTGCAATCCCGCCTTCTTCCTCAACTTCTGCACACGGTTGATGATCTCTCTGGCCAACCCTTCACTCTGCAGCTCAGGGTGCAAAGCCACATCCAGGATGGTGAGCACGTCTTGGTCGGTGTTCGTCTCGTGATCTTGGCAGTACGGGCTCTCTGGATCAACTTCTCGGAAAACCTTCAAATCCTCCTCGACAAGCTGGATCCCGTCAACCAAGATCTCCTTGTCGGAAACGAAAGCCTTGCAAGCAGACGATGAAAGACTTGGCAATGCCTTCTTCACCCTTTGCACATCCTTCTTCAACTTCTTGCCCAAAGTCGGCCAGTCGGCTTGGAGAGTATACTTGACGCCATACTTCTCCTCGTCAGAGCTCAACACCAGTTCCCGGATGTTCAACTCAGATTTAATGTAGGACTGTAGACTCTCAACATCGGAAAGATACTCTGGGTCTGGGTGAATGACAACCAAAGTCTTGAGTGGGGTCTTGAGTCCGATAGCCTTGCGCTCTCGGCTAACTCGTCCCAAATCAATAACCTTCTGCATTCTTGCTACCTGTCGCTCCACGACTTCATCGTACAGCTCCTCCCTGACCTCTGGATAGCTCAAGAAGTGGACAGATCTGTGATCTTCCGGTAACATCTCCTTAGGAATGTGCGGTAGTAATCTTTGGTACAAGTTATCCGTGATGAACGGTGTGAAAGGCGCCATACCCCGGACGAGAGTGAACAGGACTTCAAACAATGAGTTCAAAGCATGAAGGGTATCCTCCTTTCCGTATTCACCCTTTAGTCTCTTCCTGTTAAATCGAATGTACCAGTTGGTCATATTGTCGATTTGCTCCAGGATGCGTGGGACGACGGTGTACAGACGATAAGCTGCCATCTCCTTGTTGACAAAAGCGAGGAAGCTGGAGGTGCTGGCAAGGATCCATCGGTCCATCACGTTCTTGCTTCCACCGCCTTCGAGGTGGAAAACGAAATCCTCGCCGTGAACCTTCTTGTAAAGAGCTGCCTGACCAGCAAAGAAGTTGTAACTGTTCCAGAGTGGAAGAAGAACCTTAGAAACAACCTCCTTAACACCAGTCTCCTTGAACCTCAGTGGCTCAGCTCTGACGACAGGCGAGTTGATAAGGTACAGGCGGAGAGGGTCCGATCCGTAGGCATCCATGACGTGGGTTGGATCTGGGTAATTCTTCAAGCGCTTCGACATCTTCTTGCCGTCCTCAGCCAACACGATACCGTTGACGATACAGTTCTTAAATGGCGAAATACCGAACAAATGAGTGCCGAGGACTGTAAGGGTATAGAACCACCCTCTAGTCTGGTCGAGACCCTCAGCAATGAAATCCGCAGGGAAAGCACTCTCAAACTGTTCCTTATTCTCGAATGGGTAGTGCTTGCTCCCGTACGGCATACTTCCGGACTCAAACCAGCAGTCAAAGACCTCTTCAATACGTTTCAAATCACCCTTGCCCTTCTTCGAAGGGATGGTGATATGATCAATGGAATCCCGATGCAAGTCGGTGATGCCAGTGACACCAGAAAGCTCTTCAAGCTCGGCAACAGAACCAATGCACACCACCTCCTCATAGTCCTCGCTAACCCAGATGGGTAGTGGGGTACCCCAGTATCTGTTTCTCGAGATGTTCCAATCCCTAGCATTGGCGATCCAGTTCGAGAATCGCTTGTCCTTGACGTTTCCGGGTGTCCAGTGCATATCCTCAATGTTTTTCAGCATCTGGGGGATGATGGTTGGGATCTTGACAAACCAAGCTGGGACAGCCTTGTAGAGGAGTGGAGTATCGGATCTCCAACAGAAGGGGTAACTATGGGTAATAGTGCTGTCGACAATCAAACGGCCCTTATCCTTCAAGTGCTTAATGATCTTCTTGTCGGCGTCCTTGACATACATGCCAGCGAAATCTGTGACTTGAGCTGTGAACTTGCCTGCTTCATCGACAGGATTTGGGGGCAACCTCTTGTCATTGATAACACCATGCTCGAATGCAACGTTGTAATCCTCCTCACCAAAGGCTGGAGACTGATGGACCAAGCCGACACCACTGTCCTGAGTAACGTAGGTAGCATTGAGGACCCTGAAACCGTATTCCTTGAATTCCTCGTAGAAGTAGTCGAACAACGGTTGATATCTCCATCCAAGCATATCCTTGCCCTTGATTTTCTCAACAATCTTGAACTTGGCCTTCTTGGGGTCCTTATAGAGGGTCCTCAAACAAGCCTCCAAAAGGATGTAATTCTGCCCGGACTTTTCATCGAAAATCTTGATGTACTCGAAGTCCGGATGGGCAGCGATACCAGTATGGGATGGCAGCGTCCATGGTGTGGTTGTCCAGGCGAGCAGGGATGTTGTTGGATCGTCCAGAAGGGGGAACGTAACGACGACAGCAGGGTCCTGGACATCCTTATAGTTCTGTTGGGCTTCAAAGTTGCTCAATGGCGTCGTGCAAGCAGTCGAATAAGGCATAACCCTGTATCCTCTGTATACCTGCTCTTTTTCGAACAATTGCTTGAAAACCCACCAAACACTCTCCATGAATTCTGGTTTCAATGTCTACAATACTATTGTCAGAAAATGCACATTTTATCTCCATCATTTGTGGTTTGAAGAAAGGGAAAGAGAGGTTTACCTTGTAGTCGTTCTGGAAATCAATCCATCTCCCCAGTCTTCCAATAGTCTTCTCCCACTCCTCGGCATATCTCATAACGATAGCTCTGCACTCAGCGTTGTACGCCTTAATCCCCATCTTCATCACATCATCCTTTCCAGTGATACCAAGCTTCTTATCAATCTCATGTTCGACAGGTAAGCCATGGGTATCCCATCCGAATCGTCTTTCGACATAGTGCCCCCTCATATGGGCGTACCGAGGTACGATATCCTTGATAGTGGAGGCGAGTAGATGTCCATAATGGGGAAGACCGGTAGCGAATGGAGGACCATCGTAGAAGGTGAAAGGTTTTCGACCTTCCGAGAGCTTGACGGAGGTCTTGAAGGCGTCAATTTCCTTCCAGAAGGCGAGGATGCGCTCTTCTTCTTGGGAAAAGTTGATGGATGCCATGGTGGGATGCCAGCCCCTCCCTTGGTTTAGTCGATGGAAGGGTGATTAAAAAAAATGCAACTGGGCTTATCAGAATGGGTTTCTATTTTTATTTTTTGGTACTGTCGATGAAATTGTGAATGATGACGGTGGTGATGATGTCGATACCAACAATGCTCAAGGTAAGATTGGTCGATGGGATGAAAGAATCGAATCGATGGCTGGGTGGAATGGAAGCTACTGGAGCCTTAACAAATACAAGGGAAAAATTTAAGAGTCACTGGCAACCCCACCAAAGATAACAACAGAGGGCTGTCCCCCGCCGCATCGGCAACAGGCAACGCGGGGTTTCATCTGCAGGAGCTTATTCTTATTCAGACATCCCATGCCAACTTGGGCTGTATCACATCACATCGCAACCCCAAACTCGAAGCAGAATAGCACTGGTGGGAACTTCAGGAGGTATGGGATAACAGGTATGGTATATAAAGGGTATGGTATTTTATTTCACCTCCTCTGCTCCCCCTTCCAATCGACTACTACTAGCTACTACAACCACCTGGACCTCCTGCCAACTCGCACCAACGACGCCAAAAACAATCATCAAGCGCTCACAGGGGTAATATAATATGCACAGGGCAGAATATTAAAAGTAAAAAAAGGACACCCGCCGATTAAAATAGAACCAAAAAGGACGAGCACGCTCAACATACTACTAGAAACCGGCCTGCCCTGTGCTATCCAAACCGAGAAAGAAAGAAAAAGGGAAAATAGAGAGATTTAAGGAATGTAAGAAGAGAACAGGAGGGGATATCAATACAACAATAAAGCAGAAATAAAACACGTGCAAATACCACGTAACAGCAAGTTCCCTGACTCCATCCTAATCGCTAGGATGAAATCCCCGTTTCGGCCTGGCCCATCCGTTGAAATCCAAAGGAGAGAAAAATAGAGAAATTCATAGACGCATGTCCGGTAGAAGAAAAAGAAAAGAGAAGATTAGGAGGAAAGAGGAGGGCGTTGGATGTTGTAGAGGTAACTAACGAGGAAAAAAAAAAAAGCCCACCCAACGACCCCTTCTGATCCACGGTCGCATTAAATCATTAAGGGAATCTAAACGAAGGACGCCAAACCCTACCCAAATCCATGTAAGTGTTGTCTTACATGGCGTGGAACTGAATGTCGTCGTCCCTCTGGACTCTGCTAAGAGGGTGGGGTGGACGAGCGCTCATTGGGCTTTCTGGGCGGGAATCAGGACCCATGGGTCGGCGTGGTGGACCAGGCATGCCCTTTGGAGACATCGGTGGACGGTTGGGGCCAGGGCTGCGAGGAGATTGTGGGCGCGATCCAGGCCCGAAGCTGGGAGATTGTGGTCGACCGGCGCTAGGAGAATATGGGTGTGGAGGACCTCCTGGACCGCGGATACCCGGTGGTGGCGGGCGGGGCTTAACGGCCTTGGGGGAAAGGCAAGTCCGTGGGCAAACACCTTGTTGGCTGCGATCCAAACGGATGCAGAGAGCCCAACCATCGTCATACTCGTGGAGGAGCCTGACAACTTCACCTGCGTGGAGCTCGAGTTCATCAGCCATAGATGGCTTGAAGTCGACCATGACACGGTGAACTGGCGACGATGAGTTGGGGCCAGGAGTGGCGCCTTGGATTGGCAATGTCATATTGGAGCTATCCGAGAAAGCGGATAGTGCTGGCGATGGTTCTGGGGTTTCGAAAGGACCGGGTGTGAGATTCTTTGAGTCGATGGACAAAGCTGGAGGAGGGGCCCTGATTGGCTTGTCCTGCGACCTCATAGTATCGGAGTTACCACTGGGGAAGAAGGAACCATCGAATTGGGTCATTGGCCTAATCTCAAGTTTTGGAGCAAGAGCCATAGCAGGCTTGGGGGTCGGAACTGGGGAGACTGGAGATGGCGTCGACCTGTCGCTGAACGACAAGTGCTTCATGTGCTTCTCATCCTCTGGCTTCTCGTAGCTCTTATTGTTACGCTTCTTGAGCATCACAGCGATGACAACGACAACAACCATAATGAGAGCCACACCACCACCGACGATACCAGCGTATGCGCCGATAGTCAGACCTGCACTATTAGTGGGGGCCTCGGTTTCAGTTGGAAGAGCTGCCGATGTGGCGGACCCCAAAGTAGCGGCGCTGCCAAATGCGGTAGTGTGGGATGGAGTTGTCGTGGCAATTGTCGAGGGCTTAACAACTGATGATACTGAAGACTCCGATGAGATGCTGGATGTTTTTGACTTTGTGGATGTCCTCATCGTTGTTTTGATATCTTCCTTCTCGGACTCCTCTTCCTGCGGGGCTACGCTTTGCTGCTTTGGGCGAGTTGGCGACGAAGTGGAAGTCGGTTCGGCCGTCACAACCTCGACCAAGGTCGGGCCATCTTGGGGGTTTGCAGTAACAAACCCAGCTGGCTCGCCGTCGAAAGTGGGAGGTTGAGTGACGAATACAACCTCGACAACGGTTCTTGTGCCCCCTTGTGGCTCTGGGATTGGCACTCTTTTGCGAAGGTGATGCGCATGTCGAAGGATATGATTGCTGTGGTCCATTTTGAAAATTACAATAGTCGTACACAAATCCGTAGGCAGTTGGTGTTTCCAGATATAATGATGAGTGTATATGTATATGTGGGACGTATGTGGAGTGAATGCGACTCGTATGAATTAGGGTAATACTTCGGAATGATAGGTGTATGAAGGAGTGACTTTGCGGCGGAAAGAGAGGCAGCACTGGCAGAAAGTCTGAAAGGAATGGCAGACCTTTAGCTCTGGCGAAACAGCGTCGATTCTAAGGAATGACGGTGAGGTCAAAGTGTCTCTTCACAAAGAGTGAAAGATGGCATCGACTGTGAAGGGACAGAAGATGGGGGAAGGAAAGAAGAAAAGGGCGAGGGAACAGGGAAAGAAAAAGGTAGCGTGCTGCAAAAAGGAAGGTGCCGGGTAACAACCAGAAGGGAGGTGGGAAACACTCTCAAAGGGCACCTCGAGCAGGATATCCTGAGCATGGACCCATGTCTGGAAACCTCTATCAAATGAACCGTCATCCCGCTCGATTGACTGGGGCGGAAAAAGTGATGTCCATCCCAATTGTCTGTTGACAGTGGTTGGGTCCTGCAGCAAATAGAGTGGGATGCGAAAGCGCCCTTTCCTAGAAAGACAACCTGCGTCGAAGGTCCGTTTGGCTGCGAGCGGGCTGGCGTTGTGTCCAGTCTTGCGCAAGCCCCTATCTCTGATTGGGCTGAACAAGATTAAACCATGTCTCTGCCCATGGACAGAGCAGCGCTTTCCCTGATCTGGGCAAGGTCCTGCATTCCAAAACGCTTGTGTAATTTCCCCTTTTCACAAGGATGGAGATTAGTAGGCGGTCATTGGCCCGCTAGTCGAGGTCTCAAATTGCAGCGAATGTTTCGCGAACATCAGTAAACCGTGCAAAATGACATAACAAGCGTATGGACATGGACGTTCACAGCTGCTGGTTTTGTCTCGAGATGGAGCGAAAGACGGTAAGTCATATTTCAAATCGACGGGGCGTGTCGCCATAGACAGACGATCATTTTGGCAGTAGTTTCTCTTTCAAATGAGGTACTCTTGGGGACCCTTCAGGGGTTGGGTTTTATTGTTGATGTTCAGATGAAGTTCAAGCGCAGGCACGCGGATGGGAGAGACATGTCAACTGTCAGTGGTTCTATTTCTGTCTTATTATGCAGTAAGCCGCGGTCTTCGAGAAGGTCTATACCGCAAACAACCTGGCAACACAAGCCATGTTCACGCCACGATAATTTCGGAGAGAAAGATCAATACAACGTAACAATGTTCCATCTCTCTCCGATCTTGCAATTGAGATCCATGGGAACCCTAAATCGGTAAGAGAGAAATACGCATTGGGAGTATTAGAGTATGTATGCACTGCGTATAGACGGTACATAAGCCTTTCACGTCAAATAAGTGTGTTTCAGGACCTGTTGTGTTCCAAGGTCAGCAGTGGGACCCCAGAGATACGCACGCAATGCAAGAGGCAAGGTGTGTTTGCATGAAATACCTCGTCGGCTGAAATCCTTTTTTTCTGGCTGTAAGTGACCATGTTTTCGATCAAATCTAGCGCTTCAGGGCTGGCATTTGGAAGGAGTGTCTGCCATGGCTGAGGGGGGAACTCATTGAAAATCATCTTGCTAAAATCTGGAAAATGGTTTGCCTCCTGAACAAAAAAAAAAAAGATCAATAACATATTTTTAGCCCAAATTAGGATCGTATTCCCCTGATTGGTTGGACAAGAGAGAGATGGAGTGGATAGACGACGTACGGGCCATGTGTTCAGGGTAGGTGTGCCCAATGATTGGAAAATGGACAGAATGAGCCTCAAGTCAGTTCCAAGGTCTCCAGGTTCGAATAATGGCGCGCCGTTTTCGGCCTCTGCGATAACACAGCCGAACGCCCAGATATCGACTTCTGCGCCGTATTCTCGATAGCCAAATAACGTTTCTGGGGGCCTATAGCAGGTTGTCCCAATTTCAATTACCTTGTTGTCAGCTGTCTCATCCGGATGGTGGTCGTTTAGTGCCCAGGCGGTCCCAAAATCACAGAGATATGCTGGACCTTCTTCGGATTTCAACAAAATGTTTCCAGGTTTAATATCTCGGTGGATCACGCCATTGGCGTGGACGAAAGATAGAGCCTTCGCAACTTGCTTGAAGATCTGGGGTAGGTGGCTCGATTTGCCCTTCTCCATGATATCTGCCAGGGTCAACGGGTAATAAGGGAGAACCAGGATGAACTCGCCGCGAAGGGTATCCGTCTCCAACAATGTCAGAATATGAGTTTCGTCTCCCCCAAGACGCTTCAGAAGTCGGGATTCTCGGTAGGCATCGTGGGGTTGAACCCATGTGGAGGTCACCTTCAAGGCGACAAGTTCTTTGGTGACAGGATCCCTTGACCTGAATATTGTCGAAGATCCACCAATTGAGTGTTCTTTACAATTATGGTATCTGCCAAAGGAGATGCGGGTCACTTCGTCGTCAGCAGCCTCCAATTGAGGATTTTGGGGGGCAGAGCTGCCCTTTGCGGCTGGTGGCTCTTGTGGAGCATCATTTTGAGGCTCCTTTGGCTCGAAGGCAGCAACGAGCGAGTTGTAATGATCCTGCCATAGAAGTCAGCGGGTCAAAAAACCTTCAAGGCTTCTATATTACCCAATAACCCCAAAAGCAGCATACTAAGGTTCCCAATTGAGTAAAAAAAAGCATCGTACTGCATAATAGGAACTATAGTAGCATAATAATAAATGATATGTATCGATAGAAAGAAATAAAAGATACCTCAGAAGTTGCTACTTTTGCAAAATCTTTTTCTACTGCTTTGGCAAGGACGAGAGCATCGGCGGGAGAGATGTTGACGTCGGAACGTTCGATCTTGGCCGACCTGTTGGAACCATGCAGGTTGGCGTTAGTTTAAGGTAGTTCGGTTGGATGGCGCAGGAGTGCAGAATGGCATACAGCTGCTGGGTGGCCCGAAAACGGGCAGAAATGCTAACAGCCATCCGGCCGGTGACGTCGACCAAACCTGGTGGTCGGTTCAACGGCCCTTGCTTCGGGGAGGGTTCGTAGTTGGTACAGAGGAAGTACTTGTTGGGTGGGATATGTGAGATGTGGGATGTATGATGTGGAGTGCAGCTACGAATGTATCCCAGTTGGATTAAGAGAAGCTTCCAGCGGCGAGATATAAAACTCCAGAGGGAAGGAAAAGGAAAGCCGGAAAGCAGAGGAACGTGTCTGGCAGGACATGACACCCATGCAGCACTCGACGGTCTGCTCGGTGCCAGCTGTACATACAGTATACATGCCCTCTTCCCACACCAGGACCGTGTAGTAGTATGTATGTATTTAAGTAAGTATGTATGTATGTGGACGGGTTTGCTGCATGCAGCCTGGCCGCTGGCAGCAGCAGCAGCAGCTGGCAGCTTGCGGGGGGGAGGAGGTTGGTTCATCGCCAGCGCAGGATTGATATTTCACACGCTACCAGTTGAATTCTACATTCCCCAGACGTCAGTGATAATATATATACGATTGATATATTAAATGCAGAATCTCAATAACTGTATCTCCGATCCATCTCTCTATCTATCTGATTATCTAAATTAAAAATTAAAAATTAAAAGTCCAGAACCACCTAAAATATAAAACCCACTCCACCAGACTAACTGGTTATGTAAGAATTGCTCGGCATGTGTCCAGCCAGGAACAACAGCCAGCCCTCCTTAGCCATTCTGAGCAGCCGTTTCCACATTTACCCCCCAACTGCAACTGCAACTGGAACTGCACCCGGCCGCCGTTCTGGCTCTACTAATTCATTCTCATCCATCTTCTGGAAATCCTTCTCCAGCTTGCATCTCCCCCCTCAGCGCTCTGCCACCTCCATCAACCTCGACAGCATCCAGGAGGACCACCTCCACCACCACCACCAGCTGCCCTGCCCGACCATGGAGCGCACCGACTATCCCACCATCCCCGTGAGTCTCCTGTTCCCTTCCCGTGTTATGTTTCCTGTTCAAATAAAAATAAATAAAATAAATAAATTTCATTGAAATGTATATCCTGTCTTGTTCCATCTCCGTCCCAACTTCCCTCCCAACCCTGACCTCGGTCTCACCATCTCTCTGCTGACTCATATCTGACCTGGCTCTGCATGACAACAGACAACCATCTCGCACCACGCGTCGCTCAATGCCCTCCGTGACCGACTGCAACGGGTCCACGTTCTCAACACTGAAATCGCCGACTGGCTTGCCGTAAGACAACTGACCTCCCCATCACTACACCCTTACCACCTGCATCCCCGCCAACAACAACTACAACCCTCCAAAACTCCAACAAACCACAACGAACAACCAGAAACGAATCGATAGCTGACACTTTTAGGCGGTGGTCTCTTAGGAGCGACGGAAAGTAGAAGAGGCCTACGTTCAGGGTCTCCAGAAACTATGCAAGCGTCCCAATCCCAGCGAAGCATCAGAACTAGGGTACTCTTCCACCAATCAACCTCCTCCTCCCTCTTTCCCTCCCGCTGACGAATGACTGTCCTTCTACCTTCATAGTCTCTTCCAGGCTCCGTGGCAGCGAATCGTTAGTTCGACAAGCACCCTGGCGCACTCTCACCATGTCTACTGCCAGAAGCTGGAGCTGGAGGTCGAGCGCCCCATCCGGGACTTTTCCACAAGCAACAAAGAATGGGCCAGTTTAAGAACAATGGAAGGCAATCTCAACGGCCTGGCCAAATCCATTGATACCAACGAAGACAAGGTCGAGAAGCTTAAGAAGAAGGGCAAACGGGCGGAACCTTCCAAGGTCGCGGAAGCTACTGCGGGTCTGAAGGAAGCTCAGACGAACTGGGAGAGTCAATCGCCCTTCATTTTCGAGCAGTTCCAGGCTGTCGACGAAGCACGAATCACACACCTCAGGGAATCCCTCACTAGGATGCAAACATTGGAACTCGACCAGATGGATCACTACAAGACCCTAATGGAGGCTACGGTCCAAGCGCTACTCGATGTGAATACCATGGACGAAATCAAATCCTTTGCCAATCGTGTGTGCGGTAACAAGTCGTCGGCAAGCATCGGAAGCAGACCGCCTAGCCAGCGGGCCCCTCCGGCTATACAAACCCCAGCTATCGTAACAGACGACTCGATTAGTGTTCAGTCATCTGGCTCGGCGGAGAAAGGTAAGGTTTTTTTTTTTTTTTCTAAACAAAATCCTATCCAGATGAAAACAGGCGGACCGGAACGTATGTTGACATATTTTTGGGGGAAATTACAGCCAGTCATGGGTTAGGTGGTGGTTTGCGAAGACTGGGTACCGTTCTCAAGGGTCGCCGGAACAGCTCCATATTCCCGTACCAGAGCCAATCACCGGTTGAACATCGAACTTCCAATGATCGCCTTGGCAGCTTCAGTAAAGCCTCTGGCTTCGGATCGCACTCACCCAGCACTTCCGCCCATAACCTCTCCGTCCCTGCTACTGCTGAAGCCGGACCTTCGACCCGCGAACAACCGGAAAGACTAGATACATCGGTCTCCCCAATTAGTCCGACTGCACCATCTCCGGCATCACCAGGCTCAGCCGATGCGACGACCCCGACACAATCTTCTACCAACCAGGTATGCGACAGTTCTTTTTTTTTTTTTTTTTTTTTTTCCCCTTTTTTTAAATAAACTACCTCGAACCTTACTTACCTAATAATGCTGCTGCTCTAGCAAATAACCAAGGATTCTGAAGGATATAGCGTTCCCCCACCTCAAAAGAGCTTGGTTGATGAAATCCCGGACATTGAGATGCACGCCGAGTATGCCACATGTCGCTCACCCATAAAACTATAAATATGGTTCTAATGACATTTTTCCAGGCCCGAACAAGCACCAACATTCAAGCTTGAGATCAGAAACGATGTTATCCCTGAAGAAGAGGCCGAAGCTGCGGATGCAATGTCCAAAGTGGCTACTACACTCCGAGCGGTAAGTAGAGGCTTCCACACCCCGCCACAACCATCCTAGGAATCTAGATAGCTAACGATCAAATAGCAACAAACCGTATCCAAACGTAATCGCGGTCGTCGGGACGTAAGGAATACGATATATACCGGAGTGCCAGATGCGCCGCCTGTTACCGCCATTGCCACAGTCACCACAAATACCCCCGCCACCCCCCCTGTTGAAACCAATGGAACAGCCAAATCACCCGAAACCATCGAAGCTATCTCGCCTTCTCTGACCGGAAACAGCGAGACCTCCCCATCCGTCGCCCAGTCAACCCCATCATTTACCCCTACAGCAATAGATACTACAATCCCCACAACATCGACTCCACTAGCGACGCCTTTGACGTCGTCAACCCTCAATCACCCACTTGCTTCCCCTTTTACGCCCTTGAAGATGGTCAGACAGTCCACATTAGCATCTGATGCTGGATCGGACACTCAATCAATAACATCAGGGCTATCCGCCGCTTCTCAAGGAGCTCAGGCAATCATCAAGCATCCCTCTCTTCATGAACCTGGACTTTCTGCGTCGCTGATTGAGCATGTTAGTGCTCACTTCGAAGCAGGGCAAACATCCAAGGTTAATGTCATTGGCGAAATTGCTTTGGCTTACAACCCTATTGAAGGCGCTTCTGTGCAGACAAATGAATCTATGAGATTCGACCAGTATGGAATGATGGATAAGATATCGCTGAACCAGTCGCATATTTCTCCTGGATCGAAGCCCGGAGAGTATTCGATATCACTAGTGAATTTGAGAGGGACAGCGGTCTCGTTCCGGTACCAGTTGAAGCTGGATGAGGCTTCGATGAAATCATGTCCACCGATCATTTTTACCCCGGCTTGGAAATTGGAAAACCACCAGGCATCACTGATCCTCAACTACAAGCCAAATCCGTCTTTCAACCAAAAACTTTCAGATAGCCCTTTCTCGTCGCCAACTCTACGAAACTTGGTAATCGTAACGGGAGTCGAGGGAGCGCAGGCTACCTCGTGCCAATCCAAGCCGGCGGCTACATTTTTCAAGGACCGGTCGAGGATAGCGTGGAGAATCCCCGAGGTAAAACTTGCAGACGAGAGCGGCGGAAAACTGATAGCCCGGATTTATACGGAGGGCCTGGCGAAGCCCACCCCCGTCGAAGTCCGGTGGGAAATCTTTGGGAGTGACGACATCAGGAATGCGGGTAGCGGGGTTGGAATTGAAGTTTTAAAAGCGCCCAGCGAAGCCGAAAAGGATCCGTTCGCAGACGATATGGAAGATAATGCTGAGCCGAAGGGCGAATGGAAGGAAGTGCACATTGTAAGGAAGCTTGTGAGCGGCAAATATGTTGCCGCCTAGATACTCTTCTTCTTCTTCTTCTTCCTCTTAATACCTAATTTACTACTATTACTATTACCACCACCACTTGACTGACCATATTTACTTTGTTTCATTTCCTTGTTTCACTCCTTTCGTTGCTTCTTTTTCCTTTGTCACCGTCGAGATTTTCTTTTGCTCTGGGTTTTCCTTGTGTCATTCCTCTTATTCTACACCCTGTACATTTTATCTGGTAGCATTTTCATTTCCTTAAAAGCAAGATAGCTGTTGTTATAGTTAGCCTTTCCTTTTTTTTCCCTTTTTTTTTCCTTTTTATTTTATTTTTTATTTTTATAAACCAAATTACCCTGTCAGCATGTTAGTCTACTAAATTTATAAAGAAGGAACAAGAATAAGAAGAATAAATGGCTTACCAGGCTTTTGACCTATCACATCCGTTTGATTCCGTCGGTGTCATAGTTTGGATGCATGATGCGTTGACCCGTCGCCAATTATCCAAATCCTGTCGCGTGTAATAGATCAGAGCTCCCAACGTCGCGACTTCGCACACAACTCTCTCTCCTTCAAATCTCCAGACGTTAACACCACCATCGCATCGCAGTTGACCACACACTCACACTGCCGAAGCTTTCATCATGCGATTCCAAATAGAGTATGTCCTCGCTCTTCACCTCAGCTTCATGGTATAGGACGGGCAAACCGCTAATTACTATCTGCACACAGTGACCTCCCGGTCATCTTTCCGTATCCACGGATATACCCTGGTGAGCCTTCTTCATTTCGCTCAAAAAACGAGATGAGAGGGCAGCAGGAATTGGCTAACCGTTGGGGTTCATAGAACAATTCCAGTCAGTATTAAACTTTTTTACCCTCCAAATACCTATATAAAACGAAAATATGTTATGAGATTTTCCCGCCGGGAACGGAGTGGCTTACGAAAAGGTCTTTTAATATATCTATGATGGATTTGAGGGGAATAGATATATGTGTGATTTGAAGAGTCAGTAGTTGGTTCTATGATCTTTTGGTGTTTGGTGAGGAAAGAGATAATTTGCTGATTCGTAGTGGGTTTCCTTTTTTTTGGTTTTCTAGGAACTCTTGATGCTGGTGGTCATTGTGTGCTGGGTATGATCTATCCTTATTCGTGTTTTATTACGATGGCAGCATGCTAATGGTATCATATAGAAATGCCTTCGGGCACCGGCAAGACTGTCTCCCTCCTCTCTCTTATCGTCGCCTATCAGCAGCACTACCCTGAACATCGGAAACTCATCTACTGCTCCCGTACAATGTCCGAGATCGAAAAGGCGCTTTACGAATTAAAGGCGCTAATGGAATACCGTGCGAAGGAGCTTGGCCATGTTGAAGATTTCCGCGGGTTGGGATTGACAAGTAGAAAGAATTTATGCTTGCACCCCAGTGTTAAGCGGGAGAAGAAAGGAAATGTGGTTGATGCGCGGTGTAGGAGTTTAACGGCGGGTTTTGTGAAAGAGAAGAAGGAGAAAGGCGAGGAGGTGGAATCGTGCATATACCATGACGTGGGTTACGGTCTCCTATCATTTGAGTTTTGAAAAGTGTTATACTGACTTGTTGGTGCAGAACTTGGATCTGTTAGAACCGCATAATCTGATACCGCCGGGTGTCTACACTCTGGACGGAATGCTCAAATATGGCGAGGAAAAGAAGCAGTGCCCGTATTTTACGGCTAGAAGGATGATGCCCTATTGCAACGTCATCATCTACTCATACCACTACCTCCTCGACCCAAAAATCGCGGATCGGGTATCAAAAGAACTATCTAAAGACTGCATTGTGGTCTTTGACGAGGCACACAACATCGACAACGTTTGCATCGAGTCTTTAAGTATTGATATCACCGAAGACTCACTAAGGAAAGCGGCAAGGGGGTGTACAAGTCTAGAACGAAAGATCGAGGAAATGAAATCCACAGATGCAGATAAACTCCAAGAAGAATACGCAAAACTAGTGGAGGGGCTACAGGAAGCGAGTACGGCGCGAGAAGAAGATTCGTTTATGGCGAATCCGGTCCTGCCGGACGATTTACTGAAGGAAGCGGTCCCCGGTAACATACGACGGGCGGAACACTTTGTGGCGTTTTTGAAGAGATTTGTGGAATACTTAAAGACGAGGATGAAAGTCCTGCATGTGATATCGGAAACTCCGCCGTCTTTCTTACAACATTTGAAGGATTTGACTTTCATCGAAAAGAAGCCGCTGAGGTATGAGAAAAAAATCTGTGATTTGCGGGTTTCTACGGCTAATAATCCTACGTGTAGATTTTGCGCAGAGCGTCTAACGTCGCTGATACGAACGTTAGAGCTGTCTAATGTGGAAGAATTCCAGGCCTTACAGGAGGTAGCAACATTCGCAACCCTAGTGGCGACATACGAGAAGGGGTTCTTATTAATACTGGAACCATTCGAGTCCGAAACAGCTACAGTCCCCAACCCTATCTTCCATTTTACGTGCCTGGATGCATCAATAGCCATAAAGCCGGTATTCGACCGGTTTTGGTCCGTGGTCATCACTTCGGGGACAATCTCGCCATTAGAGATGTACCCAAAGATGCTGCAATTTGATTGCGTGGTACAGGAGTCATATGCCATGACGCTTGCCAGACGGAGTTTCTTGCCTATGGTTGTGACGAGAGGTAGTGACCAAGTCGCCATCAGTAGTCGATTTGAAATCCGAAATGATCCCAGCGTGGTGAGAAATTATGGCAACCTTATGATAGAATTCTCGAAGATTACGCCAGATGGGTTGGTTATTTTCTTTCCGTCGTATCTTTACATGGAGAGTATTATTAGCATGTGGCAGGGCATGGTATGTTACTGTTCCCTCCCGCCCGCAAGTGATATTTATTTACTCGTACTGACCAAACATGTAGGGAATTTTGGATGAGGTGTGGAAATATAAATTGATCTTGGTGGAAACACCAGACAGTCAAGAAACATCACTAGCACTGGAGACCTACCGCACAGCATGCTGTAATGGCCGGGGCGCTGTCCTACTTTGTGTCGCACGTGGTAAAGTCTCCGAAGGAATCGATTTCGACCACCAATACGGCCGGACTGTCATCTGCATAGGCGTACCATTCCAGTACACCGAGTCCCGAATCCTAAAAGCCCGTCTTGAATTCCTCCGCGAAAACTTCCGTATTAAAGAAAACGACTTTCTATCCTTCGATGCCATGCGACATGCTGCGCAGTGTCTTGGACGTGTGTTGCGAGGTAAAGATGATTACGGGATCATGGTGTTAGCTGATAAACGGTTTGGGAAGAAAAGAAACCAGCTGCCCAAATGGATCGCGCAGGCGTTGTTGGATTCAGAAATGAATCTTAGTGTGGACATGAGCGTTGCGGCGGCGAAGAAGTTCTTGAGGACGATGGCGCAGCCTTTTGCGCAGAAGGATCAAGAGGGGATAAGTACTTGGAGTTTAGAGGATTTGAACGCGCATGTGAGTAAGATGAGGATTCATCAGGAGGAGATGGAGAGGATGCAGGTTGATCAAGTTGGGGAGAATGTGAACGGAAACGGGAGGGAGGAGTATGAGATTAGCGACGAGGAAATGGACGAAGCTATGATGAGGTTAGGTTAGGTTATACAATTAACCCAGGTTAGGGCCCCTTGAACCCCTCCCCCCCTTGGTATGATGGGATATGATATGATATGATACACAGCACAATCGATATTGCATAGACAGAGGTGTATATTTTGGATAGAATGGTATTTTAGATGGGGAACTTATAATTTGCACAGTCGCCCCTTACGACCTTTCTTGTTTTTAACCTACCAGCTACCTACTAGTTACTTACCTATATAATCTTGTACTTTGAGCGAGGGGCACGAGAGAATTGATACTCTGATCTTTATTTACTGTTTGAGTGTTGGCGAGTGTTGCAAATGCAGCACAGCGTCATAGCAATTGTTCATAGTGAATTTAGAATGATTCGAACCAACCGGGGTTAAGCTCCCAGTCAAAACCCCCCACCAAACCCACCAAACCTTTCAAAGTATCTATCTACAAACCATACATACACCCAGAAAATACGTACGCCGGGTCGGAAAAAGAATTCCCCATACGCAATACCGATTTCCCACCAGATCTGATGAGATGAGCAGCAAGAGACGAGCACAAGCAAGCAGCGCGAACGCTGCCGCAGCTCTCAGTGGTAGAGGCTTCGGGGCAGCGTCGTCTTCCTCAGCATTCGGTTTCACATCTCGAGAACGAACTTCGTCGTCGCCGTTATCGTATTTCGCCGAGCCGCCGGATATTAAATCCATCTCGACGCCGGCTTTGGTCGTTGTGTTTAGCAATCTGCTGAAAAGGGATGATACTACTAAAGAGAAGGCTTTGGCGGATTTGTTGGACTATGTGACCGAGCAGGCGACTATTGAGAATGCTATTGTTAATTGCTATGTATGGGTTCCCTTTTCTGTTCCTCGTTACAGTTGAGAGGGGTATTAGCATTGGCTTATCGTGACCCGGTTTTTTTTTTTTTCATTGGTTAGGTCCAATTATACCCCAGACTCTCATTCGAGAATACAATCCGTATCCGTCAGCTCGCACATAAAGTCCTAGGCGGAATCGCAGAGAAAACCCGAAGAGCCTTCGTTCCATACCTCCCCCAAGTCGCAGGAAGCTGGTTAGCCGGTTTATACGACAGCGACCAATCGGTTTCCGCCGCTGCGACAGATGCGCTCCGACAAGTATTTACCACCGACGAAAAGATCGGGTTGGTGTGGAAGACGTATCAGATGGCCATTATGGACTTCTGTGGGAATGTCAAAGCCAAAGAACAGGTTAATAGCTTGAGCGATGAGAGGAATAATAGTCCTGATGAGATGGAGGCGAAGTTTGCGAGAGTCATGAAGGGGGTTATTATGGCTGCGGCGCATTTAGTTTGTATGCTGTCCCTCTTTTTTTTCTTTTCTCTTCAGCTTTCGGTTTTGATGGGAGGGGTTTTGCTAATGTGAATGTGGGGGTTGTATAGCGGCCATGGCGAAGATGGGCACCAATGAACCGAAACATGACGAACCATACTTATCATTCATGAATGAGTCGCGGTTGTGGACGTTCGCATATCACTCGGATCCATATCTACGACAGGCAGTATACAGTTTACTAAGAACTTGCCTCGTAAACCGGAAAGGTTGGTTTATCTACCAAAAAAATCCACATCAAAAAGCAATTCAAAAAAAAGTGGCCGACCCATAACAAAATAGGGATTTAGATTATGTCGAACCGGCGTTACATATCATTGCACCGGCAATGATCGAGAAAGCTTTAACGAGTAACCAAATCGGGTCGAATCAAAAGTTTTTGGATACTTTGTTGACCTTGAATGAGAGTACGTTGAATGTGGTTATGTACTTTTTACGGGAGGGGCTACGCTGATTTTATATGAAAATAGCCTTTCCGGGCTCCTGGGAAATCGCGGCGACAGTGAAGAAACCAACCTTTAAAGTCGTCAAGCGATATGTCGGCAAAGGAAGCCAGGGTGCTCCATCGGAGTTCTGGTCGAAGTTCGCCTCTCTAGTCGAGACTCTCCCAGAAAAGGCGCTACCGAGTATCAACGACGAAGTCCAACAGTTCCTAACAGCTATAGTAGACGGCCTAAGCGGTAGCATGGAACCCAAAGACCATCGTCCGGAAGCATGGTCCTGCTACTTCCAAATTTGTGCTTTCTTCCTCTCGAAGGAATTCCTAAGTGACGCGATCAGGAAGGAGATTGTATCTGTGAACCTTGGGAATACGTTCAAGGCGTTCATAGAACCAAAGGACGAATTGGCCTCATGGAGAATAGGTCTCTCCGATGTGCCCACCGTTCTTGCCAAAGCGATCAAAGTTGTAACAGATGTGGATACCCCGTTTGTCAAAGAACAGGTCGAAGCGTTGATTAGCGAGATTGGTAAACTAGTTGAGACGGCAGTAGAAGCTTCTACAGCTGGTGACGCTGCGGTCCTTGAGACAAGTCTGGTGACAGTAGATGCCTGGAGCCAGTTGACGGCCGCAATATACCACATACTCGACAAGAAACACTGGGCAATCCTAGCGTTGAACAACGTTGAGCAGGATCTACTAAAATATACGGTGAACAGCTCGAAATCTAGCAGTGGCACTAATGTTGCCGCCGCAGCGCTCGCAGCATCGATATCGAAGTCTGCGAATAGCGCTGTTAGAAGGGACTCCAGTTGCAGGACTGCTCTCCACGAATACCTCGTCGAGGATTCACAAACTTTAGTCGCCAGTCCCGCTCGAGAACATTTTTTCAATACTCTGTTCGCATACCAGAAATATTGGGATAGCTCGAATGGACACGGTATTCTGGAAGAAATTGTTGATTTGCTGGTCATTTCGCAGAACAGGGAGGCGATCCTGCAGTTTATTTATAACTTTGAAAGGTCACATACAAAGGCTTGTGTTCAGTCAGCGAACCTTGATGGGTATTTACGACACGAGTGCGAGCAAGCTTTGACGGAGGCGGATGAGGCTTCTTGGAAGATGGTCATAGTAGCGATCCAAGCACCCGAGTCTCTGGTATCTAGGCAATTAAAGGGGGATATGGCAGTGAAACTGGCCGAAAAACTGCACAAGATTGCTGTCGACAGAAGTTACGATCATACCCTAACCGGAAATATTTTGACGGAGTTGTACCGAATTCCCGCCGCTGTTCTGGCGAGTATAAGCCAGAGTTTGAGGCGGGAGCTTATAACCACTCTTTTGTTAATTCTGGAGACTGCAGGGGACGATAATATTAAGAAAGCTAGTATATTATTCGTCAAGCTCTGTGGTGAGAAGAGTTTGAATGATCCGGAAGTCAATCAGATCAGGGAGGATATTGCGTCCACACTCGCAAGCTTGGTGCTTGAGCCGACTAATGGTGGTTTCATCAGGTATGGATATCAGAAGTTGATTTGATATAGGACTTGATGCTAACATAGTAAATAAAAGTATACAACTGCTTGTGAGCAAGGCTTTATGCGTTCTAGCACACGCGGACTTGTCGCGGGAAGGCCATCTTATGACAGCGATGTCATATGACGATGAAACTTGGAGAAAGCATCTGGAATTGGTCTTCCAGCCCCGTCCAGATACATCTCTAAGTGCCATCAGGCCCCTTGGAGAATCTGTCTTCCTTGTTGATCCAACCGAGGACCTGGAGGAAGCTGAAGAGGCTTTGGATGGTGATAAACTTAGTATCGCTATGCGTATGACAACATTCATGCTTTCCGTTTTATCCAGAACGGAGGTCTCGAGTGCTGGTGAGAATACTCAGAGAGAAGTGTTCCAGAAGAGGGTAGCTGCTTCGCTAGCCAAAATTTCGCAGGAACTACAATGGCCTTTCCTCAGATACTCCTTGGTTGTTGCTGAAGTTGTGACCGATAAACTTGGAGTTCCGGACGAAAGCACGCCTCTCAAGCGATCAGTGCTAGAGGACCTTGCGAGTAGCCTTGAAGTCGTGCGATATGCCGCTGTTCAGGACTATACAACTACGCAGAAGCTGCTAGCAGCGGGGAATGGGAAGAATGGCATCAACTTTGTGAATTCAACGCTGCTAGGGCTGTCTGATCAGAGCACGGTTCTCCCCGTCACTCCAGAGGCGTACTACCACGCTCGCGCTTTAAGATCGCTTGTGGAAGTTTTACGTCATAAAGGTGTCACGGGCAAGGATGCAATCCTGTGGGTTGATACCTTGGAGATCGGGAAGAAGAAGGATGATAAGTTTGTTCTCAGGGATGTTGCGGTGCTGGCGGGACTGAGAGACGATAGTTTTACTGTTGCACCGTTGATTGTTCAACTTAGGAACAGGCTTATTAGCGATATATCTGGTATTGAAGCTGAGGATGCTATCGAGAAAGGTAGGTCAGACCGTGTATCACCTTTTCTAGCGTGTACTGGTTTTCTAACAAACCTATAGCATTCCCAAAAATCTTGCTTCTGAACGAGACATGGACTTCGGATCTTGTTGAAAACCCCACGGATGTTCCAGCCCAACGAGGGTTATTACTTATGAAGAAGGTTTTAAGTTGGTTGAGTGAAGAGCTTCCTCCAGAGGTTCTGGCACTGCAGTCCCCTGGCCTTCTGTGTGCTATCATGCGGATGTCTAGGAAGGTTGTCCCGGTTCTGGGAAAGCTTCAGGGTTCTTTTTGGCACGATTTATTTGCCGCGATGGAATATTCATTTTCGGTATTGTGACTTTCCACCTCTCCTAGCTGATATTAGAGTGCTAACTCGGTGCGATAGGCAATGTATAATAGCCTTGGGGATACGGTTGCTACCTTACTCTCTACATTCACTGTTTACGAGACGATCAAAGAAATCCGTGCTACAAACCAGGAGGATGAGTTTGTAAACGATGATCTTTCGGACGCATGGGATTGGTTTCTCCCGAGACTTTATCGCATCTGGTTGACATTGCTGACTGACGTTGCGGGTATGTTGATTTCCAAAAACTCCTTTGTGAATAATCCACTAATAGCG
This sequence comes from Orbilia javanica, assembly GCA_036872735.1. Taxonomy (NCBI): domain Eukaryota; kingdom Fungi; phylum Ascomycota; class Orbiliomycetes; order Orbiliales; family Orbiliaceae; genus Orbilia; species Orbilia javanica. The sequence continues at coordinate 898,040 of JAVHNR010000005.1, forward strand.
CACGTAGCACCACTTCAAAATGAGGCTTTCAAGGGATACTGCGCGGCCCTCTCCAGAGCGCTCATGAATATGCCATTACACTTCCTCGATGACCCAACAGCAGTCGGTCCTCGCCCCACTGTTAGCAAGGAAGATAGAGATGATGCTGAAGATCCACGCCCCAAATCCGAACAACTTTATCAATTGCTCGGAGGGAATACCGATGATGTCCAAGGTGTAGCATTTAATCTCTTACACCGCCGGATCCCACAGCTGCAGGAGCAGATATCTATCGATGCTGCTCTGTCAAAGGATGAGACGTTGGAGATTTCGCTGCCAGATGAATTATTATCGCTCCTGCTTGATCCTCCGGCTATTGAGGAGGATGCAATCCTCAATCCGACGCTTTTGGAGCAACTGGAGTTGCAGAGAATTCAAGGGTATCTTAGTTCATGGGTGTTGGTATATGACCATTTCGTTAATTCGGTACGTATATTCAACTACTTCTGGCGGAATATGTGCTACGCATATGCTGACAAGTTTAAAAAAAATTGGTAATAGTCCTTCCGCATAAAAGCCTCGTATGTTGAAAGTCTAAAAGCAGGGGAATACATCCACAAACTTCTGGATTTTATCTTCAAGGTACTAGGCCACGCACGTGCGAAACCGGTCGATGGAGCCAAGTATCCCGTTTCTGCTTTCGATCCCGCATTTTCAGCATACGGAGCACCAGATTTGCATTACATCAGAACATTGATGATATACGTCTACTACCTTTCCCTCCGATACTCCCCATCTCTTGTCAAGACATGGTTCAGCGATTCGAACAACCAGGTCAAAGATAACGTTCTACCGTTTACTGATAAATTTATTTCACCGCTGCTCGTCGACCTGGAGTTTAAAGAAGTCGAAAAATGGTTAGATGGGACGGATGAGAGACCCGAAGGACTGGCGATTAAGATCAGCAGGACTGCGAGGGAGATTACTGTTACTTATGAAGTCGACGAGACGACGATGGAAATGATGGTTAAGCTACCCACTAGCTTCCCAATCCAGTTGGTGGAAGTCAAAGGTGTTAAGAGGGTAGCGGTGTCGGAGAAGCAATGGAAGACGTGGTTGTTGGCTTGTCAGGCGGTTATTGCGCTCCAGGTAAGTGTAGATAATAACCCCCCCGGACCTCCCAGCAAAATATTCCCGTACATACGTAACTAACGAGTGGGGAAATGGAATAGGGCGGATCAATCGTGGATGCCTTGACGCTATTCCAGAGGAATGTGAAGTTACACTTGGACGGTGTGGAAGAGTGTGCTATCTGTTACTCCATCCTGGCACAAGTTGAACGAACTTTGCCATCGAAGGCCTGCGGAACCTGTAAACGGAAGTTCCACGGTGGTTGCTTGATGAAGTGGTTCAAATCGAGCAGTTCGAGTTCTTGTCCCCTGTGCAGGAGTTCGTTCCAGTTTATTTAGAACCGGTCCGGAGGGGTTAGTCTGGCTTAGAGGGTATACCACCTGTTAGATACTTAGGCATCAATGATATGATAATCCGTATATATACCGCTGAAGCGTTGTAATTTTTGCGTTGCCGAGCTTGGGAAAGCTCCCTGATCCGCGACAGCCAAAGTAAGCTCCTTTTGAGCACAGCTATGTTCCTCTCTCGCGATTCTCTCCCTTGATACAATCAATCAATCAATCAATCTACCGTCACCCGAACCAAAGTTCCCGCCTCCGTCAAACCTGCCCCGCGATAATACCTCCTTCCCCCTCCGGATGAGGTATTCCAACCGTCGCTGTTCACTTCCGATATTTCCGCAGTAGATAGTATAATATCCGAATCTGAATCCGAGAGGTAGCCATGGTGCTCTCCTTCATTCTTATTCAGAACCGACAGTACGCCGTTCCCACCTCCCCTCTATACCCTTCGCAATATATATATATACCAAGAACGTTTCGGGAGGGAATGAATCGCTCATTTATGTTTTTTTTAATAAACTTTTTTTAGGGGCAAGACGCGATTGGCAAAGTGGTACGCTCCGTATGATGTACATCTTCATTTTGCCTTTTTTTTGTTGTTTTTGGAGATGTATCTTTTTTTGGCTAACGGTTTATGCGGATGGGTGTTCTTTTTTGGGTGGTGGGTTTAGGATGATGAGAAAGTTAAGTTGAAGGGTGAGGTATGTTGGTTTTTCATGGTTTACTGTTATCGTAGGGATTTGGATATTCTAACGTCTGGATGATGAAAAAGGTCCACCGCCTCGTCGCACCACGGGATCAGAAGTACCAATCGAACTTTGTTGAAGTACGTCCCGTCCTCTGGAACCTTTTTTTTTTTTTTTTTTTTTTTAGTATTATTTATTTATTTATTGTTTATTTTACAAATAGTTCCGAAACAATAAAATCGTCTACCGCCGTTACGCCGGACTGTTCTTCTGCGTCTGCGTCGATGCGAACGATAACGAGTTAGCCTACTTGGAGGCCATCCACTTCTTCGTCGAGGTGCTTGATGCTTTTTTTGGAAACGTTTGTGAGTTGGATTTGGGTACGTTTTCCTTCTTTTTTTTTTTTTCCATTTGATTAAGTGTTTTTGGTTTGGAGAGGTGTTGATATATTGGGTTGGGGGGGTTAGTGTTCAACTTTTATAAGGTATATGCGATATTGGATGAAGTCTTCTTGGCCGGTGAGATTGAAGAGGCGTCGAAGCAGACGGTTTTGACGAGGTTGGAGCATTTGGATAAATTGGAGTGATGGGAGAGATGCGGAATGGCATTGAATCGATCCCCCCGCCGCAGATTGTATTATACGAATTTTAACCTTCCCTCTACCCATCTTATTTTCTTTGTTCCTTTTCCTATTCTATTTTCCTCGCGGAAGAATATGAACCACCCGCCCTCTATTATATACCGTTTATTACAAATTTAATGAACCCCCCCTCCCAAAAAAAAATATAAAAAAAAATCTACAACTAAACTACAAACCCCTCGCCGCCCTCCGCAGGGCGTCCACCCGCTCCGGTAAGGCGCCGGATTGACTTAACCGCCTAACGCCAGCTCTATTCTCCCTATGTCGGGACTGTACCCGTTTTAACGACTCCAAAGGTGCATCGTCTTCGTCTTCCACGGCTTCGGAATCAACTTCTTGTTTTCTTGATGATATGATTCTAGCCAATTTGTGGTGCTTCTCTTCTTCTTCTTCCTCCCTTTGCTGATGTGGTTGTTGTTCGGCTTCCTCTTCCCTTTTCGCAGTCTGTGGTCTTTTCGCAGTTTGTGGTCTTTCAGCTGCTGGCTGCGGCGGAGGTGGAGGGGGTGGTGGAGGAGGGCCATCAACCCCTCCGCCGATACTAATCTGCCTAACCCACTCCCTATATGTCGGTCTCGACAGAAGGCCCACCCGGAACTCCGCAGCCCCTCTGAGTAACTTGGTCAGATCCACCAATTCCTCAAGCCACTCGATAACCTGTTCCAACGCCGCAGATGAAGCATTGTAACTCATGAATTCAACCCGAAGTATCCTCTTCGCGGCATCTTCAGCCTCTTGAGCGTTTTCGTTGTCAGCATTAGCATCATTGTTATTATTTGTGGCGACGGATTCCATGAGGATTTGGCGGACGCGGTTGACCATGCGTAATTGTGCTAGACGCGCGGAAGGGAAGTATTGTGGTAATGGGAGTTTGCTTGTTAGTGCCTCGTGAACGGCGTAGAGGGTTATGGTTATTGCAGCCGCCTGTATAAACTTTATTAATTCGATGTACTATATGGGGAGTGATGAATACTTACCACATTCCGGCGGTACTTGTACACATAAACCTAAAAGAGTATAAATAATGCTTCCTAAAAACAAAAAGACATATAAAAAAAACTTACGTAGTAGTTCTCCAGAACTGCGGAGCCAAGTTGTAGTCGGAGTTGCAGCACGTTCTCCATCCTATCGATTATTTGATGAAGGACGTAGATGATCTAATATCCCCCCAGTGAGTATATTCATATGATTGGATGCAAGGCCAAACTCACTTCTTTATATATCATCTTTTCATTTGCAAAGCTGCCTTTAATTCTGGGCTCCTGCGTAGACACACTCACTATCCACCATAAATATTAGTCCAAAACCCCACGAGAAATGGAAGAATATAATTTTTTTTTTTTTAAAAAAAAGTACTTACGATAAGCAGACGCCGCTGCCAAAGACACATCCGCCTTCTTCCTAGCTTTATAAAACGCCTTGACAGCATTCTCATTCGTCAAATCCCCAACATCCGTAGTTTGATCAATCCCGAACGCAATCGCGCTCTCCATCTCATTGATTTTTAACACCGCCAATCCTATCGTTTCCACGAGCTTAACCCTCGCCTTGACAGGGAATATAACCGTCTGAACGATTAATGCCCCGCATCCACCGATGATCATTGCCACCGCTCTTTTGATGCAATTTTCCAACGCGGTGCCTCTTACTACACCCGGTATGTAATCTATCGATGTACCCACGGACACTACAACCATGGAGATGGTCAAGACCATCCCGGCTTTGACGTAGCGGGTGTTGAGTTGGATGTAGAATGCGACTAAAAAGGCGAAATAGAGCATCACGGCTATCACATATGGGTTCCCCTTTCCTGCGGTCCATGCAGCGTAACCCCAGAAGGAACCTAGGATAGTGCCGACGGTTCTGTAGGCAAACACTTGAACTGACGTTCCCACCGAGTTTTCGAAAACGAGAATGTAGATGACTATTACCCATACTATATAAAAATTTTAGTTTTAGAACTGCACGATGTTTTGAGTTATGGGGGGGAATAACTTACGCCCACGGTAGTTATAGAAGAAAGATGCGAACTCGGGAACGAAGGCAGGCCAACTTAGTAGCATAGCACCGATAGTTAGCTTCAGGGCATAATGGAGATGAGGGCTCAAGAGCACCCAGTCGACTATATCAGCCAGGACGTCCCGTAGACGGGCAGGCCACGACTTCGGCGGCTCTTCTTCTTCCCCTTCGCCTTTCTTCTTCTCGGGCTTTTTCGCTTCAGGTTTCTTCCCCTTGGACTCCGTTTCTTTAGACTGTTTTCCATCAGGTTTCTTGTCAGTCTTCTTTACGGAACCCTTCTTGCCATCATCTTTCTTCTGTTGGGTGGCGGCCTTCTGATCGGCATTTCCTGCCCCAGCCGTTTTTTGATAACGAGATACATTCTCCCTCGCATTGGCGTCAAGAGTTTCGCTCTGCTCCGCATCACCGCTGAACAGCCACTTCTTAGACTTGAAGTTAGGTAGATGAAACGCCTTCTTCCCCTTAAGTCCATCATACTCTTCAACCATATCTCTTCCTTCTTTCAACATGTCTAAGATAGTTTGTCTGCCAACTCTCGCAGTTAGAAATCTCTATAAATCCTACTATGCCAAAGGGGGAAAACATACGCAGCAATTCTGAAGTTCAATAAAAACGAACTAACAAGGAAAATCTCCTCACGAGGAAGAATATCAAATTCAACCTCTTCTTCCTCGCTAGCTTCTTCTGCAGCTTTATGCAACGCTTCTCTTGTCTTTTTATCAAATTCTTCGAGAGCACATTCGATAGCGCTAGCATAAATATCAATCTCCTTTAATAGAATACCCTTTGGTTTTCGAGATTCATTTTCGGGTGTTATCGGCACGTCCTATAAAAATGTTAAACTGGTAGATTCGTATAACAATATGAAGGTGGAAACATACGCAAGAGAATTCAATGCACGCGATCAGGGCATTAATACTCTGCCGTATCGTAGTCCTCAACGCCGCCAATGGCTCATCGACGCTACAATTCACCAAATGGTCAGAATAAATACCACATATGCCGTTAAAGAGGATGATGTTACCTCTCAATCAGATGCTTTAAAAACTCCTCATCTGCAACCTCAGCCTCCCTCTTCGGCTTGATGGTTTCCAACTTCTCCTTGAGTGAATTTATATCACTTTCATCATCCTTCTTTTCATCTTCCTCCGCAGAATCCGTCTCCTCCTTCTCTTCCTCATGATCCCCTAATATGATATGCTTGGTCTCACAAGCCCCTATTAACGTAAGTGTTGAAGTGACGAGTGCGTCCAATCCCTTCGAGCTGATGGGATGAAGTCTGGCGGGTGGTAAACACGAATATCCGATTTCGAAAGAAGTTTCTTTCAGAATAGCCTTTGAAGATGCAACAGCTGCTCGTAGTTTTGCTTTAGCGGAGAGAAGTTTCTTGAATGGGTCTTCCTTTTGTTCTTCTTCTTCTTGCTCTTCTTCTCCCCCATCACCCTCCTTGCTATCCTTCTTTTTATGGTCTTTATCCTTAGGTTTCTGGTTTCCGCCACCGGTCTTGGATAACGTCCTACGAACTTCATCTGTTGGCGAAACGAAAAAGTCCGCAGCATCTCTAAGCGTTTCGAGCACCAACTCCAACCCATTTACCGTCACAACGGCAACCTTTCCAGAACTAAATTCGGGAAATACCAATATATTCACAAATGTACAGATCAATATCCCTGATAAGAATGGATACAAAAAGGTGGTTGCGACTTTTGCGTTGAACTTGAAAATCGGGGTTGTCTGTTATATTATCAATATGTATATGTATATTCAGCAATCCTAGTGCACCCTTGGAAGGTAAAGATGGGGAGGTAGGGAGGGGAACTAACCATCTGAATAATGACTGTAAGTAAAAATAATAACACACCGACAAATATTTTAGGAATTTTACTACGAAGGTATCCATGCACAAGCAGTGAGATAACGAGGATGACAGCCCGAAAAGCGTGAGCGTTTTCTTTATTTTTTTGATATATCATGTCAGAGATATATGATGCGAATGTAACCCTTTTCTCTCTCTCGTCCTCTTCCACATCAGCAAAACGATTGAATGTATTACGTAGAACGAGAAAGGGAGGGCATACCATCCGGTTCCAACAACCGATCCGATTAATGCAAATACAATGGTTTCAAGCATTGCTCCGAGGTTTCTGCCGGGATGGCCGAATCTAAAGTGATATAAAGCATTATATCATCAGGTCTGAAGACATTCTCTTCTGTTTCAAGAGGTCGGAAGGGGTGAAGACATACACCGATGCTATGGCACCCAGGAAGACGGCAGGACCATATTCCGTTGCCACCACTGGGATCTGTTGTAACTATATTAGTGTACATTCAACTGTATTTAATAAATACATGGGTACACTTACAAGACATATTATCACTATTGAGATGCATGATACCAATTAATATATCCATATTCAAAAATATAGAGAAAAGAAAAAAAAGAGGAGAGGGTATACATACAAGCACACTCCGTAGCAATGGAGCATTTCAAGATATGCTGCCAAAGGCGATCTATTGATTTATTTTATTTTTCCCAATTAGCTTCCTTTCCCAATACACTCACATCGATATGATATCATACGGCACCTTTCTTAAGATCAGCCTTCAATTGTTTAAACCACTCTTCAACTTTACCAACCCGAATGGTTATCCACGACTCCTTGTTGTCCTTGCCCTCACCCTTGTCGGCAGCAGCTGCAGGAGCAGCGGCAGCACCCGAGGAATGTTCGAAATTGGAGTTGGAATTTGGGTCAACGGTGGCCATGGTTGTTGGTTATTGTATTGCATGAACATGCGCATGCATATGCACATTCAATGCCCCCTTGCACTTATCTTCCGGTTGGGAATGCGACTTGCATTTGTGTAATTAAGTATATTATAATTAAGATTATGGATATTAGATAACAGAAAAGGTATTTTGCAATTAGCTCTGCCTTCTTTCTTTCTTTCTTTCTTTTTTTTGGTTGTTTGAAGTGGAAGTGCTGGTGAAGAAAGAGGGAAAAAAGAAGGGGATGATGGATGCATGATTGATGGATTGTTCCGAGGCGGGTTGAATTCTTTAATCGGCTGTCGCGGGAATATCAACAACACAAGAAATACCACAATGGTACATACATAAGTACTAACGGGGATAGCAATGCTAACTGTTCAAAGTCTGGTAGATTATTTTCCATCTTATTACTATACTGCAAACGTAAGTATACTTATGTAAGTAATACCTAGCAAGTGTGTGAGTCCAGAGTACAATCCAATATAAAGTCATGTTGCATATTGGCCCCGCTGACTAATCACCACCTCGGCCAGAAGCGATCACATTCACACGCGCTGAAATCCGCACTTTCCAACAATATCTTATCCTTCGATTCGAGTAGGATCCAATTCCTATAAAACACCAAAAAAAAGAAATAGGATTCGGAAGAAAAAAAACAAAAATAAAATAAAATAAAATAAAATAGAACGAAAGAGAATGTCACAGTACTCGGACCTCACCACCGACGACCTGATCTGGGAGGACATCGACCCACCGTCACCGCCGGTCCAACCGCCCGCAGCCGAACCCGAAGCAGCAGACCCAAGATTTGTTATTACGCAGCGGGTGACGCAGCAGCTTACCAACTTGACCATCCACCGTCTGGTCGCTTATATCGAACCACTACGCGACCGCTTGGTCACTTCCTTGCATTCCTTCCACTGTACCTCTCTCTCTCTCTCTCATACATTTAATCCAAAACTAAACCCGCTCGCTCGCTCACTTTTTTGCTATCATAAAAATATACAGTAGAAGACGTGTTTGCAGAAATCCAAAGTAACCAGAACTATCAGATCGCCGTCCTCGTCGTTTTATTAGCATTCCCCACAATCTTGATCCTCCGCCGAGGAATCGCAATCATGGCCCCGCCTTCACCCCTCCTTGTACGAACACCCCCCTCCTCGCCACCCACTTTCTCACACTCTTTTAAATACTCCCTCAAATAGACATTAATAGAAATACTAACAAAATACATACTAGTCAAAACTCAAAGTTGCCCTGAAACTCTGCATCTCCCGCCTCCGCATGGTCCAACAGAAAGAAACCGCGATAGCAAAGATCAACCGACGTGCCCTCGCCGGAATCATCGAAATCGGAAAAATCGAATCCGCCAAGATTCGGGTGGAAAACATCATCCGGGAGGATATAAATGTCGAATTATTGGAGATATTGGAATTATATTGCGAATTGTTATTGGCTAGGATAGGCCTGATGGAAGCCAAGGAGGTCGATCCGGGGTTGGAAGAAGCTATTCAGAGCGTTATTTATGCCGCGCCTAGGACCGATGTTAAGGAGTTACAGACGGTCAGGGGCTTGTTGGTCGAAAAGTACGGGAAGATTTATGCCCAAGGTGCTATGGATAATTCGGAGGGCAAGGTGGCAGAGAGGGTTACCAAGAAGTTGAGGGTCGAACCGCCCAACCCCGAACTTGTCGAATTGTACATGCAGGAGATCGCGAAGGCGTATCATGTGCATTACCCGCTAAGCACACTGGAAGAACCCGAACAAGAGGAAGTCGTAGATAACGACGACGACGACGACGATCAACCGGGCTCTGGGGCGTTATTGGAAGAACCCCTGGTTGTGGAGGAGGAATTATCGCATGCGGCTACACCGCCGAGGAAGATTAATTTGGGACCGAAATCACCAATCGCTATCGCTCCCGCCAGTCCGACGACAGAAAATGTGAGACCCCAGGTTAAACTGCCCGACAAGACGGAGTCTAAACCTGTTGCACCCGCTACTACATCATCTACAACTGCTTCCGCCCCACCGAGGACACCGCAGAAGAAAGTTGCCGCTGCCCCCGCCCCTAGGAAACCAGCGGGGGCGGAGGTCGATCAGGACTTGTTAAGGCGGTTTGCGGCGTTGAAGCAGGTGCCTAAAGACTAATGGGAAGGATTATTGTAGATTCATGATGATTCTCTTTCTTTTGTTCCCCTTGTTTTATATTTAGCTTGAAGCGGTCTTTTTGTCGTTGTCGTTTCTGTTGCCAAATGCGATATCTTTCCTTCTTGCTTTCTTTTTTATTCTAGATATATTACGATATCCCATCTAATTCCATGTTTTACTACAGCTTGGATGAATAAAAAAACTATTACAGGAAATGCATATGTATTGTATTACCTCCAATATGCCGGTTTTACGCTTATACTACACGGGCAAAATCCAAAATACCAGCACGAAATGACTCCTCTACCAACAAGAAAGAGCAACAAAAAGAAAGAAACTCATGACTTCCCAGCCTCGGGGCTCTTCTTCGCCGTCTTCCACTTCTTAATCTTCTCCCCCAAATACTTCCAAGTCTTCACGAACCCCGTCGTAAAGAATCCCTTAAAGCTTTGACTCGTACTCGGCCAATTTATCGTTCCCTTGATAACAGTCTTGACCTCCTTTCTAATATTCTCCATATCGGCCGCCATCCTCTGTTCAAACTCACCACCTTGTCTGCCCTCCATCATCTCTTGCTCCTCCGACGTCCCCACCAATTTCTCATACTCCAGTTGTGGGATCTGCCATTTCCGCTGATATTGGAAATACAACCTCTTCCTAAACGCCTTGGGTAACCTTCTAACCATATTCCCCCGTCGCACAATATCCATATCCTGTAACAAGATCGTATCCTTAGGAACATTATTCCTTGGATCATTCTTAAACACCAGATTCGGCAGCGTATCCACCAGCGGAGCGTACAACCTCCTGAAGTTGGGCAGTTGGTTGGAGACTATGTTTGCGACCTTATGCGGGTTTTCGGTGAAGAGGTTCATGCGTGGGTCGCCGAGGTAGGAGATTCCGGCGATGGTGTGGTATAGTTGTTGTTCGGTGAATTCTTCGGGGAGGAGGAGGAGGGCGACTCGTAGAGCGGAGAGGAGGTTGGCTTGGTTTGCTAGACGGACACGGGCATCGTCGCGAAGAATTTTGACCTAATACTCCCTTCTCGTTAGCATTATCCTTTTTTTTTTTTAGATGAATTGTTTCATGAAAAAGAGAATAAGAGAGGGAAATTACCGGCTTATGCATCCTTCCAGCAAGATACAAAGTCTCCCAATCCGCGAGATCCCGACAAAAGGTATCCAAATTGACAACCCCGTATTTGATCATTATTCCATTAACCTCAACGTAGGTATTAAAATAAACTCCAGCTCCAAATCCATCCTGGACCTTCGCCACGACTCCACTGCCCATCTTCCCTAGGAAACTATAATGGTCCTTATGTTCCGTCAAATTGAGACTATGCCAATGTTGGGTATAAGTCACCCCGAAGATCAAATCGATCATTGGTTTCTCTTTCGAGGATGTAGTTCCTTGGGAGAATACTCCGGACCCATAGGCGAATGCATATCGTATGGGAGCTTTGAATTCCCAGAGAAGTTGGCGGAGGGATTGACGGAGGTCTTCATTGATGTACATGTACTGGTTTGCGCCAAAAGTTTGGGGGAGGGTGTGGTAGTCATATTTTGTGGAGTCGTAGACGGGTTCTTGGGTTTCGTAGGTAAACAAAGATTTGGCAGTTGTAGTGGTGTTAGCGCCGGACGATGAAGGCTCTGTAGAGGATGGTGAGGATGGGGGGTTTTCTTGTAGACGTGCGGGTGTTGAAGTGAAGTTACGATGATGACGATGACGATGATGATGGTTATCGAAGGACGATGGCGATGATACAGAAGAAGAAGAAGAAGAAGAAGAAGAAGAAGAGTTGGACTTGGTGAAAGCGAGACAACCCGGAGCCGGGACGAGGAGGCCGTATCGAAGAATGGAAGCTGCGAGCAGTCGAGCTGTGGGCCGGGCGGCCGAAGTCCCCAGCGCCATTTTATCGAGATCTTATCCTGGATGCTTTGGAAAGGGAAGAAAAAAACTGCTGCTGCTTGATATTGGATTAAAAGAAGCCGGACGACATCAATTGAGTCGCCATGTCAAATAAGAACCGCCATCTTCTCCCGGGATTATGCAATGCTACAGAAAGGTTAGGTGGATACAAGGAAGAAGGAATGACGTTGGAAAAAAAACCCCGGGTTGGGAAGGGTTTTGAAGTCTTGGGTTCTGTTCGGCTAATCGTGGCTTCCCGCCTGTCCGCCAGTTTCGGTCTTGTCCTTCTCGTTATATCGTATGCCCTTGCATGTGTCTAAGATACCCCACTACTAACTACGATCGGTCTGGAATTAAGTAATCGCGTGTACTTGTGTGTATATAATATAATAGATGTATGTATGGTAATAGTGTACACCTTCCATCCCCACTCACTCATATAGTACAATCCTCTCTCTTTCTCTCCTTCGAAACCTACTAGAAGAAGTAGGAAAGAGGGAGCAGAGCAGAGTAATTCTTTTTCTTTTTCGAGCCCAGTCGAATGATCGATCGATAGCAATGCGACCTGGAATGAAAGCAGAAAAGAACAAGAACATGAACAGGAACTAAGTAAAAGGAAGAAAAGAGAAGGGAAAAAAAAAGAAGAAAAAAACAGTGGTATAATGTTAACAAAAGGGGAGGAAGAAAATAGAAAAGAAAATGGTATCTCGTAGAATCGAAGTGTTCGAACAAAGCAAAAGTTAAGCAAAAAAAAAAAAAAAAAAAAAGTTACACAAAGGAAATAAAAGGGGAGTGGGTGAAGGGGAAAAAAAGCCGAATGAAAAAAACAAAAAAAGGATTACGAAGGGAGTGTGATAGATTAGAGAATACTCATGTCATAACACGTCAAGCTGCGCCCCCAATGTGTACAAGACACCCTCAGGTTGCGCAACCGCTTAGCTTGGCTTTGGTTTGGTGGTTTGGTTTCCAGGATTACAGGAAATGAAGGGAGAATAAATCCCAGAAGCATAACAGGGTGACATAGAAGAGAAAAGGGAAAGAAGTCGGTGTTAAAAAAGTAGCGCAAAGGACTACAAGTTGTGCTTCGACAACCATTGGCCGTGCCTCTTATAAATATTCTGGGCGAATGGAGAGAAAGAAGAAAAGAAAAAAGAAACAAGGGCCATCCAGGATTAAACATTTGTTATTGTCGTGACGATATAATAATATCAAAAAAGTAGGTAGGTATGGAGTAAACAACATTGACATGAGAATAAGAGGTTTTGAGAAGAATAGAGAAATAACGAAGATGGGTCGGTTTCTTGGCGTTTTCTTTTCGAAAAAAATCCAGTCCTGACATATGCAGGAAAAACCTTAGTCCAGACGCACCAGACCTGACCTAACCTTGTCGTAGAAAAAGTTCCTAAAGAAGAAAAATAAAAATAAAAAAAACCGAGACTAGAAAGACAGCAGAACTCCGAAAGACTCCCCCCTTATCCAAGCGAAGAGTGACAGACAGATCCTTTCGAGAAGAGGAGGTCAAAAATCCGCCACATAAACATGGTAGAATGCAAAAATTTAAGATTGGCTTTTCCTTTTGTTTTTCGAAGGGATTATCTACAGGGCGAAGACTGCGTGGGCGATAGCGACAATTCCAAGGGCCAAGATGCTCGGGCCGAAGATGGATGCAGCACCCTCCTTGGTCTGACTGGGTGATGGCTGAGCGACATCACCGGTCGAGGAGGCACCGTTGGTGAACAACGAAGCATCAGCTGTGGCATTAGCAAGACCCTGATTGACAGGTGTCAAGGTCGGGGTGTAGGGCTTGCTGGATGTCGTGTTACGAACGGAAGCAACGGAGTATACGTAGTCAACTGTTGTTGTTGTCGAGGATTCGGCGGTGGTGCTTGTCGAGGACTCGGTGGTAGATTCTTCTGTGGTCGAGGTCGAAGACTCGGTGGTGGTCGAAGGTATGGTGGAGGTCGAGGATTCGGTGGTCGAGGTGGATGAAGGTGTGGAGGTGGAGCTGGAAGTGGGTTCCTCGGTGGTGGAGGTTGTGGTTGGGGGTTCCTCGGTAGTGGTGAGCTGCTCCTCGGTGGTGGTGGTTCCCTCCTCGGTGGTAGTTGTGGTCGGGTCCGGAGTAGCTTCCGATGTTTCGGGGTCGGAGGATGGAAGTTCAACCTCGCCTACGGGAACACCAGCGGAATCATCATCGCCCTTGCCGGCCGGGAAGGTGACGAGGATGGCCTTGCTTCCCTTGGGCGCGGTGACGACGCAAAAGTTAGCTCCACCGGCACCGTTTGTGGAAGAACCACCGTCGCCGTTGACCTCATTGACGGCATCGGTGGCCGGGTCGATGATGCAAGGGAGGCCGTTGCATTGCTTTCCTTCCTCGCAGACGATCTTGATACCCCAGTCCGGGCGTTCGTTTCTGAATGGGGTTGTGGGCTCGAGGTAGATTGGATTCCAGCCGATTTTGGTGAAGGTGTTGCCGTTGTCGTCAATGTTGGCACCGGCGACGTAAGGGGCCCAGTTACCACGCGGATGGGCTGTCGATCCCCAGATGCAGCCTTCTTCCACGGAAACGCCAGGAGGGTTGATGTAGTAACTGGAGTGCGCAACCAATCGTTAGCGAGCGCTCTCTCTCCCAATCGCATGCACAGCGACCGAATTAAGACCCGGTTTCCCAATTGCCCCCAAACTCATCCACTCTACAACCATTTTTGAGGAGAGAAAAAAGAGAAAAAAGAGAAAAAAGAGAAAAAAGAGAAAAAAGAGAAAAAAGAGAAAAAAGAGAAAAAAGAGAAAAAAGAGAAAAAAGAGGACTACTTACTGTGCAGCAGTAGCGCACCAGTACTCGGGACCGGGGACAGCGAGCGTGGCGAATCCATTGGGACTGACGAGGGTTGGAATCAACATGTCCTCTCGGCCGGGGAGAACGGTTTGGCAGATGGCGACGGGTTCGGAGAGGAGGTTGTTGGCGAGGAAAGTGCCGGCGCCGGGATAGCAGAACTCCTTTTCCGGGAAGGGCACTGAGACTTCGCCGTCATTGTCGCAAAGAAGACCACCGTTCTAAGATATGTCAGATCCTGTCGCTGTCGCAACCTAAAGGAGAGGAAGGGATTTGGAAGATAGGTACTAACCATGGATTGGGGGTAGGTGTATTCGATGGCATCGGGGTCCCATTGCCCCATGAGGTAACCTGGAGGGCAAGCATAAGGACAATACATGCCGGGTTGGCAGGGTTGATCTGGAGGAAGGGCCCATCCACCGTTCATCTGACTCTTCGCGACGGCGACCATGTTGTTCTTGTCGGGAAATTTACAGGAGCGACCGCCATTTCTCTTGTCGATGGGTTTGGCATTGTCGGTCTTGGGAGTGAGGTGTTTCCTTTGATGATGATGGGCATGGTTATGTCGACGAAGGGCGGGAAGGGAAGCCGACAGCGAAACTTCGGAAGCCAAGACGGACGGAAGGACGATGGCAGTGAGGAGACTGCCCTTAACGAGCGTTGAAGCCTCGAGGAGACGCATTATTATATTATATATATTATCGGCTTCGGTGAAAGAAATAGTAGGATATGATTCCGGGAGGGAATGTTCGGATTGAGTAACGGACAGACAGTCAATTAATCAATCGGAGAGGATGGAGTGTTATTGAAACGGAGGGAACATTAAAATGTTGACGGTGGATAGATTTCGGGCGCGAATGAAGGAATGTACGACGGTCGGGAACAATAAAGGAGTGAAGTTCGACCGACACGACAGACAGAAACCAAAAGGAAGGATAGTGCGACAACGACAAAAGCGCAAAAAAAAGGCGGAGAGAGTGTGTGTGAGTAGGAGAGGAAAGAGAGGAGAAGGGAAGAAGAAGAGGGAGAGGGAAAGAAAAGAAAAGAAAAAAAAGAAGAGGACGAAACAAGAGAGGGAAGGGGCGAAGCGCAAGATAAAATAGGGAAAGGCAGGTTTTGTTTTTTCCTGGCGAGTGAATATAAAGTAAAGTGACAATTGTGACAAGGCTTGTGAGAGGGCCCAATGGAGAGCGAGGACGGGGGACTGGGACAGGGGTAATTGCACATGTCCTTCTTTCTCGAGTGATTCGTTCCAGTCGAAGTTCTTGACATTGTCTGTTCCTTCGATGGAGAGGAGACAGAGAGGGTGGAGCGAGATTGTGGTTCATTGAATCATATCAACAGATAGTATGCAATTGCGAAGCGATGTCAGGGATATTGTGGACTGGCGGAAATTACGATCTGTCGTCGTCAAATCTCCCCACTCGATTGCAACATCACAGACAATCTGTATTGTGTATGTATCGTCGACAGAACCTGCGCAGAATTTTTATCCCTTTGAGACATCGAGACCTGGACTCGAGGCTACATCGAGACATCCCGGTGTTCGGTTAAACCTGATTACGGATGATACATGACATAATTTCCTCTTCTGTCCCTTCTGTCCCTTCTGTCTCCCCCGACTCTCCCATTTGTTATGGTATACCCGTCTCCAGACACCCCCCGTATAGGTAACCATCTCTATTCTATTTTATTTCAACTTTCCCTCTTCGGACGCCATGCCCCCCTCCCAAAATTCCCTTTCCGGGGGTCCCTCCAACCCTCCCGAACAGGAACAACTTCTCTCCAACGACAACAATCCCAACACGCTCGCTGTCTCATCTTCTCCCTCCCACAACCGTTACAACGGCCGCCAATTCACTCTCCGTGGAATCTTTGTCGGTTTCATCGTCGGCACCGTCTTGGCTGCCGTTAACGTCTATTTCGGTTTGCAAAGTACGTCCCTCCCTCTCTCTCTCTCTATATATATATATATTTGAGGTAAATGTTCCAGATATATCATATCATACTCATTTTTTCAAATTTTATTTTTTGATTGGGGGCTATCAGCGGGATGGATAAGCTTAATGCCCATGCCCAGTTCGCTTCTCGCCTTCGTCTTCTTCAAAGTAGCATCGGCCTCGGGCCTCTTGGGTTTCCCTTTCTCCCCCAAAGAAAATGGTTTGTACATTTCCCCCTCCTCTTTTTTTTACATCTTCTATTGTATCATGACCATTATACCTTTTAGCCGTTTTATTTGTATGTGTACCTGTGTGTGTCCAATTTCTGACCTGTGCCTACGGTATATGCAATTCATGTTGCCCTTCGTTGTTTTTCCGGCGTGATCTATAGTCTTCGTCCAAACCGTAGCCGTCGCAGTCGGTTGCATGTCCCTCACCGGGGGGTTGATAGGCGTCATTCCTGCCATCGAAAAACTCTTGACAACAGAAGAATCGGGCCCAATCCGTCTATCCACCCCTTCTCTGATAATATGGTCCCTCGGCCTCGCCTTCTTCGGTGTCATCTACTCGGTCCCGCTGAGGAAACAGTTCATCGTCCGCGAGAAACTAAAGTTCCCCAGCGGCACCGCCACCGCCACTATGATCTCCCTCCTTCATAACGGTCAGGCCGACATTCGCACGGACGGTCTCCGTCAACGTGACAGCGGACCCGCTGGCACCTACAGTCGCATTGGGGAAGATGAAGAGGAAACCGGGTATTTCCATGAACATGCATCATCATCATCTTCTCCTCCTTCTCCTCCTGCTCCGATTTATGATTGGAAATTCCAAACCAGAATACTGAGTATCGCCTTTGGTGTTTCTGCCATATATGTATGTGGAATTTCCCGTCATCGCCGTAAATATATAGATATATTTATACCCACTAGTTCTATTAATAATTGGTTCACAGACCCTTTTGACCTTCTTCCTTCCCGTCTTGCGGAATTTGCCAATATTCGGGCACCAGGCCGCCCAGACATGGCTGTGGGCGCTCAACCCTTCACCAGCCTACATCGGCCAGGGTATCATCATGGGCCAGTCGACAACTTTGGCCATGCTCTTCGGAGCCATCATCGGGTAGGGTATCAGATGATTTCTCCCTTCCTTCCTTTCCTTCTAGAAGACTAATACAGTTCCTCATTAGCTGGGGCGTGCTATCTCCTCTTGCTAAAAAACAAGGTTGGGCCCCTGGTATCGTCAATGATTGGAAATCTGGAAGCCGTGGGTGGATCGTATGGATCAGTTTGGCAATCATGCTGGCAGACAGTGTGGTCTCGTTGTCCCTCCTCGCCGGCGACACAGCACTACCATTGATCAGAACGCAGATACGTAGAAGAGAATCTCTTAGGAGATATATGCCTACATCTATGATAGTTTCGATGACCGATGATGATGATGACGATGATCAAGATGAGAAGGAAGACGATGCACCCCTCGAAGAACAGATCGGCGTAAAGACATTCATTGTCTCGCTGCTGCTTACAACCGTGCTCTGCATCCTTACGATACGTTACACCTTCCCCCAGGTCCCAATATACCTGACCATCGTCTCCCTCGGCGTGGCCTTCGTTCTGTCAGTTATGGCAGCTAGGGCGCTTGGGCAGACGGACTTGAACCCTGTATCCGGAATTAGTAGGTTTTCCTTCCTTCCTTCCTTCCTTTATTCTCTCCTTCCCCTCTCCCTAAATCCGTTTTATCAAGGATGTTTCTTAGCTAATCTTTCTTTTTTTTTTCCCTCTTTACTTTTTTTTATGGCGTCACAGGCAAGATAGCTCAGCTGTTCTTCGCACTGATTGTTTCCAAGACGACGGGTTCTGCCGTCCTGATCAACCTCGTGGCCGGCGCAGTATCTGAAGCCGCGGGACAACAAGCGGGGGATATCCTCCAAGACCTCAAAACATCACATTTGCTGTACGCCTCTCCGAAGGCGCAGTTTTACGGACAGTTGGTGGGAGCCGCTTACGGAGCAGTTGTTTCGAGCTTGTTGTACCGTCTCTACGACCATGTTTACACCATCCCTAGTAAAATGTTTGAAATGCCAGCGGCTATAGTCTGGATCGATTGTTCACGACTGTTGTATGGAGAAGGTCTACCGCCGTACGCCAGGGAATTTTGTATTGTGTTCGGATTGGTTTTCGCGGTTGTGACGGCGATAAAGTCACGGGATAAGACGGGGAGATCGAGGTATGCGGGGTGGCTACCGGGAGGGATAGCGGTGGCGATCGGAATGTATAATACACCATCGTTCACATTGGCAAGAGTGATTGGGGGGGTGGCAGAGGGGTATTGGAGGAGAAGAGCGACAGGAGCCCAGGACATGAAAAGTCGAGAGACGGTATTGATCTTAGTGGCATCCGGAGCTATTATAGGGGAGGGCCTGGCGAGCCTGGTGAATCTGGGGCTGACCATTCTCACGGCGTGATATATCATCCATGTATTATATTCACACATCAATCCATCTGTACACGCCCACGCCTCTAACTATCTATCTCTGATAGAGGCAGGAGGTAGTAGGCACATGGATATAGAAACAAAAATAAAAATAAAAATAATCCGAAAATAAGAGAGGGTCGATGGAGAGAGGTTCACGACAGGGGTGGAAGGAGATTCCACGCATTCGTTCCCTTCTTTGTCCCCTTGGCTCGGGGTCAGCTCAAGTCAGGTCAGAAAACCGTGCCTGACGGATTGATGCAATGCATTGCATTTTCTCATGCACGTCGGTCGAGTTATTATTATAATACTATTACTACTGCTACCATTGTTATGTACTATTGACTGTCAGGTATTTGGGAAGAGGGGGGAGGGAAGGGTATTTTAATATTGCCTGTCTGTCTGTTGCATATATTTGCATTCTACCAAATACCCGGATCCAACTGGTCTCGTAATAAAAACTCTGCAGAGTTTTTTTTTCTTCTTCTTCTTCCCTTTTTTCCCTTTCTAGTTGAGAGTATGCATGATGAATGGTAAGGAAGGATAGAACAGATCAATTATGGCTATTTGTAGTTTTAAATTTAACCGTTTCGTCTCTGCTTCCTCGAGTGGTTCCTTAGTCCGAATTCTGCAGAATGCTGGTCCGATTGCCTGTTCTTAGTCAGGACCAGAGAAAGAGAGAAAAGAGGCGGTTCTTTCAACACAAAAACGTAAACACCATCCATCTTTCCTATCAACGGAATCGACAATACCATTGCCATGCCATGCCATGCTCCTCTCTGTTGCCCTTCTCACCCTGTGGACTAAGGCCGTAACAATCTCCCCCGTTCCTTCTCTCCCATCGTCCTCTTCTCCATCTCCATCTCCATCTCCATCATCATCATCATCATCATCATCCTCCCTCCTCCCATCATCACCATCGTCATCATTATCATTATAGTCACTATCGTCACCAGCATCATCATCACGACCACCATCTCTCTCTCTCCCTCTCTCCCTCTCTCCCATCCTCCCTCTCTCTCTCTCCCTCTCCCGCTCCCTTCACTCCCTCTTTCTTCTTATACACCCCCTCAACATCACACACATACACGCCTCTCCCTCCCTCTCTCTCCAAATCTAGATATCTCCTGCCGCTCATTCCTTTCGCGTGCCATCTCCATTCGTCTCTTTTTTCCTTTCCTTTCTTTTCTTTTTTCCTTTTTAAAGCCCTCCCCAGCAAGGGAGCTGCTGGTTGGCTGGGACCATGGACGAGAACAAGCTGATCCAAACCCTCCTCGATCGCTTATCCGCTAAAGTATTATCTATCCTTCCACCTGTCTTTGCTGCTTCCTCATCCTATCGTGCTTTAATCCGCAATGCTTGCTTGCTTGCTTTGTTGCCTACCGAATTCGGTGGCATCGTCTCATGATCATCCCAAGCACCAATTCCCAAAGAAATCGATGACACCTCCAAAAGAAAGCTAATACATTTCTCTGACCCTCTCTTTGCGACCACTTTGGCAATTAAATAGCTTCCAAACCGTTCTGGCGATGAAATAGATGATCTCCGACGAGATGAAATCGTTACTACCCTGGTCGAGCTTTCCAAAAGCCATATCGAGGCTGTCGCCACCGATCTCATCCGCCTAGTGGACAACATCACTCCTGTGCGTGCCTTCCCCCCGATGTCGCTCTCCCTCCCTCCCTCCCTCCCCTCCCATACCGCTCCTTTCCATGTTCTAATCGCGTGGCACATCCTTCTTTTTATATACATTTCACTCTATAGCTGGACGCACAACGACCAAGGCTACCTCCCCTTGTCGTATTATCTCAAACCTTCCTCGCCGAACTTCTTGCCGACTGTCTAAGTGCTCATTGGGATTCTAACGAAGAAGAAGAACATGGCCGCTATCGCAACGAACATGACGACCCCCACCACCAAGGTGGCAGCCCTCGCGTGTCTCCTCTCACCGCCCGAAAAATCCGCAGAATAGGTCCCCCGCCCTTGAACGAACATCTGGCCCAACATATGCTCGACTTGGTGTTAAGGCTGTCCCCAAATCAAATAACTACCGACGAATCGGTCGCATCACCGGCCCAACCAACAGCGACTGCGAGAAATGGACCTCAGGGACAATCCTCCGAAGACACAAGCTATGTATCGAAGGCTAGCGATTTGGATAAAGCTGTGTTTGGCATCATGGAATATCTTAGCGCTTCAAATTGGTCGCTAGTCTTTCAGAGCCTTCAGAGGGTCCTAAAACAACTAAGGCAGACGGGATCGGATGACTTTGATGCTAATGGAATACAGCTCCTGGCTCACGTATGGATCAACTCGAAGCAGCTTACCCTGATCTTGAGCGAGCTCACTGCCGCATTCTACCATGTCAAAAAGCAGCACCAGCAACTTATCGCCCAACTATTACCCGAAGCTATTCTCAAATGGATCGATACACATCCTCAGGAGTTCGTAAATTTGCATCTGGGCCAACGAAGGCTGGAAGGGGGTGCGGACGTTTTGTTCGATATCACACACGGAATGGCCGACACTGTAAAGAGGCGGGTGGTATTCTGGCCGATGCAGACGGCACTGTTGCTTCTTATCCCCGAAGTCTTCCTTGGGTCCATGCTAGGTGAAACCGCTAGGAATCCGAATGCGAGAAGGGTCAATTTCTTAGAGAATCTCCGAAAAACTCTCCGTCTACAAAGATCCGCTGACACTGCAGCTTCTTGTCTCGTAACAATTTGCCGCGCCGCTAGCTATTTCGACAATAACCCCGAAATTGCAATTCTTAGCTTCGCTTTAGACGTACAGAATGAAATGAAGGAGGAGATATTCAAAAGGAAGTTCGATGAAGATACCGCTCTCGACAGGGATATCATGGTCAAGGCTTTTGTTTCTCTTTGCCATTTATCAAAGGACCAAGTGGTCGAAAATTTGCTCCCCCGCCTGTTAGATCGCGCCTCACATTTATCATACAAAGTCGTCGTCTTCACAGGGGCAGCTATAATAGCTTCACAAGACCGTACAAACAGCTTCCTATCGCTCTACCAAGCCATATCGCCGGACGTCCGAAACTTTCTATACACTGTCGGTAATGCGAAGCGGAATAATTCAGTCAACAGCAATAATGGCGTTGGCCGCAGGGCAGAAAACCAGTCGTCAGAAAGCTTACTGTCGTCCGAATTACTCCATCAGCTTCTTGAGCTTCTGAAGATACGGCCGAATCTACTGTTTGAAGGCGCATCCAGAGAAGAGAGTTCAACGTTTTTCGAGAAGACTTTGTCATGCATCCTAAACTGCGCAAGTGAAGACGATACATTAATCACCAAGTTGTCGACCGAGTTCGCGAGGCGATTGATATCGAGGGAAACAACTTCGTTGAGTCCGAATAATACGGCTACGAAGACAGAAGCTGAAGTTCAGATCGAGTCTTGGAAGGGTGCATCCGCGACTTTGGTCACGTTTTCCCGGAAACTTCTCGATTACGATCTTAGCGATCCTACCCTAAAAGTGATGCTCGGGTTGGTGAGAGATTATATGGAAACTAGACTCAATTTCCTCAAATCTCCACCAATGAAAAACCTCATAGATTCTGGAGCAGATGTTGCCGAGAGACAGATCGCAGGTATCTCTTTAGAAGTATCATTCCTGGTGCTTCTCTGCTCGAGTGACCTTGATATCTGTTCTCTGATAACAAGTGCAATCAACATCCTGTGTGAGGAAGGAAGGTTGACTGAGAATATGGAAGATCTTGAGAGGTCGGGGTTGAGTGTCATGAAGAATTACGCTGTGTACTCGGAACTCTCCTCTCCGACCTTCCGTATGACCGGCCCTGTCGCCTTTCAGAAGAGGCTAAGGAAACTATTGGTGAGGATGATACGCCCCACCGCTGGTATTCTCACAGCCTGGGAGGCGGTTTTCACAAAGTGGAAAACGCTCTGCAAGGTTGTCGTGAGCGGCTCGTCTTCTCGGCAATCCGCAGTCGATGAACGGACTCTTGTAGAGTGGAGAAATTACTCTGGCTTCCTGGCGGCTTTGGGTGGTTGTTGTATCTCCCCTCCACCTCAAGAAATCCGGCCGGATGACGCATCCGTATCTGGCCTCAGATGGATTGATCGTTTGGCACCAGATGGTGACCCTTACTCTCTCCTAGAAAGATTCATGCGCCAGTGTCTCCAGTTGCTAGTGTGCAGTTCACTGAACGTCCGAGAGGCGATCCGTGAGGTCCTCGGATCTGAAATGAACCCGAGGCTTTATGTTTCGTTCTTTAGGTCACTAGAAATTGAACTGAACAGTGTCTTTGAGAATAACCCTAATGCGATTGCGCAGTCCGCTGACGGGAAGTTACTATTTGCCGAACAATCTACATCGTTGCTTCGTGCTATTATTGACCGAGTCGAGGATACGCAGGAGAGTTTGATTGCAATTGATTTTGGGGCTCTTACTCTGATCCTCGCAAAGTTTTTGCATAATCTCAAAGACGATGCGTCGGCCCTTAGGGCTAAGGTCAAGATGTGTCAATTGGTCGAAGTCGTAGCTAGGAAGAAGGATCTTTTGGATCTCAGACAAGACATACGAGTTCGCAATAGTCTGTTGCAATTTCTTGTGGATTGGATGTCCCGACTGGGCAAGGTGCGTAGTTATCAATTCCTTCCACATAGACATTGTGGATTCGATAGTGAACTCCAGAGGCTAATAAATACCGTAATAGCCCGAGCAAACCGTAGCAACCACTGCAGTCCGTAGGGACGAAATTGGCCGCCTGCGCGGGGACCTCGACAGAGCAGCATTGAAGGCTCTCGTCAACCTCCTGGCTCGGCTTCCGCTCCAGCCTACCGAGAGCCATGATGCAGATGCGCTAGATGCCAAGTCGCAGCTCTTCTGCAACTACTTTACTACGTTCCTCAACTTGTTGGAGAGTAGTCAGCATGAGGCCGAGAAGCGGAGGGACCAGAATTCCGTTGTGATCACCCGAGACGACTCTTCCTCGACGTTGGAGCTCGCTATCTTGGCGCTGTCTAATCTTCTCAGCGCAAACGTAGACGTTGGTCTCAAGTTTTCGCTTGAGATTGGATACCATGAGAACATCGATATTAGAACAGCGTTCATGCACGTTCTGACCAACATTCTCACGCAAGGCACTGAGTTCTCTTCTCTAGGTGATTCCGCTATCGGGGAGAAGTATGAGAGGATGATTCAACTTCTCGTCAATAACTTCAAGTTTGTTCTCGCATTGTGTCATTCCTGTCCGACAAGTGAAATTGACGAGATTGCTTTTGCGCTACTCAATATCTTTGACTCCAAGGGGCTTGGATTGACTCTCTTGAAAGAACTTATTGAACAGGAAGTTGCTAATACCGGTAAGACCCCCCCCCCCCCCCCCCCCCCAAGTCCAAAAGAGAATGCCATCCATTCGAATGCTCACGGCCTATATAGAGAGTGAATCCGAGCTTCTCCGACGGAATTGCGTCGCAACCAAAATGCTTTCAGTCTTCGCCAAGTGGAAGGGCGCCAATTACCTCCGCCAAACCCTCCAAAAGGTTCTTGAGAAGTTATTGAATTCAGCCGACGAGCTAGACTTCGAGCTCGATCCTGCTAGAACCTCATCGCCGGAAGAGCTCCAACGTAATGCGCTCCAGTTGCGTTTTGTTACAAATGTTTTCATCGAAGAAATATGCAAGAGTGTTCCACAAGTCCCAGCATCTTTCCGATATATCTGCCACACAATTACAACGGCGGTCACGACCAGGTTCCCTGAGGCGAAATTCACTGCCGTCGGTGCCTTTATTTTCCTTCGATTCTTCTGTCCTGCCATCGTTGCTCCTGACTCTGAAGGTTTGGTGAAGTCTATCCCTAAGAGAGGAATGCGACGAGGCCTTCTTTTGATTGCTAAAGTTGTACAAAATCTTGCGAATAATGTTCTTTTTGGTGCAAAAGAGCCTTACATGATACCCCTGAATGATTTTCTGACTTTGAATATTTATCGAGTTACAACATTTTTACGTGATATTTCGGTAGGTTGAACATTCGATATCCCTGAACTTAAGGGCTTCCAAGCTAATGTAGATAATATTTGCAGAGCCCCATCACTATCCCCGATCAAGCTGCCGCTGTGGAGGTTTTCGATTTCGGCAGCTGCATAGCTCTTCATAGGTTTATGTACGATCATTGGGAGGTAGTGCGACAAAAGTTGCTGCATCCACGGATAACGAGTCCGGTGGCTCAGAGCAGCGTTACCCCAAAGTATACGGCAAACGATCTCAAGGCGCCGGTCGCGGAGTTTTCGGCATTGATACCGACTCTCGGGGCGCCGCCGTTAGATTTCTCATGGACCCGGCCGCAGTTACAAGCAACCACACAACCCTCGTATTATCGGTTCCAGCAGTTTATGTTGCGGAATTCCGGGAGGAGCGTGGAGCCTATCACATCTGCTAGAATCGTGTATGATGGTGGCGAGTCGAAGGTATATCTATACCACCCCGGTCTAATGCTTGTTTTGAATACTTTTCTAATGGTTTTATGTTAGGATGGCATGCCCGTTATCTGTATCATCCTCCGCAACATCAACGCGGAGACAATCGATATCGAGCTACTCATATACTGTTTCCTAAAGGTACGTGTTCTCCTAATTTAACCATGAGGGTTTGAGATATTAACCCAGAACTTTAGATTGCTGGCCGCATGTGGAGTAAGCCGTTTGGCCTTCTCATCGACGCGACTTCCTATACCATTGGCAATGAACTTCCGGATGATCTTCCCAAGAAGGTGGATGCATTGAGTCCGCCGGAGATGTTGGCTAATATGAAGCGGTTTTACGTTTATAATATGAACAGTGCGTACAGGAAATATTTCCGCCGGATGGTTAGACACGCATATAAAGATGACACGAGCGGTTTCCATCCAAAGAATATTGAGTACACATTGCTTGGGAATCTGAGCGAGCTTGAACGACACTTCCACCTGCCATCCCTACATTTACCGAAAGATACGATGTCGCTGGTATCAGACTCCCGATTTGTGTTCCAGCCTGTCACACGCTTGTCTAAGACCAAGGGTCGGATCGATGTAGTGGTCAAGATCGGTAGCCAGTATATTCAAATTACGACTACTAAGAAGCAGGATATCTTACCAGGGCTAAGAATGCAAGCCGTTGTTAATGATATCTTCCCGCTATCGGAGATCGAGGAAGCCAATGCGTCTTTCCACACAGAAGAAGAAAATGCATTTGGGATCAAGACTGAGAACGGAAAAGTTGCAATGTTTTTCTCGAGCCCAAGGCGAGCCGATATCCTCCATCATATCAAATCGGCCAAGTCGAAATCTATGAAGGATAGTAGGCCATCCCCGCTCAGTGAGAGAGTCATCCGACCTGAGGACGTACCCGGTACGCTCCTCAACATTGCACTTATGAACATGGGCAGCGCAGATCAATCACTGCGAATCTCAGCGTATAATCTACTTTGCGCTTTGTGCCAGACGTTCAGATTTAAGGTGGACCGGCAGTTCGTTAGTGCAAAAGGCCTCAGCATTCCGGCGGACTCTCTCAATCTTATAGTTGGAGTTAGCGAAAAGTTGGCTGCGAACGAACCGCAATTGACATTCGATTTCTTGACCGAATTCTTTGTCGGTTGGGCCAAGTCCCCCTTACAGCAGAGACCGCTAAGTATATTATATATGGCACCGTGGTTGGTAAATCTTCACTCTCAAGTCTTGGCGCTGGACGGCGATAGCGAGAGGGGCAAAGAACGACTTGCGGGGATTGCTAGAAAGCTGATAGAGATCACAGTCAATGAAACGACTCTGTACAGCAACTTCCAGCAAAATGCGTGGTCGGTGATTAGTAGAGACGAGAGTCTGTTGGAAGTGTTCTTTGAAGAATTGATAAAGAGCGCTATCAACTATGGGTTCGGTTCTGCAGAGGCTGAGGTGATTGGATCAATCGCTGCATCTTTCGGGACGCTAACAATGCGTGGAAAGATCATCGCAAGGGTTAGGAAGGCATTGAACAGAACCTCACTTAGACCGACAAGACATCTTAAGGACAACGTGATATGGAAGGAGATGTGCGTTCTCCTTCGGATATGCCTTGCTATATCTTTTGATAGTCGTGCACAGGCACAGATGTTCTTGCCTGAGTTGTTCCACATTATCACGATGGTTGTCAACTGCGGAAGCACAAATGTCAGAACCACAGTCCACAGCTTGCTAATTAACACCGTGCACTCGATATGCACGTCTTTCCCGCTCGACGATGAGAATCTTGCAAAGCTTAAAGCGATTCTTGCGTCACTTTCGGAGCCAAAGCTGGGGCTTCTGTTTAGTATACATCGACAAACCTCACGCGATGGTACAATCGAAGAGAATCGAACGACAACGGAGAGTAATTCGTCGACTTCTTCCACGGAGACAATTACAAACCTTTTGTTGGAAATCATCAGTATCGCGGCTCCTTCTGTCGATATGGCCAACATTTGGAGGGCTAGGTGGATGAGCCTTGTGGCAAGCACAGCATTCCAGAATAACCCAGCAATCCAACCCCGTGCATTCGCCGTCATGGGATGCCTAGCCCGAGAAGATGTTGACGACGACCTACTTTACCAAGTCCTTGTCGCTTTGCGTAGTGCTCTGGCAAGATTTGTGGAACAGGGAGACGCCGAAATGTTGGTTAGCATCATCACGAGTTTGACCAAGATGGCGAATAATCTACCCCCTTCGTCAAGATACCTGCATCAAATGTTCTGGCTAGCGATGTCACTTATCCGGGTGGGCCCACCATCGCTATTCAATTGTTCTGCTGGGCTTCTACAGGCAGTTCTACGAGTCATCGCATCGTCTGATGAATTCAAAGATGGGAGAATGTCCGTTGTACTTATGCAGGGGAGGTTTACGGTGGAAGAAGCTGCTGCCGCAGTCGATGACCTCTTCGGTATCAACTTTGAGATGGCATTCTTCGCCTATTCTGCCTGCTTCTGTATCGTGAAGGGTCTGTCGGATCCCACTACCCGAGCTGTGACCTTGCGAACTTTCACAACCTTCTTAGAAGTCGTCACCACCAATATTCCTGAAACCGAAAAGGGGGAAATGCATAGCTCCTATATTCCCTACTTGAGCTGCCTAGTTCCCCGAGCAGCTAATGCTGATGATTGGAAGGATATATGGCTAGGCGGCGTACCGATGCAAAAAGCCGAGAATATCATGAACTGGTCACAGCTGATACAGAGAATCATTGCGACGGATAAAAAGGAACTGTTGCTTTGTCTTGCGTTGACTGTTATTGACTTCCGAACGTCGGATGAGAGCATACAGACCGCTGGTCTACAGTTGTTTGAACATTGTGCTGCACATCGCCCTGAAGTGTTTATTCTGATGTAAGACTTGCCCATGATTTCTCAAATTTATATCCTTGAGACAGCTAGACTAACCTTTTATTACGATAGCCACGATCGTGTCATGGCTGAACTAGAAGAGATTCTGATATCTTCGCAAAGCCAGACAATGCTGAAGGCCACACACGAGGTTATCAGGAAAATCGCTGGAGACAGGCGGTTCTCTGATCGTCAGGGCACACAAGATGTGCTAGATAGAATACTCGAGAGTATTGGGTTCTCGGGCATATGGTCTTCGACGACATTTAAGAGAACATCTAATGATCAGGAACGGATGTGTGTAGATCGTTTGATTGAAGTGAGTAATCCACCTACCCAACTTGAAAAGCATGGGGTCATGAACGCGGCCGACTGACATTTTACGAATAGTTGATTATTGCATAACTTTTCTGCACAAAATTTCTTGATTTCTATCTTCCTTTTTTTTTCTCTTGAGGAGTAAGGATATCTTTGACATATTTTCTCTCACGCTTTTTTCCCTTCTTTCTCTCTTTATATCTTACATCGATATATTTTCTTCAAAGTGATATCTAGCGACCCTTTCACACGAGTACCTTTTCTTTATACTTGCTCTGTTCACGACTTACTTTGATCGGCCTATAGCTAGCGATGCCAGAGCCCAAGCCCGATCTTTGACATTTTCTCTTTTATTTTTTTTTTATTTTTTAACCAGACTCCTTGTTGTTTATTCCTACTTCCCTAAGCCCTGATATCGGATCTTATAAACGATTCCCACTTCTTTTTTTTATTTATCATGTACTAATATCACCCACACTAAGTATGAACCTCTTCCCTTTCATTACTATTTTCCCTTCCTATATTTTCCTTTGCATCTAGGATATTTCACGAAGGTGAAGTATGAAATACGAATATATGTATGTAGGTAGATAAGCTAGTGGCCTATTCTACTCACGATATTAGAAAATTACTTAAGTTAACGAAAAAAACAACCCCTGAATAAGTTAGCTCTCTAAACTATATGGGTTTACGTGTAATTCGTTTTTATTTGTTCCGTCTCTTGTATATGTATAACACCAATGAGTAATCACTCCGTCGATGGATTCCGTAGTCGTCGGTGATATGTACAATTATACGTGTATACGAAATTTGAGGGTTTGGACTTTTGCAAGGGAGTTTCACACGGGTAATTACCTAGGTACTTAGGTCTATTCTAACTAGTGGTCTCGAAGCTGTCACTTGTATCGAGGGTCGGACCTCTTCCTTTTTCTTTTCTGTTCTTTTTTTTTTTTTTTTTTGCAAATCCCCGACCTAGAATAGAGCGAGGATTTATTTAATTTCTTCGATTCTATCTTACAAAGTGGTACAGGCTTTTGATTCTGCGAACATGAGGAGGGATGTAAGATAGATGAAACGTGGCGGGCCGCCGAAAGAAATCGAAGTGATAGACAGAAAGGAAACGACAGGAGGAGATAGAAGGAAAAACCAAGGCATGTAGGAAACAAAAAACTAGTATAGCCCAAAACCATTATCTCGCCTCCAATTAATAAAAGCATAGTCTCTCTTTTTTTTCCAACCAAAAAAAAAAAAGAAAAATACGAAAGGAAAGGAAGAAGGCACCCTTAGTTATGGCCTAGTCTTTAAATCAATCCACTTACGCCATCCAACTGTTATTGCCGCGGTTATAACCGCCGCCCCCTCCTTGGCCATACCCTCCTCCTCCGCGCCCTCCTTGATACCCGCCTCTGCGATCTTGCTGTGGAGGTCGGCGGTCATATTGGTTGCTATTGTTGTGATCACGGCGGTCACCCCCACCGCCGCTCCCGCGTTCGTAGGAACCTCTTCTATCATCGTGATATCCGCCGTTACCTCCTCCCCCGTAGCCATTTCTATCATTGCGACCATAACTAGCTCCACCAGCGCCACCTCCTTGTTGGTATCCGCCACCGCCCTGTCGGTTGTAGTTTTGCGAATTCGAATACCCCTGGTTGTTACCATACGATTGGTATCCTGAACCGCTACCGCTACCACCGTACTGGCTATTCCCATAGCCCTGTTGGGGTTGCTGGTATCCTTGACCGTACCTGAAGTCGAAGTTTTGGTGTCCAGGTGGTGCCCACCCTTGTCCTCCTCCTCCCCGCCCTTGCTGGTCAGGGAAAGTGTATCCTGCCGGTAAACTCGGGCCCCTGACACCCGATGGGGGCGCAATGGGATGGTTTGATTGATACCGACCTCCCCTGCCCCGACCTGAATTTGACCTGTCAAGGTAACCGCCTCCGTACCTATTTCCATTGCCTTGTTGCTTGTTAAGAATGGTGTCCTTGTCCCCTTCGGTCAATGCCGGAGTTTTCAAGACGACACCACGTAGAAGCATAGACTTATGCTGGCCTTTCTTCTCGGGGAGTAAATATATAACACTATAGTTTCATTAGTATGTAACCCAGCGCCCGAGAGAGATATCACTAGGAACCTTACCTCATGGACTGGTCGTCTTCAATATCTCCGTAGAGATCGGATTTAACATTGGTGAACGGAAACGAAACAGAGCTATGGGGTATGAAAGTTGGATCTTTCCTCACTCCTCCGGAAAGGCCCTCACTCAACCGTGGGTCGAGCTCATAGTCTCCATCAACTGCCCTCTTGGAAAAGAATTGGCACGCGAGCTCGTCGTAAAGAGGATGGGATTCGGAAAACAATAGCAGCTCGTTGCCCATTTCATTCCTTTCCTTCTCTTCGGCTGGGATCTGAGGGTAGATCTTATTCATCGCATCCAGCAGGCGGACTTCATCGATAAACGGGAGAATCGCAACACCCTGCCAAGCAAACTTTTTGCCATTCAAGTCGATGGGGAAGTCCTCCGGGTAGAAGTCAATGATTTCGGAGTCCGATTCTGTCATTAGAGGCCAGAAGGCTTTAGGGATATTATGTTTACTGGCGGCGGGAAGTACACCCATCAGTTGCTCGAACGGCTTGAACGGCTTGCCAAGTGTGAAGTCCATCTTAAGCTCCCCGATGTTCTCAAAATCTTGCGCGAACGGCGCATAATGGTACGGATAGTACCAAGTCCACGAAGGACAGCCTTGGAAGTAGTACAACAAAACCCAACAAAGTCCCTCAACGTAGGCATTGGCGACCTCCCTCCGAAAGTTAGTATCAGAGGGCGGTCGACCAAACTTTTGCTCGTAATACCGGTCTCGGTAACCAGGTTCCCAGAGCTTAACCGTGTCGGCATTTTCTTCCCCAGGGGTTGCCTGGGTTGGGGTTTGACTACCCGACTCCGTTTGCATTGTTTCCAGCTTCCGTTTGCCAAGAACCGAAGCTTGCTCAATTTCTGATGGCGCTTCAGCTTCGGCTGGTTGTTCAGTAGTCGGGGAAGTGGTGATCGTATTCTGTAGTAGTTGAGCTTTTAATGCTGCCGCGGCGCTCTTATTGGCGTAGTTTGCCGTCCTAATTTCCGCCCTGTTAACAACCACATCATGGTTGAGTTTTTTTGTTTTCTCGGAATGGTCATTCGGTGCGAAAAGCGGGATATTAGCTGGGTGCGCTATCGGTATTCTCTCATTTTTGCCCCGGTGTATCGGAAGTTTGTCATTGCCAGAATCTCCATTAGCTTCTTCTTGTAACTTTCGCCGCTTAGCATTCGCCTCCCGTCTTTCTTCGACTTGGCGGCGTTTCCTAAATATCGCATCTTCTTGTTTCGCTAACCCGTCAAGAATAAACTGCGCTCGTTCGAGATTGACGTTCCCATCTGTCGTGACAAAACCCTTCATTGCTGCAAGGTTATCCCTCCAAATCGATGCAAGAGTTTCGATTCCTGCATCCCTAATTTCCAAACTGGGGAAATGTGGCAAAAAGTCGTTTCCAACGAAGAAGCACAGAAAAACCCAGTCATCAATCGCCCTCTCAAGATCCCATTGAAACGAGAGCCCTGGTACATGTAATTCTACAGCCAAATACTCTCTCAGAATCCCGACATCCAACCAGATGAATGGCTTCCGCGGGTTAGCCTTGGACTTCTCATCGAACTCGCCCTCTTTCTCCTTCGCTTTTCCGGTGCACTCTTCAGCTCGGTGACCCTTTTGGTTACAAATCTTGCACACACGAGGCTTCGAATCCTGCGCGAATACATCCTCTCGAAGAACCCTAAAGTGAGGTTCATGTGTCGCGAGGCCCAGCATAATCAAATCCGCATCCAGTCCGTATATGACATGTCTCGTATTTGGGTCGTGTTCTGGATGGGATCTCTGGCTTCTAACGAATTCCATGATCTTGTGTTCACCCTCGCCGGGTACGGAAGAATCCGATATTATAACTTTCAACTATAGATGGGATCGTTAGCTATTTGGCCACGCCGAGTATCATAAAACTTATGGAGGTACCTTTGCCCAACCTGGGTCGCTATTCAACTTATAAGCAACCCAGTACTTAAGAGCAATCGAGAGAATATCCATAAAAGGTGTCCCTGGAGTAATTGCATTGCTATCCCACCCCTTCTTCTGCAGATTCGAGTCGATATCCGTGCCTTTAGAGGCTAACAATCTCACAAATTCCGCTACCTGTTCCTCCTTTTCTTTCGCTTCCCGCGCGGATCGGAATCGTCGAGACCGCTGCTGGTTCATCTTGGCACGAGGAGCGACACCATCAACAGCCATCATCAAAATTTTTCGTGGTCTGACCATTGCAACAACTCTTTCCGTGTACCTGAATACCTCCAACATCATCTCCTGCTCGGTTTCTGGCGGTGGACGATCTTCAGGGTGTGAACAAGGGTGGACGATTCCGTTCATATCGAGGTAAAGGTTGTCGAGTTCCTATTGATTCAATTAGGGCACGGGTCAACAACTGTATTCGAGGGATCCATATTTCCGTACCTCGCCATTTGGATTCGGGCCTGTGGTATCAACTGGGATCTCTTGACCATCGATTTCCTGAGGCAAAGCCTCCAAAACTGGGCTTATGATCTTTGGATACTTTTGCGACAGCCATCGGAAGAACGCGGGAACACTTGACAAAGACAGAATTTAGTAGAATCATCTATAGTTGCAGGTAGAAACACTTACCCCATGGCGAACTAGCCCGTCAAGGGACCGTGTGTATCCGAGCAGGTATCAAAGAATAATAACTAGAGAAAGTCGGGTAGAAAGGCGCTGGCTTCGAAGGAAGCTTTTGCATCAGGTACCATGATCAGACGACAGTAAATTCAGGGAATGTGGTGACGGGTAAGATGGTTGCAGTGATATCGAAAACATCGTGAATGTGGGTGGGTAGCGTGTCCATGAGCGCCTGTAAAACCCGAGGAAGAAGGATGAGAACAAGATCCACGGTAAAACCGAAAAATTGTTATCGTTCTTTGTCTCCTCCCAGCTCCTCTGCGTCTTCCTTTCCTTCGTTCGCT
This sequence comes from Orbilia javanica, assembly GCA_036872735.1. Taxonomy (NCBI): domain Eukaryota; kingdom Fungi; phylum Ascomycota; class Orbiliomycetes; order Orbiliales; family Orbiliaceae; genus Orbilia; species Orbilia javanica. The sequence goes on from JAVHNR010000005.1 coordinate 931,628, forward strand.
CTGCTCAGGGCTTCTGATGGAGCACCCCTTCTTCCTCCTTCTTCGTAATTTCTGCTCTCTCTCTCTCTCTCTTTTTTTTTTTTTTTTTTTTTTTTTGGCGAGGGAGGAAGAGTACACGCGAAGGGCGACAGGCGGGCAAACCAGGGAAACTTACCTGGAATTCTAGAAAATATATCACCCTAGCACCATAGATGAACAGGGCTTCGTGGCCTCAGATGCAGCGGGTTTTATGCAAGAGCAGTAATAGAGTAACGAATACGGGAGTCGTGAATGGGGGTTGTGGTGGTACCAGTACTCGTGATCGTGGTTGTGATGAAGAAGGTTGGTGATGAGATTGAATCGGTCGCTTTGACTGGCATGTTGAACTTTTTTTAGGCGAAGCCCCGAAGCTAAGAAAAGCCACACCAAGCACAAGCTCCAGGGCATGAAGTTGCTACTGACACGCAAACATCCACATTGACCACGGACTCGAACCATCGATATCACAGGCACTCCCAGACATGAATCTGTAACTGCAATCGTCGCCCTTTCCATTGGCGTCATATTGATTTTACTCTCGCGAAAAAGCTTAAAGCAGTACGTCTCACTGGCCAGGATCCCAAACTACCGCCCGCTAACTGTTGTTGGGACAGGCCGCGATCCGGATTCAAGGACACGCATTCCTCGTAAGGCTGTCAGCTTGTCGCACTCCAACTTGACCAGCCCAAAATCGCCTCCAGGGTCATTCCATACTCCAAATCGATGCAATAACCGCTTTTGAGTGAAGCATGCATGCTACACAACTGAAATGTTCTCAGGAATCTTAGCCAATCAAGCGCCGCCCAAGCAAACGGCGGCGGCGACAATTGCCACATTATGTGACCGATTGCTTCATGCAACTTTGCTCGAGGATCGCAGGGCTGCTGTCCAAGGACTTCGAAGCTTTACAAGAGAATACAGGGAGTCTGTTGCGTCAGGGGGGTTGCGGGGGCTTATTGGAACCCTGGCCAAGGATATCGAAGACGTTGACACTGTAAAAGTCGTTCTTGAAACACTTATCAACCTCTTCGCCAGCGATAGTCAAAACGTAGGCATCCGCCCTTTACTGTGTCGCCTTTGGTTGTTACTCTTCTGACCTTCCCTGGACTGTCGATTTAGCCCGATACACCCGACGACATTGCACTTTGGCTCACGGACGAGTTCACACAGGTACTTCCATAAACATGTCATACAAATATAAATTTATATTACCATGATTCTCAACCAGGTTGAAAACAGAAACAAGAAAATATAAACCTCCTTATCGACCTACTGGACAAGAGTGACTTCTATGAGCGCCTATACGCCCTAAGGATCCTAGTCGCCCTTCTTAGAAATAGGCCGGATAGAGCTCGCGACTGCATTTACACTGCCCCTGCGGGGATTGAAAGATTGATTGCGACTCTAGATGACGGAAGGGAGATAATTCGAAATGGTAAGCATCCCCAAGTGCTATCCGTCGCGTTTCCGATAGGGACTCCTAGTGTTGAATTCACCGTCTCTGATAGTTCGTATATTTGCAGAGGGGGTCCAACTCTTGATAGCCCTGACGGAGGACCATGTGGAAATCCAGAAGTTAGTTGGCAACTTAGGCGCCTTCGAAAAGACTTTCAGGATAATTTCTCTCGAGGGGGGGCTGGCTGGGGGCTACTTGGTCCAGGACTGTCTTCGGCTGCTCACGAATCTCCTTGCTTTCAATGTCTCCAACCAAAACTACTTTCGAGAAACAAGCGTTCCTGAGCTTGCCAAGTTATTCGGAGATGATATGACCTCTAGCGATGGCCCCTCAGAAAGTTCAATGAAGAATATTGTCAATCTCCTCAATCTATGCAAGGTCTTTGTCACATTCGCCGGTCTCTCGACAGAAAGAAACCAGGTTTGCCGTACCTCCAAGCCCCACCAAATTCGAAGTATACTCATGTCCGACTAGAGCGCTTTCTGGAAAGCAAAATTAACCCGAAGGGTCATCGATCTGGCATTTTCTCCAGCATTGGCACCCGACATCAGAGCAGAGGTAAATCCACGCCCCCAGCCCGTGCCGGCGTCTTAACAATAATCTTTTCCCCCAATCCCCAGCTAAATGCTAAACCCCTACTCTGAATAAACTAAGCTAGGCTCTCTCCACAATTGGCGATATGATCCGTGGTAATCCAATCATCCAAGAGGGCTTTGCAATGGAGCAAGTCAATGCCTTGACACTTCCGGGCTATGCTAGTTGGGAACCCGCCGCGAAGGGGGAAGAACCCACCGCATATATCATAGATGCTTTGTTAGATCTAGCACTGCTCGACAGTAACTTCTCGGCTTTCAATCTCAGAATGGCCGCTGTCGGTTGCATTGAGGTATGGGACCGTGTCCTTCTAGTAGCACCATGTGTATTTCAAACTAAAACATCACTTAGGGCTACGTATCTAATAATCCAGCGACTCTCTTACACTTTTTGGACAGGGCGGTAATGGGGTTCGCAAGTGGCGAAGGTATACCTAAGTTCCCCTGACTAAATTTACAAGCCCTTAAACTAACGATACGCAGATGAGACGGCAAACATTTTCAATGCTCTAATAGAATTGGATAGCGACTCCCGGGCCGACCCCTACCGGACTTGGTTCTCTGGAGCTATTTTCATGACTCTTATATCTGATAACCAGGAGGCTCGAGACGTTGCCATGAAACTAACCAGCGGCGATGTCGAGTCCGGAGAAGAAGTAGTAACTGCTATACAAACATTTTCCGGAAACTTAGTTGCCGCACTAGATCACGGCCTAGACCCGAGGATATCATTGACATTTCTGATGGCTCTTTCCGTCTGGCTTTACGAGAACCCGCTCGCAGTCAACGACTTTTTAAACGAGGGTGCAACAATTGAAAGTTTACTGAGAATAGTCAACGACCAAAGCAATAAAGATGTACTTTTACAAGGCATGTGTACATTCCTAATTGGGGTAGTGTACGAGTTCAGTAGTGCAGATTCACCTTTGTCCCGGTAAGTACCCTAAGACTTGACGACACCTTAATAAACATACTAACAAACCGAAGGGACGCCCTCAAGGATCGCATTGTCGCCCGGATAAAGAAGGATCAGTATTTCTACAAGCTCCATAAGCTTAGACAACATCCCACAGTTCGGGATTTTGAGGTCACGGCGAATCTGCCCCATGGAAAAGGGCTCCCTAATGTCTACTTTACTAGTGGGTTTATCGAGTTTTTCAAAGACAACTACAGTACGTTTAAATAATAGCAGCAGCAAATCCACTTCAGCGCTTAATCTAACGCTCACTACAGGCCATATATTAAGATCGTACCCTGGAGAACCATCAGGGCATCATGGTAAGAAAATTCATCTGGGCACTGTTATCTGCCCAGTAGAGCTCCTCATAAAAATAAAAAATAAAAAAAAAAAAAAAAAAAAAAAAAAAAAAAAAAAAAAAAATTCTCCGCTAATACCGTTGGTTTTCTTTGTTAATAGCAAACGGGGCGCCAAACACTGGGTCTATGGAATTGCTCAGAACCGCGACCACCCAATTAGAAGCCAAGGAGGAAGAGTTGATTGCATTGCAAGACGCCCACACGAAGCTTAAGCACCAGCTCGCTCAAGAACAGGAAGACTCCAGAAGGTTCAAGGACCTCACAGTCCAAAGAATTAAAGATGTCGCAGCCCGCGAAATCGCAAGCGCGAGAGATGAAGCACAGAACATCCAGGAGCAAGCAGAAGCCGACATTGCGGCGGAACGGGAAGCGCATCGTTCCGAGATGCAGGAACTGGCCCTACGTACCGACGCTGCATTGAGGGAGTCTCGGGCTGCAACTGATAAGGTTGTGAAGGAAACATCTGCTGTCATATCGAAACTTGAGGGGCATATCTCCCAGCTAGAAAAGGAACTAGGTTCTCTTAGGGAAGAGAAAGCCGCACACATATCCCACCTGGAGCAGCAGCTAAGGGCTATCCACGATGAAAAAGTAGCTCACGTTTCCCATCTTGAACAGCAACTAGGGGCCCTTAAAGATGAAAAGGCAGCTCATGTTTCCCAACTTGAGAAAGAGCTTGGCTCTCTCCAGGGCGAAAAGACCGACCTAGAGAAACAAACCAACAACATGAAGGGTGCGATCTTGAAACTGGAATCACAACTAAACGACCAGTTTGACAACTCGAAAAAACAACAGTCCCGACATGAATCAGAACTCGAAGTCCAAAGGAAATCTGCGGAAAAGAAGATCGCAGATATCAAAAAGGAATTAGAAGAACGACTCCTGGCGGTCACTAAGTCTGCTGATGAGTCGAAGAAACGGGCCGAGAAGGCAGAATCTGAAGTAGCAAAGGTGAAAGAAACAGCAGAGAAGGAGCGAAAAGAGGCTGAAGAAAGCGCAGCAACTACGCAAGGGGAGCTAGACGACCTTATGTTGGTGATGGCAGACCTCGAGGAAAATGTAAAGAAGTATAAGGTCAGTAGCCCACGGCCCGGGATCGTGCCCATTTCTGCCGCTAACACCATTTGCGACTGGACAGCTCCGGTTGAAGAAGCTTGGCGAAGAGGTGACGGATGACGAAGGTGACGAAGACGAAGACGAGTAGGCAAGCGGACTGTAAGATGTAAGCTACAGAAAGAATATTTAACCTCGACTTCAAGTCAGGGAATTTGCATATATCATCATGACCCGATCCCACGTGCAGTAACGCCCTCATGAGATTCGATGAGATTCGATGAGATCTGGTCTCGTCGACAGTTGCAACACGGCCGCACAGGGCCCGCCTGACCCCAACGCAATTCAACGCCGATGCTCGGACCAGGTTAATTGGATAAAAGGTTTCGTCGGGTCGCAATTTTGGTTCGAGTCAGACCCAATTGATATCCAGTTAACATATCTATCCCGCGCAACCTCGTCGGATCGCAGGCTCTTTTTTTATTATCTACATCTTATTTGGTTCTTCCCCCGAGCCCTACGATCATTTTCGTTACATCTGCCGTTTCCTGTTGAGCTGTAATTAAACCTCCAACGTGTTCCATCTCAAAGCAACATCGAACTCCGCCAAGGACACCCACATCCATTCTCCACAAATATCATAGGCCACACCCATCAACCCACCCATTGATATCTTATATCGCGTTATATTATTGGTCAAAAACACCACGGAACGGCGTTCCCCAACATGCCGACCTACGACGATATCACCAAGATCCCTATTCTCGGGAACGATAGTATAATCGTAGGCTATGGGCTCCTAACTTCCTATATCGCACAGGACGTTATCTCAAGTCTCAAGTCCTCCACCTACGTTATCATCACCGATACAAACCTTGCCCCGCTTTACCTGTCCCAGCTACAGGATGCATTCAACAAGGAACTAGTCGGTACCTCTAACGATGCCCGATTATTACACTACGAGATCAGTCCAGGTGAACAATCCAAATCGAGAGAAACAAAGGCTGAGGTGGAGGATTGGTTGCTGTCACAAGGATGTACCCGCGACACTGTTATCCTCGCTTTAGGCGGCGGGGTAATCGGAGACATGATCGGATTTGTCGCAGCAACTTTCATGAGAGGTGTTAGGTTCTGCCAGATACCAACTACATTGTTAGCAATGGTAGATTCTTCGATCGGAGGGAAAACCGCGATCGACACCCCTCTTGGGAAGAATCTAGTTGGGTCCTTTTGGCAACCAGAACGTATTTTTGTGGATCTTGCCGTCCTGGAAACATTACCGGAGAGGGAATTTATCAATGGCATGGCCGAAGTTATCAAGGTATAACCAACTCCCTTTCACGGTGACCTATATGTCATTTTAACTTAGTATCAAAATATAGACTGCAGCTATCTGGGATGAGGCTGCATTTTCCAGATTGGAGGCCAACTGCGACTCTGTAATGGAGATTATAAAGGCCAAACCCACCGGCGATGGTTAGAACCCCTCTCTTCCCGATCCCCAAACCCATCACTAACATAATCATAGGCAAGGGACGATTCTTTGCTATCAGAGATCTTCTCATGGACGTTGTAGTAGGTTCAGCAAAAGTCAAAGCTCACGTTGTCTCGGCGGATGAAAGAGAAGGTGGCCTACGGAATCTTCTCAACTTCGGTCATTCAATTGGACATGCCTTCGAGGCTATCCTCACACCACAACTTCTCCACGGCGAGTGTGTTGCTATTGGTATGGTGAGAGAGGCCGAGCTGGCTAGATACCTAGGGGTCCTTAGCCCGACAGCAGTAGCCCGGTTGTCAAAGTGTATTTCTGGGTACGGCCTGCCTGTTTCTCTCGAGGATAAACGCGTAAAGCGACTCTCCGGGGGCAAGGTTTGCGATGTCGACCGCCTACTTGAGATCATGGCCGTGGATAAGAAGAACTATGGAAAACAGAAGAAGATCGTGCTTCTATCAGCAATAGGGCGTACACATGAGCCAAAAGCCAGCACAGTTTCCGATGATGCCATCCGAGTTATCCTTTCCGCTAGCGTGCTAGTCGGCCGTTTAGAATCTACAACACTAGATCTACAAGTCACTCCCCCAGGCTCCAAGTCTATCTCAAACCGAGCACTAGTATTGGCCGCCCTGAGTTCTGGTACCTGCCGTATCAGCAACCTCCTACAGTCCGATGATACACAATACATGCTGACTGCGCTCCACCAACTTGGTGGCATCAAGTACTCCTGGGAGGATGACGGCGAGGTGCTAGTTGTCCAAGGAAATGGCGGCAAGCTAAGCGCATGCCCCGAACCACTCTACCTTGGGAATGCAGGTACAGCAGCACGTTTTTTAACCTCTGTTGCAACATTAGTCTCCCCAACACCAGAGCTGGACACTTGCATCTTGACCGGGAATGCTAGGATGAAGCAACGGCCGATTGGACCGCTAGTGGACGCCCTAACTTCGAATGGTGCTGGAATTGCCTATGTAGAATCGCAAGGATGTCTTCCCCTCCGGGTCAAGTCGACGAGTGGGATGAAGGGCGGACGGATTGAGCTCGCCGCAACCGTTTCGTCCCAATACGTCTCCTCTATCTTAATGTGTGCACCTTACGCACAGGAGGCCGTCACCCTGAGCCTCATTGGCAAGCCCATTTCCCAATTGTATATCGATATGACTATCAGTATGATGGCGGCCTTTGGTATCCAGGTGGAGCGATCTCAAACTGAGGAATACACCTACCACATCCCCAAAGCAACTTACAAGTGCCCAGCCGAATACGTTATCGAAAGCGATGCCAGTTCCGCAACTTATCCCCTAGCCGTGGCTGCAATTAGCGGAACAAAGTGCACGATTCCCAACATTGGCTCGGCTTCTCTCCAAGGGGATGCTAAATTTGCGGTCGACGTTTTGGCCCCTATGGGCTGTAAAGTCGAGCAAACAGCTACGAGCACAACCGTTCAAGGCCCACCTCGTGGGCAGCTTAAGGCCCTACCCAGCGTTGACATGGAGCCCATGACAGATGCTTTCCTCACCGCTTCGGTTCTAGCAGCAGTTGCGACTGCTAACTCAGAAACGAAAACCACTAGAATATATGGCATCGCAAACCAACGGGTAAAGGAATGCAATCGCATAGCTGCCATGAACCACGAGCTTGCCAAGTTTGGTGTGACCTGTCGAGAGTTTGATGATGGTATCGAAATCGATGGGAGGGGTATTTCTTCACTGAAGGTTCCGGAAGGTGGCGTTCACTGCTACGACGATCATCGTGTAGCTATGAGTTTTAGCGTCCTCAGTGCTATCCTCGATGACCCAATCCTGCTTCTTGAGCGACGCTGTGTTGAAAAGACATGGCCTGGGTGGTGGGATATCTTGTCCGGTCCATTCGGCGTTCCTCTCCGCGGCTATGAAGTCAAGACAGAGAATGTTGCTCTGAGGAGCACCAATAATAGTTCAATCGTGCTTATCGGGATGAGAGGTGCTGGCAAGACAACAATGGGCTCATGGGCATCTAGGATCCTTGGGCTCCCTCTTATTGACTTAGATACTCTGCTCGAAAAAGAAACTGGAAAAACAATCCCTCAAATAATTAATGATTCCGGTTGGGAAGGGTTTAGAAAATTGGAGCTCGAGCTTTTCGCGAGAGAACTAAAGTCGAAACCGAAAGACTTCATTTTTGCTTGCGGCGGCGGTATTGTAGAAACACCAGAAGCCAGGCAACTTCTCAAAAAATATCATGGCAGCGGTGGTATCGTTATCCATATTCACCGAGATATCGGAAAAGTTATGGACTATCTTCAAATCGATAAAACAAGGCCGGCTTATGTAGATGATATGATGGGCGTATGGCAGAGACGCCGGCCGTGGTTTTCTGAGTGTAGTAACTACCAATACTACAGTCCCATCATCGCCTCAGGGGACCTAAATGTTCTAAAGCCAGACTTCACTCGGTTTTTGTCTGTCATCAGGGGCACAAATTCAGCGACGACAACGATATCGACGAAAATATCGCCCTCGTTCTTTGTCTCCCTGACAATGCCAGACTTGAAGAACGACACTCAAATTATTGAGAAATCTGTTGAGGGTTGCGATGCGGTCGAACTTAGGGTAGATCTTCTTGCGGACCCCGACCACAAGAATGGCATCCCTTCCCTAGAGTACTTGAACGAACAAGTCGCCTACTTGCGGTCCAAGACTAACCTCCCACTAATCTTCACGATTCGAACAGTGAGCCAGGGTGGCCGCTATCCCGACTCAGCCGTGGAAGATGCGGAGAAGCTCTACATAGAAGCTTTGAAAATGGGATTCGAATACTTGGACTTAGAGATGACATGGCCGGAAGACCTTCTCCAGCGTATCACATCTGCTAAGGGTTTCACCCAAATAATAGCGTCCCATCACGATACAAAGCAGGTACATTCATGGACTGATGGCTCGTGGATTCCCGTTTTCAACAAGGCTGTGGCGCATGGAGACATTGTCAAGTTGGTCGGAATTGCCCGAAGTCTCACCGACAATTACGCACTAGAAAAATTTCGAGAATGGGCGGTCTCTACTCAAAAGGTCAAATTGATTGCCATCAACATGACTAGCAAAGGTCAGCTAAGCCGTGTGCTGAACGGCTTTTTGACCCCAGTATCCCATCCCGCTTTGCCTTTCAAAGCAGCCCCAGGCCAACTCTCCATCGCGGAAATCAATAAGGCTTTGGCGTTGCTCGGTGAAATAACACCAAAGCAGTTTTATTTGTTCGGGAAGCCAATTTCACACTCTCGATCTCCTGCGTTGCATAATTCTCTCTTCGAGAGATTTGGGCTACCTCATAATTACGGTCTGCTGGAGACGGATGTTGCCGAGGACACGCTAGAGAGAATCAGAGCAGACGATTTCGGTGGTGCCTCGGTTACTATACCCTTGAAACTATCTTATTTCGACCACCTTGACGAAATCAGTGACGAGGCACGAGCCATCGGGGCGGTAAATACAATTTATCCGATTGGAGCAGCTGATAATGGCAAAAAGATCTTGCGGGGCGATAACACTGATTGGTTGGGCATCAAGATGGCACTCGAAAGTGGCGGATTCGCTAATGTTGGCGGAGCCGGCTTAGTGATTGGTGCTGGGGGTACATCCAGGGCGGCTGTCTACGCCCTGGCAAGCCTGGAGATCTCACCGATATATGTTATCAACAGAACTGCTGAGAACAGCAGACAGTTAGCTGCATCCTTCCCGGCGGGCCAGTATGATATTCAGGTGATCGAATCCGTGGAAGACGTTGCTTCTAGGGTTTCTACCCCTCTTGTCGCGGCCGTTTCGACAGTCCCCGCAGATCGCGAGATTGACGTCAAGCTCACAGAAATCTTAACAGCCGTGCTAAATGTAAGATCTACGGATGGTAGCGAAAGGCCTGTGCTTGTGGAGATGGCGTATAAACCTCGGCACACGGAGATGATGAAGTTGGCGGAAGGGCTGGGGTGGAACACGGTGCCTGGTTTGGAAGCATTGACCGGTCAGGTACGTCATTTCCCTTAACGGACACTTCTTGGATTACACATTCCCCCGTACGATCTAACCTTTCCCCCTCTTCTCCTTTGATAGGGCATCGAACAGTTCAAACACTTTACAGGGTTTTCACCAAACACCCAGGTAGCGAGGGATGCCGTCCTCGGTACCGATGAAAAGAAGCAATGAAAAGGCCTCATCGTTAATTCGTTGGGGGACATCATCTTCGCCTATCCTTGCAAAAAAAACTGGTTATGTCATCAAAAGATAAATTTGATATTTTACATTGATTTTTATTATTATTACCATATTCTTCCTTTTTTTATTTATTCATTTATTCATTTATTTATTTTGGTTTCTCGAGCCCTCAGTGTTTGGTATGACATCTACGTGACAAAATAGATTAAACTGGTCTCGTCAACCTGGGACCAGTTTAAACTGTAAAACTCAGTACCAACCACAAACAAGTTATTGTTGATTTGCACTGAATCCTGCAAATCGAAGCCCAATAGGTACTTGTTACATGTAGACAGCTTTGTGTTGGATTACATCTGTTGACGGAGATGGCCGGAAAAGCCCGCGGACGAAGGAAACGCAAGAGATTGGAGACCGCCCAGTTAACTGGACAATTTCGATTCTGTTTGTTCATTAAAATTAAAAGTAATCTGTTCTTTCTTTCTTTCTTTGTATGGTGGTCAAACCAAGATCGTCATATCCTATCGTACATATGTCTACCATACAGCTCCGCAAAACCTGCTCAAACAGAAAAGCCACTCCCAAAACCGTAACCAAACACTCTTTCATCAGTACTAATCTTTGCTTTCGCTTGCATCTTAAATTGCACAAAATTTGTATAGAAAACAAGAAAGAAATTTTGGGGAAAATAATAAAAGAAGCAGGATTAAAAAAGAAATAATAGGTAAGAAATGAAAACAAAATCGCCGCCCTGACGCCGTATATAATTCTTGAAGATCATTTATGAAGGGGAAACAGCAAAAAAGATTGAAGGTAGAAAAAAACCGAAACCCAAATCAGGGGAAGACACAAAATGTTTTCGAAGATACTTTTGCAGACGTAAATGCTCTGACAATGGAATAAAGCGCAAGCAGGCATGTCTTTCAATCATGATGACGACTCAAGTCGATCGTGAGGCCGGAAACAAGAAACGAACGCCGCAACGATGATGTAGAGGAGATCCCCAAACAAAAAAAGAAACAAATCCGAAAAATGCTGCGCATTTTTTTTTTTTAGCCGACGAGTGACGTCATGTACGACCGCAGGGTGGGTTTGGTTATGCAGGGCACAGCTCGGGTGTGGCCCAAAAAAGGAAACTTTCCTCATCCCACTTTTTTTGTTTGTTTTTTTCTTCGGTTTTTTTCGGTTTTTTTTTTTTTTTTTTTTTTTTTTGTTCCGTTTGAAGAGGAATGAATGATTGGGCAATGCCTGATGTTGGGAAAGGGGAATGTGTTGTCGTCACACAGCTTAGTGGATACCGTGCTTCACCTGTATTTTCACTTTGTTAGTTTGGATCCTAGATGAAGATTATGAGTTGTGGATGAGATGGCTTACCCTTCTATGACGCACCAAGGCATCACTGCGAGAGAAAAATTTGTCGTCGTCACAAATTTCACACCTCACCTTCGCCTTGGCCGTGTTATGAATCGTATCCTCATGCCTCGTCAAGTCATAAGGCCTTGAGAAAACTGTATTGCAAGGCTTCCCGGTCGACGGGTTAATCCTCATGCAACGATGGGGACCTGGCTGTGCATTCCTACAAGCAATAGCGGCTGCACTTGAAACGCTATTTCCTGAGGGAACGGATTTTCTATGGGCTTCTCGCCGATGCTTTTGCAACTTAGTCGAGGTTGTGAATCTCTGGCCACAACCAGAGAATGTGCATGTGTAAGTGCCGGTGTTAGCCGACGTATCAAGCGGGCGTGTGATCGGGTTTCTTTGAATCTCCTCCTTGAGGTACGTATTCGTTGCATCGCCGAGTGGCAAAGAAGATGCACCAAGGGTGTTTGCATCCGCGTAATAGTACGGATTGGTGGGGAGGGGTTCAAAGGCAGGTTGCTGAATGTAGCCGAACCTATCCAGGTGTGAGGAGACCGTCGAGTTTGCCATGCTTGCCCGACGACTCGTGGCCATGCTTTGGAAGTCCTCCAAGTCCGACCCGTCATGTGACGATGCGTGTAAGCTTCCACCGTTGCTCATTGAGTCATCGTGAGGACCCGTTGCTCTAGGATCCTGAATTTGTGGGAAAAGACCCATCTGACTGCTCTGGCTCTCTGGCTCTTGGAATTCCAGAAGGGATTCTCTTGGAGAAATTGTTTTCGGGGCTTCTTTTCCCATCTGTGCTTCGATGGCCAAAGCCATCGCTAACTGATTTTGACCAATGGCATGGGGGAGGTTCGAGTTATTTGTTGGGTGGAACGGTGAGTTGTGGCGAAATGGAGAACGGTCTCGGCTGCCCAGCTGCTGAGGTGAACCACTATGTGAGAACGCTTGCTGATGTTGCTGCTGCGCCTCGTGGAATATATGTGGGAATGAGTGTTTTGAGTCAAGCGAGTTCTTTTGGGGAGATGCCATGGTTCCTTGAGAGGCACTGTATGTATCACGGGCTTGTTCTGGAGTATAGAGCTCGTCTTGGATGGCATCCGAAAACGTCCGGCCTAGCTTGGGCATCGCGGAATGCAAATCTGAGTCCGCTCGTAAGTATTGTTCAAGCCACGTATTTATGGATAGGTTCTGATCCTCACAAGTGGAAGATCCGGAAGGGTATCCGGAGTTTGCCTGGCGCTTGGCTGGAGAAAGCACCGGGACATTTTCAACGGGCTCGACTTCGTTGTTTAGCTGGGAAGATATAGGTCTCTGCCTTGGGGCAGAATTCTGGTTGTTGGAATAAGATACCGGACGGAGATATCTTGCGTTTGTTTGAGGTTGCCTTTGGTGCGGTGAAGCAACTTGTTGATCAGGGCCGAGGGTGTAAAAGTTAGATGTAGTATCGGGGCTCGAGTAGTTGCCCGAGTAGTTCCCATACATGGTAGAGTGTGCGTAGCTTTGATACGGGACATCATGAGGGACTATGATGGGGAACCCGCTCGAGGCGTAAGTGGTGAGAGCAGCTGGGTTTTCTGGAATGGAGGAGGAGGAGGAAGTTACTACTGCATCTAGGGCAGAGCGTGCCTTAGCAGAGTTGGCAGTATTGACATCTTGAGCGACGGCCATCATCGCATCATCGAACAAGGTGAAGTCCGTGTTCGAGGCAGCAGTTGGCATGTTCGTCGGCCGCGAAGGCGACGGTGAAGGGGTGGAATGAGAGGAAATGGTGGTGGCAATGGTAGCAGGGGAAGCAGGCTCCGAAGCTCTCTGTAAGGAGATATAAGGAGGAAGAGTTCTCGGATTTGCCTGCGAAGTGGCGGCGTTTGAAGAGGATCTATAAAAGCCTTGGGGGGGAGCCGGAGACTTTGTACTGACGAAGGGGTCGTAGTTCGAGTAAGATGAAGGTTGGGTATAAGTCATCATTATCGGACGGCGTGGAAGCCGGAAGGCGGTGGCAAGGTTTGGAGGAATGTCTGAGACTGTTCTGCGTTTGTGTTGCAACGTGTGGTAATTGTGATGGGGTGGTGGTAATGGGGTGGTAACGCAATTGCTAAGCAGGAATGTGTTGTCGGATGTGTTGTTGAAGTGAAGATGGAGATGGAGATGAAGATGAAGTTGTCGGGGAGAAAGTGGCGAGAGAATTATATATAAGAAGCGACGGTAGCGAAGGTGGCAGAGGGAAGAAAAAGATGGAATGATTATATAATGATGAATGAGTCGACTCGAAGCAGAGAACCCAAAGCCCAAAGCAGGCCAGTTCTTGGAATGGATGTGAAGAGTAAGGTGATCAAAGCCTGTCTTTGCTTCGCTTCCCTGGCCAGGAAAACGACGTCACCGAATTCTCTTGGCACTCCGAATATGAATTCGAGCCGGAGCAAAGGGCCTGATCGGATGACAAAGCCTTTAGTCTGTTTAAAAGCCGTGCTCTCTCCGGTCGTTCCTGTCGTTCCTTTCGATTCGTAAGTAAGTACTAAGTAGATGTCGTTGTCTACTTCTTCGCTTTTCTTTCTTTTCTTTCTTTTCTTTCTTTTCTGTCTTCTACCCAAGAAAGATGGTCTTGCTGACCGGGCAATGTTGATGGGGGGCAAAATCCGGACCCATTGCCATGCTATATATATTCCCATCAGTAAGTAAAGTACCTAACTTCATACCTTCGTTGCTGAGACCGTTACGGCTATTTCCTCGGTACCAAAAGGGAGGTAAGAGACAAGCAGAGAATCGAACGGCTACACCGACAAAAGCCTGGCGGCTGTTCTGCGGAATTCGACTAGTTCCCACTAATCAGGCTAGCTTCAGCGGTCGTGGTGGTGGGCATGGGACCCACCAAGCCTCTCTTCTCTCCGGCCAGTCAAAAGCCTGCATCCCTGGCCAGCCGACTGCATGGTTCCCTGCATGAAGAAAATTTTTTATTTTGATCTGTGCTCGGGTTCTAGAAGGCAGTCGCACCTTCTAGCCTATTGCCAAGTCTGCCGGCCGTTGTGCAGCCAAGACACCACGTTTTTTCTGCTTTGACAGGAGGGAAAATGGAGAAGGATGCGAATGGGAGGGGAAAGAAACAAAAGGAAAGGGTGTGTCGGGCGATTCCGATGGAACCGCTGGACCCATAATGGACCCGGCATTCTGGGTTACAATCTACGGTGTATCACCGCCAGCTTCGCCAGCGTCGGCCTGAGCCTAGATCCAGCTCGGTATCCACAAAGTATATAAAAGTTCAGCGCAAGTACCACTCCTGCTTTAAACAAGAGGAGGAGGAGGAAGGGTCAGCCGGATGCACGAGGGGCATTCGGAATGCACATGGAAAGCTGAATCAATCTTTCTTCGTCCGTTCGTTCATTCTTAGACATGGCATGACTCTGTTGACGACGATTCGGCTCGAGGTCCTCTCGTATGGGCTGCCGGAGATATGCAATTCCACCGAGAATACGCCGCCGGTAAAATGCAGTCCGTACGTAAGTTAGATAAGTAGCCTGTAGGCTGAACCGAACTCCCTCGATTTCCCTCTTCCTATTTTCCTCGATCTCTTTCCCCCTTCCCCTCCGGGTCGGTTGAAGAGCTCAACCTCGATATATCGCACGAGCCTGGCGGATAAAAAAAAAAAAAAAAAAACTTTCTGTTGGGGCCTGAAATTCCCTTCTTTCTTTTTTCCTTTTTTTTTTTCCACCCCCCCAGGTTTGCATGGTGGATATGATCGGACTGGGATTGGTCTGGGCCACCATGCACGCCGCCGATCGCTGTGGTACCACTTGAATGGCAGCCACGCTAGACAAACAATGGTCTGAACAGTCTGGATCTGGCCAGAACTAAGAACAACCGTTACATGGTATGTGTATGCCTGTATGTCCTATATATGCGCATGTCTGTTTGTAGAATAGGCACGAGCATAAAGTCTAGATTGGCTGCCACGCTACATTCGCTGCCTAAAAATAACGAATAGCGAGGAATCTCCTCGGTGATAAAGGGGATTGACAGACAGGGGCAGAACCAAAGACACTCTGCATTTCTGCATTTTTGATGAGGATCCAGACTATCTCGGACTCGACAGATAATTAATTTTACATTCCATAGTTAACTTGATATATAATATAATACATAATACATATTTTTAAGCCCTCAGCCGCTGCTACACTACTCGTACACATGCATGCAAGCAATGCATGAGCTCCATGGACTTAACCCTTTTTTTTTTTTTTAATGCACGCGTGTCTGTCTGTCTGTCTGTACTTAGGTAACATGGCCCGATGGATTGTAATATCCCTCTAAGCTGTCGGGACTAGCACCCCGAAGGACCCAGTCCCAATGTTTTGCAGCCGCCCAAACACTATCCTGGCACTTGGGCTCCTCAAATCGTCGCAATCGTAAGCGAGACTCGCTTCTTTCAGGAAGTTGCATGTTGTCTCGAAGCTCATCTTCATCAACGGCGAAACAGCTGCTGCGAGTCCCGTCCGGTTGAACGGCGAGAATCCGCCGTTTCGGGTCATGATATCCGCTATCAAGTTCAGATGCCGTGTGTCCACAGCAATACCGTGCCTAATCACTCCCGAGATTCCAGTCAGCGATATGCTCCTTTCTTCCGATTCTTTTTCTTCAATCAATCGATCGATCGATCGTTGGTCGACGGACGAAACTCACCCTTTGAATACGGAGCCCATCTCCTGGATGATTGTGTTGCGGGCACACTCCACCCCGTACACCCGCAACACAGCTGCAATGTCATTCGAGTGGATGGCACTCGTGTCTATCACGTGAGCATAGTCCCAGATGGCGTGGAAGTTGACCCCGTCCACGCTCAGCTGCTTCTTCTTCTGCGTCTCGTCGACTACCACCTCGCATGTCTTGATTCCAGCCAGGTGATGTATCACGCTTTCACGGCAGACTTTTTCTACCAGGTTGATCATCAAGATTTTGGGCGACTCCGCAGCGTACTGCCGAAAGGTTAAAAAAAAAAAAAAAAAAAAAAAAAGTTAGCGAGAGACCTCGTGCGACCGGTTCCAACCACCCCTGTAAGCGACTCACCTCTAGCTCAATCTGGCACCAACTGCCCCCAGCTCGATCAAACGAGAAAGCTGAGAGCTCGGAGTGATTTGATCTCAACGTATCAAATGCCGAATCTACATCCTTCCTGGTGAGGTCCCTCTGCCCTCCTTTCCCATCCCGCCCATCCGATTCGTTGCCCTCGGTATCCTCACTCTCGCCGTCGCTAGACGAATCATCATCATCATCATCATCATCGTCGTCCTCCTCCCCAGCTTGTATACCGTCTAGGATGTCTTTTTCGTCGTCATCAGGCTCGTCATACGCAGTAGCATCTGCCTTCCGGGAGCTCTGTTTTGCGTCCTGTTCGCCGTCCTCATCGTCACTATCGGCCGCATCTTGATCGTCATCGTCATGGGCATCCACCCCAGCTTGACCGGTTTGTCCGTCGCTAATAGATTTCGAGGCTATCCCGACCGTTGGTACAGAGTCTGTATTGGATGCCATCTTCTTAAACTCCTTGCCGACTTCCTTGCATAGCTTCGGAACAAACATCTCCTGGATTGCTTGGAATATCTCTGGGGTAGTAGTACTGTATTCTTCTTCATATTCTGCCGAAGGGAAGAATTCTAGCTTAACCTTATAGGTTTTTGCCTGGGCGTGCCCTTTCCCTTCCCCTGTTGTCTCAGTAACCGTTGCACTTTTCACTACCTCAGATAAGCTTAATCTGCTAATACTCTTGGCGAATACCGCTGCCTGGTCCGGGGAAACATGATCATTCAACGTCAAAGTCATCTTTGGGGTTGCTATTGTTGCGGAAGCAGTCATTACGATTTCACGTAAACGCGGAATACCCAGTGTCACGTTCTTCGCTGCGTGTCCCGCCAAATGGAAAGTGTTCAACGTCATTTGGGTGGACGGCTCGCCAATAGACTGACCCGCGAGAATTCCGACAGCCTCACCGGGGCTGATTAAAGAACGTAGGTACTTGAGGTACATTAAGTTCTTGAACATCTTCTTCTCCCTCTTGTCAGATAGACACTCGCCTGGGTTCTCCTTGACGAACTAATGAAAAGCCGGTCGTATTAGCAAAGCCCAAGAGTGATTCGCCGATATTTACCGAGATCGTACCTTTTCCAAGTCGCCTGAGAATCGTTCTGATACGCTACCGACGTATCTTCCGGGCGGAAACACAGATATCGCTGGATCTATAGCAATTGGCGATGATCCGGCCTTGCGGAGTTTCTTGGCCACTTCTTTCGAGTAATCCATAGCTGCATTGAAATCAAGTCTATCTGTGAGGTTCGCACACCCAAGTTGCTCGATGTATGTCTCATGGTTCTTAGCATGGAAAGTGAAGTCGCTCAAATGGGCTTGTTTCCCGATATCGATACCGTCTTCTCCGTATAGGAACTGTATGTTATCCCTATTAACGTCCATGTTCTGTATAGGGCAATAGGAGTATATTTACCTGTACTAGGGAGCCATCAGAATCACGAACTGAACTATCGTAGTGCGTTCGGATGCCTTCCATCCCCTTAATTAAGCACCTTTGAAGGTACCCAGACCGACTTGTCTTGACAGCAGTATCAATAAGACCCTCTCTCCCTGCCATGGCATGGAAATAGTATTCTTGGGGTCGGATCCCCGTCAAGAAACGACCTGTAACATAACCACCAGCACGCAGCCCAGGGTCAAATGGCGCAAAACTGGGAAGAGTCTTTCCGCTGATCATAACTGGGACTCTTCGGCCTTCAAGAACCTGCTGCCCGAGAAGGCAAGAAATTTGCGATGCATTGACGTCCGACCCCTTGGCACCGGAGACTGTCATGGCCTGCATCTGGTTCTTTGGGAACGGCTTGACAAGAGAGTTCGGTAGACAGAGTTTGATGACCTTGGATGTGATCTCGTGGCCCTTGGAACCCATGAGACTATCGAGCGTCTGTTGTTTTGTGTCATTTCGTAGGACCTCCTCGAGCTTTGAGGATAGCATGGTCGAGCCTGTGTCTACTAAATCCTTGCCCAACTCAACGAAGCCCCTTGCAACCTCGGTACCGGCAGATGCAGCTAGTTCAAGAGTCTTCCGTCGAACCTGGTCGCCCTGTGGAGCAAATACTAGATCCTCCATGCCACACGAGAACGCACGCATATGTAAGAGCTTTGTAAAAAGCCTACCAAGGATACTCAAGAAGCTTCCTGCAACGGTCGGGCCGTAAAGCTCATGGACGGAGTGAACGATGCCATAAGCAGATGCACCAACTTGGGACTTGTCTAGCACACCACAAGCGAAATAACCCTTAGAAACAACCACTTCTCCTTCCTCTGACTTCTCGGCCCAGCTAGATGCTGGAACCTTTGTTTTCGAGGTGAAAGAAATATCAGTCGTCCCAGGGGGACGAATGTTCTCCAAAATAGTTGTTATGACTTGCTTTCCCGTCCATAGTTTCACGGGCTTTAGTATAGTGGGTGGTAAGAGCTGAATCCTCTCCGCGGCCCCCATCTTGTCTTCGGGCCGAAGGGACGCATGTAGGAGCTCCTGGTATTCCCCTCTTGTGAACAAAGAGTCACGCTGGGTCATATGGAGTGACATAACAATATGATCTTGGATCAAGCCTCGGAGGGGCTTCCCCGATGTGGGTACAAGGTACTGGGAGTCGGTGTTGGCGATGTACTGGGCCTCAGCCCGGGCATTCTCATTTTGTGGAAGATGCATATTCATTTCGTCACCGTCGAAATCGGCATTGTAAGTATTACAATTGGCGTAGTGCATGCGAATAGTGTTTTCCTTTGGGAGGACGCGGGCTTTGTGACCCATCATAGAAGGTTTGTGTAAAGTCGGCTGTCGGTTCATAATGACCATATCACCGTTTCTTAGATGCCGATACACCTTCTTGTTGAATGACTTAAGTGTAGCCTCCGATGGGGTAAGCAGCTGGTTTGCCAGGGCTTTCCTGCTCTCAGCAGACAACGGCAAACGCTGTAACCGACCATTTTCGTTTTCAATATGGGTTGCGCCAGGCCAGACATTGGGACCATTCATAACGGCCTGGCGCATAACATCGACGTTATGGGGGGTAACCGGCTCTGGGTATGTGAGCTTCCTTGCAAATACGAGGGGGACCTATATACAGGCCGTTAGTGCGGATAACGATAACTATCGGGTGCTGCACTTACACCAATCTCGTTTGTTTCGATGTTAGGATCTGGGGAAATAACAGACCGAGCAGCATAGTTGACACGCTTCCCCATCATGTTTTTTCTGAATAGACCTTCTTTCTTTTCTAATATCTGTTTGATGCCAATAATAGCTGCTGCTTGTCTGGCACTGACCGCCCCGCCTGCCTTCGTGGAATCAATGAACAAATTGACATTGTCCTGCAAATTGATGAACTCTCGAATAAGCTTTCCAAAGGCAGCTTGCTTATCAAGATCGCTTCTAGCTGCATCATTGATATCGCGGATTCTAATTGAACTGTCAAGGATCTTTTTAAGGATAGAGTTCTGCGGGTTTTCATTCAATTCGTTTCCAGCAAAACTTGGGGCGCGGAACGGGGTCGGAGGCACAAGAACTGCTTGCAAGAAGAACATCGCTGCGTTTCCGTCTTGCGATTTTCGACTCTTGTTGTTTCGATATATCAACGACAAGATATCGGCTTCGTTTTTGAAGAGACTAGTGAGCCGTTGGAGGACTTCCATAGGGGGCAGGAACGTCCCGGATTTGGGGTTTGTATGCTCCTCTGATACCGTTTCCACTTCTTCATCCTCCATCTCAATATCCGAATCATCCACTGTCTCAACAATAGGTCTAGGCTCGGCGGCGTCTTGTTCCTTTTGCTTCTGAGCCTCCGAAATCGCAGGTTTCTGCTTTGCGGCCTTCGATAAACTGTGTTTGACTTTCAGTCCGAGCAAAGCCATCTGCTGCTGCTCCTTTGGCGAGAGTGGACGCTGGAAGATCTTAGAGTAGCCGTCCTTCCGGTAAGTTGGTGATACTCTATTGGGCTCATTAGCATTTTATAATAAAGTGGAAGTGGCTAGGGAGCAATACCCTTTACATGAGCTGCATCTACGACCGCCTATCATATCCTTTAGGAACGCGTGAACGAGAGCCCTGCGTGCCTGTGAAACAGCCATGATCTGTGTGGAACTCAAGCCTGTCCTGCGGTTCGATTTTATGGCCTTAAGCACATATTTGGTTCTTTTTCGTATTATTGTTTCTGTATCCTCTTCCTCAAGGTCGTCCACTACATCCCCAACATCGGTGGCAGTCGAAAGGCCGTGGTCCGAACGGTGGATTTTTGTGGATCCTATGAGTTCGACCGTATCGCACTCATGAATCAAACCGGCATCGATTAATCGTAGTTTGCATGTATATAGATTGATTTCTTGTCTTGAGAGGCGAAGGTGGTGGCAGTACACACAGGTGGATCGCAACAGACGGTACATCTGATCGAAGAATACGGGATGGTAAACCGGCGTGGGGAGGGATATATGGCCGACATGACCGGGACAATTCTCGTTGCTGAGATTGCAAGTCGAGCATCTACACATATGTATATACAACCGGATAGGTGTATCCGTTAGCCAATTGTGCTTTGAGTAGATCAGACCATGGCGCATGATGTGCGTTATCAATCTCCTTGTGTCCGTATCCAAGCTTCCCATTTGTCTCGAAAATTTTCAGGTTTTTCAGGTGAGAGCGAACATACGCTATGGATCGCCCGAACGGTCCAAGGGCAGGGTCGTAAAGACCTCCATCGACAGGGTTTCCGTTCACATCGAAAGTTGAGGGATTGACGATTTGCTTGACGGATATCGAGAGGATGTCCTTCGTCGACAAGAAACCAAAGTGGACAGCATTGATTTCTGAGGATATCGGATTCGAGATATTCATTTTGCTGGATGTTTGGCGGCAATTGGACGAGAGAAGCGTCAAGCGCTCCGATGGAGTGATCGAGGGGACCGGGTGCGATCAATGTGGTTTATGCCCCTCAGTTTGTGGTCGTCTGTGAAGCTGTGAATTTCGCAGGTTGGCAGATGCGAAAAAGAATTTGCCTGGAAATTTTTTGGGACCTTTCGCTTTAGCGCAGCTCGTTTCGAGATGGTGTGGGAAAAGCAAATACCACCACCTCTGCCCAGTCATTCATCACCCTCGTGCAGACCACACACCAGGTATCGACAACCATCGACACCACGACTTCATCCCCACCGCCGTCATCGCCAGGAGCATATACTGCGTATACAGCCCTCATGGCATCTCACGGGTCCCTCAAGCGGCCCCCGCCGCAAGATCCAATCCCCGGTTCTCCTACTAAGAAACCACGAGGCATGGACGCGCCTGTGTCATCCGCACTGTCGGCACAGGATCAGAAGAAAAAGATGGTGGAAGAGGCCCGGGCTCGGGCTGCTGCTCTTGCTATGTCGCTAGGCAATCGGCCGGGCAGTTCTACTGCTTCCAAGTTGCCACAGACAGCGAGCGCTTCATCCCCTGCAGAAAGGTTGGCCGCCATGCGAGCCCGAGTCGCTGCAGCGGTCGGCAATTCCTCGTCGACGATACCACCAAAACAGACATCGACGCTCCCGGCTGCCACTGCAAAGGAATCAACGGATGTGCCTCAAGACGGTGGTCGAGGGAGAGGAGGCTTGGATATCGGTATCCACCCTGCCCTACTGGCTGATTCCGTAGAAACATCAACTGGCGTCGGTCGTGGACGCCAGGCCATGAAGCCGAAATTCGCAACGACTATGGCCAATCAAAAACCCGATACAGTAACAAAGCCATCAATTCCTAGTAAATATAAAGATGTAAGGGCAACCGGTGGATCGAAACCGGGGGGAGAATCTCTGCCTTCGAAGAATCCCTATTTCGACCCCAACATCAATTCTGGAGCCGGAGCACACCAAAAGGCTCGCGTATCGAAGGGCCTGGTCTTCAACCAGAAGGGGAAGTATATTGAGCAAGCAAATGCGCTACGCAAGCAGGCGCAGCTGGAGGAGCTCAAGGCCCGTATCGCGGCTGCCGCTAGGCGGGCTGGTATTGAAGAAGACATAGACACAGATAAGATGTTTTTGGTGAGTTTTAAGTCGCTTCTGGATGGAGAAAATATCTGCTGACTATAAATCATAGCGTGATAAACCCCCAGAAGTTGAATGGTGGGACCAAGGTCTATGCTCCAACGGAACATACGACGACATTGGCACCAACAACCTAAAAATCGACAGCCAGGATTCGATCATAACAGTTTATGTCCAGCACCCCATCCTTCTAGACCCTCCTATGGAAAAGCATATACCGCCAGCGAAACCCCTCCCGTTGACGAAGAAAGAACAAAAGAAGACGAGGCTCCAGGCTAGGATGGCCAAACTCAAAGAAAGCCAAGCGAAAGTGAGGTTGGGCCTCGAACCACCAGAGCCCCCGAGAGTTACATTAAAAAATATGATGCGTGTTATGGGAGACGAAGCTGTTAAAGACCCAACCGCCGTCGAGGCAAAGGTAAACAAGCAAATAGCCGAACGCCTAGAGAAGCATCTTACTGCAAATTCGGAAAGAAAACTCACAAAGGAACAAAAACTGGACAAACTACATCACAACCAAGAACAAGATCTGGCAAAAGGCGTGCATTGCTTGGTTTTCAGAATCGAGAAACTCACAAATCCGTCTCATCAGTTCAAGATTTGGAAGAACGCGGAGCAGCTTGCCCTCACCGGTATCTGCATCAACAATCCAAAGTTCAATTTAGTGGTCGTAGAAGGCGGTGAGTGGGCTATAAATAAATACAGGAAACTAATGATGCAGCGGATAAAGTGGGATGAAAATGGTGTAGGAGGTGGTGTAGATGCCGAGGGGGACTCGGTAGTCAGTGAAACCACCCCCACAACAGAATCCAATACATGCACATTGGTTTGGGAGGGTGATTTGAAGCTGAAGGCGTTCAAAAGGTTTACTACGAATAAATGTGAGTCGGAGAGCGAGGCCAGAAGGTTTCTGGAACGAAATAAAGTAGAAAATTACTGGACTTTGGCCAAGGCGAAAGGGCCCCCACAGGCATAGACATGATGGGCCCTTGAACCCGCCCTCGGCAGAACCGTATTCTACAAGTAGCTAGTATCTACCTATCTCTTGGGTTGGGCTCCAAAGCCCGATGTCCGAATCTTTATATACATAGAATGCTAGGTTCTTCTCTTCTGTTTATTCCTCAATATGCAATATTCTCCCCAAACCCTTCTATCCCGATACACTAAGTCTGGGAGCCAGAGAGCCCGGCTCAAGAAAGGAGTCCGCGCGGCATCGAGGAATTTCTGACATGTCACCCGGTCCCAATTCTCAAGATCTAAAATATAGTTTGGTTCCAAAGACTCTATATGCTCCTCCCTACCGCTAAAGTAAGAATCAACCAAATAATCACATTCCTCAATTGGGATCTACCACTCGGACAATTAATAAAAGCCGCACCGGAAACTCTCTCCCTAGGCATGGGTAACGATAGACTTACGTATTTGGAGTAGTCCTCCCGGTTGAGGTCGTTCATATTTTCGGGTACCTTCCATGTGCCATCCCTAAAGGGCGTTTCGGCTTCCGCAAAGGTTCCTGGTAAGAGACCAGCAAAAGCGCTCTTGATGAAGCGCGGTCTTGCACCTACAGGGAGGAAGTAGGACGACGGGAACCTATACCACTCCTTCCCGAAACAGATGTTTCCAGATAAACTTCGATCAAATCGATATATGGTTTTAGGGGCGCTGTAAGCTGTTGTAACTGCGATGGTCCTGGACGTTGAAATAAGGGCTGAGGTCGCCAGCATGACAGTGACAACACTGGCCCCGAAGGCACGGGCGGTTTTAGGTTTAAACTTCAGCTTGCAACCAAGAAACAAAACGAAATCATTCACCCAGTTCATGGACATTGCAGCGTTGATGCAGAGCGCCGGATATGCAGGGAACATGAAACGCTCCTCTTTGTGCGGCTGTAGCGAGAATACCCCGAGCCAAAGATAGAACGGAAGCAACAAAACAACTTGCTGTCTTGTGGCACCAGTTGGAAGAATAGCTAAGGTCAAGGCCTATAGTGAGGTTAGTAGGTGCAGAACATTGGGTACTATGGAGGGAAATACATACCAGCAGGAAAATACTGGCAAAGGCTACTGCGGCCATTAAGTTAAAATTCAAGGACAAATTGGCGAAGTAATACCACCAGGGCTCCGTGCCATAAAGGTCTGGCCCTCGGTCGGAGCCTCCAAAGACGTTGTATAATACGATATTCAGAGGAACGAACACAAGTTTCCGATACGCCAAAGAGTCGACACCGACAACAGTTGCCTTACCCTACAATTAGCCGGGCAAAGGGGGTAAAGTAATCACAGAGCCAGGTACATACCAGCACAAAAAGCGGAGATATAGTGCTCCGGGCCACATGCTGGATCAAGCCTATGGCACCGCGGGCCTTCCCGTCCTCGAAAGCCCACAATAGAAACTGTGGTGCAACAAGGGCAAGGCAAAAAGGCCACCCGAGAAAGCCAGCAATGGAAAAATACGTGAGAGCCCGTGGTAGAGAAGCCGGTGTCTTCAGAAACTCTGCCATTCCGAACATGACAAAGTACATCGCAAACGAAGATGGCAAATAAGCGGGCATTGCTTGGAACATACCCGCACTAGGTACAGATATCAATATGAATAGTAGACCCACCGTAGGGCTGACAGATCTGGAAAGTGCATCATAGAGCTCTGCTTGGGATACCGAGGCGGTTCCAGCCAAGATAGTTCGGAGAATCAAGAATATATGGGACTATTCAAAAACTCTAGGTTAAAACATATCTATATGCGTGTGTGTGAGTGTGCTACAAATATGGGTACGATTGCAACCAAAATACCTTGTTGATGCTTGGAACTCGTGAAAATGGCAATGTTATTAGGGAGTGTACGCCCACATACAGCCAGCTTCTAATGGCGTAGACCGGGGAATATTCCCATGTCTGTAATCCGTTGCCATAAGATAAATAATGGGTGGGTTCCCAGTAATTGAAGACTGGAACAGTAGAAGCAGCATTAGATCCTGAGCTCGAAAATCGTGGCGATATGATAGCAGAGATATATACCTTCGTCACAATCTGGAATTGTTGCGAACGCGGCGGATATGAGGCCGGCGCTGAAGATGATCGATAAGACGATATGGTAAGGTAGCAATGGTACCTTATTCTTCTCTTTGGCTACTGTATCACTAGTTTATATGTTTTCAACAACGGAATTAGTATTATCATATTCGCGAGAGTAATATAATTCACAGATATCCTACCAACCTAACCGGCGTGTTATTATGAGTCTTCTGAACCGCGGCCTCTGCCAGCGGCGCTTGACTTTGTAATGGCATCCTGTGGGGGACGATACGAGGTCAATATCCCGAGTCGCCTACCACAGAGATTCGTAGTGGCGCGTTTCGTTGGGCAAGGAGCAGCCAACGGCTTGTTTGCATTGTGGTGGAGCTTTGTCGAATGCCAAGAGAAATGCCATGGTCTAAATCGGGTAAGCAGGCGAGTTTCTTCTGGCTAAGGGAAAGAAAGAAAGAAAGAAAAAAAAAAAAAAAAAAAAAAGAGCGAGAGAAAATTGATTGATTTGTTCCCGCGCCAGCCAAACATCGACGCTCCCACCGTTAACATCATCACCACAACGACGCAGCTACAAATCCCGATTCGACGGAAACATGGATAGCGACCCAATTGTCTATGGCGACGCGCCCGAATATAGTCACGATGACCAACCCCGTCCTAAACGTCCCCGTCTTTCAACTGACGGTGCAGACAACGAAGCGACAACTACCATGATCGCAGCTTGTCCGTTGAACGACATCAGCAGCAACGAACACTCGGAAACCAGTGCAATACCAGGACTGTTCTTAGCCGTTGACGGCCAGACAGAGCCTGATACCGAACTACAAGGCCCTGGAGACAATGAGGCGACACCTGCTACCGCTGAAGGGGACCCGGAGCGCAACGGCACCGAGAAGGCCCCTGGCATATTGCTCGTCAACGATATGGAGGGTGTCAGACCTGAAGCCGAAGTTGAGGACGAAGGCGGCGAAGACATTCTTTACGACGACGGCGGCGACGACGATAAGGCAGACCATATGGCCCCGAACACCACTGAAAACCCACACGACAAAGACGATCTGGGTGTCTTTCGTGACAAGGAAGACTTTATAGAAAAGGGGATGGCCAATATGGGAAACCCAGAAGCTGAGTGGCAGCTAGATTCATCGGCAGAAGAAAGTAGTGACGATGGCAATGAAAGGTCGCATCATTCCTCTCCTTCCTCTTCGTCTTCAGACGATAGCGATAGCTCAACAACTTCTGGAAGCGATGATGAAGACGACGAGGGGGAAGATGCTGTCTTTCTGGATATACAGAAAGAGGCTAGGCGGCTGATGGACGAAGATGCTGGTTCAGATGATGAAAGCGGTGGCGGGGCAAAGGGTCGTATCAGCGGGCCGTTGAAAACTAAGAACGAACTTCCGGAGGCTAAGTTAACATCCACTCGCCCTGACATCGACATAACGCCAAGCACACCGGTTGTCCCGTTGGGGACCATCGACTCTGTGGTTGACGATCTCGTTCTTGTCAAAGCCAGTGTTTCCGGGGAATACCAGGTGTTGAACGAGCGATCGGTTTTGTGCTTTGAGGATCGATCTCTACTCGGGTGGGTCCAGGAGACTTTCGGACGGGTCGAGCAACCGTTCTATACTGTACGGCTGAAGGATGCGGAGGAAGTGAAGCAACTAAATGCTACCGTTGGGCGAAGAGTGAGCTACATTCCCTCTCATAGCACATTCCTCTTCACGAAGGCAATCCGTGCAGTGAAGGGGAGCGATGCCAGCAATTTCTTCGACGAGGAAGTCGGGGATGACGAAAGGGAATTCTCGGACGACGAGGCAGAGGCAGAGTTCAAGAAGCGACAGAAGGAAGAGAAGAAGGCAAGGGGAGCTGCTCTCCGGTCCCAAGGGCAAGTTCAACCGGCGGCGCAGACACTAGTGCAGAGCCAGGCAGCTGATGCCATTGATGAGCCTTATGTCCCTCTTTCACGCCCGGCAAACCTGCACGAGATGTCCGGGCCTCCAGGCCAAGGAAATGCCCCCCTTCGACGAGAGGCCCCTCAGCGAATCCCGCCCCGAGACTTCCAATCCAACCGGGGCTCGAGGGGGTTCAGAGGAGGGCGTGGCCGAGGTGGCAGACAAGCACCCCAGGGCCGACCGGACTTCAGATCCGGTCCTCGCCACCATCAGCAGCAGCAGCATCATCATCATCAGCAGCAGCAGCAGCAGCACAGGGATGACCGGGCTTCGACCCCAGCAGAGGCACGCCAACCTCCCGCCAACCCCCCACCCCAAGCAATGCCCTCGATGCCTCAAGTCCCCATCCCTCTCGTTCCCCCACCTGATTTGTCGGCCCTCCTCCCGTTTTTCGCCCAGGGACACGCGATGCCTCCTGCCTTTCCCTCTGGGTCCCATATCAACCCAACTTTCTTCCCCATTCCTCCAAACCCCCAGATCCCACTCGCCCATCAGCTAGGCCAGATAGCCCCGCCGCCCCCTCCCCCACTACCTTTTAACCCAGCCCAGATCCCAATGCTTCATCAAGCACAACCGCCACTTCCTCCTCCCCCTCCCCCGTCGGTTGAAGATATCCTCAAAATTCTACGTTCCCAGGGCCGTAACTTGTAAGGCTACCCCAAGTGGTGCGATTGGTGTTTTCCTTTGCTTTTCGGGAGTCGAAGGAAGTCTGTCGCTTTTACGCTTTTATGTAAAATATGTATTGTAATTCATCACCTGTATTATATGGAGAATGGCAGCATAAATATTCTAATCGGGGGGGGGGCATGGCACATTCAATTATGATCGCTACAGAACTACGTGGAAATAAAATTCTCTGAAGTGTCAAACGGCAGGGTTCATTGCTTCGTCCCGAAAACATGAGAAAGTCCAGATATGATACAGCCCATTGCGACACCTGTAAAGCAAAACCGTGTAGAGCAATAAAAGAAAAGCAACGCATGCCCAGACCCTTAAAACAAGAAGAAAAAATATAAGACTGGAAGAACAGTGAAACGGAATATCAACCCTTATTCTTTGGGTGGAAAGAACATGTTTGTTTGGGGGGCTTGATTCGTTGAACAAAACGTCAACAGCAAATAGATTAACGTTAATGATCAACAGGATGGTTAGGTGTTGACAACATTCCGGAGGACATTAAAGTGTTGATAGGAAAAGGTTCTTTTCTCTCAAAGGAAAACGCCGAAGTAGACAAGACAAGTTTATGATCTCTCGCCACGGAGACGACGGGCCAACTGGATGTCCTTGTTCTGGATTGTGACACGCTTGGCGTGGATGGCGCAAAGGTTGGTATCCTCGAAGAGGGAGACGAGGTAAGCCTCAACGGATTCCTGTAGGATAGGACAGGTTAGATCTGTGGCTTGCACATTGCAGTTCGCAAGGGTTACTATCGAGAAAAAAAAGACATACCTGAAGAGCACCGATGGCGGAAGACTGGAAGCGAAGGTCCGACTTGAAATCCTGAGCGATTTCACGGACAAGACGCTGGAATGGGAGCTTTCGGATCAAAAGCTCGGTGGACTTCTGGTAGCGACGGATTTCACGAAGAGCGACGGTACCTAGGATTAGGATGACACGTAAGAATATGTTCTGAGGACGCGTAGATTGGATCTAGGTGGGAAAAACATACCTGGCTTGTACCTGTGTGGCTTCTTGACACCACCGGAGGCTGGTGCAGATTTACGAGCAGCCTTGGAAGCGAGCTGCTTACGAGGGGCCTTGCCACCAGTGGACTTGCGAGCGGTTTGCTTGGTACGAGCCATTGTAGATGGATGTGGATGGGAATAAAAACTGGAAGGTTTTTTTTTATTGGTGGTGGTGATGATGTTTGTATGGTGGAGTGGTTGTGTTGGGAAGTAGTAAGAGAGAAGGAAAAGAAGAAGAGATTTGGGGGGGGCGTGGTCCTTATAAGAAAACGGGGAAAGGCGCTGGATCACTCTGGCGGGTCTGGCAGCAGAAGTAAATAAAAAAATAAAATAAAATGCGAGCAGGGCAGGCAAACACCACACGAAAAGGAATGCGGACTTTTTGACGGAAAAAAGTGCTGGAAAGCAGACGGTCAAACACCCCAAAAACCAAAAGCTGCTTTGGTGGAGGAAAATTCGGGTTTTGGGGGGAATAAAGGGCGCCAAGAGAGAGCTCGGAGCTGGATCCTGCCTGACACAGCCGCTGCTCCAATCATGGACCCCTGAAAGGCCTGCACACGCGCCGAAAAAGCAACCTTCAGCCGACGCTAGGGACTAAAAAACACCAACGCGTGTGTCTTTGCATCGATGAGATGCATCTCTGTACTTACTTACTTCTCTAGTAGTATACTTACTTGGTACCTATTACTTACTTCTGGAGGAAGAGGTGCTTGCTTCAGTAAGAGGTGCTTAAGAGACAGTCAATGGACATCCGGGCAGAGACCCCGTCGTCCGCTGTGACCGGATGTCCTCGTAGACACAGAGCTCCCGTGCCTGAAACCACGGTGATTGTTATGTTATTATTGTTGTGTTGTGCGTGCATGCGTGTTTCCGCGCTAGCTGGCTTTCTCCTTCCTTTTCCTTTTCTTTTTCTCTTTCTTTTTTGGACCCTCTGTTTTGGTTGATATCAACGCGTCGCGCTGAACATTCATAAGCGCGGAGCCACCCACCCCAAACATTTCCCTTCCCTCCCTCATACTCCATCCAAACATCTAACTACCAATCCTCGAATACGTATTCGCCTAGATCAAAAAGATCTTTCTTCTCTACCACCTAAACTCACCCAAACCCCACAACTCATCTCTACTTCAAAATGACCGGCAGAGGAAAAGGCGGAAAGGGTCTCGGAAAGGGTGGCGCCAAGCGTCACAGGAAGATCCTCAGAGACAACATCCAGGGCATCACAAAGCCTGCCATTCGTCGTCTCGCACGTCGTGGCGGTGTCAAACGTATCTCAGCCAGTATGTCCCCCGTCCTACATATATATATTTGCTCTCAAAGACTCCGGAACATCAATTAACAATAAATCTCTGCCGAAAAATAGTGATTTACGAGGAAACCCGTGGTGTCTTGAAGACCTTCCTTGAAGGTGTCATTCGTGATGCCGTCACATACACCGAGCACGCCAAGAGAAAGACAGTCACATCCCTCGACGTTGTATATGCCTTGAAGAGACAAGGAAGAACCCTCTACGTAAGTTTTCCGTGCCTTAGTCATTTCTCTTCCCATGCCTGCTTCAGACCGCTAACTAGCTGATCCAGGGTTTCGGTGGTTAAATCCGTTGGGTTCCATTTTGTTATCATTTTCTTGTTTCAATTGTCTTTGTGCACTGAGGCGTATCGGTGTCTAATTCGGAGGGTTTTCTCCTAAGGGTGTGCATTTTGTTTTGTTTTTTTCGCAACTCCAAATGTACATTTGTAATGCGAGTTTAATAATACTCAATATTACGAGAGGGCCTTGGGCTCATGTGGTAGCGATGATCTTTCTTGGTCCCATCAATGATCCTTGGCCGGTTCCTAACGAATTCACGGTCATCCCTGGAGTGCAAAAAGATATGGCGGATGCGCAGTATGTGTTTAGTGGATCTGCAGTATTCTATGTAGTGGATCGGCCATAATATACAGCGGAATCTACCATAACATACAGCAATTTCTACTATATCAAGACTTGGCAACATGTGATTATATACAATTAATCAAATCAGGTTTATCAGATTTAATTTCTAAATAACTATTATATTTAAATTTATATGTTATATGTTGCGTACTAGTGTTATATACACAGGAATAAACGCAGGCACAGCTACCAACTTACCAGCTTAGCAGCTTAGCAGCTTACCTGAATATAGCCTACCAACCTACTGCTTACCAGTAGCTCTATAACTAGATAGCTAGTTCTATAAATTAGCCTCACAGTTAACTAAAACTTAAAAATAACATACATCTTACTATATATCTTAAACTCTTATAACATTTAGTAGTAGGGCTCTACAGAGCCTTGTAACACAGATGGATTAAGAATCTTGGCATTAATTTAATTCTACCGGGCGGGCTTAACGCATTCCGCCCAGGATAAATCCTCTACGCCCCAAATATATATGGAGTTATGAAAATTTATAAATTTTGTGTGAAATAGCTAGCTTCCTAATTTCCTAGCATTTCTACTATTAATTTATTTTATAATTCTATTATTATCATTTATTGATTACCACTTAAAACATTATAATATTACCTACTGCTATTAAAACCAAACCTTAAACTATTAATATTAAAAGAATTTAGATTTTAATGCTATTAATTAGCAGCTTAATAAAATAAAAAATATTGTAACAAAGCTCTCCCAGCATAATAAACTCCAAGCAGAAATCCAGTCAGCTGGAGGAGCCTTCAGAATGATTATAAAAAATATCCAGGTAATATTGTGGTTGGAAGAAAAACTACACAACGCAATACAAACCGCAAACCCAAAATAAAAAAATATCTAGATCTAAACTTTAGAACTTACAAAATTAGATTAATAATATTATTTTAATATATACAACAAAAAGCTTATTATTTTAATATATATAGTAAAAAGTTTATTTAAATTTTTATCTTATATAAATTGTTGAATTATTAAGAAATAATTCTTGTTCAATTTAATATTTTGTATATCTAAATATCCAATTTAAACTTATCTTTTGTTTAATTTAATATTTTATATATCCAAATGTCTAGTTTAGACTTATCTTTTATCTAATTTAATATTTTATATATTTAAATATCTAGTTTAAATTTATCTTTTATCTAATTTAATATTAAATCTTTATATATCTATTTTATTATCTTATTTCCTATCCAGTTTACTTTATTATTTCCTTTATTATTTGTCTATTTAAACCACTACGTTTACTGTTATGTATTTAGAAACCAAACAATAATTTAAGTATTAATCTGTATACATACTAGTACCTTTTTATCTTATAACATTTATGTATTATTTTGATATCCTGATTAGTATATACAATTCCTTACATTTTGTTGCTTTACAACTTTATTAATTTAATATTTAAAATATCAACCAACCCTATAACTCTTTTGGGTTTTACCAAAGAATAAACCAAAGTTGTTATGGTTGTATTCAAATAGTTCAAAAATAGTATGACCATGCCTATACTAATACTTAGTAATTTGGATATTAAATTTCCAAATTTTGACTTATTTAATGGGATAAAATTTTACAAACTACAAAACTTCCTAATATAATTTAATAATAAATATGAAAGAAAAGTAATTAGGTTTAATATGCCTGTAATAAGAATTGCTTATACTATTAATTTATTAAAAAATAACCTCACCAAACTAATATTTAATAAATACAATTCCAACAAAAAATGATGATTATAAACAACTTATACTAATTTTATTATATGACTAAAAAAAACTTTTAGGGATTTTAATCCAGCTAATATTGTTGAAAAAGAACTTAGAAATTTTAAATAAGTTAATAAACTTTTCTTTATATATTTGATTGAGTTTAGATGTTTAATAGGAAGATTTAATTATAATAATGCTGTTTAGATAGCATATTTATACAATAAATTATATATTAAAGTTGAAGAACTTTTAATTATTAAAGATATCCTATTATTAGGATTTGATGATTTTGTCTTATTCTATTAAAAACTTAATAATAATTAATGAACTTTAGATATTAAAAAAAAATCTTATAATTTAATAAATAATAGGATATTTAGAAAGAATATTTTTGTTCTAGTACTAAAAGGACTGGTTAAACTTAATAACCAACAAATATAAAAAAACAATTACTTTAGACTAAGACCTATGGATTAGTCTACTAGAAATATTAGAAAAAAATTAACCCAAAAAGAAAAAGATAGATAAAAGGCCCAAAAATTCTATTTATACTATAATAAAAAAAGATATTTTACAAATAACTATCTAAATAAAAAAAGCTTAGGAAGATAAGATAAATAAATACTTTATAATTTATATTTAATTAGGGATTAAAATATTCAAGGCTTTACATATGAAAAACTACAAAATAAAATTAATTTTATCTTGAACCACTAATACTAGAAGGCTCTTAACAAAACTTTAAAAAAAAAATAAACTTAGTTATAAATTATAATATATAGAAAAATAAAAAAATATTTATTATTTTAAGAAATTTATAGTTTTAAAAAACTCCTTAAGTTTCTTTTATATATTATAATTTTTTTTTTTATTTAAATTTTAAAAAAATTAATATTTTATTTAAATTATATACTAAAATTCTTATTATTTTATACTTTTATTCTTAAAAGCTTATTAATATATTAATATGTTTGGATAGTGGTAATATTAGAGTATACATAAATTGTAAGTTTATAATTAAAAATAATTTTCTACTTTATCTTAAGAAAATCCCTGAATTTGTAGAATATTTTAATAGAAATAAAGAATTAGTTAAGGAAATGACTTAATTTAAAATAAAAATTTAAAATCATAAAAAAATTGTTAATACTGATATTGTTAATACTATTAAATTATTAAATTTTAGAAAGTTATAGTATAAAAAATATAATGTCTAAATTAATTAGAAAATTAATCAAATTTATCTAAATTATATATTTAGAATTATAATTATTAACATAGAAGTATTTAAAAAAATTATAAAGTAAGAATTAATCTTTATTATTCACAATTTAAAAAAAAAATAAAAATAAATTACTTTTATAGATAATAAAGTTAAAGTAATTAAATTAGTAAAATTTTTTAATAAGTTTTAAAACCTTATAAAAGCGTTTTTAAAAAAGAAAAAAAATACCTTACTACTTTAATAAAAAAAAAATATAAAAATTTCTACATTATTAGATATTTAATTAATATAAGAATTAATAAGATTAATAAATAAAAAATACCTTAAAGTATTTAAAGTATGGATTAATGAAAATATAACTAAAAAATTTATTTAAAAATTTAATAATTTATGGAAAGTATCCATCCTCTTCATTTTTAAGAAAGATAAAGGACTATAACTCTGCATTAATTAAAAAAAATTTAATACTATTACTATTAAAAATTAATATTTATTATTAAAAATTGATAAAACCTTGGATTAATTAAGGAAAGTTAAATATTTTATTTATTTAAATATTTATAAAGCTTATAATTATATTAGAATAATAAAAAAAAATAAAAAAAAAATAATATTCCAAATAAGATACAAACATTTCAAATTCTAAGTAATACACTTTAAATTAATGCCCCAACTACCTTTCAAGTATACATCAACAAAATATTACAACCTTTCTTGGATAAATTTTGTATAGTCTAGATAATGTTTGCATATACAGCAATTTAAAAAAAGAATATATTTAATATATTAAAAAAATTATTAAAACCTTATAGAAAACAAAACTATATATTAAACTTTTTAAATATAAATTTTTTATTAAAGAAATTGAGTTTTTAGGATATATTGTGGGTAATAATAATATTAAAATAAATTTTATCAAAATCTAAAATATATTTGATTAAGAAGAATTAAAAATAGTTAAAAATATTTAATTTTTCTTAAAATTTATAAATTTTTATAAATGATTTATTAAAAATTATATAAAAATAACTAAATTATTTTATAACCTAATTAAAAAAGAAAGGATATTTTACTAAGAAAGATTAGAAAAAAATTTTTTTTAAACTTTTTAGTAAACTTTTGTAATAGAATTAATTTTTAAATATTAAAACTTAGCTTTGAAAATAAAAATAAAAATAAATACTTCAAATTATATATATGTTGTAGTACTCTTTCAAAAATACAAAAATGAATTATAATACTTTATTATTTATAGATTAAAAAAAATAACCCTAATAAAGTATAATTATAATATTTATGATAAAGAATTTTTATTTATTATTTAAATATTTAAAGAATAAGATTAATATTTTATGAATATATATATCTAAGTTTATATCTTAATTAATTATAAAAATTTAAAATACTTTATAATTAAATAATATTTAAAATAAAAATAAGTAAGATAGATAAAATATTTGTTTTAATATAATTTTAAAATATATTTTGTTTTAAAAAAGATTAATATTAAAGTTAATATATTAATTAAAAAATTAAAAAACTTTTTTTAGAAAAAAAAAAATAAATATATTAAAAATCAAATTTAAATATTTTTATTATTTAAGAAAATTTAATAAATTAATATTATAATAATATAAAAAAAATAAAAAGTAGTTGTTTTAAAAAATTCTTATATATAAGATATTATAAAAATTTTTAAAAAAGGGGGTAGATGATATATTAAAATCAAAATATTAGAAATAAAAGAATAATAAGAAGAATTATATTATAATAAAAAAAAATAATATTTAATAATAAAAGGATTTATAAAAAAATCTTAAAATAATATTATAATTACTTTATAATAGAATATTTAGAAAAAGTGAAAATATTAAAATTAATTTAGAAATATTATATATAGATTAGTGTATAAAAGGATATTGATTGTTATATAAATAATTATTATATTTACTAATGCATTAAAATTTTTAAAAATATATTTTAAAAATTATTATAATTATTTTAAATTGTAGAAAGAAATTAGTAAAGTATTTTTTTTAATTTGATTATTGGATTATTAGAATTTAAAGGATATAATACAATTTTAGTTATTATAAATAAATTCTTTAAAATGGTATACTTAACCTTAATTTTTAAAAAACTTAATATAAAAAAATTTATTAAAATATTTTTAAAGAATATATGAAAATTTTATAGATTATTTAAGGAAATTATATTAAACAAAAAAAAGAATTTTTTAAATAAATTTTAAAATAAAGTTAATAATTAATTAAAGATTTATTATTAATTTAGTATTATATATTATTTTTAAATTAATAAATAAATAAAATATGTTAATTTTATTATGGAATAATACTTTAAAACTTATGTTAACTATTAATAAAATAATTAAATTAAATAATTATTTTTAATTAAATATTTATATAATAATAAGGTATTAAATATTATTGAAATTTTTCTATTTATTATAAATTATAAATAAAACCTAATTATATTTAAATTTTAAAAATTTAATAAACTTACTAGGAATTAGGAAATTATAGAATTTGTTTAGTAAATATTAAAATTATAAAAAAATTTTTAAGTAAAAATTAACTATATTATATAAATTTAATAAAAATAAGTAAATAAACAAAAACAATTTGCACTTGTATATAAAGAAAAAAATTATGTTTAATTAAATATGTAAAATATTAAAATAATATATTTCTATTCTAAACTGTTTAATAAGATAAAAGATTTAT
This sequence comes from Orbilia javanica, assembly GCA_036872735.1. NCBI lineage: Eukaryota > Fungi > Ascomycota > Orbiliomycetes > Orbiliales > Orbiliaceae > Orbilia > Orbilia javanica. Next base: position 968,494 of record JAVHNR010000005.1, read on the forward strand.
TTTAAATTCTTAAATTTATTAAAAAACAAATATATAAGTTAAAATTTCTTTTTTCTATAAAAATCTATTTTGTATTCTATATTAATTTACTTTATTTAATACTAAAAAACGTATTTTTTAACTAAAATTATAAAAAAAGGTCTTTATTAATTATTATTAATAACAAAGAAAAATATGAGGTTAAAAAAATCTTAGACTTATGAATTCATTACTGTAAATTTTAATACTTTATTTAGTGGAAAAGTTGGAATGAATTTATTTGGTAACTTATATTTAATATTACTTATGTTTAAAAATTACTTAATAAATTTTATTAATTTTATTTTGATTGATTTGATTTTTTTATTTGATATAATTGATCTTATACTTTTATTTTTATATTAATTCAAAAAATTAAGCAAATTAATTAATATTTTCTAGTATTTTAATCTAAACTAAGATATCTTTTTAGTGTTAAATTTTCTTGATATATAGATATTAAAATGTAAATATATTAGCTTATATTATAAAATTATATAATTATAACTAGAACTAATTAAAATTAGGTAAAAAACTTTTTTTATGATTTAAGACAAAAAATAGCTTGGGTATACCAAAAATAAAGAATCTATTTATATAATAAATTAACCTTTTAATAAAATTATGACTTTAGTTAATATTCTTTAAACAAAAAATAAATACTATAATAAATAAAAAACTCTTGAAAAAGAGTATAAGAAATCAATTTTATAAAGCCAAAACCAAAAACTATTAAATTTAAAAAAATTAAAACACTAGAATTTAAAACCTAAGAATCCAAAAAAAACCAAAAATCTATAGATATAATTACTTAAAAAAACCCTTTACAAAAACAATTATCAAAAATTTATACTATTTAAAATCAATAAATAATATTACTATAATAAAAAACCTATTACTATCTTAAATATTAGATTAGGGTATTAACAAAACATCAATATTAAAAAAAAAAATTATATAATGAAGTTCTTTTAGTATAATAAATTTTAAGCAAAAATCTAATCAGCTAGAGGAGTTTTTAGAATAATTATAAAAAATATTTAGGTAATATTATGATTAAAAGAAAAATTATATAATGTAATATAAATCATAAATCTAAAATAAAGAAGTATTTAAATCCAAACTTTAAAACTTATAGAACTAAATTAATAATATTATTTTAATATATGCAGTAAAAGACCTATTATTTTAATATATATAACAAAAAATTTATTTAAACTTTTACCTTATATAAACTATTAAATTATTAAGAAATAACTCCTATCTAATTCAATACTTTATATATTTAAATGTTTAGTTTAGATTTATCTCCTATCCAGTTTAATACTTTATATATCCAAATATCCAGTTCAGATTTATTTTTTATCCAATTCAATATTCTATATATCCAAATGTCTAGTTTAGACTTATTTTTTATCTAGTTTAATATTAAATTTTTATATGTTTATTTCATTATCTTATTTTTTATTTAATTTACTTTATTATTTTTTTTATTATTTATTTATTTAAACTATTATATTTATTATTATATATTTAGAAATTAAGCAATAATTTAAATATTAATCTGTATATACATTAGTGCCTCCTTATCTTGTGACATTTGTGTATTACCTTGATATCCTGACTAGTACATACGATTCCTTACAAATATAATAGAAATATTTAGAATTTTGTTTTAATTAATATATAAATTATTATAAAAAAATTAAAGATTACAATTATAATCCTTTAGATTATAGGTTTTTTAAACTTGAATATATAATTAAGAAGCTAAAGTATAGCCAAAAGTTTAAAATTATATTAGAAATTTAAGAATAAGTTATTAAATATATTATAAATAATAGGTTTAATTAAAAAGTGTCAGAATATCACCTCACCTTATATATGATTTCACAGGTAGAAAGTAAATGCCTATCCTCTATGTATTACTTTTAGTTTATTTTTTATATGTTATGTTATTAATTTATTCTTATTTTAATTAATTACTCTATATATATATTTATAACTTATATATAAAGTTTAGATTTAAAAAACTTTAAATTTAATAAATTTAATTAAATTATTATTATTATTATTATGTATCATACATGCTTGCAAGCTCAGAGCTTATGGCGGATAGAAGAGAAAATTTAAATGCAGTGCACCTTTTAAAAGTATTAACAAATGAAAAATGTTGTTGCTGTAGTAGAACAGCCATCTTAGCAGGCTGTAATAGCCAGGTTACGCTCTTTATAAGAAGTAGGTTATAACAAGGGCTTTAATACTTACTATTTTTATATATTTTCTTTATAAAAGATATTTTATAATAAAAATTATTAATTATTAATATTATTAAGATTTATATATTTTTTATAATAGATATTGCTTTATTATTATTATTATTATTATTATGTATCATACACGCTTGCAAGCTCAGAGCTTATGGCGGACAGAAGAGAAAATTTAAATGTAGTGCACCTTTTAAAAGTATTAACAAATGAAATAAAATGAATTCTCAATTTTTTTAGCCAATTCACCCTAATTAACTAATTAATTATTATTAATTTAACTAATTTTAGGTGTTAGTATTATTTCTAAAGTTTTTATCCTAAATTTATTATTTTCTTATTATTTTCAAGGTTTCTTCTCCTTTGTATGTATTATCTCCCCCTTATTTCTTTTAGAGGAGTTGTTAGTATTATTATTATTATTATTATTATTATGTATTATTATGTATCATACACGCTTGCAAGCTCAGAGCTTATGGCGGACAGAAGAGAAAATTTAAATGCAGCGCACCTTTTAAAAGCACTAACAAATAAAATAAAGTGAATTCTCAGTTTTTTTTTAGCTAATTCACCCTAATTAACTAATTAATTATTATTAATTTAGCTAATTTTTGATGTTAATATTATTTCTAAGGTTTTTATCCTAAATTTATTATTTTTCTTATTATTTTCAAGGTCTCTTCTCCCCTGTATGTATTGTTTCCTTTTTATTTCTTTTAGAAGAGTTGTTGGTACTATTTTGATGTTTTTTACCTACTTTAGCAGTTTTTCTTCAAAATTAACAATTAGGATGTTCGCTTTTCCTTTTTAATTAGTTAATTTATTAAATTAAATTAATTTTTTGCTTTTATTGGTAATTCTAGTCTCTTCTATAAATTTTATCATATAATTTAGTCCTTTATTAATAAATAGCAGAGAATATAAATCCATGGATTTATCTATTTTTTTTTTTAGAATTTCCCTCTTTTTTTTGTATTTTTTATAATATAATAGAAGGTGTTTAGGATTTTGTTAATTTTGATTATAACTACAATTTTTATTTAATATATTTTTTGATATATTGATTAAATAGTTGTTGAAGTAGCTATGACTAGTCTTTAACTGTGTTATTGTAGAATTAATTTTAATTCTGCTTTTTTATAATATTTTATTTCTTTTTAATTTAGGATAATTGAAATAATTTGGTCTTTTTTTGTTTTTTTTTTATTTTTCTTCTTATTTTATAAGGCTTTGTGCTTTTATGTTTCTTTTTAAAAAAGAATAAGAGGTAAAAGGATTTTTTGTTTGAATTTTTGTAGTTTTTTTGGCTAGGTAGTTTGCTTTTTTATTTTTTTTTATTTTTGTGTGGTTAAAAATTTATTTTATATATATTTTTATATTATTAGAATGTAGTTCTTTATATAGAAACCAGATTTTTGAAGTTATTTTTTATCCTAAACTTATTTTTAAAGATTTTAGTTTTTTTATTACAAATTAGTTATCTGAAAACAAATAGATTTCCTTAATATTAAAATTGCTTTTCACTATTATTAATACCTATTTTAAACATTCCTAAATTGTAATAAACTCTGCGTTATAAACTTTTATTTCTTTTTTTAAACTTTTAGATATTTTAAAAACAGATTTATTATCTATTTTTTTATACCTTTCAACTTTTGTGAATTTTATATTATTTTTTTCTAAAAAAAATTTATTAAAATAAATTATTAATTTTTTTTTAAAATTTAATCTTTTTTTTTTTTTTTTGTGTATTTCCGCTTCTAGTTCTTTACTACTTTCACTTATATAAAAATTAATATTAATTTCAAATCATGGTGGTTTTAGTTCTAAACTAATTTCTTTTATTTTAATAAATAAATTTATTAGAAAATTAATTTTAGATAAAATAAATTTTAAAATAATTTTATACTTTTTATCTTTTTTATTTTCATTCCATTTTTAATATCTAGGGCTTTTTTCTTCTAATTTTTTTAAAAGATCTTTAAAAAGGAAAGAATTTGGTGCTTTTATTTTAATTAGATGATTTTTATTTAAATATAAAACTCTTAATGTATATTTTCTTTATATTTCATTTAGTTTAATTTTTATTAGTAAAATAATAGCTTTAACCTCCATTAAATTAATTAAAATTGTTTTAAAAGCTTTTATTATTTTTCTTATTATTTTATTTTAAAAACTCTCAAACCTTTTAATTAATGATTTTTGATTTTTTCATTAGATTTTAGTTTTAAAGTTAGAAATTGAATAAATATAGCTTTTATACAATTATATTAATGCTTTTATATTTAACCTTTTTTTTAAATTAATTAGATTTTATATATAATTAAATATACATTCTATAGCTGTAATTTTATTTTTAATATGATATTTAAAATTTAATTTTATATTAAAAAAAATTCTTAATCACCTAATATTTTTAAATAGCTTGATCTTTAGTTTATTTAATAAAATTATTGTATTTTTTTCCCCAAATCTAAAATCAAAATAAATTAATTTTAATTTAATATTATTGAATACTATTGCATTTTTTTCAGTTTATGTAAAAGCTATTTTTGATATTTTTTTTAATTTTATTATATTTTTTTTAATTTTTATGTTTTATGCTACTAATACTACATCATCCATGTAAGAAGATATCTTTATAAATAAGTATTCTTTTTTAATTTTTATAAATAATAGTATTAAATATAATAAAAAGAGAATTAGAGATATAGATAAACCTTAAAATATTCCAGTTTCTACTAGATTTAGTTTTTTTATTTATCTATCAAATATAAGCTTAATAAATCAATTTAATATAAAGCCATCCACCCAATTTAATAACTGAGTTAATAACCCCATATTCTCCATTGTTTTAATTAATTTTGTTTTTAATACATTATCAAAAGTTTTTTTAACATCTAAAAATAATATAAAAATAATTAACTTTTCAAATTTAACATTTTTTATATCATTGACTAGTAAAAGTGCTGCATCAATTGCAAATCTTTGTTTTTTACCTCCTATTTATTCTAAATAAAGAATTTAACTAGTTTCTAATATAAAAGCTATTCTTCTAGTTATTATTTTTTCTAATACCTTCCCTAAATAATTTAATAAGCTTATTATTCTATAAGCTTTAAAGATTTTATAATCCAGCTTATTTAATTTTAGTAATATTACTTTTATTACTTCTCTAAAGTATATAAGATAATAACCATAATTTAATAATTTATTAAATAAATTATTAAATCTTTCCAAAATTATTTTATATATTTCTTTAAAATATAAAAAATTTATTCCATTTAAGCCTAATACTTTTTTAAAGTTAAAAATAAATATAGTTTTTTTTATTTCTTTATTTTTAATTTTTTCTTATTTAATTATTTTATTTAATTTAGTATTATTCTTTTTATAAGTTTAGAAATTTAGAAGTTTTGGAAATAATGTTTTTTTTAATATTTTTGCTTTTTCTTTGAAATTTAATACTATTATGCCTTCATAACTAATATTAAATATTTTTTATATTTTTCTTAATTTAGTATACTTTAATACATCAAATATTTTTTTTTTTTTAACATTTTTAAAGTAATTTTTTTAAAAATCTTCTTTTATTTTTTAAATTTTAAAAAAATAAACATTCCTTTTTTCTTTCATTTTTTTTTAGTTTTTTTACATTTTATTATTTTTCTAAAATTTTTTTTTTTACAACATTTTTTTTTTTTTTTTATTTATTTATTCATTCCACCATATTTTTAATTTTGGTATAATTATTAATTTAAATATAAATATTTTTACTACCTTAATTAAATTTTTTTAAAATAGATTTACTACTTTTTCCAATTTTTCTTCTATAATTCTCTTATTTTAATTTTCAAAAAATAATAAATTATCCCAAAAATTATTAATATTAAAATTATTATCCAACTTTAATAATTCTTTTTAAAATTATTCCCAATTTATTTTTTTCCAATTATATTTATTAATAAATAATAATATATCTACTATATTATTTTATTTAAATAAACAAAAAAAAATAACCTTATAATCTAATCTAAAATTTATATCTTTTTCTATTTTCCAATCTTTAATAAAATTAATTATTAAACTTATAGCTAATATTAAATCAATTACTAACATCCCACTAATATCTTTCCTTTAAAAATAATATATAAAAGCTCCTAGATTATTTAATATATATAGATTTTTTTTTTTTATTAATTCTATTATTTCTTTCAATTTTAATTCTTTAAAACAATTTAAATTCTATAATAAATTATAAAAATTTAGGTCTCCTAATATTAAATATTTATTATTATTACAATTTTAAATTATTCCATTAAATAGTCTTTCTATTATATATAATTTTTTTTCTTCCAAGATTTATTATTTTTTATTATAGATATTAATAATTTTAAAAATCCTATATATTTTAGATATAAAATCTAAAATTTAACAATCTTTATTATTTATTAAATCTATTCTATTTATAACTTTGAAAGTAATAATTTTTTTTAAAATAAATATAACCACCCATAATCTTTTATCTTTATTTAAATTTAAATAAATTAGATTAAATTTAAAATATATAATTATTATTCTTTTTTTTTTTAAAAACCATAATTCTTATAAACAAATAATGCCTGCATTATTCTTTAATACTAAATCCAATATCCCCTACATTACATTAATCAATATGTTACAATTATATTAATAGATTTTTAATTTTTCCATATATTAATTTTCTTTAAAATTTGTTTTTCCTTTTATTTTTTTACATTAATTAGCAAAATAACTTCCCTTACATAGAACATACTTAATTTTAATATATTTACATAGTTTTTTTTATATATTGCATATTTTGCAATTATACATATAAGTTTTATAATCTAATACGCAAATTCTACATTTAGCATTATTATTACAATTAATTCCAATATACCCATATTATTAATAATTATTACATTATTATTTTAAAAACATTTTATAATATTTTTCTGTTTTTAAAAATTCTTTTTATACAAAATAATTATTTCTTAAAATCTCCTATACCATTATTTTATTTTTTATAACAAAAATTATTAAAAAATATTTTTTTTTTTTTATTTTATTTAATAAAATTAGCCACTTAGGTAACTTAAATATTAAAATACCATAATTATCTTTTTCCATTTATTTTTATAATAAAATTAATTTTTTTTTTATTTTATTATTAATAATAATTATTCCATACACTACTATAAAACCCCAAAATTCCAATTTAAATAGCTTTTATATAAACTCATTTATTTTACTTATTTCCTTAAATATTTCTTTTTTGTATTTAAGGATTTCTTCGCTTTTAATATTATAATTTCTAATTAATATTAAATTTCCACTATTATTTAGTGATATTTTAGAAATATTAATTTCTAGATTAAATTTAAAAAGAACTAAATTTATTTTTTCTTTATATTAACTTGTAATAATTTTTAATAATATATTTTTAATTCTAAAAATTATTATTTTCCTTTATATTAATAAAACTATTTTTAATAGTAATTTCTGTCATTTTGTTGTTTCTATCATTTTTATATTTTTTATAGCCTTCTTTATTATTTCTACATACATTTTATTTTTAAAAGTTAAATTTTTTATTTCTTTTTTTAATTTTTGGATTTCCTTTTTTTTTTTTTTTATTATTTTTTTTAAATTTTGGTTTATAGTTAAAAGATTTTTTATGTTATATAGGCCTTTTTTAGACTCTAATAATAAATTCTTTTTTTAAATTTTATTTCTTTTTTTAATTGGTGTGGTTTATATAGTTATAGTTAGTTTATTAATTGAAATTTTACTTGGAAATTCCATTTTTATTGTTAGCTTAATTAGGCTTAGGAAAGATTTCTTCCTTTTTTAATATATCCCTTTTTTTTTTGATATAAATGATCACAAATTCTAGTAGATTCTTTAATTTATGATTTTTTTATGACCATTGTTTCTTAGTTATAGTGCTTAGAAAATTAGATTTTCCTAGCTAAGCTTTTTTTTTTAATATAGTTTTATTTGTTTTTGGATATTCTGTTCCAAAGTTATAGGGGGGTCATTTTTTCTGAAGTTCGATTTGTTCCTGAAGATATAGTTGTTAGTATTATTATTATTATTATTATGTATCATACACGCTTGCAAGCTCAGAGCTTATAGCAGACAAAAAAGAAAATTTAAATGCAGTGCACCTTTTAAAAGTACTAACAAATGAAAAATAAAGTAAATTTTTAGTTTTTTAATTAATTTATTTTAATTAATTAATTAATTATTATTAATTTAGTTAATTTTAAATATTAATTTTATTTTTAAAATTTTTATCCCAAATTTATTATTTTTTTATTATTTTTGAGGTTTTTTTTTTTTTTGTATATATTATCTCTTCCTTATTTCTTTTAAAAAAATTATTAATACTACTTTAATATTTTTTATCTACTTCAATAATTTTTCTTTAAAATTAATAATTAGGATGTTCATTTTTTCTTTTTAATTAATTAATTAATTAAATTAATTAAATTAATTTAATAATTAACTAACTATTTTTTTAAGTCACCTTATTTTATTTTTAATTTTGTTTTTTCTTTTTTATTACCTTTATTAGTAATTCCAGTTTTTTCTATAAATTTTATTATATAATTTAATCTTTTATTAGTAAATAGCAAAAAATATAAATTTATGAATTTATCCATTTTCTTTTTTAGGAATTTTTTTTTTTTTTTTATATTTTTTATAATATAATAGAAGGTGTTTGGAATTTTATTAATTTTAACTATAATTATAATTTTTATTTAATATATTTTTTGATATATTGATTAAATAATTGTTAAAATAGCCATAATTAGTCCTTAATTATATTATTACAAAATTAATTTTAATTTTGCTTTTTTGTAATATTTTATTTCTTTTCAATTTAGGGTAATTGAAATAATTTAATCTTTTTTTATTTTCTTTCCATTTTTCTTTCTATTTTATAAAACTTTACACCCTTATATTCCTTTTTAAAAAAGAATAAAAAATAAAAAAACTTTTTATTTAAATTTCTATAGCCTCTTTAGTTAAGTAATCTACTTTTTTATTTCTTTTTACTTTTATATAACCAAGAATTTATTTTATATATATTTCTATATTATTAAAATATAATTTTTTATATAAAAATTAAATTTTAAAAGTTATTTTTTATTTTAAACTTATTTTTAAAAATTTTAATTTTTTTATTATAAATTGATTATTTAAAAATAAATAAATTTCTTTAATATTAAAATTATTTTTTATTATTATTAATGCCTATTTTAAATATTCCTAAATTATAATAAGTTTTGTGTTATAAATTTTTATTTTTTTTCCTAAACTTTTAGATATTTTAAAAATAAATTTATTATTTATTTTTTTATATTTTTTAGTTTTTATAAATTTTATATTATTTTTTTTTAGAAGGGATCTATTAAAATAAATTATTAATTTTTTTTTAAAATTTAATTTTTTTTTTCTTTTTTTTATATATTTCCGCTTTTAATTTTTTATTACTTTTATTTATATAAAAATTAATATTAGTTTTAAATTATAATAATTTTAATTTTAAATTAATTTCTTCTATTTTAATAAATAAATTTATTAAAAAATTAATTCTAAATAAAATAAATTCTAAAATAGTTTTATATTGTAAGAAATTGTATGTACTAGTCGAGATATTAAGATAATATACAAATATTATAAAGCAAGAAAGTATTAGTGTGTATACAGATTAATACTTAAATTATTACTTAGTTTTTAAATATATGATAGTGAATATAGCAATTTAAATAAACAAATAATAAAAAAAATAATAAAGTGAATTAAACAAAAAATAAAATAATAAAATAAATATATAAAAATTTAATATTAAATTAAATAAAAAATAAATTTAAATTAAATATTTGGATGTATAAGGTGTTGAATTAAATAAAAATTATTTCTTAATAATTTAAAAGTTTATGTAGAATAAAAATTTAAATAGGTTTTTTACCATATATATTAAAATAATATTATTAATTTAATTTTATAAGTTTTAAAATTTAAATCTAAATATTTTTTTATTTTGGATTTATAATTTATATTACATCATATGGTTTTTTTTTTAATTATAATATTATCTAAATATTTTTTATAATTATTCTAAAAATTTCTTTAGTTGATTAGATTTTTATTTAAAATTTATTATATTAAAAAAATTTTATTATATAATCTTTTTTTTTAATATTAATGTCCCATCAATATTTTAATTTAATATTTAAAACAACAATAAATTTTTTATTACAACAGTATCATTTATTGATTTTAGGTGGTATAAATCTTTAATAATTACTTTTACAAAAAAATTTTTTAAATAATTATATTTGTAGGTTTTTAATTTTTTTTAGATTTTTAAATTCTAAATTCTAGTGTTTTAGTTTTTTTGGGTCTAATGGTTTTTGATTTTAATTTCATAAAACTAACTTTTTATACTCTTTTTTAAGGGTTTTTTTTTTGTTATAGTATTTGTTTCTTACTTAGGAAATATTAACTAAAGTTATAGTTTTATTATTATTATTATTATTATTATTATTATGTATCATACACGTTTGCAAGCTCAGAGCTTATGGCGGATAGAAGAGAAAATTTAAATGTAGTGTATCTTTTAAAAGTATTAATAAATGAAATAAAGTGAATTCTTAGTTTTTTAGTTAATTTATTTTAATTAGTTAATTAATTATTATTAATTTAGTTAATTTTTGGTGTTAGTATTATTTTTGAGGTTTTTGTTTTAAATTTGTTGTTTTTTTTATTATTTTCAAGATCTTTTTTTTTTTGTATGTATTGTTTTTTTTTTATTTTTTTTAGAAAAATTGTTGGTATTATTTTGATGTTTTTTATTTATTTTAGTAGTTTTTTTTTAAAATTAATAATTAGGATATTCGTTTTTCTTTTTTAATTAGTTAATTTATTAAATTAAATTAATTTTTAATTTATTAATTATTTTTCTAAGTTGTCCCATTTTATTTTTAATTTTGTCTTTTTTTTTTTATTGCTTTTATTGGTAATTTTAGTTTTTTTTATAAATTTTATTATATAATTTAGTCTTTTATTAGTAAATAGTAAAGAATATAAATCTATGGATTTATCTATTTTCTTTTTTAAAATTTCCTTTTCTTTTTTGTATTTTTTATAATATAATAGAAGGTGTTTAGGATTTTGTTGATTTTGATTGTAACTATAATTTTTATTTAATATATCTTTTGATATATTGATTAAATAGTTGTTGAAGTAGTTATGACTAATCCTTAATTATATTATTATAGAATTAATTTTAATTTTGCTTTTTTGCAGTATTTTATTTCTTTTTAATTTAAAATAATTAAAATAATTTGGTTTTTTTTTATTTTCTTTCCATTTTTCTTCCTATTTTATAAAGCTTTGCGTTTTTATATTCCTTTTTAAAAAAGAATAAGAGGTAAAAGGATTTTTTGTTTGAATTTTTATAGCTTCTTTAATTAGGTAGTTTGTTTTTTTATTTTCTTTTATTTTTATATAGTTAGGAATTTATTTTATATATATTTTTATATTATTAGAATGTAGTTTTTTATATAGAAACTAAATTTCTAAAGTTATTTTTTGTTTTGGGTTTATTTTTAAAAATTTTAGTTTTTTTATTGTAAATTGGTTGTTTGAAAATAAATAGATTTTTTTAATATTAGGATTGTTTTTTGTTATTATTAATGCTTGTTTTAAGTATTTTTAAATTGTAATAAACTCTGTGTTATAAATTTCTATTTCTTCTTCTAGGCTTTTAGATATTTTAAAAATAGATTTATTATTATTATTATTATTATTATTATGTATCATACACGCTTGCAAGCTCAGAGCTTATGGCGGACAGAAGAGAAAATTTAAATGCAGCGCACCTTTTAAAAGCACTAACAAATGAAATAAAGTGAATTCTCAGTTTTTTTTTTAGCTAATTCACCCTAATTAGCTAATTAATTATTATTAATTTAGCTAATTTTTGGTGTTAGTATTATTTCTGAGGTTTTTGTCCTAAATTTGTTGTTTTTCTTATTATTTTCGAGGTCTCTTCTCCCCTGTATGTATTGTCTCCCCCTTATTTCTTTTAGAAGAGTTGTTGGTACTATTTTGATGTTTTTTACCTACTTCAGCAGTTTTTCTTCAAAATTAACAATTAGGATGTTCGCTTTTCCTTTTTAATTAGTTAATTTATTAAATTAAATTAATTTTTAATTTAATAATTCACTAATTATTTTTCTAAATCACCCCATCCTATTTTTAATTTTGTCTCTTCTTTTTTATTACTTCTATTGGCAATTCCAGTCTCTTCTATAAATTTTATCACATAATTTAATCCTCTACTAATAAATAGCAGAGAATATAAATCCATAGATTTATCCATTTTCTTTTTTAGAATTTCCCTCTCTTTTTTATATTTTTTATAATACAATAGAAAATGTTTAAAATTTTGTTGATTTTAACTACAACTACAATTTTTATTCAACACATTTTTTAATATATTGACTAAATAGCTGTTAAAATAGCCATAACCAGTCCTTAACTATGTTATTACAGAATTAATTTTAATTCTGCTTTTTTGCAGTATTTTATTTCTTTTCAATTTAGGATAATTAAAATAATTTGGTTTTTTTTTGTTTTCTTTCCATTTTTCTTCCCATTCCATAAGGCTTTACGCCCTTATATTCCTTTTTAAAAAAGAATAAAAGGTAAAAGGACTTTTTATTTGAATTTCTGCAGTTTCCTTAACTAGGTAGTCTGCTTTTTCATTTTTTTCTACTTCTATATAGCCAGGAACCCATTCTATATATATTTCTATATTATTAAAATATAGTTCTCCACACAGAAACCAGATTTCTAAAGCTATTTTTTATCCTGAGCCTATTTTTAAAAATTTTAATCTTTTTATTACAAATTGGTTATCTAAAAACAAATAGATTTCCTTAATATTAGGATTGCTTTTCACTATTATTAATACCTGTTTTAAGCATTCCCAAATTGCAATAAGCTCTACATTATAAATTTTTATTTCTTCCCCTAAACTTTTAGATATTTCAAAAATAGATTTATTATCTATTTCTCCATACCCTCCAGTTCCTATAGATTTTATATTATTTTTTTCCAGAAAGAATCCATCAGAATAAATTATTAATTTCTTTTTAGAGTTTAATCTTTTTTTTTTCTTTTTGTGTATTTCTGCTTCTAATTCTTTACTATTTTTACTTATATAAAAATTAATATTAGTTTCAAACCATAGTAGTTCTAGTTCTAAACTAATTTCTTCTATTTTAGTGAATGAATTTACTAAAAAGTTAATTCTAGATAAAATAAATTCCAAAATAGTTTTATGCCTTTTATCTTTTTTATTTTCATTCCATTTTTGGTATCTAGGGCTTTCTTCTTCTAATTCTCCTAAAAGGTCTTCAGGAAGAAAAGAATCTAGTGCCCTTATCCTAATTGAATAATTTTTATTTAAATATAAAGCTTTTAACACATATCTTCTTTGTATTTCATTTAACCTAATTTCTGTTGGTAGAATAGCAGCCTTAACCTTTATTAAATTAATTAAAATTGTTTTAAAAGCTCCTATCATTTTTCTTATTATTTTATTTTGAAGGCTCTCAAACCTTTTAATTAATGATTTTTGATTCTTCCACCAGATTTCAGCTTTAAAGTCAGAAACTAAGCAAATACAGCTTTTATACAATTATATTAGCGCTTTTGTATTTAGCCCTTTTTCTAAATTAGCCAGATTTTGTATATAATTAAATATACATTCTACAACTGCAATTTTATTTTTAATATAATATTTAAAATTTAATTTCACATCAAAAAAAATTCCTAACCACTTAATATTTTTAGATGGCTTAATCTCTAGTTTGTTTGGTAAAACCACTGTATTTTCTTTCCCAAATCTAGAATCAAAATGAATTAATTCTGATTTAACATCATCAAATGCTACTGCATTTTTTTCAGCCCACACAAAAGCTGTTTTTGATGTTTTTTCTAATTCTATTATATTTTTTTTAATTTTTGTGTTTTGTGCCACTAGTGCCACATCATCCATGTAAGAAGGTATCTTTATAGATGGGTGTTCTTTCTTGATTTTTATAAATAGTAGTGTTAAATATAATAAAAAGAGAATTAGGGATATAGGTGAACCTTAAGGTATTCCAGTTTCTACTAGATTTAGTTCTTCTATTTGTCCATCAAATGCAAGCTTAATAAATCGATTTAACATAAAACCATCCACCCAATTTAATAACTAAGTTAATAGCCCCATATTCTCCATCATTTTAATTAATTTTGTTCTTAATACATTATCAAAAGCTCCCTTAACATTTAAAAATAATACAAAAGTAATTAGCTTTTCAAATTTAGTATTTTCTATATTATTGATTAGTAAAAGTGCTACATCAATTGCAAATCTTTGTTTTCTACCTCCTATTTATTCTAAATAAAGAATTTGACTAGTTTCTAATATAAAAGCTATTCTTCTAACTATTATTTTTTCTGATACCTTCTCTAAACAATTTAATAAACTTATTATTCTATAAGCTTTAGGGATTTTATAATCTGGCTTATTTGATTTTGGTAATATTACCCTTATTGCTTTTCTAAAGCATATAGGATAATAACCATAATTTAATAATTTATTAAATAAATTATTAAATCTTTCTGGGATTATTTTATATGCTTCTTTGAGACATAAAAAATTTATTCCATCTGGGCCTAATGTTTTCTTAAAATTAGAAGTAAATATAGCTTCTTTTATTTCTTTATTTTTAATTTTTTCCTATTTAATCATTTTATTTAATTTAGTATTGTTCTTTTTATAAGTTTGGAAATTTGGAAGTTTTGGAAACAACACTTTTCTTAACATTTCTGCTTTTTCTTCGAAATTTGATACTATTATGCTTTCATAACTAATATTAGGCATTTTTTGCACTTTCCTTGGTTTAATATACCTTAATGCATTAAACATTTTTTTTCCTTTAGTATTTTCAAGATAGTTTTTCTAGGAATCTTCTTTTGCTTTTCGAATTTCAAGAAAATAGGCATTCCTTTTTTCTTTCATTTTTTCCCAGTTTTTTTGCGTTTTATTGTTTTTCCAAAACCTCTTTTCTTACAACATTTCTTTTTTTTTTTTATCTATTTGTTTATTTCACCATATTTTTGATTTTGGTGTAATTATTAATTTAGATATAGACGTTTCTACTGCCTTAATTAGATTTTTTTGAAATAGATTTACTACTTTTTCCAGTTTTTCTTCTATAATTTTCTTATTTTGGTTTTCAGAGAATAATAGGTTGTTCCAGGAATTATTAATATTAAGATTATTATCCAGTTTTAATAATTCTTTTTAGAATTGTTCCTAATTTATTTTTTTTTAATTATATTTATTAGTAGATAATAGTATATTTACCATATTATTTTGTTTAGATAAACAAAAGGAGATAACCTCATGATCTAATCCAGAATCTATATCTTTTTCTATTTTCCAATCTTTAATAAAATTAATTATTAAGCTTGTGGCTAGTGTTAAGTCAATTACTGACATCCCACTAATATCTTTTCTTTAAAAATAGTATGTAGAGGCTCCTAAATCATTTAATATATATAGATTTCTTTTTTCTATTAATTCTATTATTTTTTTTGATTTTAGTTCCTTAGAACAATTCAAATTCCATAATAGATTATGAGAGTTCAGGTCTCCTAATATTAAATATTTATTATTATTACAATTTTAAGTTATTCCATTAAATAATTTTTCTATTATATATAGTCTTTTTTTTTCCAGGATTTATTATTTTTTATTATAAATATTAATAATTCTGAAAATCCCATATATTTTAAATATAAAATCCAAAATTTAGCAGTCTTCATCATTTATTAAATCTATTCTATTTGTGACCTCGAAAGTAATAATTTTTTTTAAGATAAATGTAACCACCCATAATCTTTTATCTTTATTTAGATTTAAATAAATTAGATTAAATCCAGGGTATATAATTGTTATTCTTTTTTTTTTTAAGAACCATAATTCTTATAAACAAATAATACCTACATTATTCTTTAATACTAAATCCAATATCCCCTACATTACATTAGTCAATATATTACAGTTATATTAATAAATTTTTAATTTTTCCATATATTAATTTTCTTTAAAATTTATTTTTCCTTTTATTTTTTTGCATTAATTAACAAAATAACTTCCCTCACACAAAACACACTTAATTTTAATATATTTACATAGTTTCTTTTATATATTACATATTTTACAATTATACATATAAATTTTATAATCTAATGCACAAATTCTGCATTTAGCATTATTATTGCAATTAATTCCAATATACCCATATTATTAACAATTATTACATTATTATTTTAAAAACATTTTATAATATTTTTCTATTTTTAAAAGTTCTCCTTACACAAAACAACCATTTCTTAAAATCTCTTATACCATTATTTTATTTTTTATAACAAAAACCATTAAAAAATATTTTTTTTTTTTCATTTTATTTAATAAAATTAACCACCTAAATAACTTAAGCATTAAAATGCCATAATTATCTTTTTCCACTTGTTTTTATAATGAAATTAATTTTTCTTCTATTTTATTATCAGTAGTGGTTATTCCATGCACTACTATAAAACCCCAGGATTCCAATTTAGATGGCTTTTGCACAAACTCATCTATTTTGCTTATTTCCTCAAATATCTCTTCTTTATATTTGAGGATCTCTTCACTTTTAGTATTATGATTCCCAATCAACACTAAATTTCCACTACTATTCAATAATATTCCAAAAACACTAATTTCTAGATTAAATTTAGAAAAAACTAAATTTATTTTCTCTCTATATTAGCTTATAATAATTTTTAATAATATATTTTTAATTCTAAGAATTATTATTTTTCTTTATACTAATAAGACTATTTTTAATAATGATTTTTATCATTTTGTCGTTTCTATCATTTTTATGTTTTTTATAGCCTTCCTTACCATTTCCACATACATTTTATTTTTAAAAGTTAAGTTCTCTATTTCCTTTTTTAATTTCTAGATTTCCTCCTCTTTTTTTTTTATTATTTTCCTTAGATTTTGATTTATAGCTAAAAGATCTTCTATATCATATAAACTTTTTTTAGACTCTAGTGACAGATTCCTTTTTTAAATTTTATTTTTTTTTTTAACTAATGTAGTTTGTATGGCTACAACCAGTTCATCAATTAAAATTTTGCTTAGAAGTTCCATTTTTATTGCTAGCCTAATTAGGCTTAAGAAAGATTTCTTCCCTTTTTGGTGTATGCCCCTTTTTCTTTTGATATAAACAATCACAAATTCCAATAAATTCTTTAATCCATGATTTCTTTATGACCATTGTTTCTTAACTATAGCACTTAAAGAATTAGATTTTCCTAGCTAAGCTCTTTCTTTTAATATAGTTTTATTTGCTTTTGGATACTCTGTTCTAAAGTTATGGGGGGGTCATTTTTTCCGAAGTTCGATTTTATAAATATTTAAAACTAGATTTATTATTTATTTTTTTATATTTTCTAGTTTTTGTGGATTTTATATTGTTTTTTTCTAGAAGGGATTTATTAGAATAAATTATTAATCTCTTTTTAGAGTTTAATTTTTTTTTTTTTTTTTTTTGTGTATTTCTGCTTCTAATTCTTTATTACTTTTATTTATATAAAAATTAATATTAGTTTTAAATTATGGTGGTTTTAGTTTTAAATTGATTTTTTTTATTTTAGTAAATGAATTTATTAGAAAGTTAATTCTAAATAAAATAAATTTTAAAGTAGTTTTATGTTTTTTATTTTTTTTATTTTTATTTTATTTTTAGTATTTAGGGCTTTCTTCTTCTAATTTTTTTAAAAAGTTTTTAGGAGGAAAAGAATTTGGTGCCTTTATCTTAATTAGATGATTTTTGTTTAAATATAAGGTTTTTAATGTATATCTTTTTTATATTTTATTTAGTTTAATTTCTGTTGGTAGAATAGTAGTTTTAACTTTTATTAAATTGAAGTTGTTTTGAAAGTTTCTATTATTTTTTTTATTATTTTATTTTGAAAGTTTTTAAATTTTTTAATTAATAATTTTTGATTTTTTTATTAGATTTTAGCTTTAAAGTCAAAAATTGAGTAAATATAGCTTTTATATAGTTGTATTAGTGTTTTTGTATTTAGTTTTTTTTTTAAATTAGTTAGATTTTGTATATAATTAAATATATGTTTTGTGGTTGTAATTTTATTTTTAATGTGATATTTAAAATTTAATTTTATATTAAAAAAAATTTTTAATTATTTAATATTTTTAGATGGCTTGATCTCTAATTTGTTTGGTAAAACTACTGTATTTTTTTCTTTAAATCTAAAATTAAAATGAATTAATTTTGATTTAATATTATTGAATGTTACTGTATTTTTTTTAACTTATGTAAAGTTATTTTTAATATTTTTTTTAATTTTATTATATTTTTTTTAATTTTTGTGTTTTGTGTTACTAATGCTATATTATCTATGTAAAAAAGTATTTTTATAAATGGGTGTTTTTTCTTGATTTTTATAAATAGTAGTGTTAAATATAATAGAAAGAGAATTAGAGATATAAGTAAATTTTAAGGTATTTTAGTTTTTACTAAATTTAGTTCTTTTATTTATTTATTAAATATAAGCTTAATAAATTAATTTAATATAAAGTTATCTACCTAATTTAATAATTAAGTTAGTAGTTTTATATTTTTTATTATTTTAATTAATCTTATTTTTAATATATTATTAAAAGTTCTTTTAATATTTAGAAATAATATAAAAATAATTAGTTTTTTAGATTTAATATTTTTTATATTATTAATTAATAAAAGTGTTGTATTAATTATAGATTTTTGTTTTTTATTTCTTATTTATTTTAAATGGAGAATTTGACTAGTTTCTAATATAAAAGTTATTTTTTTAATTATTATTTTTTTTAATATTTTTTTTAAATAATTTAATAAGCTTATTATTTTATAAGTTTTAAGGATTTTATAATTTAGTTTATTTGGTTTTAGTAATATTATTTTTATTACTTTTTTAAAGTATATAAGATAATAATTATAATTTAATAATTTATTAAATAAATTATTAAATTTTTTTAAAATTATTTTATATGCTTCTTTAAGATATAAAAAATTTATTTTATTTAGGCTTAATGTTTTTTTAAAGTTAGAAGTGAATATAATTTTTTTTATTTCTTTATTTTTAATTTTTTTTTATTTAATTATTTTATTTGATTTAATATTGTTTTTTTTATAAGCTTGGAAATTTAGAGATTTTGGAAATAATGCTTTTTTTAGTATTTTTGTTTTTTTTTTGAAATTTAATGCTATTATGTTTTTATAATTGATATTAGGTATTTTTTATATTTTTTTTGGTTTAATATATTTTAATATATTAAATATCTTTTTTTTTTTTTAGTATTTTTAAGGTAGTTTTTTTAAGAATCTTTTTTTATTTTTTGAATTTTAAGAAAATAAGCATTCTTTTTTTTTTTATTTTTTTTTAATTTTTTTATGTTTTATTGTTTTTTTAAAATCTTTTTTTTTATAATATTTCTTTTCTTTTTTAATTTATTTGTTTATTTTATTATATTTTTGATTTTGGTATAATTATTAATTTAGGTGTAGATGTTTTTATTACTTTAATTAGATTTTTTTAAAATAGATTTATTACTTTTTTTAGTTTTTTTTTTATGATTCTCTTGTTTTAGTTTTTAGAAAATAATAGGTTGTCTTAGGAATTATTAATATTAAGATTATTATTTAATTTTAATAATTTTTTTTAGAATTGTTTTTAATTTGTTTTTTTTTAATTATATTTATTAGTAGATAATGGTATATTTATTATATTATTTTGTTTGGATAAATAAAAGGAAATAATTTTATGATTTAATTTAAAATCTATATCTTTTTTTATTTTCTAATCTTTAATAAAATTAATTATTAAGCTTATAGTTAGTATTAAATTAATTACTAATATTTTATTAATGTTTTTTCTTTAAAAATAGTATATAAAAGCTTTTGGATTATTTAATATATATAGATTTTTTTTTTTTATTAATTTTATTATTTTTTTTAATTTTAATTTTTTAGAATAGTTTGAATTTTATAATGGATTATGAGAATTTAAATCTCTTAATATTAAATACTTATTATTATTATAATTTTGAGTTATTTTATTAAATAGTTTTTTTATTGTATATAGTCTTTTTTTTTTTAAAATTTATTATTTTTTATTATAAATATTAATAATTCTAAAAATTTTATATGTTTTGGATATAAAATCCAAAATTTAATAGTTTTTATTATTTATTAAATTTATTTTGTTTATAATTTTAAAAGTAATAATTTTTTTTGAGATAAATATAATTATTTGTGATCTTTTATCTTTATTTGGGTTTAAATAAATTGGATTAAATCTAAAGTATATAATTATTATTTTTTTTTTTTTTAAAAATTATAGTTCTTATAAATAAATAATGTTTATATTATTCTTTAATATTAAATCTAATATCCTTTGTATTACATTAATTAATATATTATAATTATATTAATAGATTTTTAATTTTTCTATATATTAATTTTTTTTAAAATTTATTTTTCCTTTTATTTTTTTATATTAATTAACAAAATAACTTTTCTTACACAAAATACATTTAATTTTAATATATTTACATAGTTTTTTTTATATATTACATATTTTACAATTATACATATAAGTTTTATAATCTAATATATAAATTCTGCATTTAGCATTATTATTACAATTAATTCCAATATATCCATATTATTAACAATTATTATATTATTATTTTAAAAATATTTTATAATATTTTTCTACTTTTAAAAATTCTTTTTATATAAAATAATTATTTCTTAAAATTTCTTATACTATTATTTTATTTTTTATAATAAAAACTATTAAAGAATATTTTTTTCTTTTTATTTTATTTAATAAAATTAACCACTTAAATAATTTAAATATTAAAATATTATAATTATCTTTTTCCATTTATTTTTATAATAAAATTAATTTTTCTTCTATTTTATTATCAATAGTAGTTATTCTATATACTATTATAAAATTCCAAAATTCTAATTTAAATAGCTTTTATATAAATTTATCTATTTTATTTATTTTCTTAAATATTTCTTCTTTATATTTAAGGATTTTTTTTGTTTTTAGTATTGTAGTTTTTAATTAATATTAAATTTCTACTATTATTCAATAATATTCCAGAAACATTAATTTTTAAATTAAATTTAAAAAGAATTAAATTTATTTTTTTTTTATATTAACTTATAATAATTTTTAATAATATATTTTTAATTTTAGGAATTATTATTTTCCTTTATACTAATAAAACTATTTTTAATAGTAATTCCTATTGTTTTATTGTTTTTATTGTTTTTATGTTTTTTATAACCTTCCTTACCATTTCTGCATATATTTTATTTTTAAGAGTTAAGTTCTCTATTTTTTTTTTTAATTTCTAGATTTCCTTTTTTTTTTCCTCTATTATTTTTCTTAAATTTTAATTTATAGTTAGAAAATCTTCTATATTATATAAACCTTTTTTAAATTTTAATAATAAATTCTTTTTTTAAATTTTATTTCTTTTTTTAATTAATATAATTTATATAATTATAATTAATTTATTAATTAAAATTTTGTTTAAAAGTTCTATTTTTATTACTAGTCTAATTAAACTTAAAAAAGGTTTCTTTTTTTTTTAATATGTTTTTTTTTCTTTTAATATAAATAATTATAAATTCTAATAAATTCTTTAATCCATAATTTTTTTTATAACCATTATTTCTTAATTATAGCGTTTAAAGAATTAGATTTTTTTAACTAAACTCTTTTTTTTAATATAGTTTTATTTGCTTTTAAATACTCTGTTCCAAAGTTATAGAAAGGGTTGTTTTTTCCGAAGTTCGATTGTATTTTTAAATTAAAAAGAATTTTAATTATATTATTTAAAAATCATTCTATTTAAAGAATAAAATAGGTGTAAAGTTGTTAAAAAAAATAATCAAATTTTCTAAAAATTTTATTAAACTTATTAAGGTTTTTGATTTTAAATATTTTAATAAATTTTTTATTAAATTTTTTATTTATTTATTTTTAAATTACTTTAAAAATTTATTTTATTTTTTCTTTAATTTTTTATTAATTTTTGGTAAAGGTTGTAATTTTCTCTATTAGTTCTTTTATAGTTAATAAAAGAAGTAATAAATCATTATTTTCTTATTCTTTTAAAAGTTTATCATTATTTTTAGTATTAATATTTATATTATCTATAATATTAAATATTTTTTTATTAAAGTTTTTTATATATTATGCATATAAATTTTCTAATTATTTTAATTTTTTATTTACTTAAATTATTATTAATATATATTTTAAATCTTATTTTTATTATACTTAAAATTTTATTTCTTCTATAAGGTATAAAGTTAATTTAAATTAAGAACTTAATTTTATTTATAATTTAATAATTATAATTTTAAAATATTAAATTAATTTATTTATTAATTATATAAAGAAATTTTCTTTTATAAATTTTATAATAAGACTATTATTTAACATATATTTTTTATTTATTTATTTTAAAAATCAAATTAATTAAAATATTATATTTAAGTTTAGTATTTTTGAAATAAAAAATATTAAAAACAATTTTAGTATTATACTTATTTCCCAATTTTATTTACTTAAATCTTTTAAAAAATTTTTATATATATATTATTAAATAAATAAAATTATATATAAAAAATATAATAATAATTAGTAATAAATTAAATAGTAAATAATATATTATTAAATTGCTTTAAAAGTTAATTAATAGAGTTTGAAAAAAAATTGTAAACTATTATTCATTAAAAAAAATTAAATACATAATTTGTGAATATATACAAATAGAAATTCTTATATAGAAGGTGATTTTTTAATATTATTATTATTATTATTATGTATCATACACGCTTGCAAGCTCAAAGCTTATGGCGGACAGAAAAAAAAATTTAAATACAATGCACTTTTTAAAAGTATTAACAAATGAAAAATAAAGTGAATTTTTAGTTTTTTAGTTAATTTATCTTAATTAACTAATTAATTATTATTAATTTAATTAATTTTAGGTGTTAATCTTATTTCTAAAATTTTTATCCTAAATTTATTATTTTCTTATTATTTTTGAGGTCTCTTTTTTTTTATATATATTATCTCTTCCTTATTTCTTTTAAAAAAGTTATTAATACCACTTTAATATTTTTTACCTGCTTCAACAGTTTTTCTTTAAAACTAATAATTAAAATGTTTGTTTTTTTTTTTTTAATTAGTTAATTATTTTTTTAAATCACCCCATCCTATTTTTAATTTTTTTTTTTTTTTTTTATTGTTTTTATTAGTAATTTCAGTCTCTTCTATAAATTTTATTATATAATTTAATTTTTTATTAATAAATAGTAGAGAATATAAATTTATGGATTTATCTATTTTCTTTTTTAGGAATTCCTTCTTTTTTTTATATTTTTTACAATACAATAAAAAATGTTTAGAATTTTATTAGTTTTAGCTATAATTATAATTTTTATTCAACATCGAACTTCGGAAAAAACGACCCCCCCATAACTTTAGAACGGAGTATCCAAAAGCAAATAAAACTATATCAAAAGAAAAAGCTTAACTAGGAAAATTTAATTCTTTAAGCACTATAATTAAGAAATAATGGTCATAAAGAAATTATAAATTAAAGAATCTATTGGAATTTGCAATTATTTATACTAAAAGAAAAAGGAATATACCAAAAAAGAAAGAAATTTTTTTTAAATTTAATTAGATTAATAATAAAAATAGAACTTTTAAGTGAAATTTTAATTAATAAGCTAGCTGTAGCTATATAAACCATACTAGTTAAAAAAAGAAATAAAATTTAAAAAAAAAATTTATTACTAAAGTTTAAAGAAAGTTTATATAATATAAAAAATCTTCTAACTATAAACTAAAATTTAAAAAAAATAATAAAAGAAAAAAAAAAAGAAATCTAGAAATTAAAAAAAAAAATAAAGAATTTAACTTTTAAAAATAAAATATATATAAAAATAGTAAGGAAGGCTATAAAAAATATAAAAATAATAAAAACAATAAAATAATAGAAATTATTATTAAAAATAATTTTATTAATATAAAAAAAAATAATAATTTTTAAAACTAAAAATATACTATTAAAAATTACTATAAACAAATATAGAAAGAAAATAAATTTAATTCTTTTTAAATTTAATCTAAAAATTAATGTTTTTGGAATATTATTGAATAATAGTGGAAATTTAGTGTTAATTAGGAATTACAACATTAAAAGCAAAAAAATCTTTAAATATAAAGAAAAAATATTTAAAAAAATAAATAAAATAAATAAGTTTATACAAAAGCCATTTAAATTAAAATTTTAGAATTTTATAGTAGTATACAAAATAACTACTACTAATAATAAAATAAAAAAAAAATTAATTTTATTATAAAAATAAATGGAAAAAGATAATTATAATATTTTAATATTTAAGCTACCTAAATAATTAATTTTATTAAATAAAATAAAAAGAAAAAAATATTCCTTAATAATTTTTATTATAAAAAATAAAATAATAATATAAGAGATTTTAAGAAATGATTATTTTATATAAAAAGAATTTTTAAAAATAGAAAAATATTATAAAATGTTCTTAAAATAATAATATAATAATTATTAATAATATAGGTATATTAAAATTAATTATAATAATAATATTAAATATAGAATTTATATATTAAATTATAAAATTTATATATATAATTATAAAATATGTAATATATAAAAGAAATTATGTAAATATATTAAAATTAAATATATTTTATATAAAAGAAACCATTTTACTAATTAATATAAAAAAATAAAAAAAAAAATAAATCTTAAAGAAAATTAATATATAAAAAAATTAAAAATTTATTAATATAACTATAATATATTAATTAATATAATATAGAAAATATTAAATTTAATATTAAAAAATAATATAAATATTATTTATTTATAAGAACTATAATTTTTAAAAAAAAAAAAAATAATAATTATATATTTTAAATTTAATCTAATTTATTTAAATTTAAATAAAGATAAAAGATTATAGGTAATTATATTTATCTTAAAAAAATTATTACTTTTAAAATTATAAATAGAATAAATTTAATAAATAATAAAAATTACTAAATTTTAGATTTTATATTTAAAATATATAGAATTTTCAAAATTATTAATATTTATAATAAAAAATAATAAATTTTGGAAGAAAAAAGATTATATATAATAAAAAAACTATTTAATAAAATAACTTAAAATTATAATAATAATAAATATTTAATATTAAAAAACCTAAACTTTTATAATCTATTATAAAATTCAAATTGTTCTAAAGAACTAAGATTAAAAAAAATAATAAAATTAATAAAAAAAAAAAATTTATATATATTAAATAATCTAGAAATTTTTATATATTATTTTTAAAGGAAAGATATTAGTAGGATATTAGTAATTAACTTAATACTAGCTATAAACTTAATAATTAATTTTATTAAAGATTAAAAAATAAAAAAAGATATAAATTCTAAATTAAATTATAAAATTATTTCTTTTTATTTATTTAAATAAAATAATATAATAGATACACTATTATCTATTAATAAATATAATTGGAAAAAAATAAATTAAGAATAATTTTAAAAAGAATTATTAAAATTGGATAATAATCTTAATATTAATAATTTTTAGAATAATTTATTATTCTCTAAAAACTAAAATAAGAGAATTATAAAAAAAAAATTAGAAAAAGTAGTAAATTTATTTTAAAAAAATTTAATTAAGGTAGTAAAAACATTTATACTTAAATTAATAATTATACTAAAATTAAAAATATGGTGGAATAAATAAATAAATAAAAAAAGAAAAAAAATATTATAAAAAAAGAGGTTTTAAAAAAATAATAAAATATAAAAAAACTGGGAAAAAATAAAAGAAAAAAGGAATGTTTATTTTTTTGAAATTTAAAAAGTAAAAGAAGATTCCTAGAAAAACTATTTTGAAAATATTAGAGAAAAAAAGGTGTTTGATGCATTAAAATATACTAAACTAAAAAAAGTATAAAAAATGCTTAATATTAGTTATAAAGGTATAATAACATTAAATTTCAAAAAAAAAGTAGAAATATTAAGAAAAGTGTTGTTTTTAAAACCTTCAAATTTTTAAGCTTATAAAAAGAATAATATTAAATTAAATAAAATAATTAAGTGGGAAAAAATTAAAAATAAAGAAGTAAAAGAAACTATATTTACTTCTAACTCTAAAAAAGTATTAGGCCCAGATAAAATAAATTTTTTATATTTTAAAAAAACATATAAAATAATTTTAGAAAGATTTAATAATTTATTTAATAAATTATTAAATTATAATTACTATTTTATATACTTTAAAAAAGTAATAAGGGCAATATTATTAAAATTAAATAAATTAGATTATAAAATTCCTAAAATTTATAAAATAATAAGCTTATTAAATTATTTAAAGAAAATATTAGAAAAAATAATAACTAAAAGAATAGTTTTTATATCAAAAACTAATTAAATTTTCTATTTAAAATAAATAGGAAATAGAAAACAAAGATCTGTAATTAATACAATACTTTTACTAGTTAATAATATAGAAAATACTAAATCTAAAAAGCTAATTATCTTTGTATTATTTCTAAACGTTAAAAGAGCTTTTAATAATATATTAAGAACAAAATTAATTAAAACGATAAAAAATATAAAGCTACTAATTTAATTATTAAATTAGATAAATAGTTTTATGTTAAATTAATTTATTAAGCTTATATTTAATAGATAAATAAAAGAATTAAATTTAGTAGAAACTAAAATATCTTAAAGTTTATTTATATCTTTAATTCTCTTTTTATTATATTTAATATCATTATTTATAAAAATTAAGAAAAAATATTCATTTATAAAGATACCTTTTTACATGGATAATGTGGTACTAATAATATAAAATACAAAAATTAAAAAAAATATAATAAAATTAAAAAAAACATTAAAAATAGTTTTTATATAAATTAAAAAAAATACAGTAACATTTAATAATATTAAATCAAAATTAATTTATTTTAATTCTAAATTTAAAAAAAAAAATATAGTAATTTTATTAAATAAACTAAAGATTAAACTATTTAAAAATATTAGGTAGTTAGAAATCTTTTTTAATATAAAATTAAATTTTAAATATTATATTAAAAATAAAATTACAACTGCAAAACATATATTTAATTATATATAAAATCTAACTAATTTAGAAAAAAGGTTAAATATAAAAGCACTAATATAACTGTATAAAAATTGTATTTGCTTAGTTTCTGACTTTGGGATTGAAATCTGGTGGAAGAATTAAAAATCATTAATTAAAAAGTTTAAGAGCCTTTAAAATAAAATAATAAGAAAAATAATAGAAACTTTTAAAATAACTTTAATTAATTTAATGGAAGTTGAGGCTGTTATTTTATTAATAAAAATTAAACTAAATGAAATATAAAGAAGATATATATTAAAAGTTTTATATTTAAATAAAAATTATTTAATTAAAATAAGGGTATTAAATTCTTTTCTTTTTGAAAATCTTTTAGGAGAATTAGAAAAAGAAAGTCCTAGATATTAAAAATAAAATAAAAATAAAAAAGATAAAAGATATAAAATTACTTTGGAATTTATTTTATTTAGAATTAACTTTCTAATAAATTTATTTATTAAAATAGAAGAAATTAGTTTAGAACTAGAATTACTATGGTTTGAAATTAATATTAATTTTTATATAAATGAAAGTAGTAAAAAACTAGAAGTGGAAATATACAAAAAAAAAAAAAAAAGATTAAATTTTAAAAAAAAATTAATAATTTATTCTGATGGATCCTTTTTAGAAAAAAACAATATAAAATCCATAGAAGTTGGAAGGTATAGAGAAATAGATAATAAATTTATTTTTAAAATATCTAAAAGCCTAAAAAAAAAAATAGAAGTTTATAACGCAGAGCTTATTGTAATTTGGGAATGCTTAAAATAAGCATTAATAATAGTAAAAAATAATCCTAATATTAAGGAAATTTATTTGTTTTTAGATAATTAATTTGCAATAAAAAGACTAAAATCTCTAAAAGTAGGCTTAAAATAAAAAATAACTTCAGAAATCTAATTTCTGTGTGAAAAACTATATTCTAATAATATAGAAATATATATAAAATAAATTCCTAGCTATATAAAAGTAAAAAGAAATAAAAAAGTAGATTACCTAGCTAAGGAAACTGTAGAAATTTAAATAAAAAGTCTTTTTACCTCTTATTCTTTTTTAAAAAAAAACATAAAGGCGCAAAGCTTTATAAAATAAAAAGAAAAATAAAAAGAAAATAAAAAAAGACTAAATTATTTCAATTATCCTAAATTAAAAAGAAATAAAATACTGTAAAAAAACAGAATTAAAATTAATTCTGCAATAATACAATTAAGAACTAATCATAGCTACTTTAACAGCTATTTAGTTAATATATCAAAAAATATATTGAATAAAAATTGTAGTTGTAGTCAAAATTAACAAAATCCTAAACACCTTCTATTATATTATAAAAAATATAAAAAAAAAAGGGAAATTTTAAAAAAGAAAATAAATAAATTTATGGATTTATATTTTCTGCTATTTACTAATAAAAAACTAAATTATGTAATAAAATTTATAGAAGAGACTGGAATTGCTAATAGAAGCAATAAAAAAAAAAAGATAAAATTAAAAATAAAATAAAACAACTTAGAAAAATAATTAGTGAATTATTAAATTAAAAATTAATTTAATTTAATAAATTAACTAATTAAAAAGGAAAAACGAATATTTTAATTATTAATTTTAAAAAAAAATTGCTGAAGTAGGTAAAAAATATTAAAATGGTACTAACAATTCTTCTAAAAGAAATAAAGGGGAGATAATATATATAGGGGAGAAGAGATTTTGAAAATAATAAGAAAAACAACAAATTTAGGATAAAAATTTTAGAAATAATATTAACACCAAAAATTAACTAAATTAATAATAATTAATTAGTTAATTAAGGTGAATTAGTTAAAAAAAAAACTGAGAATTCACTTTATTTCATTTGTTAGTGTTTTTAAAAGGTGCGCTGCATTTAAATTTTCTCTTCTGTCCGCCATAAGCTCTGAGCTTGCAAGCGTGTATGATACATAATAATAATAATAATAATAATTTTTATTCAACACATTTTTTAATATATTAATTAAATAATTGTTAAAATAACTATGATTAATCCTTAATTATCTTATTATAAAATTAATTTTAATTTTATTTTTTTACAATATTTTATTTCTTTTCAATTTAAAATAATTAAAATAATTTAGTCTTTTTTTATTTTCTTTTTATTTTTTTTTTTATTTTATAAGGCTTTACGCCCTTATATTCCTTTTTAAAAAAGAATAAAAAGTAAAAAAACTTTTTATTTAAATTTTTATAGCTTTTTTAATTAAATAATCTACTTTTTTATTTTTTTTTACTTTTGTATAATCAAAAACCCATTTTATATATATTTTTATATTATTAAAATATAATTTTCTATATAAAAACCAGATTTTAAAAACTATTTTTTGTTCTAAATTTATTTTTAAAAATTTTAATCTTTTTATTATAAATTAGTTATTTAAAAATAAATAAATTTCTTTAATATTAAAATTGTTTTTTGTTATTATTAATATCTATTTTAAGTATTTTTAAATTATAATAAGTTTTGTGTTATAAATTTTTATTTTTTTTTTTAAACTTTTAAATATTTTAAAAATAAATTTATTATTTATTTCTCCATACCTTCCAGCTCTTATAAATTTCATATTATTTTTTTCTAAAAAAGGTTTATTAAAATAAATTATTAATCTTTTTTTAAAATTTAATCTTTTTTTTTTTTTATATATTTCCGTTCTTTATTATTTTTACTTATATAAAAATTAATATTAATTTTAAACTATGGTAGTTTTAATTCTAAACTAATTTCTTTTATTTTAATAAATAAATTTATTAAAAAATTAATTTTAAATAAAATTAATTTTAAAGTAGTTTTATATCTTTTATTTTTTTTATTTTTATTTTATTTTTAATATTTAGAGTTTTTTTTTTCTAGTTTTTTTAATATGTTTTTAGGAGAAAAAAATTTTAGTATTTTTATTCTAATTAGATAATTTTTATTTAAATATAAAGTTTTTAATATATATTTTTTTTATATTTTATTTAGTTTAATTTTTATTAATAGAATAGTAGTTTTAACTTTTATTAAATTAATTAAAATTATTTTAAAAGCTTCTATCATTTTTCTAATCATTTTATTTTAAAAGTTTTTAAATCTTTTAATTAATAATTTTTGATTTTTTTATTAGATTTTAGTTTTAAAATCAGAAATTGAGTAAATATAATTTTTATATAATTATATTAAAGTTTTTATATTTAATTTTTTTTCTAAATTAGTTAGATTTTGTATATAATTAAATATATATTTTATAATTATAATTTTATTTTTAATATAATATTTAAAATTTAATTTTATATTAAAAAAGATTTTTAACTACTTAATATTTTTAAATAACTTAATTTTTAGTTTATTTAATAAAATTATTATATTTTTTTTCCCAAATCTAGAATTAAAATAAATTAATTTTAATTTAATATCATTAAATACTAGTACATTTTTTTTAACCTATATAAAAACTATTTTTAATATTTTTTTTAATTTTATTATATTTTTTTTAATTTTTATATTTTATACCACTAATACTATATCATCCATATAAAAAAGTATTTTAATAAATAAATATTCTTTTTTAATTTTTATAAACAATAATATTAAATATAATAAAAAAAAAAAAATTAAAAATATAAATAAACCTTAAAATATTTTAGTTTTTACTAAATATAATTTTTTTATTTATCCATTAAATACAAATTTAATAAATTAATTTAATATAAAATTATTTATTTAATTTAATAACTAAATTAATAACCCCATATTTTTTATTATTTTAATTAATTTTATTTTTAATACATTATCAAAAACTCCCTTAACATCTAGAAATAATATAGAAATAATTAATTTTTCAAATTTAACATTTTTTATATCATTAACTAATAAAAATATTATATCAATTATAAATCTTTATTTTCTACCTCCTATTTATTTTAAATAAAAAATTTAACTAATTTTTAATATAAAAACTATTTTTTTAATTATTATTTTTTCTAATATCTTCCTTAAACAATTTAATAAGTTTATTATTTTATAAACTTTAGAAATTTTATAATTTAGTTTATTTAATTTTAGTAATATTACCCCTATTACTTCTCTAAAGCATATAAAATAATAATCATAATTTAATAATCTATTAAATAAATCATTAAATCTTCCCAGAATTATTTTATATACTTTTTTAAAACATAAAAAATTTATTCCATTTAAGCTTAATACTTTTTTAAAATTAAAAATAAATATAACTTTTTCTACTTCCTTATTTTTAATTTTTTTTTTACTTAATTATTTTATTTAATTTAATATTATTCTTTTTATAAACTTAAAAATTAAAAAGTTTTAAAAATAATGTTTTTCTTAACATTTCTATTTTTTTTTTGAAATTTAATACTATTATATCTTTATAATTAATATTAAATATTTTTTACACTTTCTTTAATTTAATATATCTTAATACATCAAATATTTCTTTTTCTTTAATATTTTCAAAATAATTTTTCCAAAAATCTTCTTTTACTTTTTAAATTTAAAAAAAATAAACATTCCTTTTTTTTTTTATTTTTTTTTAATTCTTTTATATTTTATTATTTTTCTAAATTTTTTTTTTTTACAATATTTCTTTTCTTCTTTGATTTATTTATTTATTCTATTATATTTTTAATTTTAATATAATTATTAATTTAAATATAAACATTTCTATTGCTTTAATTAAATTTTTTTAAAATAAATTTGCTGTTTTTTTTAATTTTCTTTCTATAATTCTTTTATTTTAGTTTTTAAAAAATAATAAATTATTTTAGAAATTATTAATATCTAAATTATTATTTAATTTTAATAATTCTTTTTGGAATTGTTTCTAATTTATTTTTTTTTAATTATATTTATTAATAAATAATGGTGTATTTATTATATTATTTTATTTAAATAAATAAAAAGAGATAATCTTATAATTTAATTTAAAATTTATATCTTTTTTTATTTTTTAATTTTTAATAAAATTAATTATTAAACTTGTGGTTAATATTAAATTAATTATTGATATTTTATTAATATCTTTTTTTTGAAAATAGTATATAGGGGTTTCTGAATTATTTAATATGTATAAATTTTTTTTTTCTATTAATTTTATTATTTCTTTCAATCTTAGTTCTTTAAAATAATTTAAATTTTATAAAGAATTATAAAAATTTAAATTTTTTAATACTAAATATCTATTATTATAATTTTAAAATATTCTATTAAACAATCTCTTTATTGTATATAGTCTTTTTTTTTTCAAAGTTTATTATTTTTTATTATAAATATTAATAATTTTAAAAATTTTATATTTCTTTGATATAAAATCCAAAATTTGGTAATTTTTGTTATTTATTAAATTTATTCTGTTTATGATTTTGAAAATAATTTTTTTTAAAATAAAAGTAACCACTCATAGTCTTTTATCTTTATTTAAATTTAAATAAATTGGATTAAATTTAGGGTGTAAAATTATTATTTTTTCCTTTTCTTTTTTTGAGAATTATGGTTTTTGTAAATAAATAATGCTAGCATTATTTATTGATGCGGGATTTAGTATTTTTTATATTATATTAATTAATGTGTTGTAGTTATGTTAGTAGATTTTTAATTCTTCTATCATATTAATTTTTTTTTAAATTTATTTTTCCTTTTATTATTTTTTTACATTAATTAACAAAATGGTTTTTCTCACACAATACACACTTAATTTTAGTATATTTACATAATTTCTTTTAAATATTATATTTTTTACAATTATACATATAAATTTTATAATTTAATACACAAATTCTACATTTAACATTATTATTACAATTAATTCCAATATACCCATATTATTAACAATTATTGCATTGTTATCTTAAAAATATTTTATAATATTTTTTTGTTTTTAAAAGTTCTCCTTACATAAAACAATTATTTTTTAGTATTTTTTATACCATTATTTTATTTTTTGTCATAAAAATCATTAAAGAATATTTTTTTTTTTTTTATTTTATTAAGTAAAATTAGTTATTTAGGTGGCTTAAACATTAAAATGCCATAATTATCTTTTTCCACCTATTTTTGTAATAAAATTAATTTTTTTTTTATTTTATTGTTTGTAGTAATTACCCCATATACTACTATAAAACCCCAGAATTTCAATTTAAATAGTTTTTATATAAACTCATCTATTTTACTTATTTCTTTGAATATTTCTTTTTTATATTTAAGGATTTTTTTGTTTTTAATATTATGATTTTTAATTAATATTAAATTACCACTACCATTCAAAAAGATTTCAGAAATATTAATTTTTAAATTAAATTTAGAAAAAACTAGATTTATTTTTTTTTATATTAACTTGTAGTGATTTTTAATAATATATTTTTTATTCTAAAAATTATTATTTTCTTTTTTGTTAGTGGAATTGTTTTTAATAATAATTTTTGTTGTTTTATTGTTTTTGTTGTTTTTATGTTTTTTATAGCCTTCTTTGTTATTTTTGTATATATTTTATTTTTAAGAGTTAAGTTTTTTATTTTTTTTTTTAGTTTTTGAATTTTTTTCTCTTTTTTTTTTATTATTTTTCTTAAATTTTGATTTATAGTTAGAAGATTTTTTATGTCATAAAAATTTTCTTGAAATTTTAATAATAAATTTCTCTTTTAGATTTTATTTTTTTTCTTAGTTATTGTAGTTTGTATAGCTACAGCTAATTTATTTATTAAAAGTTTATTTAAGAATTTTATTTTTATTACTAGTTTAATTAGGCTTAAGAATGATTTTTCCCCTTTTTAGTATACTTTTTTTTTTTTTAATATAAATAATTGCAAATTCTAATAAATTCTTTAATCTATGATTTTTTTATAGTTGTTGTTTTATAATAATAGTACTTAAAAAATTAGATTTTTTTAACTAAATTTTTTTGATTGATATAGTTTTATTTACTTTTGGATACTCCATTCCAAAGTTATAGGGAGGTCATTTTTTCCGAAGTTCGTTCCAGATGTGATTTTTTAATAATAAACTAGCTATCTATTAGAAAATTATTAAAATATTTATTAATAACTTAATAATTAATTATCTATCTATTAATAAATATATATATAATAAATTTTATATAAAATAGTTTAGTGTTATAAATTTCCATTATTTAGGCAAACATAAGTTATACAAAAATAGAATATATTATTAAAAATATACACTATGTACTTAACTAATATAAAAAATAAATATAATAAAAAATATAAATCTATCGAACTTCGGAAAAGACGACCCTCCCATAACTTTAGAACGGAATATCCAAAAACAAATAAAATTATATTAATTAAAAAAGTTTAATTAAAAGAATCTAATTTTTTAAATATTATTACTATAAAACAATAATTATAGAAAAATCATAGATTAAAGAATTTACTAGAATTTGTGATTATTTATATTAAAAAAAAAAACATATATTAAAAAGGGGAGAAATCATTTTTAAACCTAATTAAGCTAACAACAAAAATGGAGTTCCTAAGTGAGTTTTCAATAAATAAACTAGTTGTAGTTATATAAATTGCAATAATTAAAAAAGGAAATAAAATTTAAAAAAAAATTTATTATTAAAATTTAAAAAAGATCTTTATAACATAAAACATTTTTTAATTATAAATTAGAATTTACAAAAAAGAAAAAAAAAAAAAAGAAAAAAAAAATTCAAAAATTAAAAAAAGAAATAAAAAATTTAATTTTTAAAAATAAAATATATGCAGAAATAGTAAGAAAGGTTATAAAAAATATAAAAATAATAAAAACAATAAAATAATAAGAATTATTATTAAAAATAATTTTAGTAATAAAAAAGAAAA
This sequence comes from Orbilia javanica, assembly GCA_036872735.1. Lineage (NCBI taxonomy): Eukaryota > Fungi > Ascomycota > Orbiliomycetes > Orbiliales > Orbiliaceae > Orbilia > Orbilia javanica. The sequence goes on from JAVHNR010000005.1 coordinate 1,004,098, forward strand.
TAATAATTCTTAGAATAAAAAATATATTATTAAAAATTATTATAAGTTAATATAGAAAGAAAATAAATCTAGTTTTTTTTAAATTTAATTTAAAAATTAATATTTCTAGAATTTTTCTAAATATTAATAGTAATTTAGTATTAATTAAGAATTATAATATTAAAAACAAAAAAATTTTTAAATATAAAGAAGAAATATTTAAAAAAATAAATAAAATAAATAAGTCTATATAAAAACTATTTAAATTAGAATTCTAAGGTTTTATAATAGTACATAAAGTAACTATTATAAATAATAAAATAAAAAAAAATTTAATTTTATTATAAAAATAAATGGAAAAAGATAATTATAATATTTTAATATTTAAGCCACCTAAGTGGTTAATTTTATCTAATAAAATAAAAAGAAAAAAAATATTTTTTAATAATTTTTATAATAAAAAATAAAATAATAATATAAAATATATTAAAAAATAGTTATTTTATATAAAAAGAATTTTTAAAAATAAAAAAATATTATAAAATATTTTTAAAATAATAATATAATAATTATTAATAATATAAATATATTAGAATTAATTGTAATAATAATATTAAATATAAAATTTATGTATTAGATTATAAAACTTATATATATAATTACAAAAAATATAATATTCAAAAAAATTATATAAATATATTAAAATTAAATATATATTGTGTGAAAAAAACTATTTTACTAATTAATGTAAAAAAATAATAAAAGAAAAAATAAATTTAAAACAAAATTAATATAATAGAAGAATTAAAAATCTATTAATATAATTATAATATATTAATTAATATAATATAGAAGATATTAAATTCTATATTAATAAATAATATTAGTATTATTTATTTATAAGAACTATGATTCTCAAAAAAAGAAAAAGAAAAAATAATAATTTTATATTTTAAATTTAATTTAATTTATTTAAATTTAAATTAATTATAATTAATATAATATTAATTATAATTTTAGTTGTAGGGTTCTTAATTCCTTTTTTTATTTTTTCTATTATACTTGTAGCTATTATTCCAGTTATATCTTTTATTATTTTTATTATACTTTTCCTAACTTTAGTTTTTAAAGTTATTATTAATTAATAAATACTAAATACTATTAATATAATAAAAACACTATTAAATATAGTAAATATAATATTAAACTTGTAATCTTTAAATATTAAAATAGCTTATATTTATATAAAAATTAATATATAAATAATTCTATATTTTTATATAATTATAAATTAATTTATATATTATAAAGTTTTAAAATTATTATGTTATATAAAAAAAAATATTACATTTTATTTAATCATTTTAAAATAAAATTCTTTTAAATTTTATATATTTTAAAAAATAAAGATTTATTTCTTTTTTAATATTTATATTTATATATATATAAATAATTTTTTTTTTTTTTTTATAATAAATTAGTATTTCTAAAATATAAATTATATATAAAGTAATATAATAACTTAATTAAAATATTTATTATTAACTTTTTTATTTTAAAGTATACAAATTAAGTAGTTAATTATACTATATTTAAATTTATAGACAAATAAAAAAGCTGGGATATTTATACTTCTACAAGATCAATAAAGGCTTATAAATTATTCATTACAATATAATTATTATTAAATAAAGAAGGGCTATTAAGAGTTATGCTATGAAATACATTAAGTAAAATTCTGGCAATATATTAATAAGCCTAGGAAATAATGATTTAATAATACTACAAATTACTACGTATAATTATTAACTAAGAGGGGTTATAAATGATGAAATTAATACCAACACCAGTAATTACATTAATTTTAATATTACAACTTACACTTAAATTAATTATTTTATCTTTTTATAAGTATTAAAATTAAAAAAAGTAATTTACTCCAAATATAAATTTAATTTATCTTTATATAAAACGTATACTTTTTAGAATAATTAATTAGTAACACCACGCATATTCTCTAAAAATCATAATAATACTAATATAATATCACACAAATATAACAATTAAGATCATTAATTATGAAAAAATAACACCCTAAACCAACACTACCAACACCACCAGCACCACTATCACCATTAGTATTACTGTTATTTTTATTATTTTTATCACCTCCGTTATTATTTTTGTTATTATTTTTATTTTTATTATCACCGCCATTACTTTCTACAACTGCAGAAGCATATTACTATTTAAAGGTTTTAATTAATATTTTACTATACATACGCTTACCAGCAGCTATAGGTATAAAAATATAAAAAATTTAAAAATAATTAAAATAATATATAAAATAAAAAACTATATAGATAAATATATAATAAATTACGAAAATAAAATATAATAATAAAAAAAGAAAAAAAATAATAACAAAAAAAATAAATAATTAAGTATTTAATTTCATACCTACTAAATAATTCTAAAATATAGTATATTAATTATAAAATTATATAATTTTAAATTAAAGATTGGAAACTTCTATATTCTAATCCTTTATATTAACTACACCTTACATACTATATAACTATATAGTTTTATAAATATAATAATTAAAATAATAACTTAATTATATTTATTAAAATATATAAAAAAATATTATATTATAGTTATAAAATATAGTAATATGTTAAATATTTTATATTTATATTATATATATTATATAGTATATAATCTATATTAATACCATTATATATCAATATATTATTAAATTTTAGAAACATAATTTACACTAATATTATTATAAAATATATAAATTATAATATAATTTATATAATTAATATTATAAATAAATTAAATTTAAAATTTATATATAAAATATAAAGGTTATATAATGTATTTAAAATATGAAAATATTAATTATTAATCTCTAAATATATACAATATAACTAATTAATAAAGTTTTTATTTTATATTAAATTTCTTATATATTAATTAATAGATTATAAACTGTTAAAGGTATGGTAATATAATTACTATTTTATATAAAACATTAGTTATTTTATAATAGCTAATTGTTTATTTTTATTAATATAATATAAAGCTATACTATAAAATTAATTAATTTATATATTTTAAGACTTATGATTTAAATTCTTTTTCCTACTTATATACTTTATAATAAGTTGGGGTGTTATAATAATGTAACAGGTGTATAGCTGGGTTAGTCTATACCTATTTATAAATAAAAAATATGATATATTAGATCTAGAGAATTACTAATCATCAACCATACAGATACAGGCCTATATACATTCTGGTAGTCATACATATCATAGGGTAGCCACTACACTATTAAAATTAAATAAATTAAATTATAAAATTCCTAAAACTTATAAAATAATAAGCTTATTAAATTATTTAAAAAAAATATTAAAAAAAATAATAACTAAAAAAATAACTTTTATATTAAAAATTAATTACATCCTTTATTTAAAATAAATAGAAAGTAGAAAACAAAGATTTATAATTAATATAATATTTTTACTAATTAATAATATAAAAAATATTAAATTTAAAAAACTAATTATTTTTATATTATTTTTAAATATTAAAAAAGCTTTTAATAATATATTAAAAATAAAATTAATTAAAATAATAAAAAATATAAGGCTATTAATTTAATTATTAAATTAAATAAATAGCTTTATATTAAATTGATTTATTAAACTTATATTTAATAAACAAATAAAAAATTAAATTTAGTAAAAATTAGAATATTTTAAAATTTATTTATATTTCTAATTCTTTTTTTATTATATTTAATATTATTATTTATAAAAATTAAGAAAGAATATCTATTTATTAAAATATTTTTTTATATAAATAATATAATATTAATAATATAAAATATAAAATAATTTTATATTAATAAATAATACCGAACTTCGGAAAGAACGACACCCCTATAACTTTAGAACAAAGTATTCAAAAATAAATAAAACTATATCAATTAAAAGAACTTAATTAAAAGAATTTAATTTTTTAAGTGCTATTACTATAAAATAATGATTATAAAAAAATCATAGATTAAAGAATTTATTAAAATTTATAATTGTTTATATTAAAAAAAAATATATATATATTAAAAAGGGAAAAGTTATTTTTAAATTTAATTAAATTAATAATAAAAATGAAATTTTTAAATAAGTTTTTAATAAATAAATTAGCTATAGTTATATAAACTACAATAATTAAAAAAAAATAAAATCTAAAAAAGAAATTTATTATTAAAATTGAAAAAAGATTTTTATGATATAGAAGATTTTTTAATTATAAATTAAAATTTAAAAAAAATAATAAAAAAAAAGAAAAAAAAAATAGAGAATTTAATTTTTAAAAATAAAATATATATAAAAATAATAAAGAAAGTTATAAAAAATATAAAAATAATAAAAATAATAAAAGAATAAGAATTACTATTAAAAATGATTTTATTAATAAAAAAGAAAATAATAATTTTTAAAATAAAAAATATATTATTAAAAATTATTATAAATTAATATAAAAAAAAAAAATTTAATTTTTTTAAATTTAATTTAAAAATTAATATTTCTAAAATTTTTCTAAATGATAGTAGTAATTTAATATTAATTAGAAATTATAATATCAAAAATAAAAAAATTTTTAAATATAAAAAAGAAATATTTAAAAAAATAAATAAAATAAATAAGTTTATATAAAAACTATTTAAATTAAAATTTTAGGGTTTTATAATAGTATATAGAATAATTATTATAAATAATAAAATAAAAAAGAAATTAATTTTATTATAAAAATAAATAGAAAAAAATAATTATAATATTTTAATATTTAAGCTATTTAGGTAGCTAATTTTATTTAATAAAATGAAAAAGAAAAAATATTCTTTAATAATTTTTATAATAAAAAATAAAATAATGGTATAAGAGATATTAAAAAATAGTTATTTTATATAAACAAAATTTTTAAAAATAAAAAAATATTATAAAATATTTTTAAGATAATAATGCAATAATTATCAATAATATAAATATATTAAAATTAATTATAATAATAATATTAAATGTAAAATTTATATATTAAACTATAAAATTTATATATATAATTATAAAAAATATAATATTTAAAAGAAATTATATAAATATACTAAAATTAAGTATATATTATATAAAAGAAACTATTTTACTAATTAATATAAAAAAATAATAAAAAAAAAACAAATCCAAAAGAAAATTAATATAATAGAAAAATTAAAAATCTATTAATATAATTATAATATATTAACTAATATAATACAAAGAATATTAAATTCCGCATTAACAAATAATACTAGTATTATTAATTTATAAAAACTATAATTCTCAAAAAAAATAATAATAATAATAATAATTTTATATTTTGAATTTAATTTAATTTATTTAAATTTAAATAAAAATAAAAAACCACAAATAGTTATTTTTATTTTAAAAAAAATTATTTTTAAAATTACAAATAAAATAAATTTAATAAATAACAAAAATTACTAAATTCTACATTTTATATTAAAAAAATATAAAATTTTTAAAATTATTAATATTTATAATAAAAAATAACAAACCCTAAAAAAAAAAAAATTATATATAATAAAAAAATTATTCAATAGAATATCTTAAAATTATAATAATAAATATTTAATATTAAAAGATCTAAATTCTCATAATCCTTTATAGAATTTGAACTATTTTAAAAAACTAAAATCAAAAAAAAATAATAAAATTAATAAAAAAAAAAAATTTATATATATTAAATAATTTAAAAACTCTTATATATTATTTTTAAAATAAAAATATTAATAAAATATTAATAATTAACTTAATATTAATTATAAACTTAATAATTAATTTTATTAAAAATTAAAAAATAAAAAAAGATATAAATTTTGAATTAAATTATAAAATTATCTTTTTTTATTTATTTAAATAAAATAATATAATAAATATATTATTATTTATTAATAAATATAATTAAAAAAAAATAAATTAAAAATAATTCCAAAAAAAATTATTAAAATTAAATAATAATCTAAATATTAATAATTCTTAAAACAACTTATTATTTTCTAAAAATTAAAACAAAAAAATTATAAAAAAAAAATTAAAAAAAGTAACAAATTTATTTTAAAAAAATTTAATTAAAATAATTAAAATATTTATATTTAAATTAATAATTATACTAAAATTAAAAATATAATAAAATAAATAAATAAATCAAAAAAAAGAGAAATATTATAAGAAAAAAATTTTTAAAAAAATAATAAAATATAAAAAAATTAAGAAAAAATAAAAAAAAAAGGAATACCTATTTTCTTAAAATTTAAAAAATAAAAAAATTTTTTTAAAAAAACTATTTCAAAAATATAAAAAAAATATAAAAAATATTTAATATTAATTCTAAAAGCATAATAATATTAAATTTTTAAAAAAAAATAAAAATATTAAAAAAAACATTATTTCCAAAACTTTTTAATTTCCAAATTTATAAAAAAAATAATATTAAATTAAATAAAATAATTAAATAAAAAAAAATTAAAAATAAAAAAATAAAAAAAATTATATTTACTTCTAACTTTAAAAAAACATTAAGTTTAAATAAAATAAATTTTTTATATTTTAAAAAAATATATAAAATAATTTTGGAAATATTTAATAATTTATTTAATAAATTATTAAGTTATAATTATTATTTTATATATTTTAAAAAAGCAATAAAAATAATATTATCAAAACTAAATAAATTAAATTATAAAATTTTTAAAGTTTATAAAATAATAAACTTATTAAATTATTTAAAAAAAGTATTAGAAAAAATAATAATTAAAAAAATAATTTTTATATTAAAAATTAATTAAACTTTTTATTTAAAATAAATAACAAAAAAAAAAAATAAAGATTTGTAATTAATATAATATTTTTATTAATTAATAATATAAAAAATATTAAATTTAAAAAACTAATTATTTTTATATTATTTTTAAAAATTAAAAAAGCTTTTAATAATATATTAAAAATAAAATTAATTAAAATAATAGAAAATATAAGGCTATTAATTTAATTATTAAATTAGGTAGATAGTTTTATATTAAATCAATTTATTAAACTTATATTTAATAAATAAATAAAAAAATTAAATTTGATAAAAATTAAAATATTTTAAGATTTATTTATATTCTTAATTTTCTTTTTATTATATTTAATACTATTATTTATAAAAATTAAAAAAGAATATTTATTTATAAAAATACTTTTTTATATAAATAATATAACACTAATAACATAAAATATAAAAATTAAAAAAAATATAATAAAATTAAAAAAAATATGAAAAATAACTTTTACATAAACTAAAAAAAATATAATAATATTTAATAATATTAAATCAAAATTAATTTATTTTAATTTTAAATTTAGAAAAGAAAATATAATAAATTTATTAAATAAATTAAAAATTAAATTATTTAACAATGTTAAATAGTTAAAAATCTTTTTTAATATAAAATTAAATTTTAAATATTATATTAAAAATAAAATTATAATTATAAAATATATATTTAATTATATATAAAATCTGGTTAATTTAAAAAAAAGATTAAATAGAAAAATGTTAATATAATTATATAAAAATTATGTTTACTTAGTTTTTAATTTTAAAGCTGAAATTTAATAGAAGAATTAAAAATCATTAATTAAAAAATTTAAGAATTTTTAAAATAAAATAATTAAAAAAATAATAGGAATTTTTAAAATAATTTTAATTAATTTAATAAAAGTTAAAATTATTAATAAAAATTAAATTAAATAAAATACAAAAAAGATATATATTAAAAGTTTATATTTAAATAAAAATTATTTAATTAAATAACTAATTAGCTGCTTCACAGTATTAAAATTTGATTAACTAACATAATGTTGTTGTTATTTTAAAGTAATATAGCTTTTAAGTTTAAAAGAGGTTATTTTGTTAAGTTATAATATAGCTAGTCTTAAATTTACCTTATCATAAATAAATGTATGCTAAAATTTAAAAAATACCATACAAATTTATATAAAAAAAATGTAATAAAAAATTTTTAAATTTGCTAAAAACAATATATTTTTTACAAATCATTATAGGTAAATTTTTTTTTTTTTATAGGAGTTTAACTTAACTTTTTTTGTTAGTCGGGTAAAGCATTAAAAATTTTTTTTTTTAAAAATATTTTAAAAAAATTAGAAAAAGAAAACTCTAAATATTAAAAATAAAATGAAAATAAAAAAAATAAAAGATATAAAATTACTTTAAGATTTATTTTATCTAAAATTAATTTTTTAATAAATTTATTAATTAAAATAAAAAAATTAATTTAAAATTAAAATTATTATAATTTAAATTTAATATTAATTTTTATATAAATAAAAGTAGTAAAGAATTAAAAGCAGAAATATATAAAAAAAAAATTTAAATTTTAAAAAGAGATTAATAATTTATTTTGATAGATTTTTTTTAGAAAAAAATAATATTAAATTTATAAGAGCTGGAGGGTATAAAAAAATAAATAATAAATTTATTTTTGAAATATTTAAAAGTTTAAAAAAAAAAAATTTTTTATAATGTAAAATTTATTATAATTTAAAAGTCTTTAAAATAAATATTAATAATAATAAAAAGTAATTTTAATATCAAAAAAATTTATTTATTTTTAAATAATTAATTTATAATAAAAAAATCAAAAATTTTAAGAATAGGTTTAGGATAAAAAATAAATTTTAAAATTTAGTTTCTATATAAAAAATTATATTTTAATAATATAAAAATATATATAAAATAAATTTTTAATTATATAGAAACAAAAAAAAAAGAAAAAATAGATTATTTAATTAAAGAAGTTATAAAAATTTAAATAAAAAATTCTTTTACTTTTTATTTTTTTTTAAAAAAGAATATAAAAATATAAAACTTTATAAAATAAGAAGAAAAATAAAAAAAAAAATAAAAAAAGATTAAATTATTTTAATTACTTTAAATTAAAAAGAAATATTATTATTATTATTATTATGTATTATATATGCTTGTAAGTTTAGAGCTTATAATGGATAGAAGAGAAAATTTAAATGTAGTGTACTTTTTAAAAGTATTAATAAATAAAATAAAATGAATTTTTAATTTTTTAGTTAATTTATTTTAATTAGTTAATTAAGTATTATTAATTTTAATTAATTTTAGGTGTTAGTATTGTTTTTAAAGTTTTTATTTTAAATTTGTTGTTTTTTTATTATTTTTGAGGTTTTTTTTTTTTGTATATATTGTCTTTTCTTTATTGTTTTTAAAAGAATTGTTAATATTACTTTGGTATTTTTTATTTGTTTTAATAGTTTTTTTTAAAAATTAATAATTGGGATGTTCACTTTTCTTTTAGTTATTTAATTAATTAAATTAATAAATAAATTAATTTAATAATTTATTAATTATTTTTTTAAGTTGCCCTATTTTATTTTTAATTTTGTTTTTTTTTTTTTATTGTTTTTATTAGTAGTAATTTTGGTTTTTTTTATAAATTGAATTATATAATTTAGTTTTTTATTAATAAATAGTAGACAATATAAATCTATAAATTTATCCATTTTCTTTTTTAAAAATTCTTTTTTTTTTTTTATATTTTTTATAATATAATAGAAAGTATTTAAAATTTTATTAATTTTAACTATAATTACAATTTTTATTTAATATATTTTTTAATATATTGATTAAATAATTGTTAAAGTAGTTATAACCAGTTCTTAATTATATTATTATAGAATTAATTTTAATTTTATTTTTTTATAGTATTTTATTTCTTTTTAATTTAGGATAATTAAAATAATTTGGTTTTTGTTTATTTTCTTTTTATTTTTTTTTTTATTCTATAAGGCTTTGTGCTTTTATATTCCTTTTTTTAAAAAAAAAAGAGGTAAAAAAGCTTTTTATTTAAATTTTTATAGTTTTTTAGTTAAATAGTCTGTTTTTTTATTTCTCTTTATTTTTGTATGGTTAGGGATTTATTCTATATATATTTTTATATTATTAGAATATAGTTCTTTATATAGAAATTAGATTTTAAAAATTATCTTTTGTTTTAAGCTTATTTTTAGAGATTTTAATCTTTTTATTATAAATTTGTTGTTTGAAAATAAGTAAATTTTTTTAATATTCAGATTGTTTTTTGTTATTATTAATGTTTGTTTTAGGTATGCCTAAATTGTAATAAGTTTTGTGTTATAAATTTTTATTTTTTTTCTTAAACTTTTAAATATTTTAAAAATAAATTTATTATCTATTTTTTTATATTTTTTAATTTTTGTAAATTTAATATTATTTTTTTTTTTTTATATGTATTTCTGTTTTTAGTTTTTTATTATTTTTATTTATATAAAAATTAATATTAATTTTAAATTATAGCAATTTTAATTTTAAATTAATTTTTTTTATTTTAATAAATAGATTTATTAGAAAATTAATTTTAGATAAAATAAATTTTAATATAATTTTATATTTTTTATATTTTTTATTTTTATTTTATTTTTGATATTTAAAGCTTTTTTTTTTTAATTTTTTTAAAAGATTTTTAAAAAGAAAGGAATTTGGTGCTTTTATCTTAATTAAATAATTTTATTTAAATATAAAGCTTTTAATGTATATTTTTTTATATTTTATTTAGTTTAATTTTTATTAGTAGAATAGTAACCTTAACTTTTATTAAATTAATTAAAATTATTTTAAAAGTTTTTATTATTTTTTTAATTATTTTATTTTAAAAATTTTTAAATTTTTTAATTAATAATTTTTGATTTTTTTACCAAATTTTAATTTTAAAATTAAAAATTAAGTAAATATAATTTTTATATAATTATATTAAAGTTTTTATATTTAATTTTTTTTTAGATTAGCTAGATTTTATATATAATTAAATATATATTTTATTATTATAATTTTCTTTTTAATATAATATTTAAAATTTAATTTTATATTAAAAAAGATTTTTAATTATTTAATATTTTTGAATAATTTAATTTTTAATTTATTTAGTAAAATTATTGTATTTTCTTTCTTAAATCTAGAATCAAAATAAATTAATTTTAATTTAATATTATTAAATCTTATTATATTTTTTTTAGTTTATATAAAAGTTGTTTTTAATATTTCTTTTAATTTTATTATATTTTTTTTAATCTTTATATTTTATATTATTAATACCATATTATCTATATAAGAAGGTATTTTAATAAATAAATATTTTTTTTTAATTTTTATAAATAATAATATTAAATATAATAAAAAAAAAATTAAAGATATAAGTAAATTTTAAAATATTTTAATTTTTATTAAATTTAGTTTTTTTATTTATCTATCAAATATAAATTTAATAAATTGATTTAATATAAAGTTATTTATTTAATTTAATAATTAAATTAATAATTTTATATTTTTTATTATTTTAATTAATTTTATTTTTAATATATTATTAAAAGTTTTTTTAATATTTAGAAATAATATAAAAATAATTAATTTTTTAGTTTTAATATTTTCTATATTATTAATTAATAAAAGTATTATATTAATTACAAATTTTTATTTTCTACCTTTTATTTATTTTAAATGAAGGATTTGATTAGTTTTTGATATAAAAGTTATTTTTTTAATTATTATTTTTTTTAATACTTTTTTTAAATAATTTAATAAACTTATTATTTTATAAGTTTTAAGGATTTTATAATTTAATTTATTTAATTTTAATAATATTGTTTTTATTGTTTTTTTAAAGTATATAAAATGGTAATTATAATTTAATAATTTATTAAATAAATTATTAAATTATTTTAAAATTATTTTATATGTTTTTTTGAGATATAAAAAATTTATTTTATTTGGGTCTGGTGTTTTTTTAGAATTAGAAGTAAATATAGTTTTTTTTATTTCTTTATTTTTAATTTTTTTTTTACTTAATTGTTTTATTTAATTTAGTGTTATTCTTTTTATAAATTTAAAAATTAAGAAATTTTAGAAATAATGCTTTTTTTAGTATTTTTATTTTTTTTTTGCAATTTAATATTATTATATTTTTATAATTAATATTAAATATTTTTTATACTTTTCTTAATTTAATATATTTTAATGTATTAAATATTTTTTTTTAATGTTTTTAAGGTAGTTTTTGTAAGAATTTTTTTTTACTTTTTAAATTTTAAGAAAATAAATATTTTTTTTTTCTTTTATTTTTTCTTAATTTTTTTGTATTTTATTATTTTTTTAAAAATTTTTTTTGTAGTATTTCTTTTTTTTTTAAATTTATTTATTTATTCTATTATATTTTTAATTTTAATGTAATTATTAATTTAGGTGTAAACGTTTTTACTACTTTAATTAAATTTTTTTAAAATAAATTTACTACTTTTTCTAATTTTTCTTTTATAATTTTCTTATTTTAATTTTCGAAGAATAATAAGTTATCCCAAAAATTATTAATATTTAAATTATTATCTAATTTTAATAATTCTTTTTGGAATTGTTTTTAATTTTTTTTTTAATTATATTTATTAGTAAATAATGGTATATTTATTATATTATTTTGTTTAAATAAATAAAAAGAAATAACTTTATAATCTAATCTAAAATCTACATCTTTTTCTATTTTTTATTTTTTAATAAAATTAATTATTAAGTTTGTGGTTAATATTAAATTAATTATTAATATTTTATTAATATCTTTCCTTTAAAAATAGTATGTAGAACTTTTAAATTATTTAATATATATAAATTCCTTTTTTTTATTAATTTTATTATTTCTTTTAATCTTAATTTTTTGGAATAGTTTAAATTTTATAAAAAATTATAAGAATTTAAATCTTTTAATATTAAATATTTATTATTATAATTTTAAATTATTTTATTAAATAATCTTTTTATTGTATATAATCTTTTTTTTTTTAAGATTTATTATTTTTTATTATAAATATTAACAATTCTGAAAATTTTATATATTTTAAATATAAAATTTAAAATTTAATAATTTTTATTATTTATTAAATTTATTTTATTTATGATTTTAAAAATAATCTTTTTTAAAAAAAATATAATTACGTATAGTTTTTTATCTTTATTTAAATTTAAATAAATTAGATTAAATTTAGAATATAAAATTATTATTTTTTTTTTTTGAAAATCATAGTTTTTATAAATAAATAATGTTAGTATTATTTTTTATTGTAAAATTTACTATCTTTTGTATTATATTAATTAATATATTATAATTATATTAATAAATTTTTAATTTCTTTATTATATTAGTTTTTGTTAGGATTTATTTTTTATTTTTATTTTTCATTTTTTTAAATTAATTAGTAAAATAATTTCTTTTATATAAAGTATATTTAATTTTAATATATTTATATAATTTTTTTTAAATATTACATATTTTATAATTATATGTATAGGTTTTATAATTTAATATATAAATTTTATATTTAATATTATTATTATAATTAATTTTAATATATCTATATTATTAATAATTATTATATTATTATTTTAAAAATATTTTATATTATTTTTTTTATTTTTAAAAGTTTTTTTTAGTTATATAAAATAATTATTTTTTAAAATTTCTTATATTATTATTTTATTTTTTATTATAAAAATTATTAAAAAATATATATTTTTTTTTATCTTATTAAATAAAATTAAATAGTTTAAATATTAAAATTTTATAATTATTTTTTTCTATTTATTTTTATAGGAAAATTAATTTTTTATTTATTTTATTATTTGTAGTAGTTATTTTATATATTATTATAAAGTTTTAAAATTTTAATTTAGATAGTTTTTATATAAATTTATTTATTTTGTTTATTTTTTTAAATATTTTTTTTTTATATTTAAAGATTTTTTTGTTTTTAGTGTTATAATTTTTAATTAATATTAGATTATTATTGTTATTTAAAGAAATTTCAAAAATATTAATTTTTAAATTAAATTTAAAAAAAATTAAAAATTTTTTTTTTTATATTAATTTATAGTAATTTTTAATAATATATTTTTTATTTTAGGAATTATTATTTTCCTTTCTATCAATAGAATTGTTTTTAATAATAATTTTTATCATTTTATTATTTCTATTATTTTTATATTTTTTATAATTTTTTTTATTATTTTTTTATACATTTTATTTTTAAAAATTAAGTTTTTTATTTTTTTTTTTTAATTTCTTAATTTTTTTTTATTATTTTTTTTGAATTTTAATTTATAGTTAGAAAGTTTTTTATATTACAAAGATCTTTTTTAAACTTTAATAATAAATTTTTTTTTTAAATTTTTTTTTTTTTTTTTAATTATTATAATTTATGTGGTTATAATTAACTTATTTATTAAAAGTTTATTTAAAAATTTTATTTTTATTGTTAGCTTAATTAAATTTAAAAATAGTTTTTTTTTTTTTTTTTTAATATATTCCTTTTTCTTTTAATATAAATAATTATAAATTTTAATAAATTTTTTAATTTATAATTTTTTTATAGTTATTGTTTTATAATAATAATGTTTAGAAAATTAAATTTTTTTAACTAAATTCTTTTGATTGATATGATTTTGTTTGTTATTAAATATTTTGTTTTAAAGTTATAGAAAAATCATTTTTTCTAAAGTTTGATTATTAAAAAAAATAAAATATTACAAAAAAATAAAATTAAAATTAATTTTATAATAATATATTTAAAAATTAATTATAGTTATTTTAATAGTTATTTAATTAATATATTAAAAAATATATTAAATAAAATTATAATTATAGCTAAAATTGATAAAATTTTAAATACCTTCTATTATATTATAAAAAATATAAAAAAAGAAAGAATTTTTTTAAAAAAAAATAAATAAATCTATAGATTTATATTTTCTACTATTCACTAATAAAAAACTAAATTATATAATAAAGTTTAGAGAAAAAACTAAAATTATTAATAAAAATAATAAAAAAAAAAAAAAAAATTAAAAATAGAATAAAATGATTTAAAAAAATAATTAAAAAATTATTAAATTAATTAAAAAAAGGAAACATCCTAATTATTAATTTTAAAAAAAAACTATTAAAATAAATAAAAAATATTAAAATAATGCCAATAGTTTTTTTTAAAAGAAATAAGGGAAAAATAATATATATAAAGAAGAAGAAATCTTAAAAATAATAAGAAAATAATAAATTTAAAATAAAAATTTTAGAAATAATATTAATATTTAAAATTAATTAAATTAATAATAATTAATTAACTAATTAAAATAAATTAGTTAAAAATCTAAAAATTTACTTTATTTCATTTATTAATATTTTTAAAAGATATATTTAAATTTTTTTTTCTATCTATTATAAATTCTGAGCTTGTAAGCATCTATAATACATAATAATAATAATAATAATAATAATAATAATAATAATTTTATAATAAAAAAAAATATTTTTAATAAATTTAAAAATATTAAAAAAAATTAAATAAAACTTTTATTATAAAGTTTTTTTAAACAAATAACTTTTATTATATTTATTTTTTAAAAAATAAGAATATTAAATTTAATTTTTAAAATTATTATTATAATTTTCTAAAGTTTAATATTAACTTTATAAAAATTAAAAATAAAATCTTTTATTAAGAAAAAGATAATATATATTATAAAATAATTAATTAAAATATTTTTTAAAATTATTTTATAATTATAAAAATTAAATATAATTAAAAGAGTTTAATTTTTGTTAGTTTTTTTTTTAATAATTAAATAAAAAAAATAATTAGTAAAATAAATAGAATTTTTTTTTAATTTATTATTATTTTATTAAAAATAATTTTTATATTTGTTTTTTATTATATTTTAATTAAAAATAATTTTAAGTATATTTATTATATTTTGTAATTATATAATTATATTTAAAAACATATTTTTAAATATATTATAAAATAATAATAATAAATAAATAATTTTTAAAAATATTTAAAAATTTTAGATTAAATAATTCTTATTTAATTAAAAATTCTTTTTTAGATTATATTATAAGATTAATTAAATTAAGAAGTATTTTTTTAAAAAAAAATTTTAATAATAAAATTAATAATATTTTTAAAAAATATAATATTATTTCTATAAAAAAAAAAAAAATTTAATAAGTTTATAAAGATATTTTTTAATATAAAAAAGTTTTTTTTATTTTTAAAATATTATAAAAATATATATTATTATTGATTTTTTATAATAAGGGGCTGGTTTTAATAAAAATGGAAATAGTATTTTTTTTTTTTTTAATTTATAAAAAAATTATTTTTAATATTTTTTTTAATTTTATTATATTTTTTTTAATTTTTATATTTTATACTATTAATATTATATTATTTATATAAAAAAATATTTTTATAAATAAATATTCTTTTTTAATTTTTATAAATAATAATATTAAATATAATAAAAAAAAAATTAAAAATATAAATAAATTTTAAAGTATGCCCAACTAAATAAGAGGGTTAAATTAAACCCCCGAGCAAGAAAAATGGAATTTATATGGAAAACCACCCAAAAAAATATGTTGTTTTTGGTGAACTTAGAAATTTTCAGTTTATTTTCACCATACAAATTAGTATAGGAATTTCGAGTCTTGGCATGCTCAGCGGTAGCTATCTAGCTACCTAGCTACCTACCGTGCCTACCACCTAGCTAGCTACCGTGCCTACCACCTAACCTAACTAGCTATCTAGCCAGCTACCTACCTAGCTACCTACCGTGCCTACCACTTAGCCTAACTACATGCTTATTATTTAGCCTACCTAGCTACCTAGCCTACTTAGCCTAGCTACGTGCCTACCACCTAGCTAGCTACCGTGCCTACCACCTAGCCTAGCTGCATGCCTACCGCCTAGCTGCGTGCCTAACTAGCTACATGCCTACTACCTAACTTAGCTATATATTAAATGAAAATGCAGTAGTGAGGGCAGGAAGCGGCCGGCTATATAGCCGGCCGCTTCCTGCCTAGCTAAGTTAGTAGGCGGTAGCTAGTCACGCACCTAGGCTAGGTAGTAGGCCCGCGGCTATACTAGGCGGTAGGCACGGTAGGTAGCTAGGCTAGGTGGTAGGCACGGTAGGTAGCTAGGTTGTAGGCACGGTAGGTAGCTAGCTAGCTAGGCTAGGTGGTAGGCACGGTAGCTAGCTAGGTGGTAGGCACGGTAGCTAGCTAGGTGGTAGGCTAAGTGGTAGTCACAGTAGGTAGCTAGCTAAATGGTACGCATATAACTAGGCTAGGCATTAAGCATGTAACCAGGCTAGATAACTAAATTATATAAATATCTACCTAGACTATTTTAATATCAAACAATTCATAATATTATTTAGGCTAGTTATTCAGGCGGGTTTGAGTCTGCGAAGCAGCCTCCTAGTTCTAATTTTTACTAAATTTAGTTTTTTTATTTGTTTATTAAATATAAGTTTAATAAATTGATTTAATATAAAACAATCTATTTAATTTAATAATTAAATTAATAATTTTATATTTTTTATTGTTTTAATTAATTTTATTTTTAATATATTATTAAAAGCTTTTTTAATGTTTAGAAATAATATAAAAATAATTAATTTTTTAAATTTAATATTTTTTATATTATTAATTAATAAAAATATTATATTAATTATAGATTTTTATTTTTTATTTTTTATTTATTTTAAATAAAAAATTTAATTAATTTTTAATATAAAAGTTATTCTTTTAACTATTATTTTTTTTAATATTTTTTTTAAATAGTTTAATAAATTTATAATTTTATAACGTACTCTACCCACTTTGCGCGCACACCTAGTTATGCCGCACCACTTTTTAACTATTTTTTTAATTTTTGTTTTATTATAAAAATGACTAGAAATTTGTAATTGAATTGTAATAATGATCATTTATAACATATACGCTTTTTGAAGTTATTATATTAATTATTTAATTTTGAATTAATTTTTAAAAACTAATTATTTAGCTTAAAATTATGTGTTGTTGTGCACACACAAAAAAAACTCAATTTTGTTGGATTTTACCAAACTTATATATATTATAATATAGAATAAGCTTATTAAAATTATTCAAAAATTATTAAAAACTAATTAAAACTGCAAAAGTTATAAGCTTTTAAAAATAAAAGAAATGTGTTGTTTTACTTAGAAATATCTATATAAAAATTAAAAATAAATTATTAAATTTAATTACTTTTTTATTTTTTTATTTTTCTTTATACAAAATTTATTAAAATTATTCAAAAATCATTTAAAAATATTAAAAATTACAAAAGTTATTAATTATTATATTTTCAAAATTTATGTATAAAATAATATATTTTTTAATTTTTGAAAGCTTATAACTTTTGCAGTTTTAATTAGTTTTTAATAATTTTTGAATAATTTTAATAAGCTTATTCTATATTATAATATATATAAGTTTGGTAAAATCCAACAAAATTGAGTTTTTTTTGTGTGTGCACAACAACACATAATTTTAAGCTAAATAATTAGTTTTTAAAAATTAATTAAAAATTAAATAATTAATATAATTAGCTGTAAACTTAATTATATTATAAATATTAACCAAAATATATTATTCAAATTTTTTCAACTTTTTCTATAATAAAACAAAAATTAAAAAAATAGTTAAAAAGTAGTGCGGCATAACTAGGTGTGCGCGCAAAGTGGGTAGAACACGTTAATTAAATTAAATAATTATTTTTAACTAAATATTTATATAATAATAAAATATTAGATATTATTAAAATTTCTTTATTTACTACAAATTATAAATAAAATTTAATTATATTTAAATTTCAAAAATTCAATAAACCTACTAAGGATTAAAAAACTATAAAATTTATTTAATAAATATTAAAATTATAAAAAAATTTTTAAATAAAAATTAATTATACCATATAAATCTAATAAGAATAAATAAATAAATAAAAATAATTTATATTTATATATAAAAAAAAAATTATATCTAATTAAATATATAAAATATTGAAATAATATATTTTTATTTTAAATTATTTAATAAGATAGAAGGTTTATTTTAAATTCTTAAATTTATTAAAAAATAAATATATAAACTAAATTTTTTTTTTTTATAAAGATTTATTTAATATTTTATATTAATTTATTTTATTTAATATTAAAAAACATATTTTTTAGTTAAAATTATAAAGAAAAATCTTTATTAATTACTATTAATAATAAAAAAAAATATAAAATTAAAAAAATTTTAAACTTATAAATTTATTATTATAATTTAAGTTAACTAAAGCTAAATAAAATATTATTTTAGAAATTTTTTTTATATTTTAAAATAAAAAATATTTTAAGTTTATTAAAAATAAAAAATTTATTTATATAATAAATTAACTTTTTAATAAAATTATGATTTTGATTAATAATATTTAGTTAGAAAAAGAAGATAATAAAATAAAAGAAATTTCTGAAAATAATTATGAAAAATTAGTTTTATGTAGTTAAAATTAGGAATTAGTACATCTAAAGAAATCAAAAATTTAAAATCTAGAATTAAAAAATTTAAAAAAAATTAAAGACTTATAAATACAGTTATTTAGAGGAATTTTTTGTAAAAGTAGCTATTAAAGATTTATGTTATTTAAAATTAATAAATGATATTGTTGCAGCAAGGGATTTACCACTATTTTAGATATTAGATTAGGGTATTGATGGGATGTTAATATTAAAGAAAAGAATTATATAATAAAGCTTTTTTAGTATAATAAATTTTAAGCAGAAATTTAATTAGCTGGAGGAGTTTTTAGAATAACTATAAGAAATATTTAGGCAATACTATAATTAAAAAAAAAACTATATAATATAATATAAATTATAGATTTAAAATAAAGAAATATCTAGATTTAGATTTTAAAATTTATAAACCTAAATTAATAATTGTCATGGCCTCACCATATGCGCTAACTAAATTAGGCAATATGGCTTGGCATGTCAAACATTCTTATTCTCTAAGAATATCTTACTTTTAAAGTTATTAATATTATAATAATTTGGATAAAAAAAATATGCTTGCATTTTTTATCATACTTGCTTTCTATATTAACTAAGCATGTGGTATACGCTTTTAGTAATATATTTTATTTTGTAATATATATTTATTTAAACAACAAAAATATATATTATTAAACCATCTTACCTTATATATGGTTTAATATAATACAAAAAAACAAATAATTGTAAATAACTTGCTTACCTAATTAATAACTATTTATAAATAAGCGAAATAAGCACTTCACCATATTAAAACATTTATAATTTATATAAGAAAATTTCATATATATAAAGACTTTTGTCAGGAGACACCCTTAGAATCCTTTATATAGTGCTCGAACCAAGTCAACAGTACTCAATAGTTTAACCCTTTTTTACCTTAATTATGTGACCAAGCACCACGTAACATTCTACCAAATAAATACCCGAAAAATTTTTTTTATAAATTAAAAAAGTTTTTCACCCACTTAAACCTGGATTCAAATCGTAATATATCCACTTATCTCATAACCCAACACACTAAACTAAGCTCACACTTAAATTAAAAAAAATCTAAAAACTACAAATTTTTTCAATCAAACATTATATATCTTAAGAATTACTATTAAATTAAGGCCTTTTAATACTAAAAAGTAATACTAAATATTTAATAAATTCAGAGTAAACTAAATATAAGAAAAAATTGTTAGAAGATATCTTTAGAATCCTTTATATAACACTCGAACCAAGTTGATAGTACTCAGTAGTTTGACCCTTTTTTGCCTCAATTACATGACCGAGCGCCGCGTGATAACTTTTAATTAATAATAATTTATAGTTTTTTTTTAAACTCTATTAGTCAACTTTTAAAACAACTTAATAATATATTATTTATTATTTAATTTATTACTAGTTATTATTATACTTTTTATATATAATTCTATTTATTTAATAATATATATAAATTTTTTTTAAAAAACTTAAATAAATAAAATTAAAAAATAAACATAATATTAAAATTATTTTTAATATTTTTTATTTAAAAAATACTAAATTTAAATATAATATTTTAATTAATCCAATTTTTAAAATAAATAAATAAGAAATATATATTAAATAATAATTTTATTATAAAATTTATAAAAAAGAATCTTTCTATATAATTAATAAATAAGTTAATTTAATATTTTAAAATTATAATTATTAAATTATAAATAAAATTAATTTTTTAATTTAAATTAATTTTATACATTATAAAAAGAATAGAATTTTAAATACAATAAAAACAAGATTTAAAATATATATTAATAATAACCTAAATAAATAAAAAATTAATACAAATAAAAAATCCATACGCATAACATATAAGAAATCTTAATAAAAAAATTATTAACATTATAAATAATATAAATCAAAACAAAATAACTAATATTCCCAAAATTTTAAAAAAATAAAACAATCCTAAAAACACCAACCCAAAAAACAATAAATCTTTAAGAAAAAAGAAAAAAACTCCTTTTTTTTTTTTAACTATTAAATCTTTTCAAATTAAACTAAAAAAATTTAAAAATTAATAAAAAATTATTATTAATAAAACCAATAAATAATTCAATTTTATTAAAAGACAAATAAGTTCCCAAAAAGTACTTTATATTAATAATTTAAATAAATTTAATAAAATTCGACTATCCCAAGCGTAGCGTGGGATAGGAGCCTTTTAAAAAAAATAAAAATAATAAATAAATAATAAATTTGTAATTTATTCTAAATATTTCTGTTTATATTATAGAAAAAAAAAGTTTTATTATTAGTTATAATTTTTTAGTAAGATTATTTTGCTTTTATATAGATGGGTTTTGGGATTTAGATATATTTAGGAATTGATTTATTAATTACAGGTTTATATTTTTATAATTAGTTTTTATTCCAAATATAAGTTTTACGAATTATATTAAAATTGTATATTTAAATAATATTTATATAAAAAATAATATTATTATACCACCATCTTCTTTTAGTTAGTATAAATGTTTATGTATATTTTAAAGAGTATTACCCTTGCATATGTATTATATTTTAGTTTGTATATATATATACAAAAGTTCTTATCTCTACATGTAATATATATTTTTTATTTCATTTTTTTTTTTCCTAAAAAAAAAAATATAAAAAAAAATATAATAGTAATTAAATTGTAGTTGTCTTAAAAACCCTCTTGTAAAAATAAAAAACAACAAAAAAGATTAAGCTTTTCCATTATTAAATATATAATATAGTATTTTTTATTTTTAATATAATAATATTATTTTTTATTAAAAAGATTCTTTTTAATAAGTTACTATTATATTGAAGAAGAAACTTTTAAAATTATAATTTAATAATAATTTTAACAAAAATAATTTTTTAAAAAATAATTTAAATTTGGATTTAATTAAATATTTTAAAATAATATTATTATTAAAGTAAAGTACTTAAATTTTTCTAATTATATTTTATAATTTTTAATTTAATATTTTTTTATATAAGATTAATATGGAGTTTAAGAAAAATAAAGTTAATTTTGGTTTCTTTAATTTTATTTTTTTATATTTTTATATTTTTTTGTTTATTGGTTTTTTAATTACTTTTATTTATATAAAAATTAATATTAGTTTTAAATTATAATAATTCTAATTTTAAATTAATTTCTTTTATTTTAATAAATAAATTTATTAAAAAATTAATTTTAAATAAAATAAATTCCAAAATAATTTTATATTTTTTATCTTTTTTATTTTTATTTTATTTTTAATATTTAAAACTTTCTTCTTTTAATTTTTTTAACATATTTTCAAAAAGAAGAGATTTTAGTATTTTTATTTTAATTAAATAATTTTTATTTAAATATAAAATTTTTAATATATATTTTTAATATATTTTATTTAATTTAATTTTTATTAATAAAATAATAATTTTAATTTTTATTAAATTAATTAAAGTTGTTTTAAAGATTTTTATTATTTTTTTAATTATTTTATTTTAAAAGTTTTTAAACTTTTTAATTAATAATTTTTAATTTTTTTATCAAATTTCAGTTTTAAAATTAGAAATTAAACAAACATAATTTTTATATAATTATATTAAAGCTTTTATATTTAACCCTTTTTCTAAATTAATTAAATTTTATATATAATTAAATATATATTTTATAATTATAATTTTATTTTTAATATAATATTTAAAATTTAATTTCATATTAAAAAAAATTTTTAACTACTTAATATTTTTAAATAATTTAATCTTTAATTTATTTAATAAAATTACTATATTTTCTTTTTCAAATTTAAAATTAAAATAAATTAATTTTAATTTAATATTATTAAATACTATTATATTTTTTTTAATTTACGTAAAAGCTATTTTTGATATTTTTTCTAATTCTATTATATTTTTTTTAATTTTCGTATTTTGTGCTATTAATACTATATTATCTATATAAAAAAATATTTTAATAAATAAATATTCTTTCTTAATTTTTATAAATAATAATATTAAATATAATAAAAAAAAAATTAAAAATATAAATAAACTTTAAAATATTCTAGTTTTTATTAAATTTAATTCTTTTATTTATCCATTAAATACAAGTTTAATAAATTAATTTAATATAAAACTATTTATTTAATTCAATAACTAAATTAGTAGTTTTATATTTTCTATTATTTTAATTAATTTTATTTTTAATATATTATCAAAAACTTTTTTAATATTTAAAAATAATATAAAGATAATTAATTTTTTAAATTTAACATTTTTTATATTATTAACTAATAAAAATATTATATCAATTATAAATCTTTATTTTTTACTTCTTATTTATTTTAAATAAAAAATTTAATTAATTTCTAATATAAAAGTTATTTTTTTAACTATTATTTTTTTTAATATTTTTTTTAAATAATTTAATAAGTTTATTATTTTATAAGTTTTAAATATTTTATAATTTAATTTATTTAGTTTTAATAGTATTATTTTTATTATTTTTTTAAAACATATAAAATAATAATTATAATTTAATAATTTATTAAATAAATTATTAAATCTTTTTAAAATTATTTTATATGTTTTTTTAAAATATAAAAAATTTATTATTATTATTATTATTATTATATATCATACACGCTTACAAGCTTAAAGCTTATGGCAGACAAAAGAAAAAATATTAATACAGCGCATTTTTTAAAAGTATTAACAAATAAAATAAAATAAATTCTCAATTTTCTAACTAATTCACCCTAATTAACTAATTAATTATTATTAATTTAACTAATTTTAAATATTAATATTATTTTTAAAATTTTTATCCCAAATTTATTATTTTCTTATTATTTTCAAAATCTCTTTTTTTCTATATATATTATCTCTTTCTTATTTCTTTTAAAAGAATTATTAATACCACTTTAATATTTTTTACTTACTTTAGCAATTTTTCTTCAAAATTAATAATTAAAATATTCGCTTTTCTTTTTAATTAATTAATTAATTAAATTAATTATATTAATTTAATAATTTATTAATTATTTTTTTAAATTGCCTTATTGTATTTTTAATTTTGTCTCTTCTTTTTTATTACTTTTATTAATAATTCCAATTTTTTTTATAAATTTTATTATATAATTTAGTTCTTTATTAGTAAATAACAAAAAATATAAATTTATAGATTTATCCATTTTTTTTTTTAAAAATTCCTTTTCTTTTTTGTATTTTTTATAATATAATAAAAGGTGTTTAGGATTTTGTTAATTTTAGTTATAATTATAATTTTTATTTAATATATTTTTTAATATATTAATTAAATAATTATTAAAATAATTATAATTAATTCTTAACTATATTATTACAAAATTAATTTTAATTTTACTTTTTTACAATATTTTATTTTTTTTTAATTTAAGATAATTAAAATAATTTAATTTTTTTTTATTTTTTTTTTATTTTTTTTCCTATTTTATAAAATTTTGTATTTTTATATTTTTTTTTTAAAAAAAAATAAAAGATAAAAAAACTTTTTATTTAAATTTCTACAACTTTCTTAATTAAATAATCTACTTTTTCATTTTTTTTTATTTTTATATAATTAAAAACCTATTTTATATATATTTCTATATTATTAAAATATAGTTCTTCATATAAAAACCAGATTTTAAAAACTATTTTTTAACTTAAATTTATTTTTAAAATTTTTAATTTTTTAATTACAAATTAATTATTTAAAAACAAATAAATTTTCTTAATATTAATATTACTTTTTACTATTATTAATACTTATTTTAAACATTCCTAAATTATAATAAACTCTATGTCATAAACTTCTATTTCTTCCCTTAAATTTTTAAATATTTCAAAAACAAATTTATTATTTATTTCTTTATACTTTCCAACTTCTGTAGATTTAATATTATTTTTTTCTAGAAGGAATCTATTAGAATAAATTATTAATTTTTTTTTAGAGTTTAATTTTTTTTTTTTTTTTTTTTATATATTTTTATTTTTAGTTTTTTACTATTTTTATTTATATAAAAATTAATATTAGTTTTAGATTATAATAGTTTTAATTCTAAATTAATTTTTTCTATTTTAGTAAATAAATTTATTAAAAAATTAATTTTAAATAATATAAATTTTAATATAATTTTATATTTTTTATCTTTTTTATTTTCATTCCATTTTTAATATTTCAGGCTTTTTTTTTCTAAATCTTTTAAAAAGTTTTTAAAAAAAAAAAAATTTAATATTTTTATCTTAATTAAATAATTTTTATTTAAATATAAAATTTTTAATATATATCTTTTTTATATTTCATTTAATTTAATTTTTATTAATAAAATAATAACTTTAACTTTTATTAAATTAATTAACGTTATTTTAAAAATTTTTATTATTTTCTTAATTATTTTATTTTAAAAACTTTCATGTTTTTTAATTAATAATTTTTAATTTTTTTATTAAATTTTAACTTTAAAGTCAAAAATTAAATAAATATAACTTTTATATAATTATATTAAAACTTTTATATTTAACCCTTTTTCTAAATTAATTAAATTTTATATATAATTAAATATACATTTTACTATTATAATTTTATTTTTAATATAATATTTAAAATTCAATTTTATATTAAAAAAAATTCTTAATTATTTAATATTTTTAAATAATTTAATCTCTAATTTATTTAATAAAACTATTTTATTTTTTTTTTTAAATTTAAAATTAAAATAAATTAATTCTAATTTAATATTATTAAATATAATTATATTTTTTTCAATTTACGTAAAAGCTATTTTTGATATTTTTTTTAATTTTATTATATTTTTTTTAATTTTTATATTTTATGCTATTAATACTATATCATCTATATAAAAAAGTATTTTTATAGATAAATATTCTTTTTTAATTCTTATAAATAGTGGTGTTAAATATAATAGAAAAAGAATTAGAGATATAGGTAAATTTTGAGATATTTTAGTTTTTACTGGATTTAGTTTTTCTATTTATCTATTAAATACAAATTTAATAAATTAATTTAATATAAAATTATCTATTTAATTTAATAATTAAATTGGTAACTCTATATTCTCTATCATTTTAATTAATTTTATTTTTAATATATTATCAAAAATTCTTTTAACATTTAGAAATAATATAAAAATAATTAACTTTTTAGATTTAATATTTTTTATAAATCGAACTTCGGAAAAAACGACCTTTTTATAACTTTAGAACAAAGTATCCAAAAGCAAATAAAACTATATCAAAAAAAAGAGTTTAGTTAAGAGAATCTAATTTTCTAAGCATTATTGTTAAGAAATAATGGTTATAAAGAAATTATGGATTAAAGAATTTATTAGAATTTATGATTATTTATATTAAAAGAAAAAGGGGTATACTAAAAAGGGAAGAAACCTTTTTTAAATCTAATTAAGCTAATAATAAAAATGAAATTTTTAAGTAAAATTTCAATTAATAAGCTAACTATAGCTATATAAACTATATTAATTAAAAAAGGAAATAAAATTTAAAAAAAGAATTTGTCATTAGAGTTTGAAGAAGATCTATATAATATAAAAGATTTTCTAACTATAAATTAAAATCTAAAAAAAATAATAAAAAAAAAAAAAGAGAAAATTTAGAAATTAAAAAAAAAAATAAAAAATTCAATTTTTAAAAATAAAACATATACAGAAATAATAAAGAAGGTTATAAAAAATATAAAAATAATAGAAATAATAAAATAATAAAAATTACTATTAAAAATAATCCTATTAATATAAAAGAAAATAATAATTTTTAAAATTAAAAATATACTACCAAAAATCACTATAAATTAATATATAAAAAAAATAAATTTAATTCTTTTTAAATTTAATCTAAAAATTAATATTTCTGGAATTTTATTGAATAATAATAGAAATTTAGTGTTAATTAAAAATTATAATATTAAAAACAAAAAAATCCTTAAATATAAAGAAGAAATATTTAAAAAAATAAACAAAATAAATGAATTTATACAAAAACCATTTAAATTAAAATCCTAAAGTTTTATAGTAGTGTATGGAATAATTATTATTGATAATAAAATAAAAAAAAAATTAATTTTACTATAAAAATAAGTAAAAAAAGACAATTATAATATTTTAATGTTTAAACTATTTAGGTAGCTAATTTTATTAAATAAAATAAAAAGAAAAAAATATTCTTTAATAATTTTTATTATAAAAAATAAAATAATAGTATAAGAGATTTTAAAAAATAATTATTTTATACAAGGAGAATTTTTAAAAATAAAAAAATATTATAAAATATTTTTAAAATAATAATATAATAACTATTAATAATATGGGCATATTAGAATTAATTATAATAATAATATTAAATATAGAATTTATGTATTAGATTATAAAACTTATATATATAATTATAAAATATGCAATATATAAAAGAAATCATGCAAATATATTAAAATTAAGTGTGTTTTATGTAAAAAAAGTTATTTTACTAATTAATACAAAAAAATAAAAAGAAAAATAAATTTTAAAAAAAAAAATTAATATATAAAAAAATTAAAAATCTATTAATATAATTGTAATATATTAATTAATGTAATGTAAAAGATATTAGATTTAGTATTAAAGAATAATGCAAATATTATTTATTTATAAGAACCATAATTTTTAAAAAAAGAAAGAATAATAATTATATACTTTGGATTTAATTTAATTTATTTAAATTTAAATAAAGATAAAAGATTATGGGTAGTTATATTTATCTTAAAAAAAATTATTACTTTTAAGGTTATAAATAAAATAGATTTAATAAATGATGAAGATTACCAAATTTTAAATTTTATATTTAAAATATATAAGATTTTCAAAATTATTAATATCTATAATAAAAAATAACAAATTTTGGAAGAAAAAAGACCATATATAATAAAAAGACTATTTAATGGAATAGCTTAAAATTATAATAATAGATATTTAATATTAGGAAACCTGAACTCTTATAATCCATTATGAAATTTAAATTATTCTAAGGAATTAAGATTGAAAGAAATAATAAAATTAAT
This sequence comes from Orbilia javanica, assembly GCA_036872735.1. Taxonomy (NCBI): domain Eukaryota; kingdom Fungi; phylum Ascomycota; class Orbiliomycetes; order Orbiliales; family Orbiliaceae; genus Orbilia; species Orbilia javanica. The sequence goes on from JAVHNR010000005.1 coordinate 1,032,794, forward strand.
AGAAAAAAAGAATTTATATATATTAAATAATTTAAAAGCCCTTATATATTATTTTTAAAAGAAAGACATTAATAAAATATTAATAATTAACTTAATATTAACCATAAATTTAATAATTAATTTTATTAAAGATTAAAAAATAGAAAAAGATATAAATTCTAAATTAAATTACAAAATTATCTCCTTTTATTTATTTAAATAAAATAATATAATAAATATACTATTATCTACTAATAAATATAATTAAAAAAAAATAAATTAAAAACAATTTCAAAAAAAATTATTAAAACTAAATAATAATCTTAATATTAATAATTCCTAAAACAACTTATTATTTTCTAAAAACTAAAATAAGAGAATTATAGAAAAAAAATTAAAAAAAGCAGTAAATCTATTTTAAAAAAATCTAATTAAAATAATAAAAACATTTATACCTAAATTAATAATTATATTAAAATTAAAAATATAGTAGAATAAATAAATAAATTAAAAAAAAAAAAAAATACTATAGGAAAAGAAGTTTTAGAAAAACAATAAAACACAAAAAGACTGGGAAAAAATAAAAAAAAAAAAGAATATTTATTTTCTTAAAATTCAAAAAATAAAAAAAGATTTCTGGAAAAATTACTTTAAAAATACTAGAAAAAAAGAAATATTTAATATATTAAAATATATTAAATTAAGGAAAGTATAAAAAATACCTAGTATTAATTATAAAAGTATAATAGTATTAAATTTTAAAGAAAAAATAGAAATGTTTAGAAAAGCATTATTTCCAAAATTTCTTAATTTCTAAGCTTATAAAGAGAATAATACTAAATTAAATAAAATGATTAAGTGGAAAAAAATTAAAAATAAAGAAATAAAAAAAGCTATATTTACTTCTAATTTTAAAAAAGTATTAAACTTAAATAGAATAAATTTTCTATATCTCAAAAAAGCATATAAAATAATCCCAGAAAGATTTAATAATTTATTTAATAAATTATTAAATTATAATTATTATTTTATATACTTTAAAGAAGTAATAAGGGTAATACTACCAAAACCAAATAAGCCAAATTATAAAATTCTTAAAGCTTATAAAATTATAAACTTATTAAACTACCTAAGAAAGGTATCAAAAAAAATAATAATTAGAAAAATAGCTTTTATATCAAAAACTAGACAAATCCTTTATTTGGAATAAATAAGAAGTAGAAAATAAAAATTTGCAATTAATGTAGCACTTTCATTAGTTAATAATATAAAAAATATTAAATCTAAAAAGTTAATTATTTTTATACTATTTCTAAATATTAAAAGAGCTTTTGATAATATATTAAAAACAAAATTAATTAAAATAATAAAAAATATAGGGCTACCAATTTAATTATTAAATTAAATAAATTACTTTATATTAAAATAATTTATTAAACTTACATTTAATAAACAAATAGAAGAATTAAACTTAATAGAAACTGGAATACTTTAAGGTTTACTTATATCCCCAATTCTTTTTTTATTATATTTAATATTATTATTTACAAAAATTAAAAAAGAATATCTATTTATAAAAATATTTTTTTATATAAATAATATAGTATTAATGGTATAAAACATAAAAATTAAACAAAATATAATAAAATTAAAAAAAACATTAAAAATAATTTTTACATAAATTAAAAAAAATATAATAACATTTAATAATATTAAATCAAAATTAATTTATTTTAATTTTAAATTTAAAAAAGAAAATATAATAATCTTACCAAATAAACTAAAAATTAAACTATTTAAAAATATTAGATAATTAAGAATTTTTTTTAATATAAAATTAAATTTTAAATATTACATTAAAAATAAAATTGTAGCTGTAAAATGTATATTTAATTATATATAAAATCTAATTAATTTAAAAAAAGAGCTAAATATAAAAATTTTAATATAATTATATAAAAATTATATTTGCTTAGTTTCTAACTTTGGGGCTGAAATTTAGTAAAAAAATTAAAAATTATTAATTAAAAAATTTAAAAACTTTTAAAATAAAATAATTAAAAAAATGATAAAAGCTTTTAAAATAACTTTAATTAATTTAATAGAGGTTGAAGTTATTATTTTATTAATAGAAATTAAATTAAATAGAATATAAAGAAAATATACATTAAGAGTTTTATATCTAAATAAAAATCATTTAATTAGGATAAAAATATTGGAATTTTTTTCTTTTGAAGACATTTTAAAAAAACTAAAAAAAGATAGTTTTAAATATTAAAAATAAAATAAAAATAAAAAAAATAAAAAATATAAAATTATTTTAAAATTTATTCTATTTAGAATTAATTTTCTAGTAAATCTATTTATTAAAATAAAAGAAATTAATTTAAAATTAGAATTATTATAATTTAAAACTAATATTAATTTCTATATAAATAAAAATAGTAAAGAACTAAAAACAAAAACATATAAAAAGAAAAAAGAAAAATTAAACTTTAAAAAAAAACTAATAATTTATTTTGATGAATTTTTTTTAGAAAAAAACAATATTAAATCTATAAGAGTTAAAAAGTATAAAGAAATAGATAATAAATTTATTTTTAAAATATTTAAAAGTTTAAAAGAAAAAATAAAAATTTATAATATAAAGCTTATTATAATTTAAAAATACTTAAAACAAACATTAATAATAGCAAAAAGTAATTCTAATATTAAAGAAATCTACTTATTTTTAAATAACCAATCTACAATAAAAAGATTAAAATCTCTAAAAATAAGTTTAAAATAAAAAATAACTTCTAAAATCTAATTTCTATATAAAAAATTATATTCTAATAATATAAAAATATATATAAAATAAATTCCTAGCTATATAGAAGTAAAAGGAAATAAAAAAGTAAACTACTTAGCTAAGAAAGTTACAGAAATTTAAATAAAAAGTCCTTTTATTTCTTATTCTTTTTTAAAAAGGAATATAAGGGCGTAAAGCCTTATGGAATGGGAAGAAAAATAGAAAGAAAATGAAAAAAGACCAAATTATTTCAATTATTCTAAATTAAAAAGAAATAAAATACTGCAAAAAAGCAGAATTAAAATTAATTCTGTAATAATACAGTTAAGGACTGGTTATGGCTACTTTAACAGTTATTTAGTCAATATATCAAAAGATATGTTAAATAAAAATTATAATTATAACCAAAATTAACAAAATCCCAAACACCTTTTATTGTATTGTAAAAAATATAAAAAAAAGAAGGAATTCTTAAAAAAGAAAATAAATAAATTTATGAATTTATATTCTTTGCTATTTATTAACAAAAAATTAAATTATGTAATAAAATTCATAGAAAAGACTGGAATTGCTAATAAAAACAATAAAAAAGAAGAAATAAAATTAAAAATAGGATGAGGCAACTTAGAAAAATAATTAGTTAATTATTAAATTAATTTAATTAATTTAATTAATTAATTAATTAAAAGAAAAGCGAACATCTTAATTATTAGTTTTGAAGAAAAACTACTGAAGCAGGTAAAAAACATCAAAATAATACCAACAACTCTTTTAAAAGAAATAAGAAAAAAGCAATATATACAAAAAAAAAAAAACCTCAAAAATAATAAGAAAATAATAAATTTAAGACAAAAACCTCAAAAACAACACTAACACCTAAAATTAGCTAAATTAATAATAATTAATTAGCTAATTAAGGTAAATTAGCTAAAAACTGAGAATTCACTTTATTTCATTTGTTAGTGCTTTTGGAAGGTGCGCTACATTTAAATTTTCTCTTCTGTCCGCCATAAGCTCTGAGCTTGCATGCGTGTATGATACATAATAATAATAATAATAATAATATTTTTTATATTATTAATTAATAAAAGTGTTATATTAATTACAAATCTTTATTTTCTACTTCTTATTTGTTTTAAATGAAGGATTTGACTAATTTCTGATATGAAAATTATTCTTCTAACTATTATTTTTTTTGATATTTTCCCTAAATAATTTAATAAACTTATTATTTTATAAGTTTTAGAAATTTTATAATTTAATTTATTTAATTTTAATAGTATTACCCCTATTACTTCTCTAAAGTATATAGGATGATAGTTATAATTTAATAATTTATTAAATAAATTATTAAATTTTTCTGGAATTATTCTATAAGCTTTTTTGAGATATAAAAAATTTATTCTATTTAGGCCTAATACTTTTTTGGAGTTAAAAGTCAATATAACTTCTTTTATTTCTTTATTTTTAATTTTTTTTTATTTAATTATTTTTTTTAATTTAATATTATTTTTCTTATAAGTTTGGAAATTAGGAAATTTTGAAAACAACACTTTTTTTAACATTTCTACTTTTTTTTCAAAATTTAATGTAATTATGCCTTCATAATTAATATTAAGCATTTTTTATATTTTCCTTAATTTAATATATCTTAATATATCAAACACCTCTTTTTTTTTAATATTTTTAAAGTAATTTTTCCAAAATTTTTTTTTTATTTTCTAAATTTTAAGAAAATAGGTATTTCTTTTTTCTTTCATTTTTTCTTAATTCTTTTACATTTTATTATTTTTCCAAAATTTTTTTTTTTGCAACATTTCTTTTCTTTTTTAGTTTATTTATTCATTTTACTATATTTTTAATTTTAATATAATTATTAATTTAAGTGTAAATATTTCTACTATTTCAATTAAATTTTTTTAAAATAGATTTACTACTTCTTCCAGTTTTCCTTCTATAATTCTCTTGTTTTAATTTTCAAAGAATAATAAATTATTTTAGGAATTATTAATATTTAGATTATTAATCTTAATAATTCTTTTTAAAATTATTCCCAATTTGTTTTTTTCCAATTATATTTATTAATAAATAATAATATATCTATCATATTATTTTATTTAAATAAATAAAAAAAGATAATTTTATAATCTAATTCAAAATCTACATCTTTTTCTATTTTCCAATCCCTAATAAAATTAATTATTAAACTTGTAACTAATATTAAATCAATTATTAATATTCCCCTAATATCTTTCCTTTAAAAATAATATATAAAAACTTCTAGATTATTTAATATATATAAATTTTTTTTTTCTATTAATTCTATTATTTCTTTTGATTTTAATTCCTTAAAACAATTCAAATTCTATAAAAAATTATAAAAGTTTAGGTTTTCTAATATTAAATATTTATTATTATAATTTTAAGTTATTTTTTTAAATAGTCTTTTTATTGTATATGGTTTTTTTTCTTTCAGGGTTTATTATTTTTTATTATAGATATTAATAATTTTGAAAATTTTATATATTTTAGATATAAAATCTAAAATTTGGTAATTTTTATCATTTATTAAATTTATTCTATTTGTAACCTCGAAAATAATTTTTTTTAAGATAAATGTAACCATTTGTGGCTTTTTATTTTTATTTAGGCTTAAATAAATTAAATTAAATCCAGGGTATGAAATTATTATTTTTTTTTTTTTTTTAAAAACTATAGTTTTTGTAAATAAATAATGCTAGTATTATTTTTTATTACAGAATTTAGTATTTCCTGCATTATATTAATTGATATGTTATAATTATATTAATAAATTTTTAATTCTTTCATTATATTAATTTTTTTTAGGATTTGTTTTTCTTTTTTCATTTTTCATTTTTTTGTATTGGTTGGTAAAATAATTTTTTTTACATAACATATATTTAATTTTAATATATTTACATGGTTTTTTTTGAATATTACATATTTTGTAATTATGTATATAAATTTTATAATCTAATATGTAAATTTTGTATTTAATATTATTATTGTAGTTAATTCTAATATGCTTATATTGTTAATAGTTATTATATTGTTGTTTTAAAAACATTTTATAATATTTTTTTATTTTTAATAATTTTCCTTGCACAAAACAATTATTTTTTAAAATCTCTTATACCATTATTTTATTGTAATAAAAACTATTGAAAAATATTTCTTTTTTTTTATTTTATTTAATAAAATTAACCACCTAAGTAATTTAAGTATTAAAATATTATAATTATTTTTTTTTATTTATTTTTATAAAAAAATTAATTCCTCTTCTATTTTATTATCTATAATAGTTATTTTATATATTATTACAAATTTTTAAAATTTTAATTTAAATAGTTTTTATATAAATTTATTTATTTTATTTATTTTTTCAAATATTTTTTTTTTATATTTAAAGACTTTTTCATTTTTAATATTATAATTCCCAATCAACATTAAATTACCACTATTATTCAAAAAAATTCTAAAAATATTAATTTTTAAATTAAATTTAAAAAAAACTAAATTTATTTTCTCTCTATATTAACTTATAATAATTTTTAATAATATATTTTTTATTTTAAAAATTATTATTTTCCTTTTTATTAATAAAATCATTTTTAATAATAATTTTTATTATTTTATCATTTCCATTATTTTTATATTTTTTATAATTTTCTTTACTATTTCTACATATATTTTATTTTTAAAAATTAAATTTTCTATTTCTTTTTTCAATTTCTAAATTTCCTCCTCTTTTTCTTCTATTATTTTTTTTAAATTCTAATTTATAATTAAAAGATTTTTTATATTATAAAAATTTTTTTTAAATTCTAATAATAAATTTTTTTTTTAAATCTTATTTTTTTTTTTAATTAATATAATTTATATAATTATAGTTAGTTCATCTATTAAAAATTCATTTAAAAACTCTATTTTTATTACTAACTTAATTAAACTTAAAAAAGCTTCTTTTCTTTTTAGTATACCCCCTTTTTTTTTTTATATATAAATAATCACAAATCTTTATAGATTTTTAATTCGTAGTTTCTTTATAACCATCATTTTTTAACAATAACACTTAAAAAACTAAATTTTCCTAACTAAGCTCTTTTAATTGATATAATTTTATTTACTTTTGAATACTCCATTCCAAAATTATGGGGAGGTCGTTTTTTCCGAAGTTCGTCTATATTTAAGTTTTTATTTAAAAAATTTATTCTATTTAAGCCTAATGTTTTTTTAAAATTAAAAATAAATATAATTTTTTCTACTTCCTTATTTTTAATTTTTTCTTATTTAATTAGTTTATTTGATTTAGTATTATTTTTTTTATAAGCTTAGAAATTAGAAAATTTTAGAAATAATACTTTTTTTAATATTTTTACTTTTTCTTTAAAATTTAATATTATTATATTTTTATAATTAATATTAGATATTTTCTACATTTTCCTTAGTTTAATATATTTTAATATATTAAATATTTTTTTTTTCTCTAATATTTTCAAAGTTATTTTTCTAAAATTTTTTTTTTATTTTTTAAATTTCAAGAAAATAAATATTCCTTTTTTTTTTTTATTTTTTCCCAATTTTTTTGTATTTTATTGTTTTTTCAAAATTTTTTTTCTTATAATATTTCTTTTTTTTTTTAATTTATTTATTTATTCTATTATATTTTTAATTTTAATATAATTATTAATTTAAATATAAACATTTTTACTACCTTAATTAAATTTTTTTAAAATAAATTTACTATTTTTTCCAATTTTTCTTTAATAATTCTCTTATTTTAATTTTTAGAGAATAATAAATTGTTTTAAAAATTATTAATATTTAGATTATTATTTAGCTTTAATAATTTTTTTTGGAATTATTTTCAATTTGTTTTTTTTTAATTATATTTATTAATAAATAATAGTATATCTACCATATTATTTTATTTAAATAAATAAAAAAAAATAATCTTATGATTTAATTTAGAATTTACATCTTTTTTTATTTTCTAATCTTTAATAAAATTAATTATTAAATTTATGATTAGTATTAAGTTAATTATTAACATTCTACTAATATCTTTTTTTTAAAAATAATATATAGGAGCTTTTAGATTATTTAATATGTATAAATTCTTTTTTTCTATTAATTTTATTATTTTTTTTGATTTTAGTTCCTTAGAACAATTTAAATTCTATAAAAAATTATGAAAATTTAAGTTTTTTAATATTAAATATTTATTATCATAATTTTAAGATATTCCATTGAATAGTTTTTCTATTATATATAGTCTTTTTTTTTTCAAGATTTGTTATTTTTCATTATAGATATTAATAATTTTAAAAATTCCATATTTTTTTAATATAAAATTTAGAATTTAATAATCTTTATTATTTATTAAATTTATTTTATTTGTAATTTTAAAAATAATTTTTTTTAAAATAAAAGTTATTATTTATAATCTTTTATTTTTATTTAGATTTAAATAAATTAAATTAAATCCAAAATATAAAATTGTTATTTTTTCCTTTTCTTTTTTTAAAAACCATGGTTTTTATAAACAAATAATACTAGTATTATTTGTTAATACAAAATCCAATATCCCCTGCATTATATTAGTCAATATATTACAGTTATATTAATAAATTTTTAATTTTTTTATTATATTAATTTTTTTTTTGAATTTATTTTTCCTTTTATTATTTTTTTGTATTAATTGGTAAAATAATTTTTCTTATATAATGCATACTTAATTTTAATATATTTGCATGGTTTTTTTTAAATATTACATTTTTTGTAATTATGTATATAAATTTTATAGTTTAATATATAAATTTTGTATTTAGTATTATTATTATAATTAATTTTAATATATTTATATTGTTAATAATTATTACATTATTATCTTAAAAACATTTTATAATATTTTTCTACTTTTAAAAATTTTCTTTGTATAAAATAACTATTTTTTAATATTTTTTATACTATTATTTTATTTTTTGTTATAAAAATTATTAAGGAATATTTTTTTCCTTCCATTTTATTAAATAAAATTAACCACCTAAATGGCTTAAATATTAAAATATCATAATTATCTTTTTCCACTTGTTTTTATAATAAAATTAATTTTTTTTCTATTATATTGTTTGTAGTAGTTACCCCATATATTACTATAAAGTCCTAAAATTTTAATTTAAATGGTTTTTATATAAATTTATTTATTTTATTTATTTTTTCAAATATTTCTTTTTTATATTTAAAGACTTCTTTATTTTTAATATTATAATTTTTAATTAACATTAAATTATTATTATTATTATTTAGAAAAATTTTAAAAATATTAATTTCTAAATTAAATTTAAAAAAAATTAAATTTATTTTCTTTTTATATTAACTTATAATAATTTTTAGTAGTATATTTTTTATTCTAAAAATTATTATTTTCTTTTTTACTAATAAAATCATTTTTAGTAATAATTTTTGTTATTTTATCATTTCTATCATTTTTGTATTTTTTATGGTTTTTTTTTGCTATTTCTATATATATTTTATTTTTAAGAATTAAATTCTTTATTTTTTTTTTTAATTTTTAAATTTTTTTTTTTTTTGTTATATTATTTTTCTTAAATTTTGATTTATAACTAAAAAATTTTTTATATTATAAAAATCTTCTTTAAATTCTAATAATAAATTTTTTTTTTAAATTTTATTTTTTTTTTTAATTATTATAGTTTATGTGGTTATAGTTAGCTCATTTATTAAAAATTTACTTAAAAATTCCATTTTTATTACTAATTTAATTAGGTTTAGGAATAATTTCTCCCTTTTTTTGATATATTCTTTTTTTTTTTGGTGTGGATGATTGTAAATTTTAATAGATTTTTTAATCCATAATTTTTTTATAGTTATTATTTTATAATAATAGTGTTTAAAGAATTAGATTCTTCTAACTAAGCTTTTTCGATTGATATAATTTTATTTACTTTTGGATACTCCGTTCCAAAATTATGGGGGGGTCGTTAGCTTTTTAGGAATTATTCATTAAAGTTTTTTTTTTTTTTTTTTTTAATTATTATAGTTTATATAACTATAGTTAATTTATTTATTAAAAGTTTGCTTAAAAACTTCATTTTTATTACTAGTTTAATTAAACTTAAAAATAATTTTTTTTTTTTTTGATATATCTTTTTTTTTTTTTAATATAAATAATTACAAATTTTAATAAATTCTTTAATTTATAATTTCTTTATGGTTATTGTTTTATAATAATAACACTTAAAGAATTAAATTTTTTTAGTTAAACTTTTTCGATTGATATAGTTTTATTTGCTTTTGAATACTCTGTTCTAAAGTTATAGGGGGGTCATTTTTTCCGAAGTTCGTTTTTTATTATTATTATCATTATTATTATTATTATTATTATTATTATTATTATTATTATTATTATTATTATTATTATTATTATTATGTATTATACACGCTTGCAAGCTCAGAGTTTATAGTGGACAGAAGAGAAAATTTAAATGTAGCACACTTTTTAAAAGCATTAATAAATGAAATAAAATGAATTTTTAATTTTTTAGTTAATTTATTCTAATTAGCTAATTAATCATTATTAATTTAGTTAATTTTAGGTATTAGTGTTGTTTCTGAGGTTTTTATTCTAAATTTGTTGTTTTTTTATTATTTTTCAGGTTTTTTTTTTCCTGTATGTATTGTTTTTCTTTTATTTTTTTGAGAAGAGTTGTTAGTATTATTTTAGTATTTTTTATTTGCTTTAGTAATTTTTTTTAAAATTAATAATTAGGATGTTTACTTTTTTCTTAGTTATTTAATTAATTAAATTAATAAATTAATTTAATAATTTATTAATTATTTTTTTAAGTTGTCCCATTTTATTTTTAATTTTGTTTTTTTTTTTTTATTGCCTTTATTAGCAGTAATTCTAATTTTTTTTATAAATTTTATTATATAATTTAATTTTTTATTAGTAAATAGTAGAGAATATAAATCTATGGATTTATTTATTTTTTTTTTTAGTAATTTTTTTTTTTTTGTATTTTTTATAATATAATAGAAGGTGTTTGGAATTTTGTTGATTTTGGTTATAATTATAATTTTTATTTAATATATCTTTTAATATATTAATTAAATAATTATTAAAATAGTTATAATTAATTCTTAATTATATTATTATAAAATTAATTTTAATTTTACTTTTTTATAATATTTTATTTTTTTTAATTTATGATAATTGAAATAATTTTTTTTTTTTTTTATTTTCTTTTTATTTTTTTTCTTATTTTATAAGGCTTTGTGCTTTTATGTTCTTTTTTAAAAAAAAATAAAAGGTAAAAGGGCTTTTTATTTGAATTTTTGTAACTTTTTTAATTAAATAATTTATTTTTTTATTTTTTTCTATTTTTATATAGCTAGGAATTTATTTTATATATATTTTTATATTATTAAAATATAATTTTTTATATAAAAATTAAATTTTAAAAGCTATTTTTTATTCTAAATTTATTTTTAGAGATTTTAATTTTTTTATTGTAAATTGATTATTTAAAAATAAGCAGATTTTTTTAATATTGAAATTGTTTTTTACTATTATTAATATTTATTTTGAGTATTTTTAAATTATAATAAGTTTTATGTTATAAATTTCTATTTCTTTTTTTAAATTTTTAAATATTTTAAAAATAGATTTATTATTTATTTCTTTATACTTTTTAATTTTTGTAGATTTAATATTATTTTTTTTTAGAAAAGATTTATTAAAATAAATTATTAATTTCTTTTTAGAATTTAATTTTTTTTTTTTTTTTTTATGTATTTCCGTTTTTAGTTCTTTATTACTTTTATTTATATAATAATTAATATTAGTTTTAGATTATGGTAATTCTAATTTTAAATTAATTTCTTCTATTTTAGTAAATAAATTTATTAGAAAATTAATTCTAAATAAGATAAATTTTAATATAGTTTTATATTTTTTATCTCTTTTATTTTTATTCTATTTTTAATATTTAAAACTTTTTTTTTTTAGTTCTTTTAAAAAATTTTTAAAAGGGAAAAAATCTAATACCTTTATTTTAATTAAATAATTTTTATTTAGATATAAAGCTCTTAATGTATATCTTCTTTATATTTTATTTAATTTAATTTCTGTTGGTAGAATAGTAGCTTCAATTTTTATTAAATTAATTAGAGTTGTTTTAAAAGTTTTTATTATTTTTTTAATTATTTTATTTTAAAAATCTTTAAATTTTCTAATTAATAATTTTTAATTTTTTTATTAGATTTTAGTGTTAAAGTTGGAAATTAAATAAATATAGCTTTTAAATAATTATATTAAAGCTTTTATATTTAGCTTTTTTTTTAAATTAATTAGATTTTGTATATAATTAAATATATATTTTGTTATTGTAATTTTATTTTTAATATAATATTTAAAATTTAATTTTATATTAAAGAAAATTCTTAATTATTTAATATTTTTAAATAATTTAATTTTTAATTTATTTAATAAAATTACTATATTTTCTTTTTTAAATTTAAAATCAAAATAAATTAATTTTAATTTAATTTTATTAAATATTATTATATTTTTTTTAATTTATATAAAAATTATTTTTAATGTTTTTTCTAATTTTATTATATTTTTTTTAATTTTTATATTTTATATTATTAATATTATATTATTAATATTATATTATTTATATAAAAAGGTATTTTTATAAATAGGTGTTCTTTCTTAATTTTTATAAATAATAATATTAAATATAATAAAAAAAGAATTAAAAATATAAGTAAATTTTAAAATATTTTAATTTTTATTAAATTTAGTTTTTTTATTTATTTATCAAATATAAATTTAATAAATTAATTTAATATAAAATTATTTATTTAATTTAGTAACTAAGTTAATAACCTTATATTTTTTATTATTTTAATTAATTTTGTTTTTGATATATTATTAAAAATTTTTTTTAATATCTAAAAATAACATAAAAATAACTAGCTTTTTAAATTTAATATTTTCTATATTATTAACTAGTAAAAATATTATATTAATTACAAATCTTTATTTTCTACCTTCTATTTATTTTAAATAAAAGATTTAACTAGTTTTTAATATAAAAACTATTCTTCTAATTATTATTTTTTTTAATACCTTCCTTAAATAATTTAATAAATTTATTATTATTATTATTATTATTATTATGTATCATACACGCTTGCAAGCTCAGAGCTTATGGCGGACAGAAGAGAAAATTTAAATGCAGCGCACCTTTTAAAAGCACTAATAAATGAAATAAAGTGAATTCTCAGTTTTTTTTTTAGCTAATTCACCCTAATTAGCTCATTAATTATTATTAATTTAGCTAATTTTTGGTGTTAGTATTATTTCTGAGGTTTTTATCCTAAATTTATTGTTTTTCTTATTATTTTCAAAATCTCTTCTCCCCTGTATGTATTGTCTCCCCCTTATTTCTTTTAAAAGAATTATTAGTACCATTTTGATGTTTTTTATCTACTTCAGCAGTTTTTCTTCAAAATTAACAATTAGGATGTTTGCTTTTCCTTTTTAATTAGTTAATTTATTAAATTAAATTAATTTTTAATTTAATAATTCATTAATTATTTTTCTAAATCGCCCCATCCTATTTTTAATTTTGTCTCTTCTTTTTTATTGCTTCTATTGGCAATTCCAGTCTTTTTTATAAATTTTATCACATAATTTAGTCTTCTACTAGTAAATAGCAGAAAATATAAATCTATGGATTTATCCATTTTCTTTTTTAAAATTTCCCTTTCTTTTTTATATTTTTTATAATATAATAGAAGGTGTTTAAGATTTTGTTAATTTTAACTACAACTACAATTTTTATTCAACATATTTTTTAATATATTAACTAAATAACTATTAAAGTAGCCATAACCAGTCCTTAACTATATTATTACAGAATTAATTTTAATTCTGCTTTTTTACAATATTTTATTTCTTTTCAATTTAGGATAATTAAAATAATTTGGTCTTTTTTTGTTTTTTTTCCATTTTTCTTCCCATTCCATAAAGCTTTACATCTTTATATTCCTTTTTAAAAAAGAATAAAAGATAAAAGGATTTTTTATTTAAATTTCTGCAACTTCTTTAACTAGGTAGTCTACTTTTTCATTTCCTTCTACTTCTGTGTGGTCAGGAACTTATTCTATATATATTTCTATATTATTAGAATATAATTCTCTACACAGAAACCAGATTTCTAAAGCTATTTTTTGTTCTAGGCTTACTTTTAGAAATTTTAATCTTTTTATTGCAAATTAGTTGTTTGAAAATAAATAGATTTTTTTAATATTAAAATTACTTTTCGCTATTATTAATGCTTGTTTTAAGCATTCCCAAATTACAATAAGTTTTGTGTTATAAACTTTTATTTTTTCCTTTAGGCTTTTAGATATTTTAAAAATAGATTTATTATCTATTTCTTTATATCCTCCAACTCCTGTGGATTTTATATTGTTTTTTTCTAGAAGGGATTTATCAGAATAAATTATTAATCTTTTTTTAGAGTTTAATCTTTTTTTTTTTTTTTTGTGTATTTCCGCTTCTAATTCTTTACTACTTTCATTTATATAAAAATTAATATTAGTTTTAAATTATGGTGGTTCTAGTTTTAAACTGATTTCTTTTATTTTAGTGAATGAATTTATTAGAAAATTAATTCTAAATAAAATGAATTTTAAAGTAGTTTTATGTTTTTTATTTTTTTTATTTTTATTTTATTTTTGGTATCTAGAGCTTTCTTCTTTTAATTCTTTTAAAAGGTTTTCAGGAAGAAAAGAATCTAGTGCCCTTATCTTAATTGGATGATTTTTATTTAAATATAAAATTTTTAATGTATATCTTCTTTATATTTTATTTAGCTTAATTTCTGTTGGTAGAATAGTAGCTTTAACTTTTATTAAATTAATTGGAGTTGTTTTGAAAGCTCTTATCATTTTTCTTATTATTTTATTTTGAAGGCTTTTAAACTTTTTAATTAATAATTTTTGATTTTTTTATTAGATTTTAGTTTTAAAGTTAGAAATTGAGTAAATACAGCTTTTATACAGTTGTATTAGTGTTTTTGTATTTAGTCTTTTTTCTAAATTAGCCAGATTCTGTATATAATTAAATATACATTTTGCGGTTGTAATTTTATTTTTAATGTGATATTTAAAATTTAATTTTACATTAAAAAAAATTCTTAACTATTTAATATTTTTAGATAACTTGATTTCTAGTTTGTTTGGTAAAACCACTATATTTTTTTTTCTAAATCTAGAATCAAAATGAATTAATTCTGATTTAATATCATTGAATGCTACTACATTTTTTTCAACCCATGCAAAAGTTGTTTTTAATATTTTTTCTAATTCTATTATATTTTTTTTGATTTTTGTGTTTTATGCTATTAGTGCTACATCATCTATGTAAGAAGGTATCTTTATAGATAAGTATTTTTTCTTAATTTTTGTAAATAGTGGTATTAAATATAATAGAAAGAGAATTGGGGATATAGGTGAATTTTGAGGTATTTTAGTTTTTACTGGATTTAGTTCTTTTATTTGTCTATTAAATGCAAGTTTAATAAATTGATTTGATATAAAGTCATTTATTTAATTTAATAACTGAGTTGGTAGTTTTATATTCTCCATTGTTTTAATTAATTTTATTCTTGATATATTATTAAAAACTTTTTTAATGTTTAGAAATAATACAGAAGTAATTAGTTTTTTAGATTTAACATTTTTTATATCATTGACTAGTAAAAATGCTGCATCAATTGTAGATCTTTGTTTTTTACCTCCTATTTGTTCTAAATAGAGAATTTGACTAGTTTCTGATATAAAAGTTATTCTTTTAGCTATTATTTTTTTTGATATCTTTTTTAAACAATTTAATAAACTTATTATTCTATAAGCTTTAAAAATTTTATAATCTGGTTTATTTAATTTTGGTAATATTGCCCCTATTGTTTTTTTAAAGTATATAGGATGGTAACCATAATTTAATAATCTATTAAATAAATCATTAAATCTTTCCAAGATTATTTTATATGCTTTTTTGAAACATAAAAAATTTATTCCATCTAAGCCTGGTGTTTTTTTAGAGTTAGAAGTAAATATAACTTCTTTTATTTTTTTATTTTTAATTTTTTCTTATTTAATTATTTTATTTGATTTAGTGTTGTTTTTTTTATAAGTTTGGAAATTTGGAGGTTTTGGAAACAACGTTTTTTTTAGTATTTCTGCTTTTTCTTTGAAATTTGATGTTATTATGCCTTTATAATTGATATTAGGTATTTTTTGTATTTTCTTTGGTTTAGTGTACTTTAATGTATTAAACATCTTTTTTTTTTTAGTATTTTTAAGGTAGTTTTTCTAGGAATCTTTTTTTGCTTTTTGAATTTTAAGAAAATAGGTATTCTTTTTTTTTTTTATTTTTTTCTAGTTTTTTTGTGTTTTATTGTTTTTTTAAAACTTTTTTTCCTGTAATATTTCTTTTTTTTTTTTATTTATTTGTTTATTTTATTATATTTTTGATTTTGGTGTAATTATTACTTTAGGTGTAGATGTTTCTATTGTTTTAATTAGATTTTTTTGAAATAGATTTGCTGCTTTTTCCAGTTTTTTTTTTATGATTTTCTTGTTTTGGTTTTTAGAGAATAATAGGTTGTTCTAGGAATTATTAATATTAAGATTATTATCTAGCTTTAATAATTCTTTTTGGAATTGTTCTTAATTTGTTTTTTTTTAATTATATTTATTAGTAGATAATGGTGTATCTATTATATTATTTTGTTTGGATAAATAAAAGGAGATAACTTCATGATCTGATTTAGAATTTATATTTTTTTTTATTTTTTAATTTTTAATAAAATTAATTATTGAGTTTGTGGTTAGTGTTAAATTAATTATTGATATTTTATTAATGTCTTTCTTTTGAAAATAGTATGTAGGGGCTTCTGGATCATTTAATATATATAGATTTTTTTTTTCTATTAATTTTATTATTTTTTTTGATCTTAATTCTTTAAAACAGTTCAAATTCTATAATGGATTATGAGAGTTTAGGTTTTTTAATATTAAATATTTATTATTATTATAATTTTGAGTTATTTTATTAAATAGTTTTTTTATTGTATATAGTCTTTTTTTTTTTAGGATTTGTTGTTTTTTATTATAGATATTAATAATTTTGAAAATCTTATATGTTTTGGATATAAAATTTAAAATTTGGTAGTCTTCATTATTTATTAAATTTATTCTGTTTGTGACCTTGAAAGTAATAATTTTTTTTGAGATAAATGTAACTACCTGTGATTTTTTATCTTTATTTGGATTTAAATAAATTGGATTAAATCTAGGGTGTGTAATTATTGTTCTTTTTTTTTTTAAAAACCATGGTTCTTGTAAACAAATAATGCCTACATTATTCTTTAATGCTGAATTTAATATTTTTTGTATTACATTAGTTGATGTATTACAATTATATTGGTAGATTTTTAATTTTTCTATATATTAGTTTTCTTTAAAATTTATTTTTTTTTTTATTTTTTTGTATTAATTGGTAAAATAGCTTCCCTTATATAGAATATATTTAATTTTAATGTGTTTGTATAGTTTTTTTTGTATGTTGTATGTTTTGTAATTGTGTATATAGGTTTTATGGTCTAATGCGTAAATTTTGTATTTAGCATTATTATTGTAATTAATTTTAATATGCCCATATTGTTAACAATTATTACATTATTGTTTTAAAAACATTTTATAATATTTTTTTGCTTTTAAAAGTTTTTTTTGCATAAAATAATTATTTTTTAAGATCTTTTGTGCCATTATTTTGTTTTTTATAACAAAAATTATTGAGGAATATTTTTTTCCCTTTATTTTATTTGGTGAAATTAGCTACTTGGGTGGCTTAAGCATTAAAATACCATAATTATCTTTTTCTACTTGTTTTTGTAATAAAATTAATTCTTTTTCTGTTTTATTGTTGGTAATAGTTATTCCGTGCACTACTACAAAACTCTAGGATTTTAATTTAGATAGCTTTTACACAAACTCATTTATTTTGCTTATTTTCTCAAATATTTCTTCTTTATATTTAAGGATTTCTTTGCTTTTAGTGTTATAATTCCCAATCAACACTAAATTTCCACTATTATTCAGTAATATTCCAAAAATATTAATTTTTAAATTAAATTTAGAAAGAATTAAATTTATTTTTTCTCTATATTAACTTATAGTAATTTTTAATAATATATTTTTAGTTTTAAAAATTATTATTTTCCTTTGTACTAATGGGACTATTTTTAATAATAATTCCTATCATTTTGTTGTTTCTGTTGTTTTTATGTTTTTTGTGGTTTTCCTTACCATTTCCGCATATGTTTTATTTTTAAAAGTTAAGTTCTCTATTTCTTTTTTTAGTTTTTAGATTTTTTTTTCTTTTTTTTTTATTATTTTCCTTAAATTCTGGTTTATAGCTAGAAGATTTTCTATGTCATATAGGCCTTCTTCAGATTTTAGTGACAGATTCCTTTTTTAAATTTTATTTCCTTTTTTAACTGGTGTGGTTTGTGTAGCTACAGCCAGTTCATCAATTGAAATTTCGCTTGGAAATTCCATTTTTATTACTAGCCTAATTAGGCTTAAAAAAGATTTCTTCCCTTTTTAATATACCCCTTTTTTTTTTAATATAAACAATTGCAAATTCCAGTAGATTTTTTAATCCGTGATTTCTTTATAACCGTTGTTTCTTAACTATAGCGCTTAAAGAATTAAATTCTCCTAACTAAGCTCTTTCTTTTGATATAGTTTTATTTACTTTTGGATACTCCGTTCCAAAGTTATGGGGGGGTCGTTTTTTCTGAAGTTCGATTATTAATAAATTTATTATTTTATAAATTTTAAAGATTTTATAATCTAATTTATTTAATTTTAATAATATTACCCCTATTACTTTTTTAAAGCATATAAGATAATAACCACAATTTAATAATCTATTAAATAAATTATTAAATCTTTTTAAAATTATTTTATCTATTTTTTTAAAATATAAAAAATTTATTCCATCTAGATTTAATATTTTTTTAAAATTAAAAATAAATATAACTTTTTTTATTTTTTTATTTTTAATTTTTTCTTATTTAATTATTTTATTTAATTTAATATTATTTTCTTTATAAATTTAGAAATTAAAAAGTCTTAAAAATAATTTTTTTTTTAACATTTTTGTTTTTTTTTTCAAAATTTAATATTATTATGCTTTCATAATTAATATTAAACATTTTTTATATATTTTAATATATTAAATATTTTTTTTTCTTTAATATTTTTAAAACAGTTTTTTTAGTAATTTTCTTTTGCTTTTTAAATTTTAAAAAAATAAGTATTTCTTTTTTTTTTTATTTTTTCCTAGTTTTTTTATATTTCATTATTTTTCTAAAATCTTTTTTTTATAGTATTTCTTTTCTTTTTTAATTTATTTATTTATTTTATTATATTTTTAATTTTAATATAATTATTAATTTAAATATAAATATTTTTACTACTTTAATTAAATTTTCTTAAAATAAATTTATTATTTTTTTTTAATTTTTCTTTTATAATTCTTTTATTTTAATTTTTAAAAAATAATAAGTTATTTTAAAAAATTATTAATATCAAAATTATTATTTAACTTTAATAATTTTTTTTAAAATTATTTTTAATTTATTTTTTTTTAATTATATTTATTAATAAATAATAATATATCTACCATATTATTTTATTTAAATAAATAAAAAGAGATAATTTTATAATTTAATCTAAAATTTATATCTTTTTCTATTTTCTAATTTTTAATCAAATTAATTATTAAGTTTATAGCTAATATTAAATTAATTACTAATATTTTATTAATATCTTTTTTTTAAAAATAATATATAAAAACTTCTAAATTATTTAATATATATAATTTCCTTTTTTTTGTTAATTTTATTATTTCTTTCAATTTTAATTTTTTAGAATAGTTTAAATTCTATAATAGATTATAAAAATTTAAATCTTCTAATATTAAATATTTATTATTATAATTTTAAATTATTTTATTAAATAATTTTTTTATTATATATAGTTTTTTTTCTTCTAAAATTTATTATTTTTTATTATAAATATTAATAATTTTAAAAATTTTATATATTTTAAATATAAAATCTAAAATTTAATAATTTTTATTATTTATTAAATCTATTTTATTTATAACCTCAAAAATAATTTTTTTTAAAATAAATGTAACCACTCATAATCTTTTATCTTTATTTAAGTTTAAATAAATTAGATTAAATCTAAGATATATAATTATTATTCTTTCTTTTTTTAAAAATCATAATTCTTGTAAATAAATAATATCTGTATTATTTTTTAATATTAAATTTAATATTTTTTGCATTATATTAATCGATATATTATAATTATATTAATAGATTTTTAATTTTTTTATATATTAATTTTTTTTAAGATTTATTTTTCTTTTTATTTTTTTATATTAATTAATAAAATAACTTCCCTTATATAGAATATACTTAATTTTAATATATTTACATAATTTTTTTTAAACATTATATATTTTACAATTATATATATAAATTTTATAATCTAATATATAAATTCTACATTTAACATTATTATTACAATTAATTCCAATATATCTATATTATTAACAATTATTATATTATTATTTTAAAAATATTTTATAATATTTTTTTATTTTTAAAAATTTTTTTTATATAAAACAATCATTTTTTAAAATCTCTTATACCATTATTTTATTTTTTATAATAAAAATTCTTAAAAAATATATTTTTTTTTTATTTTATTTGATAAAATTAGCCACCTAGCTAACTTAAGCATTAAAATGCCATAATTATCTTTTTCTATTTATTTTTATAATAAAATTAATTCCTCTTTTGTTTTATTATTAATAATAATTATTTCATACACTACTATAACATTTTAAAATTCTAATTTAAATAGCTTTTATATAAATTTATCTATTTTACTTATTTTCTTAAATATTTTTTTTTTATATTTAAAGATTTCTTTATTTTTAATATTATAATTCCTAATTAATACTAAATTTCTACTATTATTTAATAAAATTCCAAAAACATTAACTTTTAAATTAAATTTAAAAAGAACTAAATTTATTTTCTTTTTATATTATAATAATTTTTAATAATATATTCTTAATTTTAAGAATTATTATTTTTTTTTATACTAATAAAATTATTTTTAATAATGATTTTTATTGTTTTATTATTTTTATTGTTTTTGTATTTTTTGTAATTTTTCTTACCATTTCCATATATATTTTATTTTTAAAAATTAAATTTTTTATTTTTTTTTTTATTATTTTCTTTAAATTCTGGTTTATAGCTAAAAGATCTTTTATATTATATAAACCTTTTTCAAACTCTAATAACAAATTCCTTTTTTAAATTTTTTTTTTTTTTTTAATTAATATGATTTATATAACTACAACTAATTTATTAATTAAAATTTTGTTTAATAACTTTATTTTTGTTATTAATTTAATTAAGTTTAAAAAAACTTTCTTCCTTTTTTTAATATGCCCCTTTTTCTTTTGGTGTAAATAATTATAAATTCTGGTAAATTCTTTAAATCATAATTTCTTTATAACCATTATTTCTTAATAATAATATTTAAAAAATTAGATTCTCCTAGTTAAGCTCTTTTTCTTAATATAATTTTATTTGTTTTTGGATACTCCATTCCAAAGTTATGGGGGGGTTATTTTTTCCGAAGTTCGATTTTTTTTATTCTTTAATAATATTTTTATCTTTAATAAAATATTAGAAGAATATAAATAATATATTAACTTTATATTTTTTATTTTTTAATAATATAACGTGATCTACCCACTTTGCACACATACTTAATTATGCTGTAAAATCCAAAATTAAATATTCCATTAAAAAAAAATCATTAATACTTTATTAATATTTACCCCTTTCTACATCTCAATATAATTTTATAAGTTTAATTAAGTATATATTTTATTTATAATATAGTTTAATTATTTATAATATAGTTTTACTTATAATATAACTTAATTATTTATAAAAAATAGTTTTTCACTATTTATGAACTATTTTTAAACAATTTAGTTAAATACTAAACAAGTTAACCTATAATTCTACAATTTAAATAGTTTTTTGTATATATAAAAAAAATTAATTTAAATTAATTTATACCTTTACACAAACTTATAAAATTATAAAAAGTACTTTAAAAAAATATATTAATAATAATATCATTAATAAATAAATTACACACCAAGCTTAAATAGTAATTAGATTAAAAAAAAAAAATTATTAAAATAATAAATATTATATTTTTATAATTAAAATTTTTTATTATAGTTTAATATATTACAATATATAGTAATTAAACTTACAAATTATAATATAAAAATAAATTAAATTAAAAAATTTTTAAAAAAATATTTAAAATTAAGAAATATTTATTTATATACTTTTAATAATAATTATATTAAAATAAATAACTTTAATTTAATTATAAATTTTTATAATTTATTTATAAATATTAAAGTAAAATATAATTTTTATAAAAGTAAAATTTTTAATATAGATAAAGAGGGATTTATGATGGAAATTACCTAATTTTTAAAAATAATTATGCTGATTTATGCTAAAAATTAATTTATTAAACAATTTGATAATGAAAAATTAATTATATTAATTGAGTACATTAATATAAGGGGCACCATACTACCTTCTTTTATAATCTTTTATAATTACTTTCATCAATATAATTAATATATTAGAATAAATATTTTAATAAAAAAATAGTTTTTTATAATATTACTAACCAACTAGATAAATAATAACTTAACTATTAAATAGCTAACATAAATATTCAATCTAGAAATCCTTAACACAATATAAAAAAACATAAATTAATAATAAATATTATTATTAAATAATCATTAAAATGATATTTTTTTTATATTTATTAATAAATATATAAAATATAAGATTATTACTTTTTGTTTTTTATTTTATACTACTCATTGTCTCTAATTATTAAATATTAAGTTTAATATTATATATATTAAATAATATTAAAATCTTATTAATAATATATTTCAAAATAATTTAATTAATCTTAATAAATAAATATTTATTAAACTTCTTATCAAAATATAAAAAAATATAATAAATTTTAATTTAATTAAAATAATATAACATAAAATTAAATTAATTTTATTTAACTTAATTTATATTTTTTTAAAGTTATAAAAGTAAATCAATTAAAATATTAATATATAACCTTTAATAGATAAAATAATATAAGATATTTTAACACAACCTATTTTAATTTATAAAACTTTTTATTTATTTATAAATTAAATAAATAATATCATAAATTTTTTTATTATTACTTAAAATAAGAAAATTAGTTAATTAATATAAAATTTAATCAATAAAAATATTATTTTATTAAAAATTATTAAATAATTATATAAGGTTAATAAAAAGTTTCTAAGATTTAATATAGAAAACTACAACTTATAAAAACTTAAATATTAAATAACAAAAAATTTAAAATAACTTAATTTAAAAAAGATATAGAGTTAAATACTATAAAAAACTTAATACTAACTAAGATAATATAAAAAAAAAGTCAAGAATAAAATAAGCTAAAAAATAAATAAAATAAATTAAAAGATAAATAAAGAAAATTAATAAATATATAAAATAATATAAGTATTAATAAATTAACTACTACTATTAATAATAATCTACTACTATCTATTAAGCTTAAAAAAAAATAAAGTAAACTAAAAAATACTAATAAAGGTTAAAATAATAGAAAAGATCAAGATTAAAGTAAAAAAAGAAATTATAAAAGTTTAGTTTAAATTATTATTATTAATATTAATAATAATATCTTATATTTTATTAATACTTATTTATTTATTTTAATATATTATATTATTATATATATAAATATTTAATATAATTTCTTTATTTAATTTTTTATATATTATAGATAATTGCTTTTTTTTTTAAATAATTTTATTATATTTTAATTATTTTTATTTTTATTTTTATTTTTTTTTTATTTTATTTTATTTTGAATATTATTTTTGTATTTTAAATCTTAACTAATAATTTTATTTTTTATACATATATTTTTCTTTTTGAATATTTTTGTAATTCATAAAATTTAAAAGTTTTTAAAGTTTATTATTTTTCTTTTTTATATTTTTTTATTTTATTTTATTAAAATAACTGTTTTTAAAACGAACTTCGGAAAGAACAACCCCCCCATAACTTTAGAACAGAATATCTAAAAACAAATAAAACTATATTAATTAAAAGAACTTAATTAAGAAAATTTAATTTTTTAAACACTATTATTATAAAATAACAATTATAAAACAATTACAGATTAAAAAATTTATTAAAATTTATAATTATTTATATTAAAAGAAAAAGAAATATATTAAAAAAAAAAAAATTATTTTTAAATTTAATTAAGTTAATAATAAAAATAAAGTTTTTAAATAAACTTTTAATAAATAAGTTAATTGTAATTATATAAATTATAATAATTAAAAAAAGAATAAAATTTTAAAAAAAAATTTTATAATATAAAAGATTTTCTAATTATAAATTAAAATTTAAAAAAAAGAATAAAAAAAAATTTAAAAATTTAAAAATTAAAAAAAAAAAATAAAAAACTCAATTTTTAAAAATAAAATATATATAAAAATGGTAAGGAAGGTTATAAAAAATATAAAAATAATAAAAATAATAAAATAATAAAAATTATTATTAAAAATGATTTTATTAGTAAAAAGGAAAATAATAATTTTTAAAATAAAAAATATATTATTAAAAATTATTATAAATTAATATAAAAAGAAAATAAATCTAATTTTTTTAAATTTAATTTAAAAATTAATATTTCTAGAGTTTTTTTAAATAATTAATTTTACTTAATAAAATAAAAAGCAAAAAATATTTTTTAATACTTTTTGTAATAAAAAATAAAATAATAATATAAAAGATATTAAAAAATAATTATTTTATATAAAAAAAATTTTTAAAAATAGAAAAATATTATAAAATATTTTTAAAATAATAATATAATAATTATTAATAATATAAATATATTAGAATTAATTATAATAATAATGTTAAATGTAAAATTTATACATTAAATTATAAAACCTATAGGAACAAATCGAACTTCAGAAAAAACGACCCTCCTATAACTTTAAAACAAAGTATTTAAAAATAAATAAAATTATATTAAAAAAAAAAACTTAACTAAAAAAATCTAATTCTTTAAGTATTATAACTAAGAAATAATGGTTATAAAGAAATTACAAATTAAAAAATTTATTAAAATTTATAATTGTTTATACCAAAAAAAAAAGAAATATATCAAAAAAAAAAGAAATTTTTTTTAAGTTTAATTAAACTAACAACAAAAATAAAACTTCTAAGTGAAATTTCAATTAATAAGCTAGCTATAACCACACAAACTATATTAATTAAAAAAGGAAATAAAATTTAAAAAAAAAATTTATTACTAAAATCTAAAAAAAATTTATATAACATAGAAGATCTTCTAACTATAAACCAAAATCTAAGGAAAATAATAAAAAAAAAAGAAAAAAAAATCCAAAAACTAAAAAAGAAAATAAAAAATTTAACTCTTAAAAATAAAATATATACAGAAATAATAAGGAAAACTATAAAAAATATAAAAATAATAAAAACAACAAAATAATAAAAATTATTATTAAAAATAATCTTATTAATATAAAAGAAAATAATAATTTTTAAAATTAAAAATATATTATTAAAAATTATTATAAGTTAATATAAAAAGAAAATAAATTTAGTTCTTTTTAAATTTAATCCAGAAATTAATATTTCTAGAATATTATTAAATAATAATAAAAATTTAATATTAATTAAGAACCATAACACTAAAAACAAAAAAATCTTTAAATACAAAAAAGAAATATTTAAAAAAATAAATAAAATAAATAAATTTATACAAAAACCATCTAAATTAAAATCCTAAAGTTTTATAATAATACACAAAATAACTATTATTAATAATAAAATAAAAAAAAAATTAATTTTATTATAAAAATAAATAAAAAAAGATAATTATAACATTTTAATATTTAAGCTACCTAGGTAATTAATTTCATTAAATAAAATAAAAAGAAAAAAATATTTTTTAATAATTTTTATTATAAAAAATAAAATAATAATATAAAAAATTTTAAGAAATAATTATTTTATATAAAAAAAACTTTTAAAAATAAAAAAATATTATAAAATATTTTTAAAACAATAATGTAATAATTATCAACAATATAAACATATTAAAATTAATTACAATAATAATACTAAATATAAAATTTATATATTAAATTATAAAACTTATATACACAATTATAAAATATATAATATACAAAAAAAATTATATAAATATATTAAAATTAAGTATATTTTATATAAAAAAAGCCATTTTATTAATTAATATAAAAAAATAAAAAAAAAAATAAATCCCAAAGAAAATTAATATATAAAAAAATTAAAAATCTATTAATATAACTACAACACATTGACTAATATAATATAAGAAATATTAAATTTAATATTAAAGAATAATATAAATATTATTTATTTATAAAAACCATAATTTTTTAAAAAAAAAAAAATAATAATTATACACCTTAAATTTAATCCAATTTATTTAAATTTAAATAAAAATAAAAGACCACAAATAATTATATTTATCTTAAAAAAAATTATTATTTTCAAAGTCATAAATAGAATAAATTTAATAAATAATAAAAACTATTAAATTTTAGATTTTATATTTAAAACATATAAAATTTTCAGAATTATTAATATCTATAATAAAAAATAATAAATCCTAAAAAAAAAAAAATTATATACAATAAAAAAATTATTTAATAAAATAACTTAAAATTATAATAATAATAAATATTTAATATTAAAAAACCTAAATTTTTATAATCTATTATAAAATTCAAACTGTTCTAAAAAACTAAGATTAAAAAAAATAATAAAATTAATAAAAAAAAAGAATTTATATATATTAAATAATCTAAAAACTTTTACATACTATTTTCAAAAAAAAAACATTAATAAAATATCAATAATTAATTTAATACTAACCACAAATTTAATAATTAATTTTATTAAAAATTAAAAAATAAAAAAAAATATAAATTCTAAATCAAATCATAAAATTATTTTCTTTTATTTATTTAAACAAAATAATATAATAGATACACCATTATCTACTAATAAATATAATTAAAAAAAAACAAATTAAAAACAATTTTAAAAAAAATTATTAAAGCTAGATAATAATTTTAATATTAATAATTCTTGGGATAATTTATTATTCTCTAAAAACTAAAATAAGAGAATTATAAAAAAAAAACTAGAAAAAACAGCAAATTTATTTTAAAAAAATCTAATTAAAATAATAAAAACATCTACACCTAAATTAATAATTACACTAAAATTAAAAATATAATAAAATAAATAAATAAATAAAAAAAAAAAAGAAATATTGTAAAAAAAGAAATTTTGGAAAAATAATAAAATATAAAAAAATTAAAAAAAAATAAAAAAAAAAAAAAATATTTATTTTCTTAAAATTCAAAAAGCAAAAGAAGATTCCTAGAAAAATTACTTTAAAAATATTAAAAAAAAAAAAATATTTAATACATTAAAATATACTAAATTAAAAAAAATGTAAAAAATACCTAATATTAATTATAAAAGTATAATAATATTAAATTTCAAAAAAAAAATAAAAATATTAAAAAAAATATTATTTCCAAAACTTTTAAATTTTTAAACTTATAAAAAAAACAATATTAAATTAAATAAAATAATTAAATAAAAAAAAATTAAAAATAAAAAAATAAAAAAAGTTATATTCATTTCTAACTTTAAAAAAGCACTAGATCCAAATAAAATAAATTTTCTATATTTTAAAAAAATATATAAAATAATTTTAGAAAGATTTAATAATTTATTTAATAAATTATTAAATTATAATTATTATTTTATATATTTTAAAAAAGTAATAAGAATAATATTATTAAAATTAAATAAATTGGATTATAAAATTTCTAAAGTTTATAAAATAATAAGCTTATTAAATTATTTAAAGAAGGTATTAAAAAAAATAATAGTTAAAAAATAACTTTTATATTAAAAACTAATTAAATTCTCTATTTAAAACAAATAAAAGATAGAAAATAAAGATTTACAATTAATACAACACTTTCACTAATTAATGATATAAAAAATATTAAATTTAAAAAGCTAATTACTTCTATATTATTTTTAAATATTAAAAAAGTTTTTAATAATATATTAAAAATAAAATTAATTAAAATGATGGAGAATATAAGATTATTAATTTAATTATTAAATTAAATAAATAACTTTATATTAAATCAATTTATTAAGCTTATATTTGATGAATAAATAAAAAAATTAAATTTAATAAAAATTAGAATATTTTAAAATTTATTTATATTTTTAATTTTCTTTTTATTATATTTAATATTATTATTTATAAAAATTAAAAAAGAATATTTATTTATAAAAATACCTTTTTACATAGATGATGTAGCATTAATGGTATAAAATATAAAAATTAAAAAAAATATAATAGAATTAGAAAAAATATTAAAAATAGCTTTTACATAAATTAAAAAAAATGCAGTAACATTCAATAATATTAAATCAAAATTAATTTATTTTAATTTTAAATTTAAAGAAAAAAATATAATAATTTTATTAAACAAATTAAAAATTAAATTATTTAAAAATATTAAATGGTTAAAAATTTTTTTTAATATAAAATTAAATTTTAAATATTATATTAAAAATAAAATTATAATTATAAAACATATATTTAATTATATATAAAATCTGGTTAATTTAAAAAAAAAGTTAAATATAAAAATATTAATACAACTATATAAAAACTATATTTGCTTAATTTCTAACTTTAAAACTAAAATCTAGTAAAAAAATTAAAAATTATTAATTAAAAAATTTAAAAGCTTTTAAAATAAAATAATAAAAAAAATAATAAAAGTTTTTAAAACAACTTTAATTAATTTAATAGAAATTAAGGTTATTATTCTACTAATAGAAATTAAATTAAATAAAATATAAAGAAGATATATATTAAAAATTTTATATTTAAATAAAAATCATTTAATTAAAATAAGAACATTAGATTTTTTCCCTCTTAAAGACCTTTTAAAAAAATTAAAAAAAAAAAACCTTAAATACCAAAAATAAAATAAAAAT
This sequence comes from Orbilia javanica, assembly GCA_036872735.1. NCBI lineage: Eukaryota > Fungi > Ascomycota > Orbiliomycetes > Orbiliales > Orbiliaceae > Orbilia > Orbilia javanica. The sequence continues at coordinate 1,062,056 of JAVHNR010000005.1, forward strand.
AAAAAAAATAAAAAGCATAAAACTATTTTAAAATTTATTTTATTTAAAATTAACTTTTTAATAAATTCATTCACTAAAATAAAAGAAATTAATTTAAAACTAAAATCACCATAATTTAAAACTAATATTAATTTTTATATAAATAAAAATAGTAAAAAACTAAAAGCGAAAATATATAAAAAAAAAAAAAAAAAATTAAACTCTAAAAAGAGATTAATAATTTATTTTAATAAATCCCTTCTAAAAAAAAACAATATAAAATTTATAAAAGCTGAAAAGTATAAAGAAATAAATAATAAATCTATTTTTAAAATATCTAAAAGTCTAAAAAAAAAAATAAAAGTTTATAATACAAAGTTTATTATAATTTAAGAATATTTAAAATAGATATTAATAATAACAAAAAACAATTTTAATATTAAAAAAATCTATTTATTTTTAAATAATTAATCTACAATAAAAAGACTAAAATTTTTAAAAGTAAATTTAAAACAAAAAATAATTTTAAAAATCTAGTTTTTATATAAAAAACTATATTCTAATAATATAAAAATATATATAAAATAAATTCTTGATTATATAAAAATAAAAAGAAATAAAAAAGTAAACTACTTAATTAAAAAAGTTATAAAAATTTAAATAAAAAATTTTTTTACCTCTTATTCTTTTTTAAAAAAAAACATAAGAACGCAAAGTTTTATGGAATGGGAAAAAAAATGGAAAGAAAATAAAAAAAGATTAAATTATTTCAATTATTTTAAATTAAAAAAAAATAAAATATTATAAAAAAGCAAAATTAAAATTAATTTTACAATAATATAATTAAGGACTAATCATAACTACTTTAATAACTATTTAATTAATATATTAAAAAATATATTAAATAAAAATTATAATTGTAGTCAAAATTAATAAAATCTTAAACACTTTCTATTATATTATAAAAAATACAAAAAAAAAAAAAAAATTCTAAAAAAGAAAATAGATAAATCCATAAATTTATATTCTCTATTATTTACTAATAAAAAACTAAATTATGTGATAAAATTTATAAAAAAAACTAGAATTACCAATAAAAACCATAAAAAAGAAAAGATAAAATTAAAAATAAGATAAGACGATTTAGAAAAATAATTAATAAATTATTAAATTAAAAATTAATTTAATTTAATAAATTAATTAATTAAAAAGGAAAAGTGAATATTTTAATTGTTAATTTTAAAGAAAAACTGCTGAAGTAGGTAAAAAATATTAAAATGGTACTAATAATTCTTCTAAAAGAAATAAGGGGGAGATAATACATACAGGGGAGAAAAAACCTTAAAAATAATAAGAAAAATAATAAATTTAAGATAAAAACCTCAAAAATAATACTAATATTAAAAATTAACTAAATTAATAATAATTAATTAGCTAATTAAAATGAATTAACTAAAAAAAAATTGAGAATTCACTTTATTTCATTTATTAATACTTTTAAAAAGTACGCTATATTTAAATTTTCTCTTCTGTCTGCTATAAGCTCTGAGCTTGCAAGCGTGTATGATATATAATAATAATAATAATAATAATAATAATAAAACCTATATATATAATTATAAAAAATAAAATATTTAAAAGAAATTATGTAAATATATTAAAATTAAATATATATTATGTAAAAAAAACTATTTTGCTAATTAATATAAAAAAATAATAAAAAAAGAAATAAATCCAAAAAAAAATTAATATAATAGAAGAATTAAAAATTTATTAATATAATTATAATATATCAATTAATATAATGTAGGGGATATTAAATTTTGTATTAATAAATAATGTTAGTATTATTTGTTTATAAGAATTATGGTTTTTAAAAAAAGAAAAGGAAAAAATAATAATTTTATATTTTAAATTTAATTTAATTTATTTAAATTTAAATAAAGATAAAAGATTATAAGTGATTATTTTTATTTTAAAAAAAATATTTTTAAGGTTATAAATAAAATAGATTTAATAAATAATAAAGATTATCAAATTCTAGATTCTATATTAAAGAAATATAAAATTTTTAAAATTATTAATATTTATAATAAAAAATAATAAATTTTTTAAAAAAAAGATTATATAGAGAGATTGTTTAATAAAATATCTTAAAATTATAATAATAGATATTTAATATTAAAAGATCTAAATTTTTATAATTTTTTATAAAATTTAAATTGTTTTAAGGAATTAAGATTCAAAGAAATAATAGAATTAATAGAAAAAAAAATTTATATATATTAAATAATTTAAAAGTTTTTATATATTATTTTTAAAGAAAAGATATTAATAAAATATTAATAATTAAAATAATATTAATTATAAATTTAATAATTAATTTTATTAAAAATTAGAAAATAGAAAAAGATATAGATTCTAGATTAAATTATAAAGTTGTTTTTTTTTTGTTTATTTAAATAAAATAATATAATAAATATACTATTATTTATTAATAAATATAATTAAAAAAAAAAAAAATTAAAAATAATTTTAAAAAAAATTATTAAAGCTGGATAATAATTTAGATATTAATAATTTCTAAAATAACTTATTATTTTTTAAAAATTAAAATAAGAAAATTATAAAAAAAAAATTAAAAAAAGTAGTAAATTTATTTGAAAAAATTTTAATTAAAACAATAAAAACGTTTATATTTAAATTAATAATTATATTCAAATTAAAAATATAATAAAATAAATAAATAAATTAAAAAAGAAAAAAAATATTATAAAATTTTTTTTTTTAAAAAAACAATAAAACACAAAAAAAATTAGAAAAAAATAAAAGAAAAAAAAATGCCTGTTTTTTTAAAATTTAGAAAGCAAAAGAAGATTTTTAGAAAAGTTATCTTAAAAATATTAAAAAAAATATATATTTAATATATTAAATTAAAGAAAGTATAAAAAATGCCTAATATTAATTATAAAAACATAATAACATCAAATTTTAAAGAAAAAGCAGAAATACTAAAAAAAGCATTATTTTCAAAAATTTTTAATTTCTAAACTGATAAAAAGAATAATATTAAATTAAATAAAATAATTAAATAAAAAAAAAAAATTAAAAATAAAAAAATAAAAAAGTTATATTTATTTCTAACTCTAAAAAAATACTAAATTTAAATAAAATAAATTTTTTATATTTTAAAGAAGTATATAAAATAATTTTAAAAAAATTTAATAATTTATTTAATAAATTATTAATCTATAATTATTATTTTATATATTTTAAAAAAGTAATAAAAGCAATATTACTAAAATTAAACAAATTAAATTATAAAATTCCTAAAACTTATAAAATAATAAATTTATTAAATTATTTAAGAAAGATATTAGAAAAAATAATAATTAAAAAAATAATTTTTATATCAGAAACTAATTAAATTTTTTATTTAAAACAAATAAGAGGTAGAAAATAAAGATCTATAATTAATACAGCATTTTTACTAATTAATAATATAAAAAATATTAAATTTAAAAAACTAATTATTTTTATATTATTTCTAGACATTAAAAAAATTTTTAATAATATATTAAAAATAAGATTAATTAAAATAATAAAGAATATAAAGCTATTAACTTAATTATTAAATTAAGTAAACAACTTTATATTAAATCAATTTATTAAACTTGTATTTAATAAACAAATAGAAGAATTAAATTTAATAAAAATTAAAATACTTTAAGATTTATTTATATTTTTAATTTTTTTTTTATTATATTTAATATTATTATTTATAAAAATTAAAAAAGAATATTTATTTATTAAGATATTTTCTTATATAAATAATATAATATTAATAATATAAAATATAAAAATTAAAAAAAATATAATAAAATTAAAAAAAATATTAAAAATAGTTTTTATATAAATTAAAAAAAATATAGTAATATTTAATAATATTAAATTAAAGTTAATTTATTTTAATTTTAAATTTAACAAAGAAAATATAATAATTTTACTAAATAAATTAAAAATTAAATTATTTAAAAATATTAAATAGTTAAAAATCTTTTTTAATATAAAATTAAATTTTAAATATTATATTAAAAATAAAATTATAATTATAAAATATATATTTAATTATATATAAAATTTAATTAATTTAAAAAAAAAACTAAATACCAAAACTTTAATATAATTGTATAAAAGTTATATTTATTTAGTTTCTAACTTTAAAACTAAAATCTAATAGAAAAATTAAAAATTATTAATTAGAAAATTTAAAAACTTTTAAAATAAAATAATTAAAAAAGTAATAAAAGTTTTTAAAACAATTTTAATTAATTTAATGGAAATTAAAGCTATTATTTTATTAATAAAAATTAAACTAAATAAAATATAAAAAAGATATATATTAAGAACTTTATACTATAGAGACAAATGGATGTGTTGAATGACGGTCAAATGACTGTTAGCTAACCTAATCAGTCATTCTGACTATTATTAAAACAGTCATATGACGGTCAGCGAAACGGTCAGCGAAACGGTCATTATAATAGTCATTTGACAGTTATTTAACAGTTTCTCTAACTATTATTCTGACAGTTATACAATTTTTTTTTTTTTTTAAAAAAAAAAAAGTTATTTTTCGCTGAAAAATTTAAAAAATAAAATTTGTATATATTTTAACTATTAAAATAATCACGTGATTCTTAAATCACATGACTATTTTGATTTTAATAATTAATTTTTTTAGTTTTTTTTTTATTTTTTTAATTTTTATTATCTGTGTTGCACTTTTTCTCTTAAAAAATATCACGTGACTCACAACACAAAATATTGAATTATGAAATAATTAATTTAAAAGTGCTATAACTTTATGAATATCAACAACACAAAAATAATAATTTAAAATTTTGTTGATTTAGCTAAATTTATTATATAAAATATATTTTTTGTGTTGTAACACATTATAATTAATTAATTAAATACAAAAGAACTTATAGAATATACTAACTATTATTATTATTATTATTATTATTATTATTTTATATAATTGTCAAATGACCGTCAAATGACCGTTGTGCTGACCGTTAAATGACCGTCAAATGACCATCAAATGACTGTTATAATGACTGTTATAATGACTGTTATAATGACTGAATAAGTTAGTTGACTGTTATATAACAGTTAGAATAACTAAAAATGACTGTTTTATGACTGTGTAATGACTGTGTGATGACTGCCATAACACGGTGTTAATAAATAACAATTTTGTCAGTAATTTAGTCATTTATTAAATTAAATAACAGTCATTTAGTAGTTATTTGACGGTCAGCACAACGGTCATTTGACGGTCATTCTAACTGTCATTATGACAGTCATCTAAATAATCAATTTGCCTCAATAGTATCTAAATAAAAATTATTTAATTAAAATAAAAATATTAGAATTTTTTTTTTTAAAAAATATATTAAAAAAACTAAAAAAAAAAAGCTTTAAATATTAAAAATAAAATAAAAATAAAAAATATAAAAAATATAAAATTACTTTAAATTTTATTTTATTTAAAATTAATTTTTTAATCAATTTATTTATTAAAATAAAAAAATTTAATTTAAAATTAAAATTATTATAATTTAAAATTAATATTAATTTTTATATAAATGAAAGTAATAAAAAACTAAAAACAGAAATATATAAAAAAAAAAAAAAAAATTAAACTTTAGAAAAAAATTAATAATTTATTTTAATAAATCTTTTCTAGAAAAAAATAATATAAAATTTATAAAAACTAGAAAATATGGAGAAATAAATAATAAATTTATTTTTAAAATATTTAAAAGTTTAAAAAAAAAAATAAAAGTTTATGATATAAAACTTATTATAATTTAGGAATACTTAAAATAAATATTAATAATAATAAAAAGTAATTTTAATATTAAAAAAATTTATTTATTTTTAAATAATTAATTTATAATAAAAAAATTAAAATTTTTAAAAGTAAATTTAAAATAAAAAATAACTTTTAAAATCTGATTTTTATATAAAGAATTATATTTTAATAATATAAAAATATATATAGAATAAGTTTTTGACTATATAGAAATAAAAAAAAATAAAAAAATAAATTATTTAATCAAGAAGGCTATAGAAATTTAAATAAAAAATCCTTTTATTTCTTATTTTTTTTTTTAAAAGGAATATAAGGGCGTAAAACCTTATAAAATAAAAAAAAAAAATAAAAAAAAAACAAAAAAAATTAAATTATTTTAATTACATTAAATTAAAAAAAATAAAATATTATAAAAAAGCAAAATTAAAATTAATTTTATAATAATATAATTAAAAACTAATTATGGTTATTTTAATAATTATTTAATCAATATATTAAAAAATATATTAAATAAAAATTATAATTATAGCCAAAATTAACAAAATCCCAAACACTTTTTATTATATTATAAAAAATATAAAAAAAAAAAAGAATTCTTAAAAAAGAAAATAGATAAATCCATAAATTTATATTCTCTACTATTTACTAATAAAAGATTAAATCATATAATAAAATTTATAAAAAAGAGTAAAATTGCTAATAAAAACAATAAAAAAGAAAAAACAAAATTAAAAATAAAATAAGGTAACTTAAAAAAATAATTAACTAATTATTAAATTAATTTAATTAATTTAATTAATTAATTAATTAAAAAGAAAAAGTGAATATTTTAATTATTAATTTTCAAGAAAAATTACTAAAATAAATAAAAAATATTAAAGTGGTATTAATAACTCTTCTAAAAGAAATAAGGAAAAAACAATATATATAAAAGAGAAAAGACCTTGAAAATAATAAGAAAATAATAAATTTGGGATAAAAATTTTAAAAATAAGATTAATATCTAAAATTAGTTAAATTAATAATAATTAATTAGTTAATTAAGGTGAATTAGTTAAAAAACTAAGAATTCACTTTATTTTTCATTTGTTAATACTTTTAAAAGATACACTACATTTAAATTTTCTCTTTTGTCCGCCATAAGCTTTGAGCTTGCAAGCGTGTATGATACATAATAACAATAATAATAATAATAAATGTTTTTAAAATTAATAATATTAAAGCTATAAAATTTTAAATTATTAACTTAGATAAGTTTACTGATTTTTTGTATAATTTTTGTTTATAATATGATTGGGCTTGTTATATATATTAAAACAATTATAGAATTTATTATAAATAATGTAATATTTATAATCTTATTAAAAAATATATTTTTAAAAATTTTTATAAGTATTTTATATTATTTATTTTTTTTAGTTTTATTATACTAACTTGTTTAAACGAACTTCGGAAAAAACGACCTTCTCATAACTTTGGAATAGAATATCCAAAAGTAAATAAAATTATATTAATTAAAAAAGCTTAATTAAAAAAATCTAATTCTTTAAGTATTATTATTATAAAATAATGATTATAAAAAAATTACAAATTAAATAATTTATTAAAATTTGTGATTGTTTATATTAAAAAAAAAAGGGATATATTAACAAGGGGAAAAATTATTTTTAAACTTAATTAGGTTAGTAATAAAAATGGAGTTTTTAAATAAGCTTTTAATAAATAAGCTAATTATAATTATGTAAATTGTAATAATTAAGAAAGGGAATAAAATTTAAAAAAAAAATTTATTATTAAAATTTAAAAAAGATTTTTATAATATAGAAAATTTTCTAGTTATAAATTAAAATCTAAGAAAAATAATAAAAAAAAAAATTTAAAAATTTAAAAATTAAAAAAAAAAATAAAAAATTTAATTTTTAAAAATAAAATGTATATAAAAATAGCAAAAAAGATTATAAAAAATATAAAAATAATAGAAATAATAAAATAATAAAAATTATTATTAAAAATAATTTTACTAGTAGAAAGGAAAATAATAATTTTTAAAATAAAAAATATATTATTAAAAATTATTATAAACCAATATAAAGAGAAAATAAATCTAGTTTTTTTTAAATTTAATCTAGAAATTAATATTTCTGAAATTTTTTTAAATAATAATAATAATTTAATATTAATTAAAAATTATAATATTAAAAGTAAAGAAATCTTTAAATATAAAAAAAAAATATTTAAAGAAATAAATAAAATAAATAAATTTATATAAAAACTATTTAAATTAAAATTTTAAAACTTTATAATAATATATAAAGTAATTATTATAAATAATAAAATAAAAGAAAAATTAATTTTATTATAAAAATAAATAGAAAAAGATAATTATAACATTTTAATATTTAAACTATTTAAATAGCTAATTTTATTTAATAAAATAAAAAGGAACAAATATTTTTTAATAATTTTTATAATAAAAAAGAAAATAATAATATAAAAGATATTAAAAAATAATTATTTTATATAAAAAAAATTTTTAAAAATAAAAAAATATTATAAAATGTTTTTAAAATAATAATATAATAATTGTTAATAATATGGGTATATTAGAATTAATTATAATAATAATGCTAAATATAGAATTTATGTATTAGATTATAAAATTTATATATATAATTGTAAAAAATATAATATTTAAAAGAAATTATATAAATATATTAAAATTAAATATGTATTATATAAAAAAAATTATTTTGTTAATTAATATAAAAAAATAATAAAAGGAAATATAAATTTAAAAGAAAATTAATATAATAGAAGAATTAAAAATTTATTAATATAATTATAATATATTAATTAATATAATATAAAAAATATTAGATTTTGTATTAATAAATAATACTAGTATTATTTATTTATAAAAATTATAGTTTTTAAAAAAAGAAAAAAAAAATAATAATTTTATAATTTAGATTTAATTTAATTTATTTAAATTTAAATAAAGATAAAAAATTATAAATAGTCACTTTTATCTTAAAAAAAATTATTTTTAAAATCATAAACAAAATAAATTTAATAAATAATAAAAATTAATAAATTTTAAATTTTATATTAAAAAAATATAAAATTTTTAAAATTATTAATATTTATAATAAAAAATAATAAATTTTAAAAGAAAAAAGGCTATATATAATAAAAAGATTATTTAATAGAATATTTTAAAATTATAATAATAAATATTTAATATTAAAAAATTTAAATTTTTATAATTTTTTATAGAATTTGAATTATTTTAAAAAATTAAGATTAAAAAAAATAATAAAATTAATAAAAAAAAAATTTTTATATATATTAAATAATTTAAAAGCCCCTACATATTATTTTTAAAAGAAAAATATTAATAAAATATTAATAATTAATTTAACACTAGCTACAAATTTAATAATTAATTTTATTAAAAATTAAAAAATAGAAAAAAATATAAATTCTAAATCAAATTATAAAGTTATTTTTTTTTATTTATTTAAATAAAATAATATAGTAAATATACTATTATTTATTAATAAATATAATTAAAAAAAAATAAATTAAAAATAATTTTAAAAAAAATTATTAAGGTTAAATAATAATTTAAATATTAATAATTTTTAAAATAATTTATTATTTTCTAAAAATTAAAATAAAAAAATTATAAAAGGAAAATTAGAAAAAATAATAAATTTATTTCAAAAAAATTTAATTAAAATAATAAAAATATCTATATTTAAATTAATAATTATATTAAAATTAAAAATATAATAAAATAAATAAATAAATTAAAAAAAAAAAAAATGTTGTAATAAAAAAAATTTTAAAAAAATAATAGAATATAAAAAAATTAAAAAAAAATAAAAAAAAAAAGAAATATTTATTTTCTTAAAATTTAAAAAATAAAAAAAAATTTTTAAAAAAATTATTTTAAAAATATTAAAAAAAAAAAAGTGTTTAATATATTAAAATATATTAAACTAAAAAAAATATAAAAAATATTTAATATTAATTATAGAAGCATAATAACATTAAATTTTAAAGAAAAAGCAAAAATACTAAGAAAAATATTATTTCTAAAACTTCCTAATTTCTAAACTTATAAAAAAAACAACATTAAATTAAATTAAATAATTAAATAAGAAAAAATTAAAAATAAGAAAATAAAAGAAATTATATTTATTTTTAATTTTAAAAAAGCACTAGGTTTAAATAGAATAAATTTTCTATATCTTAAAAAAATATATAAAATAATTTTGGGAAAATTTAATAATTTATTTAATAAATTATTAAATTATAATTACTATTTTATATACTTTAAAAAAGTAATAAAGATAATACTATTAAAATTAAATAAATTAAATTATAAAATTTTTAAAATTTATAAAATAATAAGTTTATTAAATTATTTAAGAAAAGTATTAGAAAAAATAATAGTTAAAAAAATAACTTTTATATTAAAAATTAATTAAATTTTTTATTTAAAATAAATAAAAAGTAAAAAATAAAGATTTATAATTAATATAGTATTTTCACTAGTTAATAATATAAAAAATGCTAAATTTAAAAAGTTAATTATTTTTATATATTATTTTTAAATATTAAAGGAATTTTTAATAATATATTAAAAATAAGATTAATTAAAATGATGGAAAATATGGGGTTACCAACTTAATTATTAAATTAAGTAAATAGCTTTATATTAAATTAATTTATTGAATTTATATTTAATAAATAAATAAAAGAATTAAATCTAATAAAAATTGGAATATCTTAAAATTCATTTATATTTCTAATTCTTTTTTTATTATATTTAATATTATTATTTACAAAAATTAAAAAAAAACATTTATTTATTAAGATATTTTTTTATATAAATAATGTAATATTAGTGGTATAAAATATAAAAATCAAAAAAAATATAATAGAATTAGAAAAAACATTAAAAATAGCTTTTATATAGGCTGAAAAAAATGTAGTAATATTTAATAATATTAAATTAGAATTATTATTATTATTATTATGTATCATACACGCTTACAAGCTCAGAGCTTATGGCGGACAGAAAAGAAAATTTAAATGCAGCGCACCTTTTAAAAGCACTAACAAATGAAAAATAAAGCGAATTCTCAATTCTTTAACTAATTCACCCTAATTAACTAATTAATTATTATTAATTTAGTTAATTTTAAATATTAGTCTTATTTCTGAGGTTTTTATCCCAAATTTGTTGTTTTTTTATTATTTTCAAGGTCTTTTTTTCCCTGTATGTATTATCTCTTTTTTATTTCTTTTAAAAAAGTTGTTAGTATTATTTTAATGTTTTTTACCTGCTTTAGTAGTTTTTTTTCAAAACTAATAATTAGGATGTTCACTTTTTCTTTTTAATTCGTTAATTAATTAAATTAATTAAATCAATTTAATAATTAGCTAACTATTTTTCTAAATCACCCCATCCTATTTTTAATTTTATTTCTTCTTTTTTATTGTTTTTATTAACAATTCTAGTCTTTTTTATAAATTTTATTATATAATTTAATCTTTTATTAATAAATAACAAAAAATATAAATCCATAAATTTATCCATTTTCTTTTTTAGGAATTTTTTCTCTTTTTTGTATTTTTTATAATACAATAGAAGGTGTTTAAGATTTTGTTGGTTTTGGTTATAACTACAATTTTTATTTAATATATCTTTTAATATATTGATTAAATAACTATTAAAATAGTTATGATTAGTCCTTAACTGTGTTATTGTAGAATTAATTTTAATTTTACTTTTTTACAATATTTTATTTCTTTTCAATTTAAAATAATTAAAATAATTTAATCTTTTTTTATTTTCTTTCCATTTTTCTTCCTATTCTATAAAACTTTACACCCTTATATTCCTTTTTAAAAAAAAATAAAAAATAAAAGAACTTTTTATTTAAATTTCTACAACTTTTTTAACTAAGTAATTTATTTTTTTATTTTTTTTTACTTTTGTATAATTAAAAACCTATTTTATATATATTTCTATATTATTAAAATATAATTTTTTATATAAAAACCAGATTTCAAAAGTTATTTTTTGTTTTGGGCTTGCTTTTAAAAATTTTAATCTTTTTATTATAAATTGGTTGTTTGAAAACAAATAAATTTTTTTAATATTAGAATTGTTTTTTACTATTATTAATGCTTGTTTTAGGTATTTCCAAATTGTAATAAGTTTTGTATTATAAACTTCTATTTCTTTTTTTAAGTTTTTAAATATTTCAAAAATAAATTTATTATTTATTTCTTTATATTTTCCAGTTTTTATGGATTTTATATTATTTTTTTCCAGAAGAGATCCATTAGAATAAATTATTAATTTTTTTTTCTTTTTTTTGTGTATTTCCACTTCTAATTCTTTATTACTTTTATTTATATAAAAATTAATATTAGTTTTAAACCATGGTGGTTCTAATTCTAAACTAATTTCTTTTATTTTAATAAATAGATTTATTAAAAAATTAATTTTAGATAAAATGAATTTTAAAGTAATTTTGTGTTTTTTATTTTTTTTATTTTTATTTTATTTTTAATATTTAAAATTTTCTTCTTTTAGTTTTTTTAATATATTTTTAAAAAAGAAAGATTTTAATATTTTTATTTTAATTAAATAATTTTTATTTAAATATAAAGTTTTTAATATATATTTTTTTTTATATTTTATTTAGTTTAATTTTTCTTGATAAAATAATAACTTTAATTTTTGATAAATTAATTAAAATTATTTTAAAGGTTTCTATTATTTTTTTAGTCATTTTATTTTAAAAATTCTTAAATCTTTTAATTAATGATTTTTAATTTTTTTATCAGATTTTAGTTTTAAAGTTAGAAATTAAGTAAATATAATTTTTATATAATTATATTAAAATTTTTATATTTAACTTTTTTTTTAAATTAATTAGATTTTATATATAATTAAATATACATTTTATAATTATAATTTTATTTTTAATATAATATTTAAAATTTAATTTTATATTAAAAAAAATTTTTAATTATTTAATATTTTTAGATAACTTAATTTTTAATTTATTTGGTAAAATTATTGTATTTTCTTTTTTAAATTTAAAATCAAAATAAATTAATTTTAATTTAATATTATTAAATATTATTATATTTTTTTTAGCTTATGTAAAAGTTATTTTTAAAATTTTTTTTAATTTTATTATATTTTTTTTAATTTTTATATTTTATATTATTAATATTATATTATTTATATAAAAAAATATTTTAATAAATAAATATTCTTTCTTAATTTTTATAAATAATAATATTAAATATAATAAAAAAAAAATTAAAAATATAAGTGAATTTTAAGGTATTTCAATTTTTATTAAATTTAATTTTTTTATTTATTTATCAAATGTAAATTTAATAAATCAATTTAATATAAAATTATTTATTTAATTTAATAATTAAATTAATAACTTTATATTTTTTATTGTTTTAATTAATTTTATTTTTAATATATTATTAAAAATTTTTTTAATATTTAGAAATAATATAAAAGTAATTAATTTTTTAAATTTAATATTTTTTATATTATTAATTAGTAAAAATATTATATTAATTATAAATTTTTGTTTTTTATTTTTTATTTATTTTAAATAAAGAATTTAATTAATTTTTAATATAAAAATTATTTTTTTAATTATTATTTTTTCTAATACCTTTTTTAAACAATTTAATAAACTTATTATTTTATAAATTTTAAAAATTTTATAATTCAATTTATTTAATTTTAATAATATTACTTTTATTATTTTTTTAAAATATATAAAATAATAATTATAATTTAATAATCTATTAAATAAATTATTAAACTTTTCTAAAATTATTTTATATATTTCTTTAAAATATAAAAAATTTATTCCATCTAAGCCTAATACTTTTTTAAAATTAAAAATAAATATAACTTCTTTTATTTTTTTATTTTTAATTTTTTTTTATTTAATTATTTTATTTAATTTAATATTATTTTTTTTATAAGTTTAAAAATTAAGAAATTTTAAAAATAATATTTTTTTTAATATTTCTGTTTTTTTTTTTTAAATTTAATATTATTATGTTTTTATAATTAATATTAAATATTTTTTATACTTTTTTTAATTTAATATACTTTAATATATTAAACACTTTTTTTTCTTTAATATTTTTAAAGTAATTTTTCTAGAAATCTTCTTTTATTTTTTAAATTTTAAAAAAATAAATATTTTTTTTTTTTATTTTTTCCTAATTCTTTTATATTCTATTATTTTTCCAAAATCTTTTTTTTTGTAATATTTCTTTTCTTTTTTAATTTATTTATTTATTTTATCATATTTTTGATTTTGGTGTAATTATTAATTTAGGTGTAAACATTTCTATTGTTTTAATTAAATTTTTTTAAAATAAATTTGCTGCTTTTTTTAGTTTTTTTTTTTTTATAATTCTCTTATTTTAATTTTTAAAAAATAATAAATTGTTTTAGGAATTATTAATATCTAGATTATTATTTAGTCTTAATAATTCTTTTTGGAATTATTTTTAATTTATTTTTTTTTAATTATATTTATTAGTAGATAATGGTGTATTTACTATATTATTTTATTTAAATAAATAAAAAAAGATAATTTTATAATCTAATCCAGAATTTATATCTTTTTTTATTTTTTAATTTTTAATAAAATTAATTATTAAATTTATGATTAATATTAAGTTAATTATTGATATTTTACTAATATTTTTTTTTTAAAAATAGTATATAAAAACTTCTAAATTATTTAATATATATAAATTTTTTTTTTTTTTTATTAATTTTATTATTTCTTTTAATCTTAATTTTTTAAAATAATTTAAATTTTATAAAAGACTATAAAAATTTAAATTTTCTAATATTAATTTATTATTATAATTTTAAAATATTTTATTAAATAGTTTTTTTATTATATATAATCTTTTTTCTTCTAGAATTTATTATTTTTCATTATAAATATTAATAATTTTACAAATTCCATATTTTTTTAATATAAAATTTAGAATTTAATAATTTTTATTATTTATTAAATTTATTCTATTTATAACCTCAAAAATAATTTTTTTTGAAATAAAAATAACCACTCGTAGTTTTTTATTTTTATTTAAATTTAAATAAATTAAAGTAAATCCAAAATATAAAATTATTATTTTTTCCTTTTCTTTTTTTAAGAACTATAATTCTTATAAACAAATAATGTTAGTATTATTTATTAATGTGGAATCTAATATCCCTTACATTACATTAATTGATGTGTTACAGTTATATTAATAAATTTTTAATTCTTCTATCATATTAATTTTCTTTTAAATTTGTTTTTTTTTTTATTATTTTTTTACATTAATTAGCAAAATAATTTCCCTTACATAATATACATTTAATTTTAATATGTTTGTATAGTTTTTTTTAAATATTACATTTTTTACAATTATGTATATAAATTTTATGGTTTAATACATAAATTCTATATTTAGTATTATTATTGTAATTAATTTTAATATGTTTATATTATTAACAGTTATTACATCATTATCTTGAAAACATTTTATAATATTTTTCTACTTTTAAAATTTTTTTTGTATAAAATAATTATTTTTTAGTATTTTTTGTGCTATTATTTTGTTTTTTGTTATAAAAATCATTGAGGAATATTTTTTTTTTTTCCATTTTATTAAATAAAATTAGCCATTTAGGTGGCTTAAGCATTAAAATGCTATAGTTATCTTTTTCTACTTGTTTTTGTAGTAAAATTAATTCTTTTTTTGTTTTGTTGTCTGTGGTAGTTACCTTATGTACTATTATAAAGTCTTAGGATTTTAATTTAAATAATTTTTACATAAACTTATTTATTTTACTTATTTCTTTGAATATTTCTTTTTTATATTCGAGGATCTCTTTACTTTTAATATTATAATTCCTAATTAACACTAAATTACCACTGTTATTCAAAAAAATTCCAGAAATATTAATTTCTAAATTAAATTTAAAAAAACTAAATTTATTTTCTCTTTATATTAACTTATAATAATTTTTAATAATATATTTTTTATTCTAAAAATTATTATTTTCTTTTCTGTTAGTGGAATTATTTTTAATAGTAATTCTTATCATTTTGTTGTTTCTGTTATTTTTATGTTTTTTATAGTCTTCCTTACTATTTCCACATACATTTTATTTTTAAAAGTTAAATTCTCTATTTCTTTTTTTAATTTTTAAATTTCTTCTTCTTTTTCTTCTATTATTTTTCTTAGATTCTGATTTATAACTAAAAGATCTTTTATATCATAAAAATCCTTTTTAGATTTTAGTGATAAATTTCTCTTTTAGATTTTATTTTTTTTCTTAATTGTTGCAGTTTGTGTGGTTATAGCTAGCTTATCTATTAAAAGTTTGCTTAAAAACTCCATTTTTATTGCTAGCTTAATTAGGTTTAGGAATGATTTCTCCTCTTTTTAGTGTACTTCTTTTTCTTTTGGTGTAGATGATCGCAAATTCTAATAGATTTTTTAATCCGTGATTTCTTTATAATCATTATTTTATAATAATAGCATTTAAAAAATTAGATTCTCCTAACTAAACTCTTTTGATTGATATAGTTTTATTTGCTTTTGGATACTCCATTCCAAAGTTATAGGGGGGTCGTTTTTTCCGAAGTTCGTTTTATTAAATTAGAATTAATTTATTTTAATTTTAGATTTAGGGAAGAAAATATAGTGGTTTTACTAAATAAATTAAAAATTAAGTTATTTAAAAATATTAAGTAGTTAAGAATCTTTTTTAATATAAAATTAAATTTTAAATATTATATTAAAAATAAAATTATAATTATAAAATATATATTTAATTATATATAAAATCTAACTAATTTAAAAAAGGGTTAAATATAAAAACTTTAATATAATTATATAAAAGCTATGTTTGCTTAATTTTTAACTTTAAAACTAAAATCTAGTAAAAAAATTAAAAATTATTAATTAAAAGGTTTGAGAACTTTTAAAATAAAACAATTAAAAAAATAATAAGAGCTTTTAAAATAATTTTAATTAATTTAATAGAAGTTAAAGTTACTATTTTACTAATAGAAATTAAACTAAATAAAATATAAAAAAAATATGTATTAAGAACTTTATATTTAAATAAAAATTATTTAATTAGGATAAAAATATTGGAATTTTTTCTTTTTAAAGATATGTTAGAAAAATTAGAAGAAGAAAATTTTAAATATTAAAAATAAAATAAAAATAAAAAAGATAAAAGGTATAAAATTACTTTGGAATTTATTTTATTTAGAATTAATTTTTTAATAAATTTATTTATTAAAATAGAAGAAATTAGTTTAGAATTAGAATTATTATAGTTTAAAACTAATATTAATTTCTATATAAGTAAAAGTAGTAAAAAACTAAAAGTGGAAATATATAAAAAAAAGAAAAAAAGATTAAATTTTAAAAAGAGATTAATAATTTATTCTAATAAATTTTTTTTAAAAAAAAATAATATAAAATCTATAAAAGTTGGAGGGTATGGAGAAATAAATAATAAATTTATTTTTAAAATATCTAAAAGTTTAAGAGAAGAAACAAAAGTTTATGACGTAGAGTTTATTATAATTTAAGAATATTTAAAATAAATATTAATAATAATAAAAAATAATTTTAATATTAAAAAAATTTATTTATTTTTAAATAATTAATTTATAATAAAAAGATTAAAATTTCTAAAAGTAGGCTTAAAATAAAAAATAGCTTTTAAAATTTAGTTTCTATATAAAAAATTATATTTTAATAATATAGAAATATATATAAAATAGGTTCTTGGTTATATAGAAATAAAAAAAAATAAAAAAGCAAATTACTTAACTAAAAAAGCTATAGAAATTTAAATAAAAAGTCTTTTTACTTTTTATTTTTTTTTAAAAAAGAATATAAGAGTATAAAGCCTTATAGAATGGAAAGAAAAATAAAAAGAAAATAAAAAAAAACTAAATTATTTTAATTATCCTAAATTAAAAAAAAATAAAATATTGTAAAAAAGTAAAATTAAAATTAATTCTGTAATAATATAGTTAAGGATTGGTTATGGTTATTTTAATAATTATTTAATTAATATATTAAAAGATATATTAAATAAAAATTATAATTATAGTCAAAACTAACAAAATCCCAAACACCTTTTATTATATTATAAAAAATATAAAAAAGAAAAGGAATTTCTAAAAAAAAAAATAAATAAATCTATAAATTTATATTCTCTACTATTTACTAATAAAAGATTAAATTATGTGATAAAATTTATAAAAAAGACTAGAATTACTAATAAAAATAATAAAAAAAAAAAAAAATTTAAAAATAAGATAGGGCAATTTAAAAAAATAATTAGTTAATTATTAAATTAATTTAATTAATTAAAAAGAAAAAGTAAATATTTTAATTATTAGTTTTAAAGGAAAATTGTTAAAGTAGGTAAAAAATATCAAAATAATACCAATAACTCTTTTAAAAGAAATAAAGAAAAGATAATACATACAAAAGAGAAGAAACCTTAAAAATAATAAAAAAATAATAAATTTAAGATAAAAACTTTAAAAATAAGACTAACACCTAAAATTAACTAAATTAATAATAATTAATTAGTTAATTAGGATGAATTAGTTAAAAAATTGAGAATTTGCTTTATTTTTCATTTGTTAATACTTTTAAAAGGTGCGCTGCATTTAAATTTTCTCTTCTGTCCGCCATAAGCTCTGAGCTTGCAAGCGTGTATGATACATAATAATAATAATAATAATACTAACTTGTTTTTAATTATTTTTATTAATATTATAGGTAATTAACTTCAAATTTTTATATTTAGTAGTATATTAACTTGTATTACCTATTTTATTATTAATTAAATTTTAATTTTTGTAAAATTTTATATTTAATTATTGAATAAACTTTTTTTAATATAATCAGTAATAATTTTATAATTTAAAACAGCAGAACTAATACTGATAATACTGGTAGTGTTGATGGTGTTAATAATATTAAATAATATTAATAGTGCTAAAGATATTAAAATTGTTGTTGTTATTTTAGGCAACTTTATATTTTTTGCTAATAAGCCTTAGGGTGTTGATTTTGTTAATAATATTATACTAATTTTGCTTAATAATATAAATAGACTTATTTGTAATTTTAATAATATGCTATTTATTAACATAATATAAAAAGTTTTTTTTATATTTTAAAAGATTATAATCTAACTTATTATAATGATATAATATTTTAAAGCATTATGGGCTTGTATTATAATATTAGAAGTTTTGATAATTTATATTATAATATTAAAAGTTTTAATGACTAATATTATATTTTATAGCTATAAATTAAATAAAAATAAAAATAAAAATAAAAATAAAAATAAAAATAAAAATAAAAATAAAAATAAAAATAAAAATAAAAATAAAAATAAAAATAAAAATAAAAATAAAAATAAAAAACATAAAAATAAAGGAAATAAAAAAAAATAAAAATAAAAATAAAGGAAATAAAAATAAAAATAAAAATAAAGAACATAAAGATAAAAATGATAAAAATGAAAAAAATAAGAATGAAAAAAATAAGAATGAAAAAAATAAAAATAATAGTAAAGATGGAGATAAGGATAAAGAAACTACAAATTACCCTATATATAATTATGACTGTAGAAAGCCAGTATATAAAGGGTGATGTTGTTATAATAATGAAAAAAAAATTAAAAAAAATATTTTATATAATTGTAGTTGTAAAAAACCAACTTATACAGAATAATATTATTATAGTTAATATTTTTTCATATTTAATTTTATTTTTTTTAAATTATTTCTTCTTATAATATTTCAAAGTTTAAATTTATATATTTTAAATAATAATATAATAAAATAATATTATATTCATATATGTATTACTAAGTAGTGTCATATAATATTAAAAATTATAAATATAAACAAATCAGAAGTTTAATGATGATTTTTAATAGAGTATTTGATTCTAGATTTTGCGGTATAATTAGATATACGCGCAAAGTGGGTAGATCACGTTAATTTATATTGTATATTAGAAAAATTTAAATTTACTATTATAAAATATAAATTTTTTAAAGTTATAATTATATTTAATAAAATAAAGATAAATTTAAAAAAAGTTTAAGCTATTTAGGAATAATTTTTCCTAAATAAAATTAAAGAAGTATAATTATTTTTAAGATTATATAATTATTATTAATATTTTATTTAAAAATATAATTTTATATTATTTATTTTTACTAAATTTATTAAAAAATAAATCAAATTCAAAATAATATTTGAAAGAATTTAAACTTTTGATATTTTTAAAATTATATTTATTTTTGTTTTAATTCTTAAAATTTATAATTTGATTTTATTTATTAAAGTTGAAATTAACACTTTAGTTATAATTTTTAAAATATGTTTTTTATAATTATATTTTAATAAAATATAATACCTAATTACTTATATTTCTTATAAATTTAATATTATTTAACTATAATATGCTATTTATAATAAAAAACTTATAATTATAATAAAAATATATTATAAATAATAACTTTATTTTAAAATTAAAGAACTTTTTACTATTTTTTTTAATTGTAAAAATTTTATTTACTTTTTTATTATAAAAGAATTTAATAAATCATAAGTTTAATAATAAAAATTATTCTATAAATTTAACATAAAAATTATTTATTTTAAAAAAAAGAAAATGTTTTTGTTAATATTATTAACTATTATGCTAATTTTATAAAAAAAATAAAATTAAATAAAAGAGTTATTTTTAAAGTTTAAAATTTTTATATTATAATTAATAAATTTTTTAATTTTATTACATATATTATAAAAGATGTTTTTAAAGAAAAACTTATTAAAAATTATTAATAAAATATTATAATATATTAAATTTTTAAAAAATTTTTAAATCTTTTTTAATATTTTAAATTAAAAGATGGAATTATCTTTTTTCAAAATACTTTTTATGTTTTTTTAAAAGATTTATAAAAAGAAATTATTTTTTAATATTATAATTTATTAATATATAAATACTTAAATATTAATAAAATTTAAAATCTTATTATTAAAACTTACTATTAATTCAGAATACGTAAATATATTAAAAAATATATTAAAATATATGATATGTATTATAAAAATAAATTTAATTAATATAAGCTTTATAAAATTTTTAAATTTTATAATATTTTTAATATATTTTTTAAAAAAGTTTTTTATAATTTTATTTAAGGAATACCATAAGTTTAAAATTTATTAATAAATTTTTTATATAATAAAATATTGATTATAACTTATAAGTTTTTTAAAATAACTATTTTTGTATTTTAAAACAACTAATAAGAAAGCATAAAATTCTAATAAATTTATTAATAATATATTTTTTTTAAATATAAAATTTAATAAAAATATATTTATAATTATAATATACTTTTTATTAATAAATGTTAATAATTTTTAATAAATTAAATAAAAATTAAATTTAATATTATTATTAAGGCTTATTTATAAATTAATAGAGCCTTTAAACAATTAATCTAAACTTTAGAAATTTACTTTAAAAGTTTTTGTAAAGGTTATAAACCACTGTACCAAAAGGGCATAATTTATAACTAGGGGTACACTGAATATACTGTATATATAGTATTAATTTTGTGCACTTACATTCCAGCTTATACATATTTTATGTGCTAGGTATGGTTACTTATTATTATTATTATTATAAAATAGTTGTTAGGTTAGCTAAATATGCCTACCTAAGGTTAGGTAACTAGCTACCAGGCTACCTACTAGCCATTAGTGCTGCTCCAGCTTATAGGCACAGGCTGGCTACTAAGCTAATAGCTATTTAGCTAAGCTATTAGGGCTGGTTCTTAGGACTAGTTCCTGCTGGTTGGCTTAACATGCTACCTGCGTTATTTAAGGCCGCTTTGGCTTATGTGTATAGGCTAGTTGTTATAATTGCAATTAGGTGTTTAGCTTTGTTTAAGTTGCTTACCTGCTGTTGATTATTATTAATTGCTTTGTTATAATGGCATAGGCTAGCCTAAAACTAGTTGCTGGGTGTAGCCTTGCAGAATCACTACCTGCTTATTAGAATAACTGTTACTAGGTACAGTTCTTACGGAACTACTACCTACTAACTAACTGCTAAGTAGTTGTATACTGCTAAATATGGTTTTTGTAGAACCACTGCCTGCTGGCTGTTAGATGGTTACTCCGGCTTTATAGGTATGGGCTAGCTATTAAATAATTATTGCTAGATGTGGCCCTTACGGAATCACTGCCTGCTGGCTGCTACTGAATGGCTGCTGCACCAGCACGTAGGCACAGGCTAGTTTAAATGGCTGCTAGGCTGCTCCGGCTTATAGGTACGGGCTAGCTATTAAATACTAAGGCGTATAGCTTATGCTGTTATTATTTCTGGACGTTCTTCGTGCTCCTGTGCCAGAGGGCACTGCAGAAGCCAGTAGTAGCTACTAAAGCACAGGCAGCAACCAGTAACCCCAAAAAACAACTTACAATTACCCTCTAACTGCCCTCCAGCACAACCTTACGCACTAAGAAATCATACTTATAAAACAACACATAAAAATACCATACAAACGCATCAAAAAAAACTTACACATAAAAACACATACAACATAACTCAAATTTAGGGCCTATATACAAGGCTGTACATAATGCTGTTATATAGAGGCAAGTCATGCTGATAACGTGTAAAAGTTACAAACCACTGCACTAAAAGGGCGTAATTCATAACTAGGGGTACATTGAATATACCGTATATATAGCACTAATTTTGTGCACTTACAGTTTTTTAAATTATATATAGAATAATTGGATATTTTTATTACTTTTTATTAAATTTATATATAATATTTTTTAGTATTTAATAATTAAAATAGTATTATATAAAGTTTTATATAATTAGATATTAAAAACTTTTTTATTTTTAATTATATTTAAAAAACTTATATTTTAAATAGAAAAATATATAAAAAATATATAAAACCTTTATAATATTTTTAAAAAAAATTTATAATATTTTTAAAAAAAATTTATAATTCTTTTAAAAAAAAATAATTTATTATTATAATTATAACTATATAGATGTTTTTATTTTAAAAAAAAGAGATAAAATATATTTATTTACTTAAAATTTAAAAATAAAATACTTTTGTAAAAAATTTAAATATTAAAAATTTAATTTATATATAATTAAAAAGAAATTAAGAAAATACTAATATAAATTAAATATATTTAAATTTTTTATATTTTAATTTTAAAATTAATACTTCTTAATCTATAAAAAAACCCTAATATTAATAAAATTAAGTTTAAAAATTATATTAAATATAAAATTAATAAAATTTTAAACAACTTAAATAAGAATAATAAATACTTAATATAATAATCTTTATTTTATAACTTAAAAAATAATTTTTAATAATTAAAAAAAAATATTTTACTTTAATTTATATAAGCTTATCTTAAATAAATTTAGATCTTTATATAATAAAAAATTTTAAAGTTAAAAAAAAAATATAAACACTTTAAAAAAAATTAAAATTAAAAAAATGGTTTATAATATTTTTTTATTTATATTTATTTTTATAAATATTCTTTATTATATACATATATTATTAAATATTAATAATATATTTTATTTTAATATTTTTTTTTTACCTTTAAATTTTGTAATATTTTTTTTAAAATATTTTTATACACTAATTATATATTATATCTATTTAATTATAAAGCACAAATCTATTCTTTTAATTAATAAATATTAAAAATTAAAAATTTTATAAATATAAGAAGATTAACTTAACAAAACATAATTATTTTATATTAAATTAATATTAAAAAAATAAAAAAAAAAAATTAAATAAAAAAAAATCTTTTTAAATAAATATTTCTTTAAAAAGAATTTTTTATTAAATTATAGAAAATTTAATATTAATTAATAATAATTAAGTTATATTATTATTAAAATAATAATTTATTAGTTTTTTAATAATATCTTTTATTATTTTTATTTCTTTTTTAGAATTTAATATAAAATTTTTTGTTAAATCTTTTTTATATATTCTTTATTTTTTATAAATAAAATTTTTTAATATTTTTTAAAAATTACTATTATTTTTTTTTAATAATATTTTAATTCTGATATAATTTTTTAAAATTCTTTAAATAAACTTGAAAATTTAAATTAACTTTTTATAATTGATTATTAATTTTATTTAATATATTTTTAAATTTTTTTAAATTTAGTAGAAGTTTCTTTAAGTTCTTAAAGTTTTTAATCTTTGATTTTAAAAATTTTCTTAATTGGAAAAGTTAGTAAAATTTATAAATAAAAATATTAAATATTATTTATATAGAATAATATTATAATTTTATTTTTTTTGTTTTATATATATTAAATACTTTATACTTTTTTTAATATAATGTAAAAATAATTATTGTAAATATAATAATTATAAATTATAGTTGCTTTTAATTTTTTATTTTTAATTTTTATTATAAGTTTTATTTTATATTATTTTAATAATAATTTTTTGCTTAGATTTTTGAAAAATTTTAAAATTTAATTTTAATTTATATTATAAATATATTGTTTAATTTGTGTATTATAAAAAAAAAAAGAATATTTACTAATTTAAATTTTGATTTTATTTTATTAATAAAATTTTATTATTTTATAATTATTTTGTTTATATAATTTACTTTTTGTAAAATATAATTTCTTTATATTTTATTTTTTATATAATATATTTTTTTTATATAATAAAATTTTTATTAATTTATTTTTATATATTTATTTTATTATGTAAGATTTTTCTTTATAAAAACTTCTTTTATATAAATTTATTTTTTAAGAAAAATTTTATATAATATAAAAATTTTTTTTTAAAATTTAATTTATTTATAAAAAGCTTTTGTATATAAAATTTTTTATTAATAATTTTTTATATAAAAGAAGAAAATAGTATTATAATTTTATTATATATATTAATTAAATTAAGTAATATAATTTGGTATATTAAATATTTTTATTTTTTAAAAATGTTTTATTTTTGAAGTTATTAATATTATAATAATTTAAATGGAGAAAATATATTTATATTTTTTATTATATTTGTTTTTTGTGTTAATTAAATATGTAGTATATGCTCTTAATAATATATTTTATTTTATATAAATATATGTTTGTTTAAACAGCAGAAATATATGTTATTAAATTATTTCATTTTATACATAATTTGACACAATATAAAAAAGTAAATAACTGTAAATAGTTCACTTATCTAACTAATAGTTATTTACAGATGAACAAGGTAAACACTTCACTATGCTAAGATATTTATAGTTTGTATAAAAGAATTTTATGTATATAAAGACTTTTGATTGATAATTGTAATGAAGCTCTCCCAGCATAATAAACTCTAAGCAGAAATCCAGTTAGTCAGAAAAACTTTTAGAATAATTATAGAAAATATCCAAATAATATTGTAATTAAAAGAAAAATTATATAATGTAATATAAATTGTAGATTTAGAATAAAGAAATATTTAAATTTAGATTTTAAAACTTATAAATTTAAATTAATAATGTTATTTAATATATATAATAAAAGATTTATTTAAACTTTTATTTTATATAAATTTTTAAATTATTAAAAAATAATTCTTATCTAATTTAATATTTTATATATTTAAATATTTAGTTTAAATTTATTTTTTATCTAATTTAATATTTTGTATATTTAAATATTTAATTTAGACTTATTTTTTGTTTAGTTTAATATTGAATTTTTATATATTTATTTTATTATTTTATTTTTTGTTTAATTTATTTTATTATTTTTTTTATTATTTGTTTATTTAAATTGTTATATTTGCTATTATATATTTAGAAATTAAGTAATAATTTAAATATTAATTTATATATATACTAGTATTTTCTTGCTTTATAATATTTATGTATTATTTTGATATTTTGATTAATATATATAATTTTTTATATTTTATTATTCTATAACTTTATTAATTTAATATTCAAATATTTACTAAAAATGAAGAATCTAATAGTAAGAATATTAAAAAAAGAAATATTATGGTTATCTTTTTAAAATTTATTATTAAATAAATTAAGGTTATAATGGCAATTTTTGAATACTTTAGAAATAATATATTAATAATAATATTTATAATTATTTTTAATATTAAATTTTTAAACTTAAATTTTTTTAATAGTATAAGATTATATAAATTCTATAATTTTTTAATTTAATTTAATAATAAATATAAAGAAAAAGCAGTTAAATTTACTATTTATAGAAGAAAAATTATATATATCATTAATTTACTCAAAAGGAATTTAATAAAATTAACTTTTAATAAATATAATATTAATAATTAAAAATAAAATTAAAATATTTATGTTGATTTTACTATTTAATTAAAAAAAGCATTTAAAAATCTTAATTTAGTTAGAATAATAAAAAAAAAATTTAAAAGTTTTAAATAAATTAATAAATCTTTTTCTTTATACTTTATAAAATTTAGATAATTTATAAAATATTTAAATTATAATAATGCTATTTAAATAATATATTTATAATATAAAATATATATAAAAATCAAAGAATTTTTAATTATGTATAATATTTTTTTTAATGATTTTGATAACTTTATAACTTTTTATTAAAAATTATATAATAATTAATAAATTCTAAATATTAAAAAAAATTTTATAATTTTATAAATAATAGAATATTTAAAAAAAATATTTTTACTTTAATATTAAAAAAAATAAATAAATTTAATAATAATTAACAAATATAGGGAAATAACTACCTTAGACTAAGACTTATAAACCAATTTACTAAAAATATCAGAAAATGGTTAATTTAAGAAAAGAAAAATTAATGATGAATTTAAAAATTTTATTTATATTATACAGAAAAAAGATATTTTATAAATAATTATCTAAATAAAAAAAGCTTAAAAGAATAGGGTAAATAAGTATCTTATAATCTACACCTGATTAGAGATTAAAACATTCAAAAATTCATATATAAAGAATTATAAAATAAAATTAATTTTATCTTAAAATATTAATA
Source organism: Orbilia javanica (assembly GCA_036872735.1). Taxonomy (NCBI): domain Eukaryota; kingdom Fungi; phylum Ascomycota; class Orbiliomycetes; order Orbiliales; family Orbiliaceae; genus Orbilia; species Orbilia javanica. The sequence goes on from JAVHNR010000005.1 coordinate 1,089,171, forward strand.
TCAAGATATTTCTAATAAAATCTTAAAAAAAAAATAAACTTAATTATAAATTATAATATATAGAAAGGTAAGAAAACACTTATTATTTTAAAAAATCTATAATTTTAAAAAAGGTTTTAAAATTTTTTTTATATATTATAATTCTTTTTTTTATTTAAATTTTAAAGAAATTGATATTTTGTTTGAATTATATATTAAAATTTTTATTATTTTATATTTTTATTTTTAAAAATTTATTAATACGTTAACATATTTAAATAATAATAATATTAAAGTATACATAAATTATAAATTTATAATTAAAAATAATTTTTTATTTTATCTTAAAAAAGTCTTTAAATTTATAAAATACTTTAATAAAAATAAAAAATTAATTAAAGAAATAACTTAATTTAAAATAAAAATTTAAAATTATAAAAAAATTATCAATATTAATATTATTAATATTATTAAATTATTAAACTTTAAAAAACTATAATATAAAAAACATAATATTTAAATTAATTAAAAAATTAATTAAATTTAATTAAATTATATACTTAAAATTATAATTATTAGTGTAAAAATATTTAAAAAAACTATAAAATAAAAACTAATCTTTATTATTTATAATTTAAAAAAAAAATAAAAATAAATTATTTTTATAAATAATAAAATTAAAATAATTAAACTAGTAAAACTTCTTAATAAATTTTAAAATTTTATAAAAATATTTTTTTAAAAAAAAAGAAACACTTTACTATTATAATAAAAAAAAAATAAAAATTTTTATATTATTAAATACTTAATTAATATAGAAATTAATAAAATTAATAAATAAAAATATAATTAAGAGATTTATTTAAAAATTTAATAATTTATAAAAAACATTTATTTTTTTTATTTTTAAAAAAAATAAAAAATTATAATTTTATATTAATTAAAAAAAATTTAATATTATTATTATTAAAAATTAATATTTATTATTAAAAATTAATATTTATTATTAAAAATTAATAAATTTTTAAATTAATTAAAAAAAACTAGATATTTTATTTATTTGGATATTTATAAAATTTATAATTATATTAAGATAGTAGAAAAAAATAAAAAAAAAATAATATTTTAAATTTTAAGTAGTATATTTTAAATTAATTAATATTTTAATTATTTTTTAAATATATATTAATAAAATATTATAATCTTTTTTAAATAAATTTTATATAATTTACTTAAATAATATTTATATATATAATAATTTAAAAAAAAAATATATTTAACATATTAAAAAAATTATTAAAGTTTTATAAAAAAATAGGGTTATATATTAAATTTTTTAAATATAAATTTTTTATTAAAAAAAATTAAATTTTTAAAATATATTATAAATAATAATAATATTAAAATAAATTTTATTAAAGTTTAAAATATATTTAATCAAAAAAAATTTATAAATTTTTATAAATAATTTATTAAAGATTATATAAAAATAACTAAACTACTTTATAATTTAATTAAAAAAAATAAAATATTTTATTAAAAAGAATTAAAATATAAAATTAATATTTTATAAATATAGTTATATATCTAAATTTATATTTTAATTAATTATAAAAATCTAGAATCTTTTATAATTAAATAACATTTAAAATAAAGATAAGTAAAATAAATAAAATATTTATTTTAATATAATTTTAAAATATATTTTGTTTTAAGAAAGATTAATATTAAAGCTAATATTTTAATTAAAAAATTAAAAAATTTTCTTTAAAAAAAAAAAAAGATGAATATATTAAAAATTAAATTTAAATATTCTTATTATTTAAAAAAATCTAATAAATTAGTATTATAATAATATAAAAAAAATAAAAAACAACTATTTTAAAAAACTTTTATACATAAAATATTATAAAAATTTTTTAAAAAAAAGTAAATAATATCTTAAAATTAAAATATTAAAAATAAAAAAACAATAAAGAGAATTATACTATAATAAAAAAAAATAATATTTAATAATAAAAAAATTTATAAAAAAATTTTAAAATAATATTATAATTATTCTATAATAAAATATTTAAAAAAAATAAAAATATTAAAATTAATCCAAAAATATTATATATAAATTAATATATAAAAAATATTAATTATTATATAAATAATTATTATACTTACAAATATATTAAAACTTTTAAAAATATATTTTAAAAATTATTATAATCATTTTAAATTATAAAAGAAAATTAATAAAATATTTTTTTTAATTTAATTATTAGATTATTAAAATTTAAAAGATATAATATAATTTTAATTACTCTAAATAAATTTTTTAAAATAATATATTTAATTTTAATTTTTAAAAAACTTAATATAAGAAAACTTATTAAAATATTTTTAAAAAATATATAAAAATTTTATAAACTATTTAAAAAAACTATATTAGATAAAAAAAAAAATTTTTTTAAATAAATTTTAAAATAAAGTTAATAATTAACTAAAAATTTATTATTAATTTAATATTATATATTATTTTTAAATTAATAAATAAATAAAATATATTAATTTTATTATAAAATAATATTTTAAAGCCTATATTAATTATTAATAAAATAATTAAGTTAAATAATTATTTTTAATTAAATATTTATATAATAATAAAATATTAAATATTATTAAAATTTTCTTATTTATTATAAATTATGAATAAAATTTAATTATATTTAAATTTTAAAAATTTAATAAATTTATTAAAAATTATAAAATTATAAAATTTATTTAATAAATATCAAAATTATAAAAAGATTTTTAAACAAAAATTAATTATATTATATAAATTTAACAAAAATAAGTAAATAAATAAAAATAATTTATATTTATATATAAAAAAGAAAACTATATTTAACTAAATATGTAAAATATTAAAACAATATATCCTTATCTTAAATTATTTAATAAAATAAAAAATCTATTTTAAATTTTTAAATTTATTAAAAAATAAATATATAAACTAAAGTTTCCTTTTTTTATAAAAATTTATTTAATTTTTTTATATTAATTTACTTTATTTAATATTAGAAAATGTATTTTCTAATTAAAATTATAAAAAAAAATCTTTATTAATTATTATTAATAATAAAGAAGAATATAAAGTTAAGAAAAATTTATTATTATAAATTTATTATTATAAATTTTAATATCTTATTTAATAAAAAAGTTAAAATAAATTTATTTAATAATTTATATTTAACATTATTTATATTTAAAAATTATTTAATAAATTTTATTAATTTTATTTTAATTAATTTGGTTCTTTCATTTAATATAAATTTTATATTTTTATTCTTATATTAATTTAAAGAATTAAATTAATTAATTAATATTTTCCAATATTTTAATTTAAATTAAAATATTTTTTTAGTATTAAATTTTTTAATATATATATATTAAAATTTAAATATATTAGTTTATATTATAAAATTATATAATTATAACTTAAGTTAATTGAAGTTAAATAAAACATTACTTTAGAAATTTTCTTTATATTTTAAAATAAAGAATATTTCAAGCTTATTAAAAATAAAAAGTTTATTTGTATAATAAATTAACTTTTTAATAAAATTATAATTCTAATTAATAATATTTAATTAAAAAAAGAAGATAATAAAATAAACAAAATTTTTGAAAATGATTATAAAGAATTTGTTTTACACAACTAAAATTAGGAATTAATAAACTTAAAAAAATCAAAAATTTAAAATTTAGAATTAAAAAATTTAAAAAAAACCAAAAATTTATAAATATAATTATTTAAAGGAATTTTTTATAAAAACAATTATCAAAAATTTATATTATTTAAAATTAATAAGTAATATTATTATAATAAAAGATTTACTACTATTCTAAATATTAAATTAAAATATTAACAAAATATTAATATTAAAAAAAAAATTATATAATAAAATTCTTTTAATATAATAAACTTTAAATAAAAATTTAATTAACTAGAGAAATTCTTAAAATAATTATAAAAAATATTTAAATAATACTATAATTAAAAGAAAAACTACATAATATAATATAAACTATAGATTTAAAATAAAAAAGTATTTAAATTTAAACTTTAAAATTGATAGATTTAAATTAATAATATTATTTAATATATATAGTAAAAAATTTATTTAAATCTTTATTTTATATAAATTTTCAAACTATTAAAAAATAATTTTTATTTAATTTAATATTTTATATATTTAAATATTTAATTTAGATTTATCTCTTGTTTAATTTAATATTTTATATATTTAAATATCTAGTTTAAACTTATTTTTTATTTAATTTAATATTGAATTTTTATATATTCATTTTATTATCTTATTTCTTGTCTAATTTACTTTATTATTTTTTTTATTATTTGTTTATTTAAACTGCTATATTTATTATCATATATTTAAAAATTAAGTAATAATTTAAATATTAATCTATATATACACTAATGTTTCCTTACCTTGTAACATTTGTGTATTATCTTGATACCTTAATTAGTACATACGATTTCTTACAATAATAATTCATAGTTTTTTTTTGAATTTTATCAGTTAATTTTTAAAGTAACTTAATAGTATACTGTTTATTACCCAATCTATTATTAGTTACTATTACACTTTCTATATATAATTTTATTTGTTTAATGACATACATAGATCCCCTTTAAGAGACCCAAGCAAATAAAGTTGAGAAACAAGCATAGTGCTAGAGCTGTTTTTGGTATTTCTTATTTGGGAAATACAGGTGTAACAATAATATTATTTTAATATGTGTAATAAAAGGCTTATTTAAGTTTTTGTTTTATATAAATTTTTGGATTATTAAAAAACAATTTTTATTTAATTTAATATTTTATATATTTGAATATTTAATTTAAATTTATCTTCTATTTAGTTTAATACTTTGTATATTTGAATATTTAATTTAGATTTATTTTTTATCTAGTTTAATATTTTATATATTTAAATATTTAATTTATATTTATTTTTTATTTAATTTAATATTAAATTTTTATATATTTATTTTATTATTTTATTTTCTATCTAATTTATTTTATTATTTTTTTTATTATTTATTTATTTAAATTATTATGTTTACTGTTATATATTTAGAAACCAAGTAATAATTTAAATATTAATCTGTATATATATTAATGCTTTCTTGTTTTGTAACATTTATATATTACTTTGATATCTTGACTAGTACATACGATTTCTTACAACAAAAATTATTAACTTTTAAACTTTTAAAATTTATATAAAAAATAATATATTTCGTTAGTTTTTAAAAGTTTATAACTTTTGTAATTTTAATTAGTTTTTAATAATTTTTAAATAATTTTAATAAGTTTATTCTATATTATAATATATATAAGTTTGGTAAAATCCAATTGTCACGGGTGGTCTGAAACATAACCACTCGGCCACAAACTAAAAAGTTCGCATATGAAATCAACGTTTGATTTCATGTTCCTAACCCTATATAAAGGCATGTTATAGGTCACGTGACCTATAACACCAATAAAATTGAGTTTTTTTTGTGTATGCACAACAATATATAATTTTAAGTTAAATAATTGGTTTTTAAAAATTAATTAAAAATTAAATAAGTAATAAATAGATTTAATAATTTACTTATCTTATAGATAATTATCCAATAATTAAGATTATCTTTTTTTTAAGTATATCTATAATAAAATAAAAATTAAAAAAAATCTTTAAAAAAGGGTGCGGCATAAGTTGGTCTGCGCGCAAAGTGGGTAGAACACGTTACTTAATTAATATAAAAAATAAATGTCAGAATATCACCTCACCTTGTATATGACCTTACAAGTAGAGGATAGATGTTTACCCTCTATGTATTATCTTTAGCTTATCTTTTATATGTTATGTTATTAATCTATTTTTATTTTAATTAGTTATTTTGTATGTATGTTTATAACTTATATATAAAAGTTTAGACTTAAAGAGCTTTAAATTTAGTAGACTTAATTAAATATATATTATACTTTTATATATTATTTTAATAAATTATAAGTTTAGTATAGTTATATTTTATATTAAATAATATATTAAATTAAATTTATTATTAAATTAATCTTCTAACTAAAATTTTATAATGTTTGAATAATTTAATAATTCTAAAAAAAGATTTTTTATTATATATTATATTTGTAAGTATGGGTTTTGTATTTGTTTTATTAATTTTAATTTTTTAAATTAAAAGAATTAATTTAAATAAATAGTAAATTATATAAATTTTTATTTATATATAATTATAAATATATTATAATTTATTTTTTATAAATAAGTTTTTAAATTAATTTATATAAAAATTTTATTAATTTTTATTTTTATTTAGATTAATAATTAACTATAGAGTAATTATAGGGGTAAGCCTTTATAAGGTGTAAACTTTAATCTAAATATAAAACGCAATTTTAGAATTATAATTTAAAAAAGATAAAAGATTAGATTTTAAATTACACCATATTTATAAATAAAGTAAAATAAAATTATAAAAAAAAAAAAAAAGAACTTTAATTTTAAAAAAAGCATTTTTTTTAAGAGAATTTTTATATTTAAAAAAATTTTAATATTAATTAAAAATTTTTTGAATTTATTTATATTGAATAAGTAGTTAATTATATTAATTATAATATAATAAAATCTTAACTATAGTTATATCAATAATATTCCCAATAAAGATTATTAATAATAGGAATATTATAAAAAAAAAATTATGTTATTTTAATTTATTATATTAATAATTTTTTATAAAAGATTTTTATATATTAATATAAAATTTATACTTTATAAACTAAATTAATTAAGATTTATGTTTTAATATAGAACATTAGTAAGATATTTAACTTATATATTCTATTTTATAAAATCTAATTAAAGATAAATTAAAAATAAATAAATTAATTTAATTAACTTAAAATTATCTAAGTATAGTTGGAAAATATTAAATATAAAATATTTAATAATATATTTAAAAATATTTACTTTTATAAATTAAATAACTAATATAAGAATATAATTTAAAAAATATAAATTTTAATTTTTAAAAAATCTTTTTTTATTATTATATAAGTTTAAAAGATAATATAGGAAGTGGAGATTAAGGAATTATTGTAATCTAATTGGTTTAATAGTAAAAATACTGAAGTTAACTTTAGAAAAATTTAGAAAAGTAACTTTGAAAATTATCATAATTTATTAAAAAATAAAGAAAGATATTATAAAAAAAAAAGTAATAAAAAAAAGAAAAAAGAAAAAAGAAAAAAAATAAAAATAAAAAAACCATTATAAATATTAAAATGGAATAAACTAATAAAAATTAACTTATTGGTATTATATTTAGAAAAATTATATTAAAGATAATTATCCTTTAAAAAAATATATATATATATATATATATATATAAAAAGTAGGATAAATAATATTAAGAATAATAAATTAATTTTATAATAATAATAGGAAATAAAATAATTAATATAACTAAAATCTAGGTTAAATTTTTAAAATATAATTTTAATAAAATAGACATTTTTTTTAAAATCAATTATATAATTAATACCATAACAATTAAAAATAATAATAAAGATAACTTATATATTTTTAATAAAAAATAACTTATAAATTTGGGTGTAATTAATACCTATATAATAAATAAGAATAACCTATCTAAATTCCATAAATTAACTAATTTAATCCTAATTAAAACCACTAATAGTAAATTTATTTATATTATAAAAAAAAATATAGTATAAATTTTATTAAACTTACACATACCTATTTATTAAGTTCCTAATATAATATAAAAATTATTATCTATAATAATCTTTTAAAATAAAAAATATTATATAATTATAGAAAATTATGTTAATATAGTAAATTAAAAAATAAAGAAGTTAATTATATTAATAAAAAGTTAAAATTTTAAAGAAGCTTATTTTACTTATATTAAAAATAATTTTAATTTTAATAAAAATAAGTTTAATGTAGAATAGGATATATTTAACTTAAATCTAACACTTAATAAAAAAGTTAATTTAAAAATAATCAATCTTATTAGTTAAAATAATTTAAATAAAAGTGCTAAATTATTTATATAGTAGTATAATAGGCTTAAATATATAAATTATTAAGTATAGTAGAAATTAATAAAATATTTAGAACTAGATTTATAAATTAATAAGAAAATCTTACTAGTTTACTAGATCTATATTAAAATTAAAATATATTGGATTTATAATAGATTAAAATTTTAATTAAAGTATATAAAGCTTTCGAAAAAAGTTTATAATAATCTATTTAGTTAATTATTTTAGATAAAAAAAGATAAGAATTATTTTATAATTTATATTAATAATTATTCTCACTAAATTAAAGTAAAAATATTAATTAATAAAATAGATATTTATAATAATTTTGAATCCTTATTATTATATATTAAAAAAAAAAATTAAAAAAAAAAAAATTATTAAAATCTTTAAATTTTGCTATAATAATAGTATAAATAAATATAATAATTAGAAGTTTTATAGTTTAATAGTTTAGAATGGTATTAAACTGGAAACCTTTTCTTTTTAATATTAAAATTTAAATAAAGTTATAAAATAATAGATAAGAATTTTAATTCCTATAATTATAATACTACTTTATTAAACAAATTTTTTTATTTTTTTTTAAAAGAAAATTATAATTATAACTATTTACTTAAAAAATTATTTACTTTTTATAAGATTTAATAATAAAAAATTATTATATAAAATCTTAAACAATTTTTTTTGGATATAATCTATTTAAAACTTTTTAACTGCCTGATATAGTATTGGATTTTTAAAAAAAAAAGATAAAATAAATTTATAATATATATTAATTTATATTTATTTATAAAATATATCAAAAATAGTACTATTTTTTATAAAATCTAAAATAGAATGGGGTTTTATAATAAAAAGAATTTAATTTAAAAAGAAGATATTTTTTTAAATAAAAGCAATTTAATATAAAAGATTATATAATATAATTATTAATTAAAGAATAATATTAATTATAAAGTTAATAATTAAATTATAAAATTTAAATATAATTATTAAGATTAAGTTTTTATTAATAATAATTAAAATATAAGTTTATAATAAATTTTATTATATTTTAAAAATATTTTATAATATTATTTAAAAAAAGTTATATTTTTTTTAAAATTTATATTAAAATTTAAGGTTAGAAGAGAATTTTTAAATTATATTAAAATATTTATTATAATTTTAAATTATTAAAAAATTAAATTTATATTATTAAATAAAATATTTTTAAATTTAATTAATAATAATGTTAATTTATAGGAATTAATAGTTTATATAATTAGTAAAAAAAATAAAAATTATTGAGTTAAATATATTATTAAAAAATTAAAAAATTTAATTAAAAATTTAATTATAATTAATAAATTTATGCATATTAAGTTAAAGACTTTAAATTATTTATTATTAATTATTAATAAATAATTTTATAATATTAAAATGCTAAATAAAAATATTTATAAATTTTATTTATATATAAGCAAACTTATTATAAATACTTATTTAAATAATGATTATTTTTTAAATAATATTATTAATAATAATTATAAATATGATTTAAAAAACAAATTTAAAATATATAAAATTAAATATATTTATATAAAAAAATATAAAATTATAAATAATTAATATAAAAAGAAAACTATTTCTTCTCTAAATAAATTAACCTTTAATAATTATATAATAAAAGTTATAAAAATATAGGTATTATTTATTTCTTAAAATAAAATTATTTCTAATTAAAAATTATAATTTTATAACAAAATTATTTTTTATAAAAAAAAAACAAAATAATAGAAAGTTATTTAAAAAAAATTAGATTTATATAAAATTAATAAATTTTTTATTCTAACTGAATTATTAAATAATAAAATAACTTTAACTTTAAAATAAATATTTAAAATTAAAATTTAAAAGAATTTTGTATAATTTAAAGTATAATTAATAATTAAAAATAATTTATAATCTAAAATCAATTTTAATATATATATTTTTATTATTAAATTAGTAATCTTTAAATTATTTTTAATTTTAATTATTTTTTTAAATTAAAAATTAAATTAATTAAATATAAAAACTATATTTTTAATCTTAATTCTATTTAAAAAAATCTATATAAAAATATTAAAAAACTATTATAAAGTAATTTTAAAATATTTTAAACAATTAATCTTAAAATTATTATAAATTTTATATAAATTATATTAAATATTTTATATTTAAAATATTAATATAAATACTTTTTTTAAAAAATTAAGATTTATTTTATATAATAATAATAAAAATTTATATAGTATAAAAAAAATATATTAATTTTATTTTATATAAATAATATATTTATTATAGTTATTATTTAAATTAAATTGTTGTTGCTGTGGTAGAACAGCCATCCTAGCAGGCTGCAATAGCCGGGTCACGCTCTCTATAAGAGGTAGGTTGTAGCAAAGGTCTTGGTATTTGCTACCCCTATATATCTCCCTTATAAAAAATGTTTTATAATAAAAATTATTAATCATCAATATTATTAAAATTTATATATTTTTTATGGTAGATATTGTTTTATTATATGTAGTAACATATTATAAAAATAAATTCATTTTTTTATTAATTTTATTACATTTATATATATGTATATTTTTATTTTATTATCATATTAAACATATTTTCATTTAATAATTTATTGTACAGCATCAACCTTTTCAATTATAAAAAATTTAATTACCTCTTATGAAAATTAAATATAATTTTAAAACTGTGTATTATTTTTAAAGAAAACATAAAACTACATATATTTATAAAGAATAAAACTTTTACCTTAAAAAAAGTATTTTCTACAAGATTATCCATTAAATTATACTTACATACTACTATAAAAAAATATATTTTTATTAAAATCAATAAGCCCTTTATAGAAACATACATAATTAATTTTTTAATTTATACTATTAACAATTACTTTAGGGACCTCTTTTTAAATAAAAAACTTAAAAAAATAATAGATTATTTATATTAAAAATTTTAATTATTAAATAAAAACTTTATCTCTATATTAGAAAATAGATTATAAAATATAGAAATTATTAAATAAAAAATTGTTTATAAAATTATTATTAAACTTTTTAATAGCATAAATAATTTTGAAAAAAAATATATTTTTCTAAATAATAAAGATTTTGCAAATAAGGTTTTTTTATACATGTCTATAATTACTTTCAAAACAATTAAAAATAAATTAATTATTTAATTTATTAAAATTTGGAAAATTTATAATTTAAAAAATCTAAAAAAGTACTTATACCAGAACTATTATAAATATTTAACTAATGTATTTTTGATAAAAAAGAATGAAGATAACTCTTTAAAAGCACATAACCTTTTTATTACAATGCATACTACTATTACAAAATAGAGAGGGAATAAATGTTATAGAAAAAATTTTGAAATTTAAAAATAAAATACTTTTAAATTAAAAAATAAAAAATTTATTAATAAATAATTTAAAATAAACTTATACTTAAAAAAAGGTAAACCTTTATTTAAAAAAATAATTATAAATTTTTGTAAATATTATAAAATTAAAGAAAATTATTTTTATTATAATTATATAGAAGAAGATTGTAGAAAAAAAGATTTTAGTAAAATATTAATTAAAAATAATAATAATAAACTTATTATTCCTATTTTTTATATAATAAAAAATTTTTATAATATAGATTATAAGATATATAAAAATTTTTTTTTTTAATATAGTATTTTCAAAAAAGATGGTATATTAATTTTAGAATAAATAATTAGATATTAAATAATATTAAATTATTTAAAATTTATTATTTTTTTTTATTAAAAAAAAAAAATTCTATTAATAAATAATTTTTTTATATGGAATAAGGATTGTTTTAATAAAAACCAATATACATAAAATAAAAAAGGATGAAATACTTTATGTGCTTAAAATAGTTTTGAATTTAATATTAATAAAGAAATTTATAAAAAAAAAATTTAAAATAAAATTTAAAAAAAATAAATACTTTATAAAATATTTAGATTTTTTAATAAGTATATACTCTAAAAATTTAAAAACTAAATTTTATAAAATAAAAAAAATTAATAAAATATTAATATTTTTTATAAAAGAGTTAAAGTATTTTTTTTTATTATTTTTTTAAATTAAAAGTATAATAATTAGAAAGTATATGCTTAAAATAAATAAAATATTACTTTTTAAATTATTAAAAATATAATATTAAAGATTAAATTATTTTTATTTTAAAATAATTAAAAAAGTTTTTAATATTTTTAATATTAAAAATTTTATATTTTTAAATAAAGTAAATTGTGTTTATAAATTATATATATATAAAAAATAAATAATAATGTTAAATAAAAATTTTATTTATTAAAAAATAACTTATGCTTTAAAATTAGTTTATATAAATAATATAAAACTTTAAAAAATAATTATTTTATAAAACAAATATAAGGATAAGAATTTTGATAAATTAACTATTTTTTTAATAAAATATATTTTAATTTTTATAAACAATTATAATAATTATAAATAAATAAGATTTTATTTTATTAAAACTAAATTTAAAAATAAATTTATTTAATAAATTATTATAAAAAAATATTATTTAAATAAAAAGATAGCTTGTATTAAAATAAATAATATTTTAAAATTTATATTAACTAATATAAAAGATTTTTATAAAAGCTAAAACATAAAATTAAAAATAAATGTATTTTATATATTAAAATAAAATAAAAAAATTAAAAAATTAATTATTTTATAAAAAAAATAAATAATGTTATAATAATAGAATTAGAATTATTAGAAGTTTTCTAAACAAAAAATCTTAAAATAATAATTTATATTTTAAATAAATATCCTATAAATCAAAGAAATCTTTTTAATTTAAATTATAATTTAAAAATAATTTTTTATAAAAAACTAAATAACCAAATTCCTAAATATAGGAATTTTTATTTCTTCAAATATTATATATATATTATTACTTTTAAAAAAAAAAAAAAAAAATTATTATCCTAATATAAAATATAAAAAAAAATTTTAGTAGATTATATTAAAATAATAAATTAATATAAAATATAAAATTTTTTTAAAAAAATAATTTTTATAATAAAAAATATATAAATAATAAAAAATCTTTTTCTAACAAAAAATAATTATAATTTTTATTTTAAAAATTAAAAAAAGTTTTTTTTTAAAGAATTATTTTTTAATAAGATTATATTTAATAAGAAAGAAAAAATTATAATTTAAAATAAAAAATTTTAATTTTAAAAAAAGTTTAAAAAAATAATTATTTTTAAAAATAAAAATAACTCAACCAGAAAAAAAGAAAAGTAAATAAAATTATATATTTTTAATAAAAAGTAAATAAAATCATATACTTTTAATAAAAATAATTTTATAAAGTTTTTAAAAATTTAAAATATTAAAGTATAGTTTTATAAAATTATTTTTTATTTTAAAAAATATAGAAAATAATATAAAAGAATTTTTTAATAAAAAGTTTTTTTTAATTAAGTTAAAGTTATTTAAAAAAAAAAAATATTTATTAAAATCCTCCTGCTTTAAAGTACATATTATAAAAATAATTTATATATTAAATTAATTAAAATTATAAAATCTAGAAACAATTTTTAAACTATTAAATACTTTAAAATAATAAGAAATTATTTTTAAAGAAATTAATTTTTTAAAAAAAAATTAAATATTTATAAAAGTTAATTTAATATTTTTTGAATATAAATATTTAAAAGTTAAATAAGTTTTTAAAAAAAAAACAAAAGTTAATAAAAACCTACTTTATAAAACTAAATTAATTATAAAAAAATATAAATAAAAATATAAAATATATTATATATAAATTTATATTTTAATAATAAATTTATATATTATAAAAGTATTTTTAATTCTAATAATAAGTTTAAATTTATATATATATTAAATAAATATAAAAATAACTTTTTTTAATATTATTTTATTTTTAGTTAAAAGAATATATATAAAATTATTTATTAAATATAAAAATAAAAATTTTTTAATAATAATTTTATTTTTATTTAAATTATTATATAATTTAAAATAAATTTTTTATTTTTAAAATTAAAAGTTTTATTTTTTTTTAATATTTAATGCTTTTTTTTTTAAAATAAAGTATTTTTAAATAGATAAATATTTTTATATAAAAAAGGATATACTTATAATAATTTATATAAATAATTTTTTATTATTTTTAAAAAATATTTTTAAAATAAAATAAGCAAAAATAGTCTTTTAGAAAAAATATAAAATAAAAAATATAAAAAAAATAAAAAAGTTTTTTAATATAAAAATAATTAAAAATAAAAAAGAAAATTAATTATAAATTAAACAAACTATATATATTTTATATTAAAAAAATATAACTTTTTAAAAGTAAAAATAAAAAATATATTTTTATTATTTAAAATAATTTTTTTTAAAAATAAAAATTTAGGAAAAATATTATTTTTTAAAAAAATTATTTTATATAAAAATATACTAAATAATGTAAATTATATTATTTAAAAAATTAAATTTAATATAATATATATAATTATTAAATTAAAATAATACTTTTATATTTTTAAAAAAAAATATTAAAAAACTATAATATAACTTTATAAATATATATTAAATATTATAAATTTAAGTATAATTTATAAAAAAATAAATATTAAATTAAAAAAATATTTTAATATTAATTAAATTTAAATTATAAAATTTAAAAAAATAAATTCAAAATTTATTTTAAAGTATATATATAATTTTTATAAAGTAATTATATTATAATTAAGTAAACTATAATTAATAATAACTATTTTTAATATAAAAATAAAAATAATTATAAATAATTATATTAGAAAAGAAGTTATATAATTTTATAAATTATTAAAAAATATATATAAAATTATAAAATATTTATTATAAAAAAATAAAAATATATTAATTATAAAATTTTATATAAATAATAAAAGTATTATAATAATATTTATTAATTTAAATAATTAATAAAGAATTAAATATTATAATATTGCTTATTTTTAAATTAAAAAAAAAACTTATAATAAAAAGCTAATTTTTAATTTTATACTTACTATTAAAATAATAATAAATATATTTATAAAAATATTATTATTATCTTTTTATAAGAAATATATTATAAATCTTAATATAATTAAAATATAGAGCTTATAATTTTTAAATAAGAGAAAGAAAGAGTATCTAATAAAGTATTTTAAAAGATATCTATATATTTTAATTTATAAAAAAAAAAAAAAAAAATAATATATAAAAATAATATAAAAATAATATAAAAATATACTTTTTATACTGAAACCAGATTTTTAGATTTTTAAAGAAAAAGATTTATTATAAAAAAATTTTTAAATTAATTATATTATTTTTTTATATTAAAAAGTATTAAACTTTTTAAAATCTATTATTAATATAAATATTAATTATATTTTTAATATTTATCAATATTAAAATTTAAATATAAGTTTTTTATAATTAAATATATTTTTAGATAATAAACTCTTTTTTTTTAGTAATTATAAAAATTAAAAATAGAATAATAAATATAATTAAAAAAAATATCCTTTTAACTAAAAAAACATAAATAAATAAAATAAAATAATTAATTTTATAAAATTAAAAAAAAATAACTCTAGTAAGTAAAATAAAATTAGCAAAAAAAATAAAACTAATTATTAAATTAATCCCTACTATTTTTAAGATAAAATAAAGCTGGTTAGTAATTGGATTGTAAATAAGGTAAGAAAGAATATATTAAGTTTAATTATTTATAGCTATATTTTAAATTAAAGTTTATAATTTTTAAAATAAATATTAAAAAAAAAAAGCTATTTATCAAAAATATAAATAGCTTTTGTACGAGAATAAGGCTTACACTTAGAACAATTATTTACTAAAGACTAAAAGTATTAAATAAAAAAGTGATTGTGTTATAATTTAAAGCAGCATCTCTAATAAGAAATTATTAATTTATAAATAATAACAAAAGTATGTATAATATATTTTAAAATAAAATTTTTTATATTAATATTAATAAAGTTTACAATAAAAAATATAATTATATTATTATTAAAAAAAATTAGAATAACTATAATATAAAATAAAAAACTTAATACTAAAATAAAAAAAAAATAACAATTTTTATATAAAATAATATATAAAAAAAAAAAAATAAAATAAAAAAAAAAAGATAGAAAAAAGATTTATATACTTTTCTATATAAAAATATAAATACTTAATAAAATATACCTATAAATATTATAAAATAAAGCTTTATAAATAATATAAAAATTGTTTTAAAACTTTTATCTTATAGCTGGTAAGCTGGAGAAAAGTTAATATATTAATTAAAAAGTATAAACTTGGCAAATAAAAATTTTATAATAGGATATTTTTAGAAAGTATAGCTTCCATAAAAAATATAATCATAAATTAAAGTTATAAAACTATATTTAAATAAAACATTAACAAACATTATTTAAAAGGTACAAAATTAATAAATAATATAAGTGTTAATAGTATAGAACATAAATTCTGCTACAAACTCTGCCATATAATAAGACTATACATAAGTAACTGCAAAAACTATAAACTAAATTTAAATAAAAATTATAACTTTAAGGCATAAACACATAAAATTATTAATATAATAATTAATAAAAGTAATCAACTTTTTAAGTACCATTGAAACAAAAAATATAAACTATTTATAATACAAAGCTTTATTATAGAATACTAGTATTAATAAAGAGTTAATATATTTTATATAATAAGAAGTAATATATAGTTTTAATAAAAAGTTTTATATAAGAATATTTTTATATAAAAAATTAATAAATAACATAATAAAAGTATATAAAATTATTAAATTTTAAATAAAACCTAAAAAATGCATAAAACTATATAGTTTTAAAAAAAACTTAAATTAAATTATAAGTATAAATTTAAAAAAGATATAATAATTTTAAATTAAAATATAAAAATTAAATAATATTTTTTTTATAAAAATAATCTATATATGAAAGAAAATTTAATTAATTTTTTTAATATTAGTTATTTATGATTATAATAAAGGAAGTTTTATGAGAATAGTATTATTATTTTTAACTTGTTAGTAATGGCTGAATCAGAGTGTTATTATTATAGTAGAATAATTATCTTAGTAAATTATAATAATTAGATTATATTTTTTATAAGAGGTAGGTTGTAGTAAAAGCCTTAGCATTCATTATTTTTATATATTTTTTTTATAAAAGATGTTTTATAATAAAGATTATCAATTATTAATATTATCAAGATCTATATATTTTTCGTAGTAGATACTGCTTTATTATATACGCATACGTAGTAACATAAATTAAATAAAATTAAATAAAAACTAAAAATTAAATATAAAATATTTAATATCAAAAAAGTTAAAACTTTTTTAAAAATATTAATTATAAGAGATTAGTTAAAATAAACAATTTTTATTTTTTAATTTATTATTATTAAATTTATTTTTATTTATTATGATATAAAATAATATAATCCTATTAAAATTTCTATGAAAAAAAACTTTTAAAATAATGATAATAAATTTTTAACTAATAATAAAATATACTAGTATTAATAATTAAATAAACAATTTATATATTTTATAATTTATATATAACTTAACTTTACCTACATAATAAGGTAGTTAACTAAATACAATTCCAAACCAACAATTAAACATATAAAAGTAACCAAAAAAATTTTAAAATATTTAAATAAAATAAAATCCTTAACATTTATATTAAAAAAATATTTAAAAGATAAAAACTAACTAAGCAATCAATTAATAAAATTTTTTAATTCAAATCTTATAAATAATTTAAATAATAAAAAATTAATTAATAAATATTTTTAATTTTTAAACAAAAGTCTAATTATCTAAAAATTTAAAAAATAAACTATAATAACTAATAATATTTAACATATCAAATATATAACCATCAACAAAATAATTAAAGATTTTATTTAATTAAAACATTTAATAAAAATAATAAAAATTATTTTTTCTAAACTACTAACCTTACAATTAAATAATATTATAATATAAAATATAATAATAAACCTAAAATAATATAATTAAATTAAATATATAATGTGTTCTACCTACTTTGCGTGCATACCTAATTATGCTGTAAAATCTAGAGTTAAATACTTTATTAAAAATTATTATTAAATTTTTGATTTGTTTATATTTATAATTTTTGATATTATATGATGTTGTTTGGTAATATATATTATTATTATTATTATGTATCATACACGCTTGCAAGCTCAGAGCTTATGGCGGACAGAAGAGAAAATTTAAATGCAGCGCACCTTTTAAAAGCACTAACAAATGAAATAAAGTGAATTCTCAGTTTTTTTTTTTTTAGCTAATTCACCCTAATTAGCTAATTAATTATTATTAATTTAGCTAATTTTTGGTGTTAGTATTATTTCTGAGGTTTTTGTCCTAAATTTGTTATTTTTCTTATTATTTTCGAGGTCTCTTCTCCCCTATATATATTGTCTCCCCCTTATTTCTTTTAAAAGAGTTATTGGTATTATTTTGATGTTTTTTACCTACTTCAGCAGTTTTTCTTCAAAATTAACAATTAGGATGTTTGCTTTTCCTTTTTAATTAATTAATTTATTAAATTAAATTAATTTTTAATTTAATAATTCACTAATTATTTTTCTAAATCACCCCATCCTATTTTTAATTTTGTTTCTTTTTTTTTATTACTTCTATTGGCAATTCCAATCTCTTCTATGAATTTTATTATATAATTTAGTCCTTTATTAGTAAATAACAGAGAATATAAATCCATAGATTTATCCATTTTCTTTTTTAGAATTTCCCTCTCTTTTTTATATTTTTTACAATACAATAGAAGGTGTTTAAAATTTTGTTGATTTTGATTATAACTATAATTTTTATTTAATATATTTTTTAATATATTGACTAAATAGTTGTTGAAGTAGTCATAACCAGTCTTTAACTGTGTTATTACAGAATTAATTTTAATTCTGCTTTTTTACAATATTTTATTTCTTTTTAATTTAGGATAATTAAAATAATTTAGTCTTTTTTTATTTTCTTTTTATTTTTCTTCCTATTTTATAAGGCTTTGCGCCCTTATGTTCCTTTTTAAAAAAAAATAAAAGATAAAAGGATTTTTTATTTAAATTTCTGTAGCTTTTTTGGTTAGGTAGTTTGCTTTTTTATTTTTTTTTATTTTTGTGTGGTTAGGAATCTATTTTATATATATTTTTATATTATTAAAATGTAGTTCTTTATATAGAAACCAGATTTTTGAAGTTATTTTTTGTTCTGGGCTTACTTTTAAAGATTTTAGTTTTTTTATTGTAGATTGGTTGTTTGAAAATAAATAGATTTTCTTAATATTAAAATTGTTTTTTGTTATTATTAATGTTTGTTTTAAGTATTTTTAAATTGTAATAAGTTTTGTGTCATAAACTTCTATTTTTTTCTCTAGGTTTTTAGATATTTTAAAAATAGATTTATTATTTATTTTTCTATACCCTCCAGTTTCTGTGGATTTTATATTGTTTTTTTCTAGAAGGGATCTATTAAAATAAATTATTAATTTCTTTTTAAAGTTTAATCTTTTTTTTTTTTTTTTGTGTATTTCCGCTTCTAGTTTTTTATTATTTTTATTTATATAAAAATTAATATTAGTTTTAAATTATGGTGGTTCTAGTTCTAAATTGATTTTTTTTATTTTAGTGAATGAATTTATTAGAAAGTTAATTCTAAATAAAATAAATTTTAAAGTAATTTTATGCTTTTTATCTTTTTTATTTTTATTTTATTTTTAGTATCTAGGGCTTTCTTCTTCTAATTCTTTTAAAAGGTTTTTAAGAGGGAAAGAATCTGGTGCCCTTATCCTAATTAGATAATTTTTATTTAAATATAAAACTTTTAACGTATATTTTTTTTATATTTCATGTAACCTAATTTTTGTTGGTAGAATAGTAGCCTTAACCTCCATTAAATTAATTGGAGTTGTTTTAAAAGCTCCTATCATTTTTTTTATTATTTTATTTTGAAGGTTTTTAAATTTTCTAATTAATAATTTTTGATTCTTCCACCAGATTTTAGCTTCAAAGTCAGAAATTAAGCAAATACAGCTTTTATACAGTTATATTAACGCTTTTGTATTTAGTTTTTTTTCTAAATTAACCAGATTCTGTATATAATTAAATATATGTTCTACAACTACAATTTTATTTTTAATATAATATTTAAAATTTAATTTCATATTAAAAAAGATTCCTAACCATTTAATATTTTTAGATAACTTGATCTTTAATTTATTTAATAAAACCACTATATTTTCTTCCCCAAATTTAGAATTAAAATGAATTAATTCTGATTTAATATTATCGAATGCTATTATATTTTTTTTAACCCACGCAAAAGCTGTTTTTAATATTTTTTCTAATTCTATTATATTTTTTTTAATTTTTGTGTTTTGTACCACTAGTGCCACATCATCCATATAAGAAGGTATCTTTATAGATAAGTGTTCTTTCTTAATTTTTATAAATAGTAATATTAAATATAATAGAAAAAAAATTAAAAATATAAGTAAACCTTGAGATATTCCAATTTCTACTAAATTTAATTCTTTTATTTATCTATTAAATGTAAGTTTAATAAATTGATTTGATATAAAGTTATTTATTTAATTTAATAATTGAGTTAGTAGCCTTATATTTTTTATCGTTTTAATTAATCTTATTCTTGATATATTATCAAAAACTCCTTTAATATCTAAAAATAATATAAAAATAATTAGCTTTTTAGATTTAACATTTTCTATATTATTGATTAGTGAAAGTGCTGTATTAATTGTAAATCTTTATTTTCTACTTTCTATTTGTTCTAAATAGAAAATTTAACTAGTTTCTGATATAAAAGTTATTTTTTTAGTTATTATTTTTTTTGATATTTTTTCTAAACAATTTAATAAGTTTATTATTTTATAAGTTTTAAAGATTTTATAATCTAGCTTATTTGGTTTTGGTAATATTGCCTTTATTGCTTTTTTAAAGTATATAAAATAATAACTATAATTTAATAATCTATTAAATAAATTATTAAATTTTTTTAGGATTATTTTATATGTTTTTTTGAGATATAGAAAATTTATTTTATTTAGGCTTAGTATTTTTTTAGAGTTAGAAGTAAATATAGTTTTTTTTATTTCTTTATTTTTAATTTTTTCTTACTTAATTATTTTATTTGATTTAGTATTATTCTTTTTATAAGTTTAAAAATTTAAAAATTTTGGAAATAATACTTTTCTTAGTATTTTTACTTTTTTTTTAAAATTTAATACTATTATGTCTTTATAATTGATATTAAGCATTTTTTACACTTTCTTTAATTTAATATACTTTAATACATCAAATACTTCTTTTTTTCTAACATTTTCAAAATAGTTTTTCTAAAAATCTTCTTTTACTTTTTAAATTTCAAGAAAATAAACATTCCTTTTTTCTTTCATTTTTTTCTAGTTTTTTTATATTTTATTATTTTTCTAAAACCTCTTTTCCTATAATATTTCTTTTCTTTTTTTATCTATTTATTCATTCTATTATATTTTTAATTTTAGTATAATTATTAATTTAGATATAAACATTTCTACTGCTTTAATTAGATTTTTTTAAAATAAATTTGCTACTTTTTCCAATTTTTTTTCTATAATTTTTTTGTTTTAGTTTTTAAAGAATAATAAATTGTTTCAAAAATTATTAATATTAAGATTATTATCCAGCTTTAATAATTCTTTTTAAAATTATTCTTAATTTGTTTTTTTCTAATTATATTTATTAATAAATAATGGTATATCTACCATATTATTTTATTTAAATAAATAAAAGAAGATAACCTTATGATTTAATCTAAAATTTATATTTTTTTTTATTTTCTAATTTTTAATAAAATTAATTATTAAACTTATAGCTAGTGTTAAGTTAATTACTGATATCTTATTAATATTTTTCTTTTAAAAATAATATGTAAGAGCTCCTAAATTATTTAATATATATAAATTCTTTTTTTCTATTAATTTTATTATTTTTTTTAATTTTAGTTTCTTAGAATAGTTTGAATTCTATAATGGATTATGAAAGTTTAGGTTTTTTAATATTAAACACCTATTATTATTACAATTTTAAGCTATTCTATTAAATAGTCTTTTTATTGTATATGGTCTTTTTTTTTCCAAGATTTGTTATTTTTTATTATAAATATTAATAATTCTGAAAATCCCATATATTTTAGATATAAAATCCAAAATTTAGTAATCTTCATTATTTATTAAATTTATTCTATTTATAACTTCAAAAGTAATAATTTTTTTTAAAATAAATATAACTACCCGTAATTTTTTATCTTTATTTAGATTTAAATAAATTAGATTAAATCTAGGGTATATAATTGTTATTCTTTCTTTTTTTAAGAATTATAATTCTTATAAATAAATAATACCTACATTATTTTTTAATACTAAATCCAATATCTCCTGCATTACATTAATCAATATATTACAATTATATTGGTAGATTTTTAATTTTTCCATATATTAATTTTCTTTAGGATTTATTTTTCCTTTTATTTTTTTATATTAATTAGTAAAATAGCTTCCCTTATACAAAACATATTTAATTTTAATATATTTACATAATTTCTTTTATATATTGCATATTTTACAATTATACATATAAATTTTATAATCTAATACGCAAATTCTATATTTAACATTATTATTACAATTAATTCCAATATACCCATATTATTAATAATTATTATATTATTATTTTAAAAATATTTTATAATATTTTTCTGCTTTTAAAAATTCTCCTTACATAAAACAACCATTTTTTAAGATCTCCTATACCATTATTTTATTTTTTATAACAAAAATTATTAAGAAATATTTTTTTCCCTCCATTTTATTTGGTAAAATTAGCTACTTGGGTGGCTTAAGCATTAAAATACCATAATTATTTTTTTCCACTTATTTTTGTAATAAAATTAATTCCTCTTCTATTTTATTATCAATAATAATTATTCCATATACTATTACAAAACCCTAAAATTCCAATTTAAATAACTTTTACACAAACTTATCTATTTTACTTATTTCCTCAAATATCTCTTCTTTATATTTAAGGATCTCTTCACTTTTAGTGTTGTAATTCCCAATTAACACTAAATTTCCACTACTATTCAATAATATTCCAAAAACACTAATTTTTAGATTAAATTTAAAAAAAACTAAATTTATTTTCTCTTTATATTAGCTTATAATAATTTTTAATAATATATTTTTAATTCTAAAAATTATTATTTTCTTTTATACTAATAAAACTGTTTTTAATGGTAATTCCTATCATTTTATCATTTCTATTATTTTTATGTTTTTTATAACCTTCCTTACTATTTCCGCATACATTTTATTTTTAAAAATTAAGTTCTCTATTTTCTTTTTTAATTTCTGAATTTCCTCCTCTTTTTCTTTTATTATTTTCTTTAAATTTTGGTTTATAGTTAGAAGATCTTCTATATCATATAAGCCTTCTTCAAACTCTAATAACAGATTCCTTTTTTAAATTTTATTTTTTTTTTTAACTAATATAGTTTATATAGCTACAGCCAGCTTATCAATTAAAATTTCGCTTGGAAATTCCATTTTTATTACTAGCCTAATTAGGCTTAGGAAAGATTTCTTCCCTTTTTAATATGCTCCTTTTTCTTTTAGTATAGACAATCGCAAATTCCAATAGATTCTTTAATCCATGATTTCTTTATGACCGTTGTTTCTTAGCTATAACACTTAGAGAATTAGATTCTCCTAGCTAAGCTCTTTCTTTTGATATAGTTTTATTTGCTTTTGGATACTCCGTTCCAAAGTTATGGGGGGGTCGTTTTTTCCGAAGTTCGATTTGTAATATTATTAACTAACTAGATAGATTGGTAATATATATATGAATATGATATTATTTTATTATATTATTATTTAGAATATAAATTTAAATTTTGAAATATTATGAGAAGAAATGACTTGGTAAAAATAGAACTTGATATGAGAAAATATTAATTATGATGATATTGCTTTGTGTGGGTTGGTTTTTTATAATTATGATTATATAAAATACTTTTTTTAATTTTTTTTTTATTACTATGATGATATTGCTTTTTATGTATTGGTTTTTTATAGTTATGATGATATATGGGGTGTCTTGTAGTTTTTTTATTTTTATTTTTATTCTTATTCTTATTTTTATTTTTATTTTTATTTCTATCTTTATTATTATTTTTGTTTTTTTTATTTTTATTTTTTTTATTTTTATTTTTATTTTTGTTTTTTTTATTTTTGTCTTTTTTATTTTTGTTTTTTTTATTTCTGTTTTTTTTATTTTTATTGTTTTTATTTTTATTTTTATTTTTATTTTTATTTAATTTATAGTTGTAAGATATGATATTAGTTATTAAGGCTTTTAATGTTATAATATAAATTATTAAAGTTTTTAATGTTATAATATAACATTTTGAAATGTTATATTATTTAAATAAGCTGGATTATGGTTTTTTGAAATGTAAAAAAGACTTTTTGTATTATGCTGGTAAATAATATGTTATTAAAGTTAAAAATAAGTTTATTTATAGTATTAAGTGGAATTAACATAATATTGTTAGTAATATTAATATTTTAAAATTTATTAATAAAAAGTGTAAAGTTGTTTAGAATAATAATAATAATTTTAATATTTTTAGTGATTTTAGTATTTTTAGTATTAACTCTACTGTTTTAAACTATGAAGTTACTGCTAACTAAATTAAAAAAAAGCTTATTTAATGGTTAAATAAGTGATATTAAATTTTAAAAAAATTAGGATTTAATTAATAATAAATTAAATATTATAAGTTAATATATTATTAAATATAAGAATTTAAGATTAATTATTTATAATATTAATAGAAATAGTTAGGAATAAATTAATATAATAAAATTAAAAAAAATAAATAATATAAAATATTTATAAAAATTTTTGAAAATATATTTTTTATTAGGATTATGGGTATTGTATTATTTGTAATGGGTTCTATAATTACTTTGATATATGTAGTAAATTTAATTATATTATAAATAAGAAATTAATAATTTAAAACTCTATAATATTAATATTATTAGTTTTGGAAATAGTTATTTTAATAAAATAAAATGGAAAAGTATAAAGAAGAAAGATAATAAAT
Organism: Orbilia javanica; assembly: GCA_036872735.1. Taxonomy (NCBI): domain Eukaryota; kingdom Fungi; phylum Ascomycota; class Orbiliomycetes; order Orbiliales; family Orbiliaceae; genus Orbilia; species Orbilia javanica. Next base: position 1,114,680 of record JAVHNR010000005.1, read on the forward strand.
TTTGAAAGTTTTTAAATTTTATGGATTATAAAAATGTTTAAAAAGAGAAGTATATATATGAAAAGTAAAGTTGTTGGTTAAAATTTAAAATACGAAAATGATATTTAGAATAGAATAAAAAAGAAAGAAGGAAAAAAATAAAAAAATAAAAATAATTAGGGTATAATAAAATTGTTTAGGGGGGATTATTTATAATATATAAAAGGTTGAATAAAAAAATTATATTAAATATTTATATATATAATAACATAATATATTAGAGTAAATAAATAAGTATTGATAAAGTATAAGATATTATTATTAATAATATTAGAAAATATATATGTAAGTTATTTTATAATTGTAAATTGTTAATAAGAAGTTAGGAATGGCTAGCTATGAGAAGAAATATTTATATATATTTATAATATTAAAAATAATATATTATAATAAAGTATGAAATTATAAGTTATTTTTTATTATTAATATTATTTTTATTTTTATTTTTATTATTTTTATTATTGTTATTTTCTTTATATTTTTGGTTGGTTTTTTCTTTATTAACTTCGTTTTTTTTTGTTTTGTTATTATTTGACTTGGTATTTATATTATTATTAATATTAATAATAACGATTTGAATTGAATTTTTATGATTTTCTTTTTTATTTCTACTTTTATTTTTTTTATTACTTTGATTTTTATTGGTGTTTTTTGGTTTATTTTGTTTTTTTTTAAGCTTGATAGATAATAATAGATTATTATTAATAATAGTAATTAGCTTATTAATATTTATATTATTTTATAAATTTATTAATCTTTTTTGTTTATTTTTTAATCTATTTTGTTTACTTTTTGGTTTATTTTATTTTTGATTTTTTCTTTATATTATTTTAGTTAATGTTAAGTTTTTTATAGTATTTAGTTTTATATCTTTTTTAAGTTAAGATATTTTAAGTTTTTTATTATTTAATACCTAAATTTCTATAAGTTATGGTTTTTTACATTAAATTTTGGAAATTTTTTTATTAATTTTATGTAGTTATTTAATAGTTTTTGATAAAATAATATTTTTATTTATTAAATTCTATATTAATTGATTGATTTTTTTAATTTGGATGATGGTAAAAAAATCTACAACATTACTTACTTAGTTTATAAATGAATAAAAAATTTTGTGAATTGAAATAAATTGTGTTGGGGTAGTTTGTATTGTTTTATTTATTAAAAATTATATATTAATATTTTGATTGATTTACTTTTATAATTTTGAAAAAATATAAGTTAAATTAAATAAAATTAATTTAATTTTACACTAAATTATTTTAATTAAATTAAAATTTATCATATTTTTTTATATTTTTGTAAAAAGTTTAATAAATATTTATTTATTAAGATTAGTTAAATTATTTTAAAATATATTGTTAATAAGTTTTTGGTATTATTTAATATATATAATATTAAATTTAATATTTAATAATTAGAGATAATAAGTATTGTAAAGTAGAAAATAGAGAGTAATAATCTTATATTCTATATATTTATTAATAAATGTAAAAGAAATATAATTTTAATGATTATTTAATAATAGTATTTATTATTGATTTATATTTTTTTATATTATATTAAAGATTTCTAAATTGAATACTTACATTAGTTATTTAATAATTAAGTCATTATCTGTTTAACTAGTTAATAATGTTATAAAAAGTTATTTTTTTATTAAAATATTTATTTTAATATATTAATTATATTAATAAAAGTAATTATAAAAGATTATAAAAAAAGGTAATATAATATTTTTTATATTAATATATTTAATTAATGTAATTAATTTTTGATTATTAAATTGTTTAATAAATTGGTTTTTAATATAAATTGATATGATTATTTTTAAAGATTAGGTAGTTTTTATAATAAATTTTTTTTTGTTTATATTAAAAATTTTATTTTTATAAAAATTATATTTTACTTTAGTATTTATAAATAAATTATAAAAATTTATAATTGAATTGGGGTTATTTATTTTGGTATGGTTATTGTTAAAAGTATATAAATAAGTATTTTTTAGTTTTGGATGTTTTTTTATAAATCTTTTAATTTAATTTTTTTTTATATTATGATTTATGAGTTTAGTTGTTATATATTGTAATATATTAAATTGTGGTAAGAATTTTTAATTATAAAGATATAATATTTATTGTTTTAATGATTTTTTTTTTAATTTAATTATTATTTAGGTTTGGTGTGTGATTTGTTTATTAGTGATATTATTATTAATATACTTTTTTAAGGTATTTTTTATAATCTCATAAATATTTGTAAAGATATAAATTAATTTAAATTAACTCTTTTTATATGTATGAAAAGTTATTTGAATTGTGGAATTACAGGTTGGTTTATTTAGTATTTGACTACTTTATCTAGGAGTAATTTATAAATAGTAAAAAATTATTTTTTATAAGTAATTAAATTATATTATAAATAAGGTTATATTGTGAGTAATTAGGTTATATTATAAGTAAAATATATGTTTGATTAGATTTGTAAAATTATGTCAAAATATGGAAAGGGGTAGGTATTGATGAAGTGTTGATGTTTTTTTTTAATAGGGTGTTTGATTCTGGATTTTGCGGTATAATTAGGTGTATGTGCAAAGTGGGTAGAACATGTTAAATATTAAATTTTATTTAATTAAAAATTTTTATTAAAAAAAAAAACTTATTTTTAAATAAATTTTATTTATTAAGAACTTTATTAACTTCTTAATTAAACTCTTAATTAAAACTAAATATTAGAAATATATAATTATAATAAATTTAAAATTATTATAATATATATATTCTTTTTTTATATTAATAATTTTTATTTATAAAAATATTTTATAATTAAATTAAATTTTTAATAAAGTATATTAAACTTCCTATATTTAAAATAAATTATTAAATAATTTAAAATAATTAAAAATATTTTCATAATTATTTTATAATTAAAATTTAAATTTTAATAATTATTTTTATATATCTTATAATATATTAAATTATTTAAAATATTTAGTGTAATATATTTATTAAAATTAACTTTTTTATTATACTAATTTTATATAAATAATAAATAAATATAATTATAATAATATTTTATATTATAAAATCTTATATTTTAAATTTAAAAATTTAATAAAAATATTAAAATATTACTTTATCCTATATATAATCTTATAAATAAAAAATAAATATCTACCTTTTATATATTATTTTTAATTTATTTTTTATATATTATATTATTAGTTTATTCTTATTTTAATTAATTACCCTATATATGTACCTATAATTTGTATATAAAAGTCTAAATTTAGAAAGTTTTGGATTTAGTAGACTTAATTAAGTACACATTATACCTCCATACATTATTCTGATAATAAATATAATAAAAAATATAAATATATATTTTTTAGTTTAAAATATTATATCTTAAATAATTCTATAAGATAAAATGTGCCAAGAAAAAATAATATTTGATATATTAAGTTATATTACCTAATCCAATTAGTACATATGGTGAGGCCGTGACTATGATAGGGTACTACAATGCTAGTAGTGCTAGTGATGTGTATGCGTAAAGGTGTTGAATTAAGCTAGGCTCCAAAGAGCCTGGAAGGTTATAGCTAATACAAAAGGGAAAGCTATATTGAATATATTTATAACAAACACAACACAAATAACACAAAAGCTCTTTATTAAACTATACCTCACAATTCCTGCAAACAAATAAGTATTTATAAACTAAATTATCTAAAATTTAAAATATATAAAAAAAATTATAATAATATTATAAAAATATATTAAAATAAATATTTAAATCTTTATATAACAAAGAATAAAAATAAACAAATATATTTAAAACATATATAAAAATAAAATAAATTATAAAGTTAAATAATTTTATAATAATTAAAAAAAGAAATAAAATAAACCAACCATCATGCATTTATTTTTTCATAATTAATAATAACATCCTAAGCATATTTAAAATCAATTATTGTAAACCATATATCATATTTAGGACTGTAGTTCTTCTATTGAATGAAATATTAAACATGTAAAGAAACTACCTTATTATTTCTTTTAGATAGACATCCACAAAGATAAACTAACTTCTTTCCAACTATTTTTTTAATTTTCTATTTTTGTTTTTCTTTGATGATGATAGTATCCACGTTTAAGTTAAATTGTATAATATTTTTAGGTATTAATTCCAAGTATATAATTAAAATAATAAAATAAATTTTAATAATAAATAATAATTTAAAATAATAAACATTTTTTTTACCCAAATATTTTAATATCTTAAAAAAACTAATGTGCTAAAAATTTAATTTAATTTTTTAAATAAAAAGTAGTATATATTCAAAATAAACTAAAAAGTAGGTGTATTTTAAACTAAAATCTAATTTTATATAGTATTTATTAATATAATATTTAATAACTTTAATAATAAATTAAAAAGTATTTAATATGTTTATTTAAAAATAATATTTATAATTAATCAAAACTTTAATGTTCTAAGAAAAATCAAAATTAAGCTTTATAAAATTAAAACTTAAAAATACTAACAAAACAAAGCCTAGTTTTTTTCCAAAAATAATCTTAAATAATAATATTTTAGTAATTTTAAATATTACATCCAAAATACACTTTTTTATTTCTAATAATCCTTAAACCCAATTACTTTATAATTTATTAATAAAATATCATAAATTAAATTTGATTTTTTAATTTATTTTTTCCATTTAACCATCAATAGTTAAATAAAAAGCTATAATTAAAATCAAACACATACTAATTAATTTTAGTAGGTTTTAAAATAATTCAGAAAATTATCTCCAATCTTAATTATTAATTAAAACTTAAAGAAAATTTTAACATAAATATATATTAATGTAATATATTTGTAATTAATTTTTAAAGATCTAGTCTTTCTTATTTAATATTAATTTAATAATTTTAAAATTCTTACAAATTATAGTTAAAATAATATTATAACTAAACTCTTAAAGTAGTTCTTTATTTAAATAAATTGATTTGATATTAAAAGACAATATTGGGGAAAAATCAATAATTAAATTTATATAAATTATTTAAAAAAGCAATATTAGTAACATTATTATTTATACTTTCCCATATAATTTATATTAAAACATAGTATTGAAATTATATTATTAACAAACACATATATATTATTCTATTATTTTAATTTAATTTTTTTAATAAAACAATAATAATTATTTATACAAACATTAAATCTTATAATACATCTAAAAATTGTATACTTCATAAAATAATTTTTTCTAAAACATAAAATTTAGAACCCAAACATGAAAAATTTTATAAATTATATTATTAAAATAAATAATTTTATTTTTTATTAAATAGAATATAATCCTTAAATAACACTTAAAACCATTATTACTAAACTATTTATCCCTAAAAAAATTAATAATTTTAAATATTTTATATTATTAATAAATAATTAATAGTTATTTTTTCCAATTTTTATCTAAAACAATATAAACTCTAATGTAAAATAATAATTTTTTTACATCTATAAAGTTATAATCATTTTTATATTTCTTAATAATATTATTATAAATTTTTAATAACTTATCTAATATTTATATATCAATATTTTTTTTATAAATAACATATATCTTAAACCAAAATTAAAAAAAAAAGTTACTTTAATTATAATAATAAAAATTAACACAACCCAGAATAATTATCTTAAATTTTTTCAAAATAATTAAATTTTTAATAATTTTATAATTAATAAAAATATAAATCTTCAATATTATTTTAATTCATTATTATAATTTTTTAAAAGCCTAAATTAAACTATTAAATTCAAAGTTAATTAGCCAATATTTAATCTTAATTATAATTAATTTCTTTAAAAAGAAAATAATAAATTACAACTATTTTAATTTAAAACCTAAATTAAAATTAATATTATTTAAATTAAGATTAAAATCATTTAAATTAAAGCTATTTTTAAATTAATAAATAATAATATTATAATTTTATTTTTTATTATTATTTATATAAATATACAACAATTTATTTAATAAAAAATAAGAAATTTAAAATAATAATACAAATTTTAAATTATTAAAAACTATTTTTTATTCTTTAATAAAAACCAATTTAAAAATAAAAATAAATTGTTTTTTTATATAGTCTTTTTTTAAATTATTCTTTAATAGTTTAATTTTAAAGAATTAAAAAAAAACATTTTTTAAATTAAAAAGAAGATGCTTTTTCTATATTATTAAATTATTCCAATAAAACATTCTAGCTTTTGTAATGTAGTAAACTTAGTTAAATTAATAATAGCTTCAATTCAATAATTAAATATAACCAAACTTAAACTATTAATTATTTTACCCAATAACTCAACTAAATAATAGCTTAAATAAATCTTTTTCATAGAAAATATAAAACTAAAATTACTTAACATTATGAAAATAATATTAAAATAACATAATTATTCATCAAAAATATTTATAAACATAATATTATTATTAATATAAATAAATATAAATTTCTTTCCTTTAAAATATTTAAAAATTTAATTTTTTACTTAATTTATAATATCAATATTTTCTCCACTAAAATATTTTTAAATCTTTAAGATTAATTTATCAGTAAATTACTATTAGTACTAAACACTACACTTAAAACCTATAAGAATAATTATAAATTATTTATATTTATAATATAATAATATTATTATTTTATAATAATTTTTTCTAATAATTATTTATTAATAATAAAATATAATTATATTTTATATAAATAATTATTTTAAATTTTAAATATTTTTAATTATTTTTTCCTAAAGAAAAAGAAGGTAATTATCATTTAAAATTATATTATTAAAAAATTATATATTTATTATAAATTTAATTTTATAACATAATTTTATGTTAGTATAAATAATAAAAATTTATAAAATGTAAAAACTATTATTAAGATTAATTAATTTTATTTTATTTATATTAATATTTTTATTAAATATTTTATCAATTTTTAACTTATTTTTAATTAAAATTTTATATAAAAAATATAATTTAAGAATTATTTTATTTTAAATAATTGGAATTATTATTTAATTATTTTTAAATTTTTTAATTACTTTTAAATTGTTGTTAAAAAAAATATTTATAATAATAATAGAATAATTTAAAGTATTAAATTTAGAATAAAATAATATTTTTATATTAATTAATATTAATTTTTTATTAAATTAATTTTTCAGAGTTAGGCAATATAATTCTTTTTAGTACTAGATAAAAGTAATTTAAATTATATTCATTTAATAATTATAAATAATATTTAAAAAAAACATATATATTTTATTATTTGATTAAATATATACTATTTAAGATTGATTATTTAATTTTAATTAAAATTAAAAATTTAATATTATACTAATAATAATTAAAAAAAATTTTTATTTTAATTATAGCTTTTATTTAGTATAATAAAACTAGTATATTAAAGAAGTTAATAATACCAATATTCTTATTTCTTTACAATGTAATTATTTTAGTTTTTAAAATGTTAATAATTTTTACAATAAATTAGTTAGTATAGAATAGTTTTTTAGTAAGAACCATTTTTAAAATTAAATAGTTATTATTAAGTTTAAAAAGGTAATTTTGTATGAAGTTAAGTAATTATTAAGAAAAATAAATTAATATTAAATATTTTTTATTAGGATATAAGATGATTATTTTAATTAATTAAATGGTTATAATTTTGATTCTATAATGTTTAACTAAATTATTTTAAATTAATTTAGTTTTATAATAGTTGAATATTAAAATTTATATCTATAAATCAATAACAATATATTTTATATAAAGTATATTTATTTTTATTAAAATATTGTAAGTTAATAATTTTAAAATTATAAATTATTTTTTAAAATTGACTTTGGTTTTGTTTATGATATAATAGTAAATAAAAAAAATTACATATTTAATTAAATATTTATAATTATTTATAAAATTATGAATTTTGATTAATTTTTGTAAATTATTATAATTAACTTTGACTTATTTTAAAATTATGTTTTTTAAAAATTGTCTATTAATAGTAAAATAATTAAAATTAGTATCTACATACATTAATGATAAAGAACTATTAGGGAAAAATAAAACCTTAATTTCAAAATATTTATAATCTTTAACATTTATATTATTGATTTGGAATGGATTGACATTGATATTGGATGTAAATAGAACAATTTTTTTTTTATAATCATAGTTAAATTAATAAATGGATTAGGCTGGGCTTTGATCTAGGCTGTAGGGTAGGAAGAGTTGGACCAAAATAATGATTAATTTTATGATAATAAGCGTGAAAGACATTGTTGCTGTATACCTTAAAGATTATGATAGGGTATTATGATACTAGTAGTGTTAATAATGTGTATGCATAAAGGTACAATTGTTTATTCCACAGATGTGGGAAGATTGTTGATAAAACGTCTATTTCTTTACTGGTTTAGGACAGGTATCTGCAAATAAAGTGAATTTTGGTATAAAATTAAAAAAAGAAAAGGGTGGTTTATTGTTTTCCTCCTTAATTATTATATAATAATTATAACTATGTATGTTGGTGTTTGAAAGATAGTTTTTGCTGTAGTTTATCTTTCAATATTTTTTTAATATTTTGTTGTTTTTGTTTTTAATATTAAATTTTTTATTGAATTAGTTTTGTTTAGATTTGTTTGAATTAATTAATTCTTTTTTATTATTTTTATTATTATCTTTATTGTTATCATTATTATTGTTTTTATTGTTGTTGTTGATGATGTAGTTTTTTATATAATTATCTATACATTGTTCAAAAATACAAATCTATTCTTTTAAAATGAAGAAAACTATTTATAATTTTATATACTCTTGAACATTAATATTAGGTATTTTTTTAACAATAAAAAAAGCGTTTTGTTTTTTATCTTCTTAAGGATATTTATTTATTTAATAACCAACCTCATTATAGTTATAATAAAGATATTTACAATCCTTTTTAATTTTAACTTTAAGCTTATTATTAGCTTTATCTTTAATCTTAATTTTTTTCCCCAATTTTCCTTTACTTTTAAGGTTTTTAGTAAGTTTTTTTTAGAAGGTAATTTTTTTCCTAATTAACTTTGAAAATAAATTATCTAAAGCATAAGTTGTATTAGAATTATAAATTTTTTTTTTTTTTTTTTTATTAAATAAATTTTTTTGATAAATTAAATTTAAAAAATAATTTATTAGTAAAATTTGATTTAGATAATTTATTATGTATTATTTTATTAAAGTTAGTTATATTTAATAAAATTGATTTATATTTTTTTAAAAATTTAATTTTATATGTAAAAATAATTGTATTTTATAATTTAAAAATGTTTTTAAATTTTTAGTGGATGGATTTTATTTATTTTTTTTTGTTATTGATGTTAGTTATATGTAGTAATTTTAGTTTATGGTTAATATATTTTATTAAAATTCTTTTCTTTAATTAATTAAATATTTTTGTATAAGTGTTTTTATAAAATCTTTTAATTATATTAATAAAGTTGTGTTGAATAATTATTTTTTAAAAATTAATAATTAAATTTATGTTATTTTTTTTTTTAAATTAAATTAATAAATTAAATTGTTGTTATACCTTTTTTAAAATAAAAATGAAAGGTAGCTCAGATTCTAAATACTGAGTAACTATTATAAATATTATTAATCTATTATAAAAAATTATAAACATGTTTTAGGTTTAATATTGATTCTAATTTAAATTTATTAATTTATTTTATTTTTAATAGTTGTTTGTTTTCTTGTATATACTACAAATTAATTATTGTTATTAATATATTTAAAAATACTTATTAGTTAATATTAATTATAAATTAAATTTATAATAAATTCTATATATTTATTTATTTTTATATAAAAATTTATATAAACAAATTTTAATCAAAATTAAAAAAAAATTTTCTTTAATTATCAAAATTATTTTAATTGTTAATATTACTACCATTTTAATTATTAGGATTATTACTATTTTAACTACCAAAACTATTATTATTTTAATTATTAAGGTTATTATTATTTTAACTATTAAGGCTATTACTGTTTTAATTATTAAAATTATTATTAAATTTATTTTTTGGTTTATTATTAGGTCCATTTCTTAATCTATTTTTTAATTTATTTTTTAATTTATTAAAATTACTACTCAAGCTAGCAACTTTATTCATTATACTTTTATTATTATTTTTAAATCTAAAATAATAATAATAAAAATTAAAGTTAAAATTGTTTTTAAATTAATAACTTATTTTTATAATAATAATAATAAATATAAGAATTATTAAAAATATAAATAATTAATATTAATAATTTATATATGTTTAATAATTTTATATTATTATTATTATTTTAATTATTTTATTTATAAAAACAAATAAATTTAATATATTATCAATAAATAAGTTTTATATTATTTTATTAATTCCAATATATTAAAAATCATTAAGCATAATAAAAAAGAAGATTTTATCAAAATAAAGTTTAAAAAAAAATAGTATAAATATCTTAATAATAAAAGCATAAAAAAATAACTTATTATTATTCAAAATTTGATATATAACTGACTAATTATAATAATTATTAATTAACTTAAAATTTATTCTTTTTTAAATTAAATTATTTACAATTTTATAGATACCTTTAAAAACAGTTTAAAAATCAAACAAAACTTATTATGCTAAAGCATATAAAGAATCAGCCTTTAAAAATAATAATATTCACCTAAAATTTTTTCAATTTTCTTCAATAAACTATTATATTTCAACTACTTAATACCTCTACCTAACTAAAATAAAAACAACACTCTCAGATAAAAAAAATTTAAATTATCTTCCCTTATAATTAATAAAACAAATCTTAAAGATTAATTATCAAAAAAACAATTAGAAAAAAATGCGTTCTCTTTAAATAAAAATTAAAAAAAAAAAAAGAAAAAAATAACTTAATCTTTTTAATATATAAAGTTAAAAAAATTATTAATAATTAATATAAATAACTTTTATTACCACTAAATAATATATTAAAAATAAATAAATCAAAAAAAATATTATTAACTAATACAATAACTAAATTAACTCAAAAAAAACCAAACTTGTTTGTAAATATATTAAGTAGTTCTAAAAACTGTTTAGTGTTTCTAGAGACAAAATTTAATCAAATGATAGCTTAAAATTTAACCAGTAAATAATTAATTAAATCACTATTTACATACTAATAAACTATTTTATAAATTTTTAATATAAAATAATGGATGTAGGTTTTAATAGCAAGTTTAAGATAACTTTTGTAGATAATAAACTTATTAATAAACCTAAACTTTTTTTTAATAATTAATACTTATTGGATGATTTATTTATATTTTTAATTTAAAATTAATAATAAAAAACAATTTTTTATATTAATAATTAGTTTAGGAATAATTAGTTTAATTTATAAATATATTAATTTGGATAATATTTGTAATAAAAAGGGCTTAATCAAAACTTAAATTAATTAATTTTAATTAAAAATCAAAATTTGGATTTTGTAAAGTTAGAAATTGATGTTTAATATTTAATAAAGTAGGGGAAATCAAAATAGGGATTTGTTTCAGGCTAATTTAAAAGTCTTTAGCTACTAGGATTTATTAAAATAAATTTAATGCGTTTTAGTGATTATAAATTTAATAAAATGATTTTAAAATAAATAAAATGATCTTAATTAAGATAAATTTAATTAAAATTAATTACTATTTTAAAAATAAAAAAGATATAATTATAAATAATATTTAACTTTAAAATTTTTTATTACTATAATTGAATACAATCTTAAGAAAAATTTAAGAACTACCTATTGATGTTATTAATTATGATAGGGTACTACAATGCTAATAATGCTAATAATATATATATGTAAAGGTGTTAAATTAAACTAGATTTTGGAAAGTTTAGGAAATTATAGCTAGTTAGTATAAAAGGAAGAGTTGTGCTGAGCGTGTTTATGATAAACACAACATAGACAATGCAGAGGCTCTCTGCTAGGCTATACCTTACAGTGACAGTTAATTTAATAAAAAAAAAAAAAAAAAAAAAAAAGCGAATATCTAAATTATTAGTTTTGAAGAAAAACTGCTGAAGTAGGTAAAGAATATCAAAGTAGTACTAATAATTTTTTTTTAAAAAAATAAAGAAAAGATAATATATATAAAAAAGAAGAAATTTTAAAAATAAAAAAAAAATAATAAATTTAGGATAAAAATTTTAGAATTAAAATTAATATCTAAAAATTAGTTAATAATAATTAATTAATTAATTAAAATGAATTAGCCAAAAAATTAAGAATTCACTTATATTTCATTTGTTAGTGCTTTTGATGGGTGTACTGCATTTAAATTTTCTCTTCTGTCCGCCATAAGCTTTAAGCTTGTAAGCGTGTATGATACATAATAATAATAATAATAATAATAATAATAATAATATATAAGAATTTTGAACATTTATAATTCAACATAAAAATTTTTAAAAGTAATTTCCTTTTTTAACAAGAAGGGTAAAGTGAATAGCTTAAGGTATTAATTAGCTTATCAACAAACATTTCTGAGTATATAAGCGAGCATGGGTGTATAGTAATTAACTTGAACGCCACCTTTCATAGCTGTGTGTGATTATATATTATATTGAGCACTTAACTTTACCTAAATCTGGAACTATGATAACCATTCAAAGCGAGCTCTTTTCTTTCATGTGAAGCACATACCTAGTTATCCTTTTCTGTCCAAGTTCCAAACACCATCTCAAAACCATCCCGAGGGTTCGCGAAAGACATCATATTCCCTCAACCGAATATTAAATTCCATCATCTCGTCATTGTCATCTTTGTTGAATACCCTCGACACCATGTCGCTGGAGTCGGCTCTCGAGGAGGAGCGCCTTGAAATACTCAAGCTTCTCGAGCGCCCTTCAGTGTCGAACAAGCATAGCAGTGGCGGTGGTGGAAATTCTCCTGGAATATCGCCTACAATCCCGCGATCACCTCCTCTGGTACCAAGGACTACATCTCCGGCGCGGTCTCCTTCCCGGACCACACAATCTATTGGTGGGATTTCATCGATGATTCTTGCTGCGGAACGCGGCTCAAACTCGGCCTCCCCGCCACCAGGACAATTCGCGTATAACCAAAGAAGCCGAGATAGCTCGCCTCATGGGTCTCTCCACTCAAACTCTTCCCCGGCTTATGGGGGCCCTCGTTTGCTGAAGGACCGAGATAGAGACAGGGATCCGTTTACTCCAAATGCAGATTATCAATTTAACATTTTGCCTTCTGCCCCAAACCCCCACCTCCGAAGGGCGGGAGGAGGGGGGAGCCGCGCGGGAAAGACGCCTCCAGCTCCTTCTTCACCAACCAGTAGCCCCTCGCCGATGCATGCTGGGCTGTCCCAGGGGCACCAGGATACGCTATCTTCAATATATAACGAGTCAGGTCCATTCCAACCTGGCGGGATGGGGCTTCCGAGTGGTTCGCAGATCGGTGGCCGCCAGATTCGACTTGGATCCTCCAGCAGGAGGTCTGGCTCGCCATCTATGTATCATAACCGATCAGCATCACCGCATGCTGGAAATCTATCCCTCTCTCCATTGTCATCGCCACCCCTCAATATGAATATGATACCCCCGACGCGAACCCTGGTAACGGAGAATGATACATTGATCGATCTGGAGTCTGCCTACCGGAGACTGTCGGACGATGCTCTTAGGAACTCCGGGGGTTCGCTGGCGACCCTGCCAGAGAGGGGCGGCACTGCGGGGAATGTGCGGGCTAGTTCGGGAGAAAGTATTTCACGAGATGGGGGTGTTCGCTTGGAGAAGGACCTCACGTTCATGGTTGGTGATGACGGGAGAGAAATTGCGGTTGAGAGTAGCGACGATAGTGAGTATAGTAGTGATGATGATACGGAGTCGTTCCGTGGCCGAAGGTCGGAAAAACAACCCCCCCGTGGGGTCGGCGACACCATCATGGAAAGCCAACTGATAACATCGTCGTCGAATAACTCACAAAAAATTCATCGTCAACCCCTAAAGTCTCCAACACCGCAAAGGAAGACAATGAGCCTCTTAGCAGCCGCAGAAGAAGAGCGTAAGGCCCCATTCTCAAGGTTGTAATTTATGTCTTGCTAAACCCTTGGGCTTTTTAGGGAAAACGGTGTCCTCCCGTTACAAAGTATCGTCTCTCCTGCCCTCTGTTACTGTATCGCCGCCCACACAAACGCAACAAAATACACATCGAAATATAATACACCCAAATACGAATTTTGACACAAGATCACATGTTTCGACGCCCTTTTCGTCTGACGCGGAAGCTGATTCCAAAGACCTGAAACGAGCTTCTCGACTCTCTCTCAACATATCCCCTATTATATCCACGCCGGAAACGCACAGAGTTGCACGGACAATTGTGCGCGGGGATATCTCTAATATGGAAACCGAACTTTTGTCGGGAAGGAAGCAACGGAGCTACTTAGTAGCGACTGATCTGAGCGCTGAAGCGGCACATGCTCTTGAATGGACAATCGGCACGGTCCTACGAGACGGCGATAAACTGCTGGCCATTTATGCTATCGACGAGGAAAATGTTGGAGATTTTGATGCACAAAAAATTGCGTCCCAGCCTCCCGAGTCGCCGTATGCGGGTGCATCGTCCCCACTTTCAGCTCGAAGAAGGAGTTTAGAAAAAGGGAGGACCAAATCTGGAAGTAGCCCGATGCGTTCTTCAAGCTTGAGCCGCTCAGATCTTCCTGAGAATCTCAGCGAGGGAAACCAATACCCGTCGAATAACTCGAGCAGAGATGCCCTTCCTAGTGTACCAGTTGAACCTATGGATAACGATGGTGGAGAGGCGCTAGCTCTAACCGCCAATCCTAGGGACAAAAGTAAATCCGAGCAGGAGCGCTGGGCCGCGGCGGAGCAAATTTCTACATTAGTTACCAAGCTGCTGAAAAAGACAAAACTCCAGGTCAATGTTATTGTTGAAGTAATTCACTGCAAGAGCCCGAAACACCTTCTGACAGAAATGGTAGGTCTGCTCCTCCCTCTCTATATCTCTCTCCCGCCCCTCCCCTCTTCTATTTTCTTTTCTTTTCCTTTTTCAGCGAAAGGTATATGGATACCAGAGTCTAATTGCAATCCCTGATAACCCTAATTTGGGAGCTAGATTGATATTTTGGAACCAACGCTGGTTATACTTGGATCACGGGGAAGGAGCGCTTTGAAAGGGTGAGTCATTCATGGGCTGGATAACTTGGGATTTATGTTCTAATATAGGGTGGTTTCCCCAGAGTCCTACTTGGGTCGTTCTCGAACTATCTTGTTACGAAGTCA
Source organism: Orbilia javanica (assembly GCA_036872735.1). Classification (NCBI taxonomy): domain Eukaryota; kingdom Fungi; phylum Ascomycota; class Orbiliomycetes; order Orbiliales; family Orbiliaceae; genus Orbilia; species Orbilia javanica. The sequence continues at coordinate 1,130,151 of JAVHNR010000005.1, forward strand.
TCTGTTCCTGTCATGGTGGCTAGGAAGAAGTTGAAGAAGAGCAAATATAAGAATCCGAATCCCCGTCTTATCAACAACTTAAGCGCAGGGCCGTCGAGGACCCTTGCATCCGCAAAGGTTGATTGAGGTTTCCTCTCGATATTCGGAAAACGGCGGGTTACAGAGGCCTTGAAACTTCCAGGCTGGACCCAACTGTTCTGCAATACCACAAATGGAGATAGAACAGCAGCCGTGTCTGCTCTAATTGGCAAAGTCTCGATGCTAGTATTATGAGTCTACTCCACATTACCCCATTCGAATGGACAATTATCTATTTGGGCCGTGGGTGAGTTCTTGTGTTTGTCAAAACACCAGTGGCTAGTGCTTATTCGACCGAATGGGATGTTTACTTACATCAACATTCCGGTTCCTCGTCCATAGCATATATTGTATTTTGGTTGCATCTAAGAGCATCCCAACCTCGAACGTTTGTCTCGCTATTTCTCACATACAAACTAGTAGAAGGGAGGTCAATATGATTGCAATCACCTTGTCAATGCTCGTCGTGGCTTGGTATCACAAATATTTCAATTATTATCGCTGGTACTTTGCAATGCCTGCTGATATCTTGCTAGCGCGGTCTTGATAGCATTTTCCTGGGGCGCGATGACCTTTTTTACAAGCGCATAGCCTCGTTCATTGAGTGGCCGATGGCCCCCCCTTGGCCGTTTGCGGTCAGGATCTCCACGCCCTGTCTCATTACTTAGCTTTTCATTTTCTTCTGCTGATCTTGCTATACTTTCTATTCTTTCGAGTGACCGGCTCAGGGAACCGGCCATGTTCCTGATCTCGCTTATCTTTTTGGAGTCTCCGGAGAAAAAGGCACCCCAGAAATGCCGTAGAAATTCAGTCGAGGTCGCATGCGTCAACAACAACTGGTCCCATATTTGGGGATCTGGAATTGAGGTGCTTCCGGATCTTCCCGGCATTTGAACTCGTCGAATGGCTAAGATAGATGAGATCTGGGTAGACGCTGCCCTTAGGGCAGACGTATTTTCGTCATTGCTCCCTTGTTTGATGGGGCGTATTGGCAGCCTCTGCTGGGATAGATGTGCTGGCTTATAATTTGGAAGTTTCCTGGTCAAACTCTCATGGCTTGCTGTATTTTGGTATAAGGCCAATAAAACTTCAACACCAGTGATGTTTTGGTCCAGGGCACCCTGAGATTTAGCAGTATTGGTCTGAGATTCCACGTTAAAAAATTGACGGTGGTCCTTAACATTTAAAAAGATTTTTTGTTGTCGCGTGTCGTTTTGGAGATCGTGGAGTTTCATATCAACGTTGTCCTGTGTGTGAGGGTATTGGTCACGGACCAAGTCGACCCTAAGAATATTTTCAGCCTACATTCGAAGAATTTTCGCTATGCGTGTTCTGACAATAAAAAAGGAAACAAAAGAAGGGGGAAGAAGAAAAAAAGAAACATATTAACATACGGGTTGACAGAATCTAGGAGTTTGGAGCTAAGACTATTTAGAGTGCGGATTATTGGGACGTTCTCGATTTTATTTGGTCGCATCGTTAGGTCTGGTCTATTCCCTTGCTTCTATAGTAGCGGTTATTGTAAACGAGCTTCCTGGAACCTTACACTGGCGGAATGACATACCTGGCTGTGGTTATCTTCATTGCCACTGATGTCGATGATGTGTGGTATGCGCAACTGGCGCTCAGATCCACCACTGAGGTCTTGGAACCAAATTAGAGTTGGCTAAGGGTTATCTATTGGGGTAACTTACCAGAAGTTCCACTTTTTAGATATTGGTCTAGAACATCGTCATGTGAATCGGTAGGGACAAGCTTCTCTCCCTTTAGCTTCTTATAAAGCTTACTGAGAAAAAACCGGCGCCAAAATTCATCCTCTCGAAGCTTAGGGACAACCTCATCGTAGACTTTCTGGATGATAGGGTGTTGCTCGAATATTGTATGGATTTGATCTCTGGATAAGCTAACGCGCACGACAGAGTCCTCTGTTTTGGGCTTTATGGTGGCTAGTACGTTATAGGAGCCTCTGACCTGGGATTGTTCGACAGCATAGGCTCGAAGGAGGTGGATACGGGTCGCCCAAAATTGCACTGGTGTCATACCACCTGAGATGACAGCCTCGTGGAACTTTTTTTGCAGGGTGGGCGATGCCGAAAGGACTGCTTGTTGCAGGGACATATCCTCCTGAAGCTCGTGATCCGTTCTGTTGCGCAATATTTTGACTGGTTTGGGGCCCGGCGATGCCCGAATATCTTTCGCCTCGACAGACAACCCCGGATCTGGTGCAGATGTGGATTTTAACGCTTGGATGGCAGAGGTGAGGGCTGTTTTAAAAACAGATGCTTCATCGGGGGAGCCGGAGAAGGTAAAAACGTAGGGATCCACTGTGCCTTCGGTAGGATGCTGGACGAATACTTTGATCATGACTTTTGCAGATTTTGGTGGCGTGGCCTGAAGACCTAGGAATGGATTATAATGTTAGTTGAAGTTGGGCGAAGCCTCCCGGCTGGCCATAGATCAAACCGACTTGTAATCGAGTCAACGGAGATGGCGATATGTAATCCCGCGTTTGACTCTGCCCGCCAGACAAGGTTCTTGCCATCCGCGTCGAGGGCTATTTCCCCATCCTTCTTCTTATACAAGGCAGAGGCCTTGGCCACAGCAGCCATTTCGGTGAGGGTTGGCTGCGAGGGTGCTTGGATGTTGTGATCGGTGGTGTGCGCTACGAGGTACTCAAGTACCTAGGTACTTAAGAAGTATGCATTGGGGTGAAAGTGGTTATGTATGACGCGCTTGGATTGCACTTGCATGGACCCAAAGTTATTGCTTTTTTGGGCGCATGGTTCGTCCGGTTCAATTAGAATTCAACCACCATCTCCGCCACCCGCTGGCTGACTGGTTGCTCTCACCACCATCCCCCGCTCGCCTTGAAGCCCTCGTCCTCACCTCTCGATTCACCGACTGCTTTGCGCGCCATGTCATTTCTTCGCGCCCTCAGCAGCGACTCTCTGAGCAGCAACTCGAAGTCGGCTACAAATCAGACACAGTCCTGTAAGGTTCTCTAGGAAATCTTGGCGTGAGCATCAAACTAGTTGAATTCAAACCTTTCTAACCGCTCTTATGGCTTTTGCGCTCCCGACTTCAGTTGCATCAAGTAGTTCGTCGGCAAACCACCACAACAGCCACGCCCATACCCAAACCAACCAGACTGCCCCAACGGGGGGTGGGCACCGACGCCATCATGCTAAAGCTTTGCTTCACCCTATGTCCCTTCTTCTTCGGCGGCGGTCAGGTCAGTCGAACCATGGAATGAACGAGTCATCGCCTGGGCTCGCTCGGGATTTGCCGGACGATTTTGATCCAGGGATAATATATGGCACTCGGCACCCTGACTGGTCGTTCCCTCGTAGATCCGCTCCCCCTCAAACTCACAATATATTACGTCCCGAGATTCGGGTCCAAGGAAACTCAGGTTTGTGAAGATGCAGGGGTTTGTCTTCCCAAGACACTACTGTTCTAACGGCTGGCATGGGATAAAGGCAATGGAAGCTCTTCACAAAACAAAGACCCGGCGGCCGAGAATGCTCACCCACGCAAAAGACAAGCATTCTTTACAGAGCATTTCAGCGATTTTGATACCCAAAACCGTTCAGAGCACTCGGAGCAAGATTTCGAGAAAGTTCAGTCGAACAGCCCTCATGCTTTAGGAACTCCGAATATCGGAAGTAGCCGAGAAGCACCTTCTACGGGCGACGATGCCGCAAGACCCATCCCGATATCAGCCCAGGACCCTGCTGCAGATTCTAGTGGCCAAGGCCTACACGCTGTGAATGGCGACCTCGCCCAATGGCGACTCGTTGAAGCCGAAAACGGTGACGGCGAGGAGAACCCGTCAAACATCGCTCGGTACCCAGATATATCTCTGGATCCCCTCCATAACAGCTCTAGATTTAGTTTTGAGGCGAGTAGTGCTGCAGAATCAATTCATGGCGAGGAGTTAACGTTATCGGAGAATCTTATTCAAAGGTCGTGCGTAGCCTGTCCCAAGAGCACCTCAACTTGTTCGGCCGAGCTAACTACCTCCACTGTAACAAGACAGTATCGACCTTATACTGGTGACCGGCGGGGTTCTTATGACGCAGTGTCTTTCACTAGCGATGACATTCAATCGATCACATCAGAGGACCTCCGGGACGAAGATGGAGATGGCTTTACAGCGGCATTTTCGGATTTCCCACAAAGCATCGCCCCCCCTCCAGGTTTCGAAAATGTAGTTGTTGATGCCATGGAGAATGCCCGTCTGCTACAGAAAATAGGGCTGGAGGAACGAAGTGATACACAGCCAACGAGTCCGAATGTTGCAAGCATTGGGTCTAGCGAAATAGGTATTAATGGCAGTACAACAGAGGAAGAAGAAGGGGCGGGAGGGTTTGGGGAGGAGGAGGACGGGGAGGACGGGGAGGGACGAGGCGGTGGGGCATTTGATAACACCCACCGCCTCGCCTACCCTCCTTTTGTGAATCCACCGGGATCTAATCACGGAATCGTCACCTGGGAATCTGCGGGCACTGAGCCATCGGGTACCCCACTGATTAGCGGGGCACAAGGCTCGTCTATCCTCACATTCCACAATATATTCCAGACAGCAGCCCTAGGGGTGAACGAGTATGACTCAGGATCCCCTTCATCATTTTCGGGGGCCCAATCGCTTCGCCAGCCTGGGTATCATACCGAATTCCCCGGTGACGAAGAGGCTGAAATTGGTGATGAGGACGACATGATAGCCGAAGCAAATCGGGACGCCCTGGCTTCCGATAGTGATGGGTGGTATGGCCAAGAGTTTGATTTCTACCCTAGCTCTTCGACAAATAGTACTTATTTAGCGGGGGGGTTTTTCGGTATCGACCTCCCTAAGCCCGGGTTTGTTCGAAACCCATCCCTGACTCCGATCAGCGAGCGTTCAGAGGGATCGCTGCGGAACTCTTTGAGTATAATGAGTCCAAATTCGATGGCAGGTGGAGGAGTTTCCGCAGGGCCACTTAGCACAGCTTTGTTTACGGAACTTGCCAAACGCGAGCAGTTAAGCTGTGATGAAGCCACACTTAGTCAACTCCAGCTATTAGGCGGCACCAAAAGCCCTGAAGAAGCCGTAAGGCATTTGACACTCATTGCCTCCAGCCCTTCAACTATAGCTCCAATAACAAACATACTTGACAGTCCGAAGGCCTCAGCTCCAAGCTCTGTACCACCCGGTTTCGAAGAGTCAACCTGCCACCATTCCGGTGATATCAGCACATCATACGTTCTCGATACTGACCTAGGGTGGGTGATGGAGAAACGTAGGGGGGGTGAGCTAATTCAACGAGAGTTGGTACAAGGTGCGGTGTGACAAGGTGGGCCAAGCTTTCAGCTACTTTCCTTCAAGTTTAATTTCTCTAGCTTCAGCCTGTCGACATAGAACAGCTGATGTCGAGCTTGTATAAGTCCACTAATAATTAAATTAAATGCAACTAAATTAAATATAAAATAGGTAACAATGGCTAGAAAACAATGGCAAGAAAAATTAAGTTTATGGAGGTATTGCTAAAACGCTAGCTACGTCGCCTCATTTGTATCCAACGCAATCCTTCGAGTTTGGACATACTCTACTCGCCTGCCCCATCCAATTCCTAAAGCGGCGATAGACGCAATGCATGATATTATTGCTTGGAATACCAGCGCATGCTTCATACTCCCTGTCCTACTATCGGTCAATGCTGTCATAGAAAGGATAAAGACTGCGCCGAGAAGCTGCCCTCCCGACCATAGTGTTGTAGATGTGATTTCCGGGGAGACGGGGTGGGTAATCTCCACGACAAATTCAAGTGAGAGTGGTAGCAACGAGAACGAAGCTGCTCCCAGGAACGCTAAGACAATATAAGGAGGCGCTAGCGATCTGCTGGTTGGTGCGAAAATAAGACCGATGTCTATGTAATATTAGCACGATGATACAATGCAAATTGACATCGTGAGCGTGCTACTTACAACATATTGAGATAATTGGGACGAGGATCCGGATTGCTAGGAGGAATGTATGTGTGCGATCGATGATGGGAGATACCACCGCCGACCTATTGAGGTCAGTGTTTAGCTGGTGAAGAGGGGAGGACGGGTCCATACGCAAGTAAGCCGACGACGATGAGGATGGCACCACCAATGCCTGCTTCGTTCTCTGAATAGCCATATGGTTCTAGGATCTATAAGATTACAGCTTGTTAACAGCCATTCAACCAATTTAGAGGGGGAAAGGGGTGGGGGGCTTTAGTTTATCTCGATCTTTGGGAGCGCACCTGATTTAACAGCGAACTACTCGCATTGAAGAATCCTACGAGGATGGAAAACTACTCGGGACATGTCAGTTTTCTCCCGCTGCCAAAAAAAAAAACATTCGGGCCGTATCATAGCGGAGGGGTGGTGGTCACCATAATAAATATAAGCCAGAATTCCACAGAACTTAGTATCTTCGGGAAAGCGGATCTGAATGGAAGTTTTTCTTGGGCAGAAGATGGGCATGGCGGGGTTGGTGGTTTCCCTTGAACGAAGAAGACGGGTATTGTTACTGCAGTAGTCTAGTGCTTGTAAGCCTTGGGCCTCTGTGGCTACCATCGGGCTATGTAGAAATAGCGATACTACTAGGAAGTTCACTTACTATTATCGCTATATAAAGAAGCATATTGGGTATATCCCTAAGAGGGGTCAACATCAGCGACAGGTATTAGCACGGAAGGTTACAATTTCTTACTCGGGCCGAGAAACAAGGAAAGGATCAATCAATTGTCCCAACTAGCAAGAAGCCGAACTATTTAGCAAATATCTTTGAGGGCCTTGTGATGATGGCTTGGGAGACATACAGCAGCTCCCAAGGGATTGCTTAGGGAGATAAGCGCATTAGCGGTAATCCGCTGTGTCGAGGTGAACCACAGGTCACTGTAGTACGCGGGAGCACTCAATACAAATGGCTGTCCAAACCCTAGAGCATAGAATATCAAATGGGTGAGCAGGTGGGCTTTCACAGTTCGCCACAAGAAGGGGAATTTGGCTAACCAATAAGTATTTGCCCAACCATAACGACGGGGAAGTGGCCTCCATTTGAACTACCAACTCTTGCTCCGATGAAGCGTAACCAGACGCCAGTTATGCTGAAACCAGCAGCGAATAGAAGTGCCGCCCGAACTCCAAGATGTCGGAGTGTGTATATCACCACCCTATCCCAATTAGTCAATTGAATCTGGGGGCGCCAGTGGAGCAGGTAGCTGGGTAGCGTACGGGCTCATGCATATGTATGCCAAAAAAATGACAGTGGAAAGCCAGTTGACAGATGAGGCCTTCTCCAGGCGAAAGAAGGTTTGGGTCGATGTTGAGACCGGCGCAAAGGTGATCCACCTATGGATTCTTGGTTAGCTGGATTCTTTCAAGACAGCCAAGACAGAGGAACTGAATAGACTAGGAAGGGCTCGAGGACACACCCCCAACTAATCATGATATTCATCAACATCAATGTGGCTAGCCCCACCCATCGCCGGCGGTACACCCGATATATTGCCGCCTCAGCAATCGAGAATTCCCGGGTGGTTGTTTGTTGGATATCTGCATCGTCACACCTCGAGAGAGTGGCATCCTTAGAATCCGCCTTTGGTGCCGGTTCGGGTGCGATTGGTGGAGGCATCGTTGATGGACATTTATTAGAGGAGTTCGCCTTTCTCGAACTCTTGTGGTGAGAAATCAGGGCGATGGCCTATGTGGCAGCAGGACCAAAATATCCAGACCTTGTCAAAACGCCCTGATTCAAGTGCGGTTAAATTGCAGGCATATGGGCCTCGGTAGTCAGCCATCTGAGGCCTAGTATTTGTTTTGTTAAAATTAAATACTATGCGTACCACGCATAATTGCGCAGGTACAGAGTCATCTCGTGACACGAGAGTTAAACGACCCAGTCGGATGACAAGCGCCTGCTGACCGCGTATTTACTCACTTGGGTACACAGGTAAGTAGGTAGTAGGTAGGTAGACACCTACCTAGGTAAGCACCTACTTACCACCTACTTCTTCGGTATAGTCTCGTCTGAGGGTAAGATAAGGTCCGTGTCAGACAGACTTCCATGCGCGAGGTCTGTTTTACCCGTACGTACATACATGCACTTCGCCGACAATGCAACCCCACAAGGTGTTGTCCGATGTGACCAGATTAGGTAACCCCCCTTGGATACGTGGAAGGGAAAGATCCAATTGTGTTGGGTTGGCTAACCTCATACAGCCCCGCAAGTGTTGCTTGGCCTGGCAGAGTACTCAGTCGAGAACTGGGTACTACTTAGGCGACTGCTGACATAACCCGGGACGACGTTACGTATCTCTCTGGCTCTCAGCTTTCCGATCTCTCATGACATACATCTTAACTGAACCTAGTGAGTGCCAATCGACTTACCTGAGTGTATGCTTTCGTTCCCTAGCCTGGGAGCCCAAAATCACTGCCGCAATTACACGTTGACTACCTACTTGCTTTTAATTATCACCTTGCTCCTAACCCACCTCGATATAGATCTCAAAAAATGGACCAAAGGTTCTTGGACAGTTTAAGCTTGCACCTGGGACCCTCAGCGGATGGCGTCCATGATGTCTCCAGGACAACTACCCCCGGCCCGGGCTGGCAAGACGAGAGTGACGACGATATTAAGCTTCCAAGGCAGCGCCAACGGACCTTTCCGTACACGCATTACCTTCCTTACGAATGCGAGACCGAGGATGTTCGTCTCCGGAACCTAGAAGAAATCATAAAGCGATTATACATAGCGATTGAAGCCGGAGATTTTGCTCCAGGAGCTTTACACTGGACACGCGAATTAAGATCATGGCTTCAGATGAAATTTGATCTCCCACGCCACACCAGGGCTAAGCTTGTCAAGCTATTCTACAATCTGGCACTTTCACGGGGGTTGACGCTTTCCGTCTCTGAGAGATTCGCTAGCATGTTTATGTTATTGACAAAGTCAGTGATGGTTCCCCTGCTCTGGTTTATCTGTGAGAAGCTAATTTTTGGTGGTAGGAGGAAGCATTATCTGAAGCCAGGGAATGACTTGTATCTCGATTGGTACCCGCTTTACCGTGAACTCAAGATTTTTATACTCCCACAGGAGACTGGTTTCATAAATACTACACACGTCAAGCGGAATGTCAGGACCCTCACGAAAATGTGTACCTTCTGCCAGCTCTACACAAGTCCCGCTGAGATACCCCGGATGCTCGAGGAGTTTTTGCCCTATGTTGGTCCACCTTTGTTGCTAGAGTTAAAAAGAAAAATCGTGGAAACTAAAACCTATCTAGTACAGCTTATCCCATCCCGAAGGCGCTTTCATTGTAGTTGGGCTCTTGAATCTTTTGATGCCAACCACTCCACCTCCGCCAGCATTCCCCGACGGCCAACCAAATGCATACCTGCCAGGTTCGTCGAACCCTTTATAAGAAATGGCGATCTCCGTTCTCTAACTTTATCACAGGATTCTTCCATATGTGGGCGTTAGGTAGCCGTTCACGGGTCTTTGATGTTAATTTTCTTGACCTTCTGTCAAGGCTGGCGCGCGACTCCCTTCCCGCAAACCATGTTCAATTTGGGCCATATGGTATCTTCACGAAAGAACAGTCAGCAACAATATTCACAGCTGTGCTTCGCCTTCTTGAAATACCCGTTGGCCAAGCTTCGAGTCCATACAGCCCTATGGTTGATATTAGCGCTGGCCTGGCAGCTACGCTAGACAAAGACCCCAAAAAACACCCCGTTGCTCATCATATCGCCCGATGGGTAGTTATGTCTCTTTCCCCTCATGCGCTCTCCGGGGAAGGTTCAATACTCGAAAGCCTAGAGGCTTTGATACAGGCCGTCGAGACGTTCTTCCACCCATCTAACAATGGAAACTGGACGAAAACGCTGTCTCAACTGGCTTATTATTTGTCCGATTTTTTTGTCATGAGGTGGAATCGAGAGCAAAGCGGGGAGATGGATATTCCAGAGGACCGCTTACTAACACCGGCATTGAAGAAACGGTTTGTTCTTGCGCTCCGGGAAGCTGTTTTTATGGGAATATACTCGAAGAGTGGGACGGCGATGAATTTCGCAATGCAGTCTTTGCAAAGCTTAGCTTTCCTAGAACCGGATCTCATCATCCCTGGCTCCCTTCAGCGCATATACCCTGCAATGCAGGGCCTTGTTGAAGTTCATCGCACAACTTCATCATTGAGGGCATTACAAGTACTATCTAGCATAATAGTTCGACACAGGGGGTACCGAGTCCATACGACTACACTCTTGTCACTTGCTCTACCTGGTATCGATGCAAATGATCTAGATAAAACGCTACAGACGTTAGCATTCATACAATCCGTTGCATACAATGTACCGTTCCACGACCTCAGCCATACATCCGAAAACCCAGAGGTAGCCGAAGGCAAACTCGCCCTGGAATGGATCCAGAAACAGGTTGAAGCGCTTGAAACTGGTGACTTGGAGGGCTTCACCAAATACAATACACACACACAAACTGAGGATGCCGATTTGCTCAGGTCATCAACGTATGGGTTTAACGAATTCATTTCATCTTTTCTAGACCGCGTTTTCACGCTTCTTGAAAACCTACCAGATGCCTCTCGTGTCAGAAGCGGGTCTCCAGAAGAGGCGATCATCAATACTCTACCCTCAACTTTCCTCCCTTTGCTAGCGGCATTGTCGCCACCTCTGTACGACCTTGCCCTGGACAAAATTGCAAACTTTGTCGGGAATCATGTGATCCACCAAGCTCGTGATGCTATGGCGTTTATATGCGACGCTTTATGCAAAGTCAATCCGAAAAAGGCCCTTAAACGCCTGCTACCGTTGTTGATATCGGGGATAAAAGCGGAAATCGAAGAAAACGGGGCAGCGTCGACGAGGCATAGTGGCGCAGATGTTCTCCCACGAGACCGGGCGCTGGTTTGGTTTGTTACAATCTTGAGCATGTGCGTGGTCCATGTAGGATCGGCACTACTGGTTTACACACCCGAACTACTTGACATCACGGATTTCATGCAAAAAAGGTGTAAAGGAATACCAGCAGTACATGTGTCCAACCTTATCCATCACCTTTTACTAAGCCTGACCCTCACATATACCAACGATTTTGCTTTGGACGAACCTACGGAAGATGGAATTGGTTAGCGCCTTGTGCTATATTGATATCGCTTGTGACTTTGCTAACATCTCCCGTAGGTATTGCAACTTGGGGAAAGATTGTTGAACCACAAAACCTTCATATCAGATGGCATGTTCCGACAGAGGAAGAGGTTCGTTTAGCTGCACAAATATTCGAGAAACTCTCAAAAAATGCACTCGAGCGTTTGGACCAGCTCATCAGTGATGAGTTTGGTTCGAAACGAGACGGCGTCGGAAAAGAGTGGTCAGATGATGTTTCGAGGAACCTGGTACTAGTTAGGCTCCTTTTATCCGGTATCGCCTCGCTTGTAGATATCTCAGGCGGGGGCGTCATAGAAAACGGTAACTTGCGGAGTGGGCCTAGCCCGGAGGGCGATGACCCAAGCATATCGTTCGAAGACGAGGAGGAATCAGCGGATAGTGACAACAGTCAACACCAATCCTTCACTTACCCTATAGGCTACTTTTTCCAAGATAAGGAACATGAGATATACACTCTTATCCATGAACTCAGGCGTCAGATCGGCGAAACACTCCATCGAGTTCACGATTTTCTTCTCGAAGCTCAACAAGACGATATAGCTTGTTTTAATGCCCTCTACACGGTAAAAACCTTCTAGTAACGATTTGGGTATTAATTATTCTAACGGAACGGTGTAGGCATACCGCTCGTGGTTCGTTGATGTCGGTATCGAGCGGTCTGCGCAGGTTGTCGAACGGATTCTTCGGCTCTTCGAATCCGATATCCACTTGTTCAAAATAAGCGGACTCCGGAAGGTTTACCCGCGGCCATTATTGTTGCGACGAGCGAACCTGTATCACTTACAAAGACTAAGAAGTAATGCGGGGCCGCGGAAGCGCACCCCTCTAGATGAGCGTCTTCTCCTCGATCTTGCTGAGTCAGCAGTTTCCTCGTATACCGAGATCCGCAGACATGCACAAAGCGCCGCTGAATCGGCATGCAAAGTCATCATTGGAGCACGGCCTCTCGTGATCCCAAAATTGATTGATGCTTTTGAGGATGCTACCAAGACAAGTAATCATGCGAGGATGAAGGGTGCGATGTACTCCCTCCTTTTGGGTAGCCTTAGCAAAACAATTGGCAGAGATTGGAGGTTCGCTCCTCGTGTCATAAAAGCCTTCATTGCTGCCTCCGCAGCCGATAAGCTATCAGTTCAGAAACTTGCCATGGGTGCAACATTTCAAGTCATAGATTATGGACGTCCCCTCGAGCAAATGGTCCTCCTGGATGAGCAAGTAATTGAAGCGATCGCCCCTTCCGAAGATGTCAGAGACCTCATCGTTCGCCGGAAACAAAGGGTCGTTGCAAGGTCGCAGGAAATCGAAAGAAGAAAGGCTGACCTAGTGACCGAGCTGGTGGATGTTGCCAAGGGATCGCATTGGAAAATCGCAAACCGTACAGTTACGGTTATTCTTGGAATGGGGATGCGATTTGATACCCTTGCTAGCAAGTCGATGGTGGAACTGATGACATCTGGATCTGTAGATACCCATCCAATGCTCCGGGGGCTTTACTGCAGTGGCCTTATCGCGGTACGTACTATTAAAGCCTATTTTGCACATGGCAAGGTCTAATCATCCGAGGGGAACAGCTTTTCTGTTTGATCGATTTGAGATCCGCATGCACGCACAAATATCAGAACTTCTTGCTCGATAACTATAACTTCCCATCACAGAGGGAAGTATTAATCAACAAGGCTAACCGTGAATGGACACGGGAGTTCCTTCAGGATTTTTCTCAGGAGGCAACTTCATATTATGTTGACTTTGACCACATGGGGTGGTTAGCTTGGGGCAAACAGATGACAGTATTTGACGCCAATCCGACTCAGAGACGTGAGTGGGATGCAGTGGAGATGACGACCCGGAACCACATGGGGCGGCTAATAAATCGAGCTTGGTTTCATTCTCTTTGCGAGTATATGAAGCAAGAACCAAGAGAAGGAATCGCGGACAGGTTTCGGATGGCCAGTCCGATACTGCTTCAGTTCGTTTTCGAGCTAGTTCGTGAAGGAACGACAATTCTCACGTTCGATGATATTCGTGCGGAGGTTCTGGAGCTTTTTGGAGATGGGGGTGACAAAAACCAACATAGAGCAACTGCTGAAATATTTGGCGCACTTCTCAATTCGACTAGAGAATGCACCGAGAGCGAGAAAGAGCAAACATGGGATCTGATACTCCCGGTTATAACGAAGATATTTGATGATGGACTTAATCCTGATAATCTGTCTTATTGGGTGGCATTTATCCATGCTTCTCTGGTAAGTAGGATCACACTGGCCCCTCTCAACTAGTGCCGACCTGAAAATTCTCACAAGTTTACAGCAGGGTAAAGATTTGCGTCGTTCTTGGCCAATCGTGCAATATCTTGCAGGATTTCGCCTCGATCTTAGTTCTAATGCTGCTTTCAAAGAAAGCTCCAAAATCCAACTACTCCAACAGTGCATTAACGACGCGGGCTGGCATTTCCGATTGCACCAGCCTATCTGGGACGACTTCATTCAGCATCTTGACCATCCCTACAAGGGAGTTAGGGAGGCAATTGGGCAAACGCTAGCATGTATAAGCCGAACCCGATATCATGAGTCCTTTTTCTCAGTAGATGATTTTCTAAAAGCGCAGAGAAATCATTCGTCTGTCGGAATGCCACCCTATCGCGCTGAAAACAATTTGGTCGATGTATTCCCCAAGATTTTGAACCAACTTTCGGAGTGGAGGGGTGGATCAGGACAGCAAAGTATATCCTCGTACACATCTGCGAGCAAAACCGTACTACTCTGGCTAGAAAGCCTTCTTTCATCTCACGAATGCACGCAGCTCGCGCCGTTATTTTCGCGTGCCTTTATCAACGAAATTTTGCACATGATCGATGTGAGAGAGGACCCAGAGTTAATATCTCTAGCTTACAATGTTTTTCGGCATTTACCAGATATCCCGCACCCTATTGGGCAAGATGACACATTCATCGACGGTTTAATCCAAACAGGATCCAATGCCGGATCATGGCACCAACGTCTCCGTGTCCTTTTGAATATTGGTGTCGTTTATTTTCGTCGGTTATTCCTTCTCTCCCCCGAGCAGAGACGATCATTGTTCAGCTGCGTATCCAACATGTTGGGGGATCCACAGCTTGAGGTCCGGATAGGTGCTGCTGCGACTCTCTCTGGGATGATAAGATGCTCATCAGCCCCTTTCAGGAACCGTATAGTTCCGCTGTTGAAGAAACGATTCGTAAACTTACTTCTGAAAAACCCGCTTTCAAGAGATATACTGGCCCAGGCAGGGAGCTCGCAGCAGAAATCAACCGTAAACCGACATGCTGCAGTCCTCGGCCTCAACGCGCTAGTGCAGGCCTTCCCTTACGTATCGCCGCCCCCGCTGTGGCTGCCTGAGATCCTAACTATTCTCGCTTTGAGGGCCGCGTCGGATCCTGGGATGGTTGGAGAAAGTGTCAAGGCCTGTCTTAGTGACTTCAAAAAAACACGCCAGGACACCTGGCACATTGACGTCAAGGTTTGTACTACCCTTACTCCCAAAGATTGGGGGAGTTTAACCCCAATCTCTTTTGTTTTCCTACAGCGGCTAATAAAGATTCCTACAGGCGTTTACTTCTGATCAGCTAGAGGACCTCGAAGGGGTATTGTGGAAGAGCTATTTTGCATAGAATTAGTGTAGCTAGCATTCTTTATTATCGGGTAACCATGTGACCCTTCTAACCCTAGTTCTAAGCTGCGACACTCAAATAGTAACTACTTGTTGAGTAGATAATAAAATGTTGAAGAGGCTAACTACAGATAACCTGCGAGCAACGTCTGCGTCCCATATCACGCTGGTTTAAATACGAGGAAACAGTGAGAATAACATTGAATCGATACCCTCAACATCATGTTGCCCAGATCTTAACGGTAAGGTCCACGCTGCCAGTTGCAACTACACAGCGAATGCTTGACATATCCGAGAGCTCGCTTTGTATCTTCGGCGGCGTACCATTCTGGCGTGGGGACTCAACCCCGGCTGCCCCGTTGGTAGCCCCGTCAATATTCCCTTTTATTTGATTTGGGGCCCATTTGATGCAGGTTACGAAATGCCCGTGGGCGGGCTCAATGATTTTAACACACCTACCGTTCTGTGACAAATCCCAACATCTTATCGTCTTATCATCGGAGCAACTCAGGAGATATCTCCCGCTTGGGTGAAACACGATACCTTTAACCCAGTTATCGTGGCCTGTGAGAGTTTTTATCAATGTTCCCCTCGAATCCCACAAATTAATGGTTTTGTCTCTCGAGCCTGTTGCCAGATATTCATTAAAGGAAGTTGAAGGAGGGGGCCGTTTGACGCCAGCCAAATTTGATAAGGTCGAATATGCAGCGACTGGAGCGAAGGCAATGCATTCGATCACATGAGTATGTCCAATCAACGATGTTTTATGATCATTCGTCGACGTATCCCAGATGCGAGCGGTCTAAAACATTAGCTTTGGAGCAGGAAGCAAAGGGTTTAGAGGTAGAATAATGGGAGCGGGGCCTTACTTGGTCATTTCCAGCGCTGGCCATCCATTTCCCGTCGAGAGAGGGTTCAACACACCTCACCCAGTCGACATGACCCTGTATTGTCTTCACAGCATACCCAGTAGAGACATCCCAAACCTTTAACGTCCTATCCCGGCTAGCACTGACTAGGAAATCAGCCCCAGAGCCGCTCGGGATAAACCTGACAGAGCTCACGGAGTGATCGTGCCCCTTCATCGTCCTTATGCAATTGTATTCATTCCCCGGGTCCCAAAGCTTTATAGTCAGATCGTGGGAGCAGGATGCAAGCAAAACGCCCGTTTTAGGGCCACCGTAATCAAGATCCAGAACAGCCTTTGTATGCCCCTTGAGGGTTTGCTCTAATTCGCCGTGTTCCCAGTCCCAGACTTTTATGGTCGCATCTTCCGCGGCAGAGGCGACAACCGAAAACACAGGATGAAATGCAACCGCATTGATAGGGTCACGGTGCCCAGTTAAGGTATGACGAGCGGGCGCTCTTGGTAGCCAGGATTTCGGATCCACTTTCTTTTGCGAAGAGGAAGTAGTTGCGGACAGGTCTAATTCGTTTTGTAAGGTTTGGATGCGGGATTCGAGATCCATGATCTATAAAGCCATCAACTAATGTTTCAGCAACTCGATCACGGTAGTCAGCAGCCGAATGGTGTATATCACACTGTGTCATCTCCTACGTGTATGTCTCTATTCTGCTGTGAGGTGGTGCTGAACATACAGGGTGTTGAGTACGATGGAGATGACAGTAGAATATAGGGATTCGCTCATGAGCCCCAAAGCTATACATCAACCGAAATCAAGGAAGCGTACCTTTTTTTGGAGGCGAACGACGCTCGTCCATTTTTTTTCTAATAGGCCTTCGTATTTTTTGCATACATCGTCTGAAAGTAACTCGTTCTCTCCATCAACCTCTTCTCGGAACATCTGGACCGATTTAAGATGGCCGGACTGCTGTAGGTATGCTGCAATACTCTTGTTCCTAGACATTGGGAGACAGCGACGCGATAAGGCCGCCGGGTTAGTTACTTGGCTTAGTAAACATGCATATGTTGGGGGTGTACTGTTCACAAGTGAGGTCGTTTGGGTCCCAAAGATTGGTTACGGATCGTAGAGGGTTTAGGCCTCGACTGCTAAGAGGTGGAAGGGTATATGCACATACAGCTCGTCTCTTTGACGATCAGTCAAGGCGGAGCCCGACATGACGGACCGGAGGTGGGCACTAGTCCCCGGCTCTGGTGGCTTTCGATTCTGCAGATATGGTCCTCGAACCGGAGCAGAGGGCGGAACACAGTATAATTGTCTAGGTGGAGTGCCAGGTTAGTCGATGAGCTGCAAGGCCTCGTCCACGGGTTTGAATGACCTGCCATATAAGTATCTCCGACAGCTTCTTTGTAACCTGGCTGCAGGGCCCAGGGTATCAGTATCGAAGCCGGGCCGGACTCAACAGAGAACCGGTTAGAAAATAGACAGAAAGACACCGAAGACTGGCAGCGCGTCAGCTTTCATGTATATATCTTGCCTTGAGAGGAGGGGTTGTGGTGTTGTGAAGGGGAAAAGAGGATGATGATTTGTGGCGGGCCAGCAAACCGCGGTCTGTTTGGAGTTTTAAGCTCCTGTCAAGCTTAGTAGCGGCCGGCGGCCACCACACACCAAAACCACCAACATTTTCATGCGATCTTGCTGGCTTACTTGGGTGAAGTCGGTAAATGCTTCAGTGCCCACGGCGGTCTGTGGGGACCAGCGGGCATGTTGGTCATTTTATAAATACATTACGGGTAGGTGGTTTTAGCTCACAGAAGTACGAGACCATATATAACTGAGCTCTTGGGCAGGTACTATATATTCGTAGGTGGGTAGGTACCTAGGTGTGTAGATATATATCAAGGATGCTGGTGAAAGGTATTATGAACAGGAATAGAAAATTAAAAAGTATCTATATTATCAGCTACCCAATATTAGGTAATTACCTAGGTACATACCTAAGTACCTTGAATTAAAATAGGAAGTAGGTAGGTCAGTACGTGATGTGTATATATCCGATTTCCTAACACCTGTTACGGCACCGGCTTCGAACTAGCACCGTTGCTCTGGTCCCTTCGAACATGTCGCAGCTCATTTTCAAGTCTTCGCCTTGCCTCTTGCTCCCCCTAGGAAAGAAATCAGTATTGAACAATTCCCCTGCCTCATGACTTTAAAAAAAAAAAAAAAAAAAAAAAAAAAAAAAAAAAAAAAAAAAAAAAAAAAAAAAAAAAAAAAAAAAAAAAAAAACTTAAGACTTACCCTCAAAGCCCTGCTATGCTCGGTTCTCATGTCCCTCATCATTTTCTTAAACTCGGCTCTTAGAACTGA
Organism: Orbilia javanica; assembly: GCA_036872735.1. Classification (NCBI taxonomy): domain Eukaryota; kingdom Fungi; phylum Ascomycota; class Orbiliomycetes; order Orbiliales; family Orbiliaceae; genus Orbilia; species Orbilia javanica. The sequence goes on from JAVHNR010000005.1 coordinate 1,148,300, forward strand.
CATCGTCATATTCTCTCCAGAAGACGGAAGAGGCGTCACCAAACTGTTCGCCGAAACAGCTGCTGGCTTCCCAGGGCGGCCATTTCCCATTCTTTCGTCTGCTAAGCTCCGTTCGAGTGTCTCCACTTTATCTTGCAAGACGTCTATCTGTGATTCTAACCGCGACTTGTCTGCCTCGAAATCAACGGAATCCTTCACAAGGGATTCATAGTCAACTAGCATTTCGTCCAATTCTTTCTGGAGCTTTTCACATCTCTCATGCAAGCCTTGGGACTCCACTGTGCTCAAGGACCGTTGCTGTACTGTAGGCTCCGATAATTTCCCTTGGAGAGCAAAATTGGCCTTCCTTAGTTCCTCGTTTTGCTTTGAGAGGTTCTCTAGTTCAACTATTAGGCCTGTGTCCATAGCAGGTTGTGATCTCCCTTGCTCGACTTGGATTTTCGCAGCCGCCTGCTGCTTCGCATCTTCTATTTGCTGCTGTGAATTCGTTGCCAAAGTTGCTAACTCTGTCAACAATTGCTGCACTTCATTCTCCAGTGTCGAGACGTTGGATTCAAGGTTCTTTTTGGCTGCTTGGCTCTCTATCAGTCGTGACTTGAGCTCCTCAGCACTCGACATTTGCTCTGCTACTTGAGCATCCTTGCCCTGAAGCCGATGCTGGAGGTCTGAAGCTCTTTCATCAAGAACTTCTATGTGTTTTGTCTGTTCGTTATACATTTTCTCCAACTCACCCTTAGACGAAGTTATCTCTGCTAAGTTTCGTTCGAGGGTTTCGACACGTGCCTCGCGGGCGCGGAGGGTTTCTGTTAAGGAATCGAGATTCTGTCTGTCAAGGATAGACTGGTTCTCTCTATCGGTCTTTGCAGCGTGCGATTCTTCTAGTTGGACGTGCAAATAATCAATCTTATCTTTTAGCTCTCTAGCCTTTTGGTCTCCAGTACCTGCTACTGCTAGGCTGTCCTCCAACGCTCTATTTTTTGTCCCTATTTCTTCCCGTAAGATCTGAAGTTCTTCTTCAAGATCGTGCTCTCTTTCCCGAGAAATGGTTTGAGCATCATTAATACGTTTTTCGAAATCAGATTTCTGCGAGCTTAGAACGAGCTGGAGCTCTGCTATTTGGTTGGTGTAATGTTGTTCTCTTGCATCTAATTCTTCCCGTAACTTTGCTGACTCCTGTTTCAGTAAAGCATTCGCATCTTGTTTGGAGGACACCTGAGATAGCTCGCTTAAAGCATTGGATAGCGAGTTTGTTAGACCGTGTATTTGTTGTTCATGATCTGTTTTTGTATTTTCATGTTTTTGAATTTCCATTTGATTCTCTTGAGACTTTTGAAGGAGCTGGCGTTGCAATTCTCGCCTCTCTGCAGCCCAGCGCAAAGATATATTAGTGAATGATTTCACTCTTTCAACGAGTTCCCCGATGCTCCGGCTGCCATTTTCTAGGACTTTAAATCCAGTATCATCTGATTGGTCGACTTCTCGAGCGACCCCTGTTTTAATTTCTACGGCTTGAGCCGAATATATATATATGTCAGTTCAGAGCCTCGCTATTTCAAAAAAGATTTACTACCTTTATTGTCACCCTGTTCCTGTTCCACTTCTCGTATCCTTTTCTCCCAATCCAGTAATACTCCCCAAACTGGCAATATGGTACTATCATCGGACTTGTTTGCGGCGGGGTCATTACTTTGGCGGAATACGAACTCTTGGACTTGCCCGAGACCCCGCTCCAAAGCAACTACCTCATCAAACATGGAATTCGGGACCCCGTTGATTTGGTTGGAGTCTTGATCTTTGTTTTCTTCTAAAACCGTGCTTTGGCTAACATTATATTGGCCTGGTGTCAATGTCTCAATTTGCACCAACATTGTTTTCACAACGCCGTTCAAGGCGGCCAATCTTTGCCCTCCCAGAAATTGATCACGATGGTGGAGAGGCGATGGTAAATTCGTGGTGTCCACGTTAGCTGGTGAAGGTCGGCGGTCGGAATCCACAGAATTATAAGATTGCGCCGCCGAAATCTCCGGGTAAGCAGTAGGGTCGCTAGGGTGGAATTCTGGATGCGAAGGTAGCGTCCCCCCGTCATCATTTGCTGGTTTGTAGAGGCTACGGTCATCGAAGTCTTCAAGGGTTTTAACGGATTGGTATTTGGCAAATTTGTTAGGTATCGACGAGCGTACGGTTTTCGTTTCAATATTACCCGCGGAGTAGTGTCGCGATTTCTCGGTATGGTAGTAAGTGGTCGCAAGAACTCGTGAAGTATGGCAAAGAAGCCGCCGCTCAAGCACCCACAAATCCGCCTCCAATTTACGAATATCAGTGTCAATTTCATGACACTTGGCAATCGAAGCGCTGAGCTCTGCTGATGCCTGCGTCATGGAATCGTGACCAGGTCTACTGAAAGAGCTTCCGGAGGCACTGACCGGTGAAGTAAGGGGGCTTTCATTTTGTTTCGGTGACCGTAGGCGGGATAGCGATTGAGCGGCATCTCGTACTTTGGTTTCGAGAAGAAGCTTCCGCCGGAGAGCTTCAATGCGTCCAATCAAAGTTGTCTGTTCTCGTTTCAGGCGATCTAGCTCCTCGTGAGTCAAAAGCTCGTAACCGCTGGAATCAAAGATCGCGGTTTCAACTAGAAGGTGTAACGCGATCTCGTCGTCGAAATCCAGCGTTTGGGTCGATCCTTTAAGCTCGGCCATGTCCAAAAGCCTCCCTTCGCTGACGGAATGGGCACGCGCTGTAGAGGCTGGTAATGTGATTTGGATTCAAGAGCCGACGGTAGACAGGATATCTTTACTGAGGGCGAAGCCGAAGGGTACCCGTAAATGCATCTAGGAGGTTAGGTATTTGCAGAATGATTTCGAGAGAACAGCGGATTCGCGTCGGGCATGGACCACAGCCGCAGCTTGAAGTAGATAGAACTGCTGACATCCGAAACGAGAAAGGGATGTTGAAGCTGAGGTGGATGTGGATGTACTAGCAGGTGTAACTAGGGGAGCTGTGTGAGGTGAGGTAACTACGCATGAAACTCGCTACCCGCCGCGGGTGACTAGAATCAATCCGGCTTAATTCACCATCACCATTCGATCCAAAGTTCTAGATGGTTCGACACAAAAGCTGGAAGATACAAACTTCATACTGCCACCACCAACACCGGCACCCACTACCGTCATCACAAACACATACAACAGACACATCACCACTCCAGTTCCACTGAGCCCATTGCCCCCGTAGGTTTCTACAACAAGCGGAAATCGAAATACCCAAAAATGGTGCTTCACAACCCGAATAATTGTAAGGTCCTCTCGGTTATTGTTTTTTGTTAGTGCCAGCATTAATGTTTCCCTCAAAACTACACAATAGGGCATTGGGTCAACAAGGACGCATCCGCCTGGGCGAAGGAATACTTTGAGAACAACCTCATCGGGATCGAGGCTAAAGATTCTACATCTGAAGCCTACGTTCGGATTGAGAAGGTGCTCAGTGTTGAAGGTGATGTGGATGTAAGCCAAAGAAAGGGTAAAGTCATCACGTTATTTGATGTCAAACTTCAACTAGAATATAGTGGTATGTTGGCAGATGAACCTCCCCGTATGTTCGGCGAGAGTGGCTAACGCCACTCTAAGGTAAAACTGCGGCCGGTGACGATGTTTCGGGAACTATAACCGTGCCTGAAGTGGCGCATGATACGGAAAAAGATGAATATGTTGTAGGTCCGCCCTTGACATCGTCACGTCACCGGGTCTGCAGCTTACTTATGGAATGAAGTTCGAAATCTCCAACTATTCCGATACAACTGAGAAGCAGGCCGTGAGAGAACTCGCACGCTCCCACCTCACGCCGCAGCTACGCGAAAGGCTCTACGGCTTCACCGAGGCCCTTATGGAGCAGCATGGGAAGGATATCCAACATACGAAGGAAAACGATCCCAAATACAAGTCATCTCAGGGCTCCGGGGCGGCGTCTTCGTCTTCGTCGGCCGTCGCGCCTGGTAGATCAGATACAGACCCAAGCTTGCAAGCCTCGCGAGGTGGTGCTAGGGGGGCTGTCGTGAACACTACAGAAATCGTAGACTCCTTTGAGTTTCAAACAACTGCCGATGAGCTATACCAGACATTTGTAGACCCAAATCGCGTTACTGCGTTTACCCGAAGCCATCCTGAAGTTTTCGAGCCTGCTGAGGGGGGCCGGTTCAAATTGTTTGGGGGCAACGTCACCGGCGAATTCGTCAAACTGACGCCAGCGAAAAATATTACGCAAAAATGGCGATTGCCCAACTGGCCAGAAGGTAAATCCCATTATTCGCGAATCGCCAGTTTTCGTATTTTTGTTCGCCCTGGTCATTTATTCTGTTTCATTCCATTTTTTAAATTTATTTATCATTATCATTATGTTCCCTACAAGCACACCATTGACGGTAGATCGTGTGATAGGCCACTACTCGACCATGAATATTGTATTCGATCAAGGGGTTGCTACGACTGTTCTCAGATTAACTTGGAAAGGGGTGCCCATTGGACAGGAAGAGACAGCGAAGAAAAACTTTGCTGAGTATTATGTGAGGAGCATCAAAATTACATTTGGGTGAGCAAGCTAATGATTCTCCCTGCTTCTTTTCTATGACGCATTACGCCTCGTACATACTAACATTGCTGCCAGGTTCGGGGCGATTCTTTGAATTGCACATATCGTATGTACCTATAAAGTGCTTCAGGATACACCTATTTCCTTCCCTAGTGGGGGTCATCAAATTGACAGCGTGAAGCCGAAGATTCGTTGTATCAAGAAACGCCCTCTAATTTTAGAAATTGGCATCAAGATAGAAGGAAGGAAAGAAAAAAAATACTGGTTGGCGCCTGTATTATTTACATGCTAGCTAAGCTCTCGCAATGAATGCTCCGAAATCAAATAAGCACCCAAGGCGCCAACAGCAGCACTAAACTGGCCTGAGCCAGAATAATTGACCCCAAAAAAAAGTAAAGCGCGAGCTGGGGCCGGCCAAGGTTGATTGGACGAGAGCGAATCAAACGAACCGGGCAGGAAACCAGCGGACCAATCACCGTTCGCTAAGGACCCGACCGTCGAGTGGTCACACCGCCAATTTCCACTTGCCGCCTCGATCCAAGAACGAATGCACGTAAATGCATTGGTGGCGAGGCCCCGGCCCCGGCCCCACAAGCTATGCATAGTGTTCCTTAGTGCGTGCTTCGTGAGCAGGTACTAAGTGCTGCCAACCAACATGGACAACTGGCACTGTATCTCCACTGCATAAGAGACCTCTGTTGCCCACTCGTCACTTCCACCCGTCTTCAGGATGACACGTCTCTATCCATACTGCATTGTTTTTTGCCTTTGACGGTTTTTTTTTTTTTTTTCTTGTTATATTCTTTTCGACTTAGTCCAAGCACGCCGGCCTTGACTTTATCACTTATATCATATTAATTCCCTTCTTCACTCATTCCTGGCTTACGCTTATATCTGCCATCATCTGCTGTTGAGGTTGATCTTCACGCATTCATTCAATACCCAGCGCTATATAAACTCCGATACACATACTTCCTTATATATACACACACACACATAAATCTTCCTGGTCGAGGATTTAGAATTGCTGATACACGAAACGAGTTACTGAATATCCACTGGTTGGTTTTTATATTTACAGCTCTCGAGCATTGAAATAATTCCAGCGCACCTGCCACTGAAAGCAAAAAAAAGAAAAGAAAGAAAAGGAAAGGAAAAGAAAAGAAAAGAAAAGACGGAACGAAGCAGAAAAACTACCAACAAGATGTCTAACGAAGCTGCGCTTGCTGAATTCATTCAGCTCCCGGTATCTCGGGAGATGATTGCCTATCTGGCTGCTAAGGCCTCTGAGGTCATCCGTTGCGATCCTACACCAACAGAAATACCCACACCTCCATCGACCCCCCCGAAAAACGGCAATGCGAATCCCCTCGAACCCTCACTTCCTGATCTCGAGACATTTATCGCTTCAATTGTCCATCGCTCGCATGTCCAAGTATCAACTTTGATGACAACTCTGGTTTACCTGGCCCGGTTGAGGCGAAGGTTGCCTCCTGTAGCCAAGGGCATGCGATGTACCGTGCATCGTATCTTCCTCGCATCTCTCATCCTCTCCGCCAAGAACCTCAATGATTCTTCTCCCAAGAATAAACACTGGGCCAGATATACGACTGTTCGGGGCTATGATGGCTTTGGGTTTTCTCTCACAGAAGTCAACCTGATGGAGAAGCAATTGCTCTTCCTATTGGATTGGGATCTTAATATATCAGCCAACGACCTTTATGAACATCTTGAACCGTTCCTTGCACCCATCCGCCAACAGCTCCGTCTCGAAGAACAGGAAAGAGAACTCGCACGTGCTTTTGAATGTCCTGCTCCCCACGGCTACCCAGACACAACAGTCTCGGAAAACGACGACATCGAATCGTACTACATTAACTTCCAGCAGGGAAGGAGGCAGACACCCGCATCGAGACCAACATCTCGTTCGCAGGCACTGCCAATCTCTAAGGCCGGTCGTGCCAACGCCGAACATGCACGTTCACGATCAAGGTCAAGATCGAGTCACAGGAAGCAGTCAGTTCCCACTGATCACACAATGTTACAAACCCCGCCATCTACTCAGATACCCGAGCTCTCCAGGAGCGGATCTGCATCTTCTATTCACTCGAATGAAAGTTCCCCACGACTGCCATCACCCACTGTTATAGCCCAGGTCCACTACCTGAGGGAGCACTTGAGCGAGAGCCCGAAAACGTCGAGCCTGCCGCAAAAACCAAGTAAAAGAGCTCGGCTTGGGTTGTTTTCTCGTTTCTTAGGGGGCGAACGACATCCCTCCGAAAAAGTCCAAATCGTTCGATCTTAAATCTTGCTGTAATTTGCATTCAATTTATCTTACGCATATTTGCTTTTTAATTTAGCATTCTTCTTTCCTTCCCTTTCCTTTTTCTTTCTGGTTTGGCGATGCTTTTGTAAAATAAATAAATAAGTAAGAGATGGACGAATTAGGACATGGACAGTGCATAGCGGTATGGGCTTGAGTTTCCCCGGGTTTTTGTTTTTTCAGGTTGTAACGGGTTGAGTTTAGGACCTATGTAGGATGTATAAGTAGGTAGTAATCGAAATAAAACCATGCAATAAATGGCACACATGCCATCCCATACAGCACACCAATCTCATAATTCCCGGGGCGTCGTACAATACGGCCGATAGTGCAAGTTGGCTGCAGTAGCTATAGGCGCTGAAGTGGGAGTGATTTACTCGGCGATATCAAGGCCAACACGTCTGTGTGTTCGGTAGCAGGGAATATCAGCAATCGGGCAATCTCGCATGAATATGAAAATGAAAATGAAAATGAAAGCAAAAATAAAAATGGAAAGGGTAAGATGGCGTATGTAAGCATCTCTCAGACCTTGCTGCTCTGCGGATTCTATCTTGGTTTCCTTCCAACAGCCCGGCGTTATACCTCTCGAGCAACTCAATATACGACCTTTGGGCTTCGAGATACCTAACCATCTGCTGGATTCTGATTGTCCTGGCGATTTCCGGTTGTGTCTGCGACAGTTTGCTTGAATTGTTGGTCTGGAAGGCGAGTCTAAGGTGGTCGTGGAGGGAGAGTCGGCGTGTTTGGAGGGCTGGGGGTCTAGACGTCCGAGATAGTATCGGTGGCAGCTCCCGAAGACAAGCTCTGTAAAGTAACGCTGGCAGTTTTTCGGATGCCATGGCGGATGTCTTGCGTTAGTCGGTAGGTGGGTGGACTCTTGAGTAAGTAAGAAGCGGGTACTACTCAGGCGCTTGGGTGGGCGAATACCTCGATAGTTCGATAGTTCGATAGTTCGATAGTTCGGTGCGCAGGGCTGCAAGGACTTGAAGGTGAAATTCGCTGCTGCCTCCCTGGTAGATTAGTCAGCAACCCCAGGAAGTGGGCACAACATCCTCGTTTGCAACCTCAACATTACATTTGCAAATACCAAACAACAGCCAACATGCATCGGTGTGCAATCTGCCAGACCAACCGCGCCCAGGTCATCCGGCCCAAAAACGGACAGAAGATCTGCAAGAGCTGTTTTCTCGAAGTCTTCGAACTGGAGGTCCACACAACGATTGTCGAGAACAATATCTTCCCAAGACGAGGGGAACGGGTGGCGATTGGGGCGTCCGGTGGGAAGGATTCTACTGTGCTCGCTGCTACTCTGAAAGCCCTCAACGAGCGGTATGACTACGGTGTGGAGTTCGTCTTGTTGTCTATCGATGAAGGTATACACGGCTATCGAGACGACAGCTTGGAGACAGTGAAACGGAATGCCGTGCAGTACGGAATGGAGCTCTGCATCGTCGGCTATGACACTCTCTATGGCTGGACGATGGATAAGGTCGTCGAAAAGATTGGCAAGAAGGGAAATTGTACCTACTGTGGGGTTTTCCGTAGGCAAGCTCTGGATCGTGGCGCCAAACGGCTCGATATCTCCCACATCTTGACCGGTCATAATGCTGACGATATCGCCGAAACTGTTCTGATGAACTGTACGTTATTAAACCTTACCCTCTTGCCTTTTTCTTGCCTTCGACTGAGTCTGTATTGTTTAGTTCTCCGAGGAGACCTCCCACGCCTGGGCCGATGTGCGGAGATTATGACCGCATCTGCCACCTCTCCCATGAGACGTAGCAAACCCCTCAAGTATGCATATGAGAAAGAAATAGTGCTCTATGCGCACTACCGTGAGCTAGACTACTTTTCGACCGAGTGTGTTTATTCGCCTGAGGCGTTCCGTGGGAATGCCAGGTCCCTCCTCAAGGAGTTGGAAAAGATCAGACCTAGCTCCGTTCTTGATATAGTCAGGAGTGGGGAACAGCTTGTCCATGACGTGAAAAGCCCAAGTAAACCGGGTTGTGGGGAACGAAACGGCTGTCGTGGCCAGGACAAGGGATCGGTGAGCGGGAGCCAGGTTATGAGCACAGAGCCAGCAACCTTAAAATTACTACAGGGGGCAGCTCAAACAAACGTAAGTCCAGCGCGGTAACTAATAGGCAGAATGTGGATTCGAAACTGAAACCCTGAATGTTTGTTTAGGATGGAGCGGGTATTCAAACCATCGGGGTTTGCGGCAAATGCGGTTACATGTCATCACAGCCGATATGCAAAGCTTGCGTGCTGGTTGATAGTCTTAATAAAACAGAACCACCAGTCGAGGTATCACTGACGGGGAACATGATTTCCATTGAAGTTAGCGGAGGGATTCTAATCTAGTCTTCCAAAACGTCCGCAAGGTTTCCATTTGTGACCAAAGCTGTGCCGAGTAAGCGGCAACGTCACTATCAACCTGGGTTTCGAGGACCGTCTCGCCATCCCCCCACAGGCATGCTGACCCCCATTTCCTTCCTTTTATCAAATCTACATTAGGAGAGAGGGCTAGCCAAACCGGCGCATTGGCCCCAATGAACGGGTCTATACAGTGCCAGGGGGAACCAAAGGCCCTACACAGCCAGAACCCGGCAACTTTCGCGTATGTTTGCCACCATGGGATCGCTACTATCGTTGTTGAGACTATTCCGGGATGTGTTATAAGAAAGATGGGGGGGATGGTGTAGGCGGGGGGGCTGGATTCGCCACGGCTTGGGATTGTTGTATACGAACGAAGGTATTCTTGGACTTCGGGGAGGTAGGACCCCAGAACAAGAATATCTGTTAGTGTCTTAGAGCTTTCGTACGGCTGGGCGGATTTAATTCCCTGGATGTCATCTATATCGAAGGTTAGGGGGTCGCTCTCAATTGATCCCACCCAAATAATACGGGATGGGGCATCCGGCGCAATAGCCGACGCATGTAGCGTTTCCATGATTTCGTGTAATAGATAGTAGTGCCCAAAAACGTTTGCGGCAAAGGCGGCGCCCAACTCTGGCAGGGGTTCTTTAGCGTGGCTTTCGCGGGAATGTATTTCGGTCAACCAGCCGACGCCTTGGACCTTGTACCGTGGAACCGTCAATGCCTCAATGAAATTTGTCACCATCTGTCGGGCAGCCATGGGCCAATCGATGCGGACAAAGGGGACCACAGCTGCGTTGCAGAAGACATAGTGAATACGACGGTATTTGCTCCGTAGTTCCACGGCCGCAGCAATGATTGACTTTGGCGAGGAAAGGTCTATTATGACATGGGCAAGCTCGAGGCGAGACCGCGCACTTTGTGGGAGCCGAGAAGCAAGGAAGGCATTGATGCCGGCGATTGCAGACTGTGCCTTTTGGGTACTTCTGGTAGCCAGGCAGACCGTCAGGGAAGCGGAGTCTGGTGATGCTGGGTAGCCGTCGGCTTTGGGGGCGAAGAACTCTACGATGAGGCGGCAGGCAATCGCGTAACCAAGTCCACTAGAGATGTCAAGTGTCAATTTGCCTGGCTGAAGAGGGGATGTAACTTAACGATGGTACGGATTCGAACCTGTTGGCGCCTGTTATGAGAGCGACGATGGGGAGACAATGGGAGTCCATCGTGGTGAATGAATCGGCTGGTGTTGTCTGTGACGGGGTTGATTGAAGTGCTGGAGAGGTTTAATTTCTCACTCCCTCTCTCTTGCTCTCCCTCTCCCTCTCCCTCTCCCTCCTTCCCTCCGTCCCCCCCCCCCTTCCACACGCCCCTTTCTTCTTAGGTACTTAGGTAGGTAGCTACTTACTTACATACATACACACCTCTCGACCCGACATCCTCCTGAAGCACCGATCAGCCCGGCGCCGCCCGCTTGCCCGCTACCCGTTTACCCGCTCACCAGTCTACCCATCTACCTCATCTCAGGACCCTACCCAGACACCTGCTTGCTCGCCAGAGCTTGACACACACACACACACACACACACACACACACACACACCACAGAGCGTACTGCAAACCCGAGCCGACAGGGATGGACTCGCAAGCCAAAGATGGAAGCCTGCCCCGTCCTATAAGCACAGAGCACGAGGATCCTTTCGACGACTTTGATGGAGTCCATTTCACCAAAAACTCTCGGCCGGCTGACGGACCAGCCGCCATCCAAGCCGAAACCCATACACCCATTGTGCCCAAGGAGCAGCGTCTTTCAACCGCAGACAGAGGCGACCTAGTCTACTATCCGGCTCCGGTCCCTGTTATGCTTAACCTCCCTCCAAAACTTGTCGGAAATCGCCCGCAGAATCAGGCCCAGGCAGGTATCGAAGAAATTCGTGCGAGGAGAGAGTCGTTGACCTCGTTTAGACGTTCGCTTGTTCTGAAGGCATCCCATTCCAAAGCGGATGCATCATCGTTGTTCGATAATATCCTCGATGCCACAGTCGCATCGCCGGTACTATCGGTCGTCAGTCATTCGGTTTCCAATACCAAGGCCCCAGGAAACTCAGGACACGCCCGATCGACCTCGAGGTTTTCTATGCCAATGCCAAGAAATGATGAAACCGCCCCTACTACCTCCCAGGGACCAACTCGCCGCACAGCACTATCAGATTCCGATGATGAAGCCGAGTTATACAAGGAAGCCGCGAAGCCCTCCGCCGTAGGAGGGAATGTCGCGGTAGGTTCTGGCAGCATCGGCGATGAGGTAGCTGATAGCTTACCCCGAGCATCTCATTACCCACATTCTAGCCACGATGATACCGAGGAAAGAAGGGAAGAAGAAGAATTCGAAGACATACAATTCGTTCCAGCGACCCTTCTGGCCGAACTGGAATCTCGGAAATCGCAGCAGCGTGCACGAACCAACAAGGCTGCAATAAATAATAATTCGCGACAAATGCCGACCCTCCTCGAAAGGGACGCTATTGCTGAGGTAAAACAGCAAGCGAGGAAACGGGGGCCGGTGAATCTCGGCTGGCAAGGCGACCCCGGCGCCGTCGAGGAAGAAGAGGATGATGTGCCATTAGGGGTTCTTTTCGCGAACAAGTTATCTTCACGTCCAGCCGAAGTTTTGAGAGCGCCAGGGCTTTTGGCCATGAGAGAGGCGGAAGACAATGAACCATTGCGAAGACGTCAAGAGAGATTGAAACATAGTTTAGGAAGGGACGCTGTGGATAACACCCCTCCTATGGACGCTCTGGACGAAAAAGAGACACTTGGGCAACGCCGGAGCCGACTGCAGGCCGCTCAAAAGCAGCGGGATATTCCCGGCGACAAGCCCCAGGACCAAGAGGCCTCCGAAACCACCGCCCCCCCAGCGGTCGGTTCAATGTCAGCAGTGCTTAACGCAAATCCAAATACTCAAAGATCCTATCTTGCGGGGCAGGATCCCTCCCCGAGAGGAGCACCGAATTCGGAGCTACCGTTTGGCTACCAGGCTCAACAGCAAATGCATACAAATTTCGCGGGTAGCCAACCACTGAACAGATCTTTGGCACATCAGAGAAAGCCTATGCTACCTTACCAACAGGACCCGGCCGGGCCCATGGGCAAAAATCGAGATCACGAGTTTGGTATTCCTTTCCCTTACGCTCCGGTCAACGCTGAATATCTACAACATCAACAAGCGCTTTTGGCCGATCAAATCGAGAGATGGAGGAGTAGTGTTTGGTAGATGTGTATTTCGCGGACCAGCCGTCTGAACCGTTGACGTTGGAGCTTGGTTAGGGAGTTAATACAATAATGGATGGGTGTGAGAGTCCACGATAGCAAAGTTTGTGTGTTAAGGATTGAATGTCTTGTATATTCACTTTTAAGGTCATTTTGTTTTCGAGTATCGCAATGTCTTTGGGAGTTTGGAGAGCAATGTGTGATCATCTACTTTAGTACATTATGAGCAATACCTTGGTTGGTTGGTTGGTGGAAATTGTAAAGCTTCGTTTTCTTCCTGCTTCGGGGGTTTCCAACGGGACATCTTCTTCGTAAATGCCAATACATGTCCGTGATGATGGTAGTAGTTACCTACCTACTTAGCCTCGTAGCATGGCAGTTGTTGTTGTTGTCGTTGCTGTTGTTGTTCTTGTGGTGTTTTCGCCTGCCGAAAGGAAAAACCCGTCTGGGCTGTTTGATTGAGTTCCGAGAGCCACTTCCCTCCACCGCTCCTGGCACCATCACCTATTACCTAGGCACCTATTAGTATAGTGGTACTTATAACTACTAAGTACTACTGACATCCTCCATCCATCTTGCCCCCATACCCCCCCGTACCCCCCCCCCCCGTTCCCATCCACACACCTACTATCTATAGGTGCCCGTTTAGACTATACTACCTCCTACCCACTTTATTCTTCTTCTTCTTCTCCTCCTCCTCCTCCTCCTCCTCCTCATCTTCATCCTCCTCCCGCTCTTCCTCATCCTTTCTCTTCATCCCTCCTTCATCCTTCCTTCCTCCTTCCTCCCCCTTCTCATCCACACCCACGACAAACTAGGTACCATTACCACTGTTATACCCCCACTCACGACACTTCCCAGCAACGATAGCATTACAGCAATCTACTCGCATGAACGGATACCCTTTCCATTCCCTTTTGAGACCGTGCCTCTCGCAGTCGTAACCATACTGCTATCCGCGTCTTCTCGAACCACACTTCATCTCTCGGAAAACACAACGCCAGAATACCCTCCCGTGTTATCCATGGAATAACTTTGTTTATCAATATCAATCTAACCTCTCCAAGAAATAACGTCACATTTACGATCCTAGTTGCACTGGTGTTCAGGTCTTAACCGAAAGGCCTTCCCTCGAAGGTCCTCTCGAAAATCTGTATGTTTTGTGGCCATTCTCTTCTACGACCGTAAACTTCCTAAGCGAGGCTTTATGGGTGTGAACCTACAGCTGCCCGAATGGCTCCAGTCGGAACCGGGTTCTCTCGGGGCCTTTTCTGACTGACACGTTCTAACTATCTGTATCAAAAGGGTTCGAGCGATGCAGAACTCGGCGAACAAGATGGAGAACCCAGACACTATAGGACAACTCTCCTTTGTACCTACAACTCGAACCACAGTAGTAACGACCACGACCACGACCACGACATCTTTCCCGCCGCTGATAATCAAGCCTCCTCGGAGTTTAAGCCAACTTGATACGAAAGAATATCCTCTCGCCACCACGCCCACTCCCCTAGCCTTGAAACGATTTTGTTTTGACCTCAATGGACATCCAACCTACTTCCGTGAAAGTGACGACCCAAACAAAACTCTAATAAATCTGCAAAATCTAGTCAATGGGATGAAGGACGGGAAAGGTACCATACGCGTGGTCGACAAGGGAGAGCAACGTTATCAGACGCCACCCGTATCCCAAGTCGACGCTGTCGACGTGCTAACAACCGCTAGCGTTGGCGCCAGAAAACGCCCGGCTTCTCCGTTGCCAGCAATTGAGCTATCTGGGAAGTCTATTCCCTACCAGAAGACGAAACGAAGACACACATCGAAAACAAGGGCGGACACACAGGCAGTTCGATTTTCCAAGCATCGAGGTCAGATAAACCAAACTATAATTACCCCTTCATCCGGGTTCCCCGGTAACGGTTCTCCGAACTTGCAACCTGATCGCTCACTGGGCTTCGATTCCGTTCCTTCTCTGGAAGGCCGCCCCGCGGCTTCGTGGCCGAACATGCCCGAGTTTGCGCAATTTAGTGATGGCGGTTTGCAGGAAGTTCCAACTATGATACCTCCCTATGCAAATCGACCCTCGTTAGTCTTTACACCAACGGAACAAGAAGGCTCACGGTTTACAGCAGACCAAGCCGACCTGGGCCCTTCTATGCGATCGCCAGGCGAAGGCACAAGCGATTCGAGTCACCCGGTGCATGAACTAGGCGAACTTGTGCCAACGCCTACGAATGAACCACCCAGCCTCCCCTCACCGAGTCTCAGCCCGGTTACGGCTGCATTGACCCTGGGGAAGTCTAGAACCGACTATTTCTCTCGGTCTGAAAGCCACGAGGAAGATCTAGGATCTCCGTTAGCATTATCCCATGCCGATGACGGTATGGAAGACGCAGATATCGCTCCGTTCGATGAAACCCTGTCGTTGTCGCGGGGCACGAGCGGTCTAGATGGGATCCCGGGCTTGATGCAGCTCCCTCAAATGGTTGACACCTTTGATTCGATGCCCCAGGCCATCAAATCTTACCTCATGTACCAGTTTTTGAGGAGATGTGATAAAAACACACTCCAGTTTGTCGCCGGCGTCGTGAATCCGGCTCTGAAGTGCGACTTCCTTGCCAAGTTACCAACAGAACTCTCCCTTAATATCATCAAATTCCTGGACTACAGGAGTCTAGCGAGTGCTGCACAGGTTTCGAAGAAATGGAGAGTTTTAATTGATTCGGATGAATGGACCTGGAAACGATTGTTCGAAGCTGACGGCTATGTACTAGCTGATGGTGAATTGGAACGTGCAGTCAGAGAGGGCTGGGGGTATCAGGATCCAGAGGGGTTTCTAGATTGCGAGAAAGATATTCAGATATGCCTTGCCAAGGGGGCTTTCTCGTCAGCATCGTCGCTTCTCTCGAATTCTATTCGGAAGCGTAAAGTGACAAGGCTTTCACTGAAAAAGTCGCAGAAGCAGCGGCAGACTGTTGAATCCCTGGGCAAGGATGAATTTAAGGAACTAATACACGACCTTTCCAGCAACGAGGGTTTCGCAGCTGCCGTCCATGCGGCATCCGCTAACCCTCCCCCTAGTGTTGGCCTGCCATCTCTGACCAATCTCCATCTGTATAAATCTCTCTATCGACGGCATCATATCATCAGGAAAAGTTGGGTCCGCCCTGACGTTCAGCCGCGCCACATATCCTTCCGTGGTCACCAACGATTTGTCGTGACCTGCCTCCAGTTTGATTCAGAAAGAATCCTGACCGGTTCGGATGACACTAACATTAATGTTTATGACACCAACACTGGCGCTTTGCTTGCCAAGCTTGAGGGACACGAGGGTGGTGTTTGGGCACTGCAATATCACAACAATACGTTGGTTTCTGGGTCGACGGACAGGACCGTGAGGGTTTGGGATATCGAATCTGCTGAATGCACACAGGTATTCCATGGACACACTTCAACCGTTCGGTGCCTTCAGATCCTTTTGCCTACTAAAATAAGTACGGGCGATGGGAAGTCCACTATAATGCCAAAACAACCCTTAATTATCACCGGCTCGAGGGACTCCACACTCAAAATATGGAGACTCCCTACCAGGGCGGACAAACCTTACAAGCCTTCGACCACCGCTGATATTGATAACCAGCCCCAAAATCCATTTTTGATTCGCACCTTACAAGGTCATGGCCATTCGGTCCGTGCTATTGCCGCTCATGGTGACACCCTTGTCAGTGGTAGCTACGACAATTTTGTGCGGGTTTGGAAAATATCAACAGGGGAGTGTGTTCACCGACTTGCTGGTCACACAGCCAAAGTGTATAGTGTGGTCCTGGACCACAAACGGAATCGCTGCATCAGTGGAAGTATGGACAGCTGCGTCAAAGTATGGAGCCTGGATAACGGCGCCCTCCTATATACGCTTGAAGGCCATACGTCCCTTGTTGGGTTGCTCGACCTCTCGCACGACTACCTCGTTTCTGCCGCAGCGGATGCCTCTCTTCGGATTTGGGATCCTGAAACCGGCCAGCTTCGGCACACTCTTTCTGCGCATACGGGAGCGATAACTTGCTTCCAACACGACGGACATAAAGTCATCTCAGGCTCCGACGGCACCTTGAAGATGTGGAATATCAAAACTGGTAGATTTATTCGTGACCTTCTTACCAATCTTAGTGGGGTTTGGCAAGTTAAATTCAATGAACGTCGATGTGTCGCCGCCGTTCAACGAGAGAATCTCACTTTCATCGAGGTAAGTCCGTTTTTTGAATAGCTATCCCATAGATTCGATAGTTGCGATGTTAACCGTCCGGGCGGAATATAGGTTCTTGACTTTGGGGCAGCCAGAGATGGTGTTCCCGACGATCAACGCGGGCGACGAATCGTCGTTAATTCGAAGGGCGTTGAGGTTGACCCGGCTGAGATTATAAATGATGATTAACGAGACATACTACAATTCATGACCCCAGGTTTTCCCGCCCTTACACTAATATTCTCCTCCCGTCGTTCAAATTCACAAGTTGTTCCAGCGATTTTGTATAATTAGAAGCGTGGCTCTTTAGTTCCTTTGACTCTATATGATCATGACAATGTGTTACTGTTGGTGGTTTGGATTGTAGATTAGGTATTTGAGCGTTGGTTCTTGTTTTCTCTCTTGCTTCCTTTCATAATATCACTCAGTCTATCGTGCCCATGTTCGTCTCGATTGAACCAATAAACAAACCTAACGTCTTAGAGAGCTAGGTATGTTTTTCTACCCGCTAGAACATCATAGGCTTAGGAACCTACATCTACGTAGCCTCTATGTATATAATGAAGTGGTCTTGTTCTCAGTAATTAAGTACCTATTTAGATTACATTACAGTAAAGTTACGAACATGGCATTACCCAGGCAGCCTGAAGACAATGGCAAAATTCTCATGTTGCCTTTTATCCTCTATAGGGCCATGCGGCGAGGTCATGGCATCCACTTGTTTCCCTAGCATTTCTTATACTCTTAGGTTGGTTAGAGCCTCGACATCGCCTCCCTCATGTAGTAGGATAAAGTCATTGGCACAATGACCTTTTTTGGTCGATATCTTAATGCAGTCTATGACACAAATCCCACCACAACATTCTCCTCAAAGTTTGATCTTTTGGGCCCTTTTGCAGCCCAATCTAAAAGTCCGCGTTTACATCATATTATTTGAGTGTGTAAGGCACCAATCGCTTTCCCACGATGCCAATGTCTAACAATACCGTGAAAACCATACCTAGACACCATCACAGGCTTTCAACCACCTTATATTTCCTTGTTTCTTTGAATCCTTCGAATTCCAAGCCTAGGTTGGGAAATTGCCCGGGTGAAGCTTGCAAACGAGTGGTGATTGTCGTGAAGATTGCCGCATTTATAGGAACATGTAAGTATCTCCGAGGAGGGATACTGATTACCGTTTGCGACAGGCGGAACTCATTCTTTGGGGAGACCTATGTCGGTCCTTAGAGTCGGGTAGTACCACTGCGGCGTTAGAGTATTCGAATCTTAAATAAATACCATTATCAAGAAAGAAAGCTGTAGGTCTTGGGGTTGTTTACTGAGAGCTTCGGTCTAATATCCAATAATGGATATAGCCCTAGATGACAATGCCCCTTCCGTACCGCATTGTCATTGTTGCTCTACTTTCGGGTGATATCTGCCCTAGAAAGCACTTTGATGCAAGTGCTAGCTATGGCTTAGACTCGGTGCTGATTGGTCTTGCCAGTCTTTGGGGGGTTCTGGATGCTGGCTCGGCATTCCCTACAATACCATTTGTCTACGATGAAGGGTTAATCATAGGAAATAAAATCCGGTCAATAGAATGCGTACCCTTTGAACTTGGCATGTGTGTAAGCCCTACACACGGTAAGTGAAACCATTCCCGTTGGCAACCAGGGCCGTCACAAGCAACCATTTTTCCATAGGAAACCTGGTTGCAATAGCAATATCTCATTTCGTCGGCATCAACGTCTCCCTCGTCGTCATCGTCATCATCGTCGTCGTCGACAACATCATCTTCATCATCATTATCGCCGCCGCCGCCGCCACCACCACCACCACCACCACCACCATTATCGTCATTATCGTCATCATTGTCATCATTGTCATCATCGTTATTATTATCGTCATCATCATCATCGCACCCATCCCGAACGTCATTGAGAGTCGACTTATCGTCGGCC
Organism: Orbilia javanica; assembly: GCA_036872735.1. Lineage (NCBI taxonomy): Eukaryota > Fungi > Ascomycota > Orbiliomycetes > Orbiliales > Orbiliaceae > Orbilia > Orbilia javanica. The sequence goes on from JAVHNR010000005.1 coordinate 1,167,035, forward strand.
TGCATTGGTGGGTCACTATTAGATTTAGATAGCTTATTTGGTGTTGCCTTAGGTGGGGCCACTTGAGGACTTTTAAAGGCGTCGGGAACTGCCGAGCTCTTAGGAGCCGACTTTGTAGCTGAAGCGGTAGTGCCACGGCCGCCTACTTTTTCTGGAACCTCTGTGAGTTTTGGCAACTTCTCAGTCGCGGCTGGCGGTTCACCGTCTAATATTGAGTTCTGGGCATCTTTGGCCGTGTCTTTGGTTAGAGCTGCAGGTATTTCTTGGGGTGCTGTTGGCTCGGATTTCCGGCCAGGCGTTTCTTTGTCAGAATCCACCATTTCATTCCCCGGTTGTGGCGGCTTGTCCTGAAGTTTCGGGGCTGGCGCTGACTTCACTTCGAAAGGTGATGTCTTATCCTCCTGCTTAATATGGTTCTCAATTTTTGAAAGAGTTTTTGGTACCTCGGGTTTTGTGGGATTTGACTTGGAGCGAGGGTTCCTGTGACCCGTGTCTTTCTTGCCACCATCAGCCCCCGCCGTAAGGAAGCTTTCCTGGGGTTGAGGCGGGCCTCCGGACGCACGGGAATCTGTAAAATTGTGTTTAGTGGGAGACAAGGCGGTTGCAGCTGGTGGGCCAAGTGCTCTACGGGAACGAGAAAAGCATTCAGTTAACGGGCAACATAGCAATTCGGAATCACCGCGGAACCCTACCTTTTCCTCGAGGTCGACTGCTTTGGGTTGCTTGTGGGGTTCTGGGATCCGTGTACTTTTGTAACAGGCTGTGTTTTCGTGGTTTGGAGGGCATGTGAGTTGGAATATGTCCCCCGAACTTGGGCCGCGCTTCGTTCTGGCGCAAGCGTTTTGTTCAGTTGATTGCCGTGAGCGGCCCCTTTTCGACGCTTGACCGTTGGAACCGTGGGCGAATTCTCGTATATGAGAGCCGCTGGTTCGGTGCTGTTCATTGTTTTGGATTCCAACTGCTCTGGAGCGTGCGCGTAACGTCGAGACGTCCCTTCCCTACGGCCATCGGTCCTCGAGGACCCTATGCCGGGGTCTGGCTCAACAGTATATACTGTGGACGGGTTTTCGCTTACTCCTGGTCTCTGACTAAAAGAGCTCTCGAGGATCGAGCCGCCATATGCCCAATGGGCTGGGTTTCCATCACGGAGAACAGGATCGATTTCAAGGGTGGTGGCATTGTAGGCATCATCGATACGGACTTGGTGCTTTGCAAGAGCTTCTGACGCAGTCGATATGACATGTATCTTCTCGTCTAAGGTAAGCAGAAGATCGGATATCAGAACCCGGACCTGGTGCAAACGCGATCGTCTGGCGTGCTCATCGGGGATACTATCATCAGGTATGGTGGACGACGACAATTCGTCGGGATGACTTTGGTTGGTAGCTAGAAGCCGAACGGGGTCGGCGATGGGGTCGGCTTCAGGCGGAGGGCTCAATGCACGTTTGATAAAAGTGCGAAGCAAGTCCTCGGGGCCGGAGGCTTTAGCATCGACCTCCCTCAAAAGGGTAAAATGCCTAATGGTTTCCTGGGGGAGGGCCTCGATGGCATCTGTGAATGCTGCCAGGCCCGGGCAGAACTGGGGTGGCCGTCGAGGGTTAGTGCCAGCCATGGCGGTAATGGTGGATGATAGGTCGATGGGTGTGTATGGAGTATGGAGTATGGAGTATGGATGGAGTGGTGTGGGCGGGAAGCAGGCCGATGGGTGTGGGTGATGGTGGGAAGTGCGAGGCGTGTTGCCCACCCGACTTGGTGACCTTGCCTACTTAGGTACCTAAGCAGTTACCCAGGTACTTGCTTGCCCGCTTGGTTGCTAGCCTAGACTACCTGCTAAGTACTCACTTAGCTGTTGGATGGAATTGCCAATAACAAACTAACTCTCTCCACCTCACCTTACCTTACCTTACCTTGCTTCACCTCACCTTATTTCGCCGCTGTTCAGCCAGTAGTGGTTAGCGCAGCCAGAGCTAGACAGATATCGCTGCTGCCACATCACCATGCAGCTGTGACGAGCGAACGGTATCCGCAGAAGCAGAAGCAGAACGAACTGGCAGAACCAACTGGCGGCGGTATGTTGACGTGGTCTCGCGCCGGCCAGCGAAATCGAGCCGGGACTTCATCGTCAAAGTCCTCATCGTCACAGCCGTGTGATTCAATCGGTGGATCATAACCATGAAACCCCGCCGAGAATGAAAAGAGATGTAACATGATAAAAAAAAACATAATACGGGATGATTCTGGGGCCCCGAGGCATATGAGGCGCCCTACTTGGCCCTCCAGCAAAGGTCGACAGGCCATCAGCAGGAGCCATGGCTGGCTGGCCTACAAGCAAGCGGCGGGTATATATATATATATATCTACATTTAAAAAAAAAAAAAAAAGAGGAGGAGGAAGAGGAGGAAGAGGAAGAAGCCTAAGTACCTATTTTACTTGCTTTTACTTGCTGGCTTGCCTGCCTGCCTTGATGACTTGAAAGTTAAACTCGAGATAGGCTTGGTTCACTCACATTCTGCGATGCAGACAACCTGGGAAACCCACAACCACAGGCCATGTACATGTGCTATGTGCATGAGGCAGCCTGCCCTGCACATCCGTACTTACGTGTGAGCGGTGTCAACCAAATGGTCACAGTCGATTCGTTGGTTCTTGTGTGCAGTGACACGGATTCGATGCGATGCCAGTCCGATGTAGGCTAGCACCCAATGGCTCCAACATTGACCTCTCCTGCTATCCCAAACACATCACAAAAATATACACCCTCATTCTTATACCCTCTCCTCTTCTTCTCCGTCTGAACTAGTCGACATCGGAGACCTCGAACCTAAGGAATACATCTGTTCACTGACAGCATAGAACTGGTGAGGTTACCCTAACAATTGTTTTACAAATTCACAACTCTCGACACAAACTCTCCAGCACGGTTGACCCGTCGTTCGATCCGTTTACAATTCGATCCATCAGACCCTACTCTTCTTTCTGCACCTGGGGTGTAACCTTGAAGTCGTGTCGACATCATATTTCCTAACAGTCTTCGAAATACGCAAACCTGTATTGACATCCTCGATCGTCTCTCAATTCAGAAACTTTTATACCATAATCGGGTGCTCCTTCCTCAGTGGCCGGGTGTCACTCTTATTCAGAATATAATGGGCGGATACGTCATCAGTCGGAATTCAGAGGTCTCGGAGGTGCCTTCGTTCAGGAACCCACTGAGATGCACACTAGATAGCCGGATTGATGGCCATCTAGACACCAAAGAAGGAAGAAGCAGCCGTTATACAGTATCGGAAGGACTGGGAAATATCCCCGATGAGGCTACATCTAGGGAAAGCAAGGTCTTCGCTGGAGCCGAAGAATCTTCGCGCTATAAACTTTTATTCCCACACGAAATACACAACCATTTCCACCTGATGGACGATGATAGCAACGTTGCTACAAATAATTGCCATGCATTCTCTTCGGACACAAATCTAAACTCAAGACACCAATCGCTTCAGCATCCAAGGCTGATCGTCAGTGGGCGGTAAGTTCTACCCTCCAAAAACCAAAAACCAAAAAAAAAAAAAAAACCTACACCATTCCCCTTCCTTCCGACTGAAGCCTACATGTTCACTTGAAGAGGTGGGATAAGACAGGGTGGAACCTTTCGAGCTAATAACTCTGATTGTGGGATAGAAACGATAGGATCAACAGGTCTCGGAAAATCTCATCAGCTACAAATAGGGATCCAACAAAGGCGCCTGGTAGCCCCCAAAGGTGTGATTTATTTCACCAGGACTATGCGACCTCTGGTGCTGACTTGCAATAGATCTGAACTCCCCAAAACACCAATGTCCTGGAGTTCCGAAGACGATGTCCTCCTCAGAGACTTGAAAGAGCTACGAAAGCTTGGCTGGAAAGAGATTTCTGCTTATTGTATGATGAATTCTTTAAAAGACCCGAATAGTTATTCAACAAAGCTAAAAGCTAAATTCATATTCAAATAGTTCCAAAGCGGACGGCCCATGCCTGCCAATTTCGTTGGCGTAGGCTGGTTTCTGGGACTCTGAAGGGCCACAGGCAATGCACCCCGCAGATAAACGGCACCCAGCCGTTACCAGTATCCAATAGTCGGGGCGTCGGAGAAGGAACTGGCTTCCTTGGAACATTCGATAGCCAAGTGCGGAAACACCATCCCTCAAGCATATTCGATATCGGCTCGTCAGATGCCGATTCGAAAGCACTTGAGACTACCTTGTCTTCCCCATCATCCCCCTCCGACTTTGCAGAGACAAAATGTTTGCAAAACCGAGGGTCGGTTTCTAGATCAGTAAGCATGAGCCCGCCGATGCGGAGGTCACTCTATAGCAAAAGATCAAATGAAAGAGAAAATGATCACAGTGTTTGGGAGCCGGACGAAGGTCAAGAGCGAGATTGCCCCGAAACTAGGCATCTTGGAAGGGTATTGGAGGACCCGATTAGACCATGCAACCCATCTAATCCTCAGATACACCTAAGACTTGATAGCACAAGTGCCCCGCCCTATGTGGGTAGTAACTACCGGACCTCCGAGGGCGCTTCGTGGACGAGTGAAGAGGATAGCCTGCTGCTCAACCGCCGGCTTAGTTTCGACGAGGTTAGCATTCTATTACACCACCGATCCGAAGAAGCCATATGGTCGAGGATGGGTATACTACGCTCCTCGATTCCGAAGTCGGTAAGGCTGGGGTGTGCCTCGTTAGTGACCTAGTAGAGCGCTAAGATGGCATGCTCCCGCTGAAGTTCTATGTTGCCCTTTCAGGAGACGAGCCCTATAGGGCCCCTTCTTATCAAGCAAAATAAACACGCTTCTAGCTTTAGTTTATTCTTGTTTCATTACAGTTTACTCTAATTAATAAATAAGCGCTCTAAGTATTATGATATGAAATCAATCCGAGTTCTGATAAGTCTATGCGTGTTTCCATCCGAAGCAGTCGACCCTTACTCAGGCATAAGTTATATGATAATAGGTACTAGGTACCTACCTACCTAGCTTAAGTACCTGAGCGTGTCTGGAGCATTGGCTGGCCGGTAACACTGAAGAGGGTTTGGTTTTGCCGCCCTCCATCCGCCCGTAAGCTGAATTTACACCCACAACGAGCTCCAAAAATCAACTCCACCGTCAAACAACACGGTTCTGCGATTTCACAACCCTTTTTCCAAACCACTCGCTCTCTCCCCGAAAACTTGACATCGTATTATGGAGGGACGTATCCGGCCTTGACCACAAACAAGGATAAATCCCCCGTCAAAAAATCGTCCTACAATCAACCGGTATATCGTCCTTACGCAGACCATCAAAATGCTACGCACAGCTTCGCGTCTCCGAAAGCTGCCTTTGGCAGGAAGTGTCCCTCCCTCCCGAGGCATACCTGTCCGGAAAACCATATTCTACCCTCCAGCAAGAATAGCCAGAACCCAGGCGTACTCGACTGGTTCACCGGTTCCAACTGATAATGTTGTAGGTTGCCCAACTCCAGAGACATATATATCCGAGTTCATAGCGGAAATACTAACATGCATGCATGGAAAAAGAACCCAAGTGATTCGTTCCTCCAGGGGAACTCTGCGAATTATATCGATGAGATGTATTTGAGCTGGAAGCAAAACCCATCCAGCGTCCATATTTCCTGGCAAGTTTACTTCCGCAATATGGAGGATGGCAAACTACCAGCTGAACAAGCGTTCCAACCCCCTCCCACCATAATGCCAACGGCTCCGGCAGGCTATCCATCCGTTTTACCGGGGGGGCACCTTGGTGGCAATACCGATATCACAAATCATCTGAAAGTTCAGTTGTTAGTCCGAGCCTACCAAGTCCGTGGGCACCACAAAGCGAAAATAGACCCTCTTGGTATCCGAAGCGAAGCCGATACCCTTTTCGGGAAGAACCAACAACCTTCGGAACTGGATGCATCACATTATGGTTTCACTGAGAAGGACATGGACACGGAGTATAGTTTGGGGCCTGGGATCTTGCCCCGGTTTGCTCAGGATGGAAAAGAAAAGATGACACTTCGTGAAATCGTGGATGCCTGCGAGCGCACATACTGCGGGTCGTACGGAGTGGAATACATCCACATCCCAGACAGGGAGCAGTGCGATTGGATTCGCGAACGGGTGGAGATCCCGACCCCATATAAATATTCGGTCGACGAGAAACGCCGTATCCTCGATCGGCTGATTTGGTCGTCCTCCTTCGAATCTTTCCTGGCTACCAAGTACCCAAATGACAAGCGTTTTGGCCTTGAAGGATGTGAAAGCCTGGTTCCTGGAATGAAAGCTTTGATTGATAGATCAGTTGATTTTGGTGTCAAGGACATCGTCATTGGGATGCCGCATAGAGGCAGGTTAAATGTCCTGTCGAATGTTGTACGGAAGCCTAATGAGTCCATATTCAGCGAGTTCAGCCCCACAACTGAGCCTTCTGATGAGGGCTCAGGCGACGTCAAATATCATCTGGGGATGAATTTCGAACGCCCAACCCCTTCTGGGAAACGCGTTCAGCTGTCTCTTGTTGCAAACCCTTCTCATCTTGAAGCAGAAGACCCAGTTGTCCTCGGCAAGACCCGGGCTATTCAACATTATAACAATGACGAGAAAGACCACAAAACCGCCATGAGCGTTCTTGTCCATGGCGATGCCGCGTTTGCCGCACAGGGTGTTGTCTATGAGACACTCGGGTTCCACTCACTTCCGGCTTTCTCCACCGGTGGCACGATCCACTTGATCGTCAACAACCAGATCGGCTTCACAACAGACCCTAGATTTGCACGATCTACCCCATATTGCTCGGATATCGCTAAGGCAATCGACGCCCCGGTGTTCCATGTTAACTCGGACGATGTTGAAGCTGTTAACTTTGTGTGCCAACTGGCCGCAGATTGGAGGGCTGAATTCAAGAAGGATGTTGTTATCGATATCGTCTGCTACCGTAAATATGGCCACAACGAAACAGACCAGCCAAGTTTTACGCAGCCATTGATGTACGATCGAATTGCCAAGCAAGAGCCCGCGCTTTCAAAATACGTCAACAAACTACTCAAGGAGGGTACCTTCACCGAAGCAGACATTGATGAACACAAGAAATGGTGAGTGCCTTGTTCTATATCCTATCTCTTCCAACGTCGCGTTTTAACTTCTCGGTGTGCTAGGGTTTGGGGAATGCTAGAAGAAAGCTTTGCGAAGTCTCGAGACTACCAGCCCACCTCGCGGGAGTGGTTGACAAGTGCATGGAACGGTTTTAAATCTCCCAAAGAGCTCGCCACAGAGGTCCTACCACATTTGCCCACTGCAGTCCCTGATGCGACACTGCAGCACATTGCAGAAGTTATTTCGAATGCTCCGAAAGACTTTACGGTTCATAAGAACCTGACAAGGATCCTTGGCAACCGCAAAAAGACTGTGGACGAAGGCTCTGGTATTGACTGGTCAACAGCTGAGGCCTTAGCCTTCGGAACATTGGTCAACGATGGGAAGCATGTTCGCGTTTCCGGACAGGATGTCGAGCGTGGCACTTTTTCACAAAGACACGCCGTATTACATGACCAGAGCAACGAAAATACATATACGCCATTGCAACATGTTTCCAAGGATCAAGGCCAATTCGTCATATCTAATTCATCTCTCAGTGAATTTGGAGCGTAAGTTGGACATGTTTTTTTTTTTTTTTATCCTCGTAGGATCTCCAATCACAGCGTTGCTAAATGATAACGGCTTTAAGCCTAGGATTCGAGTACGGATACTCGCTCTCGTCGCCAGACGCTCTCGTTATCTGGGAAGCACAATTTGGAGACTTCGCGAACAACGCACAATGTATCATCGACCAGTTTATCGCCGCAGGGGAATCCAAGTGGCTGCAGAGATCAGGGTTGGTGATGTCGCTCCCCCATGGATATGACGGGCAGGGACCGGAACATTCCTCGGGGAGGCTCGAAAGATACCTCCAGTTGTGCAACGAAGATCCAAGGGTTTTTCCACCCCCTGAGAAACTCGACCGCCAACACCAAGATTGCAACATGCAGATCGCATATATGACAACACCATCTAACCTTTTCCACATTCTTCGTCGGCAAATGAACCGTGCTTTCAGAAAACGTTAGAATAAGTACCCTCTATCCGATCTCTGAAATACTAGCTAATCTATTTTGCCTTTAGCCTTGGTAATATTTTTCAGCAAATCGTTACTCCGCCATCCCCTAGCAAGGTCGGACCTTTCTCAGTTCACGGGAGGCTCGCACTTTGAATGGCTCATTCCTGACCCAGAACATGGGAAAACCATTAAACCACCTTCAGAGTGCGAGCGTGTTCTCATTTGCACTGGGCAAGTTTATGCCGCGTTGTACAAAGGGAGGAAGGACCGTGGCATTGACGATGTCGCTATAACCCGTGTCGAACAGCTTCACCCGTTCCCCTGGGCTCAGCTCAGGGATACTTTGGATCAATATCCTAATGCGAAGGATATAATATGGGCGCAAGAAGAACCATTGAACGCAGGTGCATGGACATACGTTCAGCCACGCTTACAAACAATCTGTAACGAGACGATTCATCATAAGGACAAGATTGTCCAGTATGCAGGCCGTAACCCTAGCGCCAGCGTTGCAACTGGCCTCAAGGCTACACATCTGGTAAATAACCCCCCCTTTGGCTAGGCTAGGCTGCCAGCGTCCCCAATTTAGATACTAATAATAACTGTCTTTCTAGAGGGAGGAAGCTGAGCTTGTAAGTAAAGCACTCGGGAGCAAGTAATGGCAGCGAGGGCTAGTCTGGAGATGACACTCTCGGCTGTGGGTGTTTTCTCTTTTTTTTTTACCTCTGGTTCAATCTGTATATACATACTATAGCATACAACATGCCGCGCAAGCGACATAAATCGAAATAAACTGACCGATTTGATCTTTCTATATTTTCAGTTTTTATTCTCTCTCTCTCTAGCCATTTCTCTTTTTGCACTCGAACACCACCTGCCCCAGTGCCTCCCACGTAGATACCTACATACGAGACGTGATACCGGGCTGCCCTAGCCAGGTAGTACAGGGCACCCGAAATCAGGCAATATGTCTTGGCGCCGAGAAGCATACATCAACAAACAGCCCTTTGATAGCAACAAAGGCTGGCGACACCATCTTTCTCCCATCAATCATTTAATAGGTAAACCAGCTCTACCAGCAACAACAGCAACCACCACACCATCGCCACCATCACCGTCATCACTATCATCACCATCGCCGCCACTATTGCACGCGAGATTCTTACTGTTAATACACTTCCTAGGCCGCAAATCTTACTGTCACTAAACCTATCTCTATTTTGCTATAAGGGATATGGCGGACCCCGAAGAAGATTATTCCTCGCTGCCGCTCGCCGACAGAGTCACCCACAAAGTATGGCAGCTCCCTCCACGCCACAGCTAAGACTAAAAACCGCTTACTATTATAGATATGGAAAGTCCGCAAGCAAGCATATGAAGATACCACCAAAGAGTTTGAACGATCTGGCTCGGAAACTGACAGTTGTTTCCGGCTATGGCTCAACGACGCCTCTATCTGGAAGGGCATCGTTGCTGATTCGAATGTTGCGGCTCAGCTAGAAGGAATAAATTGCTTGTATTTTCTTTTCCACTCCCAAGTTCCCTAACTAGCTTTGACTATGGTGGCTGATTTTCGTTCTTGTATCCTTTAGGCATGCATTCCTGCAATTCGGAGGCCCGAATGCTGGCGCTCGGTGAGATCCTACTACCTCTTTGCGAATGTTCCGGCAACATTAAAAACATGCTAATAGTGTATTTTCCCGTGTCTAGTTCTCGTCCACATACAATTCCCGCACTAGCAGAGAAAGGGATCGTTTCCACAAAGGCCGCAACCAAAGCCAAAGCGATTGATGTATTGTTGCTGTACATCGAACTGGATACACCTGCCCCTATTATTGAAGACCTACTACCGTTCCTAACTCACAAAATGCCCAAAGTAGTGGCGGCGACAACAAACGTACTATTCGCCATCTACAGAGAATTCGGCGCCAAAACCGCAAATCCCAAACCTGTACTTCAACAACTTCCTAAGCTCTTCGCTCATGGTGACAAAAACGTTCGTGCGGAAGCAGTGAATCTTACCGTTGAGCTTTATAAATGGTTAAAGGACGGGATGAAGCCCATGTTTTTCAATGACCTGAAACCAGTGCAACAAAAAGAGCTAGATGAGGCGTTCGAAAAAGTGAAGAACGAACCCGCAAAACAAACGCGCCTTCTACGTTCTCAACAAGCGGCGCTTGCCGAATCAGCAGCTACAGAGAACGGAGGTGACTCTGAGGAGCCCGAGGGTGAACCAGATACGTTCGATCTATTCGAACCCGTAGATGTCTCAAGCAAAATCTCGAAGGATTTCTGGGATCAAATCAATTCCGCGAAATGGAAAGACAGGAAAGAAAGCCTAGACATGCTTTATGGAATAGTCAATGTTCCCCGCATCAAAGAAGAGGACTTTTCCGAACTGGTGCGAGTTCTTGCAAAAAGCATGAAAGATGCCAACATCACAGTTGTCATTGTTGCAGCAAATTGCGTCGAATGCATTGCCAAAGGATTACGGGCTTCATTTGCAAAGTACCGCCCCATAATTTTTGTGCCTACCGCAGAGCGTCTGAAGGAGAAGAAACAGACTGTCGCTGACGCGCTCGGGGCAGCGCTCGACAGCGTTTTCAATTCTGTATGTATGACGGCATTTATTTAACTCCGGACCTGCCCACTCGCTAACACATATGGCAAAGACATCTCTCACAGATATCCTAGAAGATACAATGGAGCTTCTGAGGAACAAAAATCCCCAAGTTAAGCTCGAGTCATTGAGATTTTTGATCCGCTGTCTCAGGAATACAAGAGTAGCACCTTCAAAACCAGAGGTGAAAACGATCTCCGATACTGTGACAAAATTATTGGCAGATACCCTAGAGGCTACTCGCACAGCTGCTGCGGAAGCTATGGGTACATTAATGAAAATAATGGGGGAGAGAGCAATGAACCCGTTCATTGACGGTCTTGACGATATCCGGAAATCAAAGATCAAAGAGTTTTTCGAAAGCGCCCAAGTCAAGGCAAAAGACAAACCCCCGGCTCCAGTGGCCCCCCCAGCAGCCGGGCCGTCGAAGCCCCCATTAAAGAAAAAAGTTGCACCAAAAAGCTCCGCACAGTCGCAGCCAACTCGGGCTCCGGCAGCGGCGGCTCCATCGGGCGCGGGGCGTGCGGCACCGGATGAAAGTTCCACCCCCGTGAAGAAGGCACCAGCCGTCCAAAAGCTCCCTCCAAAATCCCAAGTCTCGAAGTTAGGCAAGAAACCCCAACCAGCGTTAACATCCCCAACTCGGCCCGCCGCAGCAACAGACGATACTACGGCAACAAACCTCCCTAGTCATCCGAAACTCGGTCTTGGTAACCGGGGGGGACTTACATCAAGGACACTTCAGGCACCACAACCTAGTGGGAAAGGCGTAGATATTCCCAAAGCAGCGGACTCGCCAAGCTTTGCAGCAGAGAAGGCAGAGCTAGAACGCCTTAGGTCCGAGAGAGAGAATTGGCTCACGGAAAATATGAATTATCGTGCGGACAAAGAAAAACTATTACACGAACTGAGCGATATAAGATTACAAGTAAGTATTTTATATATATATATATAAAGGGGAGCATGACAAAAACACCTTCTCACACTCTTCTAATAATAGAATGCGCAATTAATCGAGGAACACACACGCGATGTACTTTCGATCAAAGCGAAAGAAACACAGCTCCTTCGGTTACGGTCAGATCTCCAAACAGCCGAGGAGAACCTAGAAAAGAAACAACGAGAGGTGGACCGTTTGAAGCGGGAGCTTGCACGATTTAGCCGGGCCAGCTCACCTGCGGCTACGGACATTGGGGATGCTTTGGCCCACGAATCATTTAGTAGCTATCCTCGGGACCGAACAGTAAGCGCGACTAGTATTTCAGGATTAGGCGATCATAGGGCTAGCGCTCTTTCACGCCCCCGCAACCGATCTAGCCTTGCTGGACCCCCGTCGTACGGTCTGGATGACGGCCCTAGTATGTACCCATCACGCGATAGTATGCGAAGCCCTATTTCGGATTCCGGATCTAGTAGAGAGAAGGTACAGGGGTTGAGATCGGATTCCGAAGTTCGGCCCGGAGAAATTGCAGACCCTAATGAAAATTGGAGGAGGGCCGCCCAAGTCACATCACAACTGAAAATGCGCATAGAGCAAATGAAAGCTCGACAACATATGCGTGGTGTATCTTAGAGTGGCTAGCTTGCCAAGGCCACATGAAACGTCAGTCAGATGTTACATGCTACTCTGTTTATGGATCGAAATCGCTGCAGAGCGGGATATGGAACTCTATAATAGGGTTCAAATCATATGACGACAAGGAATCCAAATAGGAATACGGCTTGCTTACGACTCACAAGGCAGGCAGGAGTGTTCTTAGACCATGCTAATGTGTCTTCCTAGTGTTGTATTAGAAAGGGCATTCATTGTATTAGGGCTTTTGACGAGCTAGTTTCCCTAGCCAGGTGCAAGCAAGAATAGAAATGATAATTGGTTCTGTCAACTAAAAGGTTTCCTAGGAAGTTTAAGGGTCAATCACGATAATGGGGCTATCACAGTGCCCCCTTTAACTATAACTTTAGGTGCGGTAAGAGCTTGATGAGTTTGTTTCGTCGACCATTCCTGCCCAATGGGGAAACGGAGTGAGCGTTCGTACTGATCGCCCGTTTCAAATGGGTATGGGAGGGTGGTTGCAAGGTATTTGGATCCCTATTTGCAGAGATGGGTATTCGTCAGTGTCCAACCATCAGTGTCCCATAGTGTAGAGAATTAGTAGTACCTTCTTGCAGATTTGTTGATTTAAAACGACCTTTTCAATCCTAGTTCCATTATATTCGGATTTCCGCCCACTGGCTTTCTTCTGCTTGCGAGATCTACTAGCGCTTCCTAAAGAAACGTCCCAGGTTCCCCAACCCTGTAACCCCAGAGCTCCATGGCCCTGAGGGCTAGATTGTTTCGGCTGTTGGCCTTGAATCTCTGGTAAGATATTATCGCCAGCAAAAGCGCGGGCCAGAAGTCCAGGCTGATCGCCCCTCGCCGTGTCGAACAAGGCTTCATCGGGAGTCTGCGGGGCTAGCGAAGGTAGTATCGACCCCGATGTGGGGAAAGTGGCGAGAGTTGCGATTGTGGCATCTCTATCACCTAGTACGGAAATCGAGGTTCGTTTTTCATCTCGTTGGGGTACCAGCGTCACCGACGCCACCGCTTCTAGCCCGCTGTTACCATTTGTAGACTGGGGACAAAGCCACGGGTTTGTTGCTTCCTCCGCCCGACTTGACTTAAGGTTTGTGGGAGAGTCGATCTTGACCTTTTCGGATATGGCACTTTTTTTTTTTGCGATGGATACGGATTTGACCGACCCTGTACTATCAACGGGCAGCCCATCGTGGAATATACGCCTTCCCTGAGGGAATTCCTGGCACTCGGAACCCTCGAGGGGTTTATCTTTAACAGCATTCCGTTTTTCCGCTTCCTCCATGAATTTCATCGCAAAAAGACGCTGGCCAGGAATAGTCCCACTTGGTAGTTCTGATAATGCGACTTTGTCAACGCTTGGGGGACATATTACTCCATGGTCCTGCTCTGCTTCCGGCTGGCTGCTGTCCGATTGGCAATAATCCCCACCCTCTCCTAAAACTTCCATTTCGTCCGCATTGGTATTTCCGGGAGGCAAAAGATCTTCGGCAGTTTTCCGTTGGGTTTTTCTCAAAATTCGTCTGTAGGATTTGGACTTTATTTTTTTTAGTCGCTTTGCCTTGGCCTCTTTCCGCAGAAGGAGCTCTCTTTCCATTCGCAAGTGCGCTGTCCTCGCCTTTGTATGCTTGTTTTTCGACTTGGATTCCGCGGAGCCTAGTGTAGTTTTGTCTTTTTCGGGGCCTTGCACCGCTAGGGATAGTGTCAAAGATATTCGATTTTCTAGTTTCGTAGATGGCCGGCTGTCCGGTTGCCCTGACTGGTGCGATGAATGATGGTTTCCGTGGCTCAATGTGCCACCGGCTTTCCCCTCAAGGGGGAAAACCAGCTGGTCTGCGCTCCGAACTGACTTGACAGTGTCAGTCCATTTATTGAGGGTTTGCTTGGTTGTAGAATATGCCTCCTGTCGGTCCAAACGAACTTGGGCGGCATGTGGAGTAGGTGCCGATAGTTTTTGATGACGAGAAACCGAAGGGACTTCAGCATCAACATCGTCCACAAGCGCCTTGAGAGAACTACGCAAACGTGAACTGCCTGCGATAATGTCGAGGTCTTTGACATCGAGCCTGGCGCTGATAGATTCGTCACCCGACCGAGGGAGATTAGATACCCCCCGTTTTCTTTTCCTTTGGGAGGATGCCGCCTGTGAAAAGGTATTGACTCCATCCATTAATACCGTCGCCGCCGTGCCATGACGCTTTGGCTCGTGGGGTTCTGTGGTTTTGATAGCCGGCATCGTAACTGAACGAGCAATTTGGGACAGGAAGATTCCCTACACAGTTTAGCAGCTATACAGCAAGGACGGGTCGAAAATAGAGATTATGGCAGCCTATAGCGATAGAACGCATACCTACTATAGATTTAGTTTTTACGCACTGATCAATCGCCCTTGCGGAAACGAAGCCGGTGACTATGTCGGTGTCAAAGACAGCTACCTATGGAGATCCTGAGGTTCAAAATTAAAAAAAAAAGCGAACAAGAAAAGCATCTGCCAAGATTATTGTTGTATTTATGCCAAGACACAATTCATGTGCCAAGACCGTGGTCCCCGAAAACCTTCTTGTGTTGCCAAGACCGGTGTCTTCTGCTGCAGAATCCCACAAATTCAACACACTTTGCTTGCTCAACCCGAAGCGCTTTCGGATGGGCTTGGGTTAGTCTCTCGGAGGATGATAACTGTACACTAGCAATCACTGCGCTGACAGGCGATGTGATACATCTACGGTGATGGTCGAATCGCAATCAAAATGTTTAAACCTGGATTGCATTCATTCGGAAACTTATTCCATAGGCTATCCCGGTCCGAGCAATTTTAAAATCGTGTCTCCCGCCGGAGCTGTACATAGGTATTCCCCAATAATTGCATGTCGACCACCAAAAAAGAGAAATTTCAGGAGACAGAGGAGGGCCATGTAACAGTAATATTCTCTGGAACACCTGATACGACCATTTGTGGGTGGCTCAGTCAGTTCAAGTTGTTTTCATGGTGCTGGTCAGATTGGCTGCTTTGTAGCCTAATTACTTAGGTATTAATACACTCCCCCCAGATTGTGGCGTTCGTGCTTCCAAAATCCTTCCCTACCGTAGTTTATAGACTTGTTTGTTCTCGGGATGCCTGGGATGGGTTTTTACTTTTCGCCAGCCCAGAAGGCCGAGGCCGGTAGGTAGGCAGATTATAGCGAAAACACAATAATACGATTACAGGCCTGTTCTTATTCCCAGGCCCAATAAATAAATAAATAACTACTTAAGTACCTAAGTAGGTAAATAACTAAATAAATCCGGCGATGCTCAAGCGCCTCAACAGAGGTCTCTTATAATTACCGACCCTATCCCAGCCCCTCAATGGCACAACATGAGCAATATATATGCAATAGCATATTCCCTAACAGTAAAAGCAAGTTTTTTAAGATTTACCTGCTTTCTTGGTGCTCAGGCATATCGATTGGTATATCGATTGGTATATCGACCCGAGTTCCTCGTATATGCGGCGTAGTGTCGATGGATGGCCGATGGCTGTTAAATTTGTGTTGTGCACGTCATGTAACGTTACGTCACTGGGTACTACCCAAGTACCTAGGTATAGGGAGGTATCTGCTACCTAGACCCCATACAATGTTCATCCCGATGCCTATTACGTAGCGGGTACCTACAAGAATCCCACGAACCTCTTCTGGTATCATGTCAAGTCTTCGAGGCTTTCCTCTCGGGGCTGCTTTTGTGGGCACATACGTGCTTCGCCATGGGTGGGCAAGGACTG
Source organism: Orbilia javanica (assembly GCA_036872735.1). Classification (NCBI taxonomy): domain Eukaryota; kingdom Fungi; phylum Ascomycota; class Orbiliomycetes; order Orbiliales; family Orbiliaceae; genus Orbilia; species Orbilia javanica. The sequence continues at coordinate 1,183,098 of JAVHNR010000005.1, forward strand.
GGGCAGGCATTGTGTTTTTAAGGCTGCCGCCAACCAAACATCACCGCTTAACCACCTACACCTGACTACCTACCTACCCACCTAACTAGCCGCGCCCCAGCACCTAGCTTACTTGAGCAATTACAACCTGCATTCGGCAGATAAGACAGCGAATTCCAACCCGCCATACGTGCCACCTAGTGGTTCTTCCAATGCTCTCCCTTTCCTCCCCGCGAGCATTTTGATATCCTCGAGCGAGAGGCCCACACAACCAAAAGATTCGGTTCCCAATTTCCCAAATACCCGAGACGACGGCACCTGCCAGGCTAGGCACGACTTGATACCTGGCCATCCGTTCCAACGTAGTATAGCTCCCGTCGACAGGCTCTTACGCTGTAGCACTCGAAGGACCCATCATATAGCCTCACCCATCCAAACTTAGTATTTGATGCGCGAACCGCCACCCGGTTCCCCAAGTAGGAAGCATGTTGGAGGGTCTAGTTGCTACCCTCTTGAACAGGTTCTTGGGGATGTATGTCGATTGCCGTTTTATTTCATTGCGCCATTGTGAACAACATACTAAACTTTGCCGGCCTAGGTATATTCGAAATTTTGACCCCAAGCAATTGAATATTGGGATCTGGAGGTGTGTATCTTGATTGCCTCCTTACTGCCGGCGGTGCTTTTCTAATCCGCCTGCCTCAAGCGGTGATGTCCAGCTACGGAACCTCGAACTTAGGAAAGAGGTGACATCCACTTCGGCCTCTTCAACAGCCACATTCCCACTTAGCTAACTCGACTGCTCATCTTTTCCAAAATTCAAGGCACTGGATCAGATGAAACTACCACTGAACGTGTCAGAGGGGCATCTTGGCCGTCTAACCCTCCAGTACGTCTTGCCCCGTTGACATCGATTATCCCCCTTGTGCCCTCCCCCCCATCCCACGAGGCGCACAAGCTCTTTCCAAACATATGTTAACTCACCCAACTCCCTGTATCCAGAATACCGTGGAGCAATCTCAAAAATAAACCCGTGAAGGTGACGATTGAGGACGTCTTTCTCCTAGCTACCCCAAAGCAAGATTCAGAGGTAAACAAATGGCTGCCAGTCAACCCCAAAGGACTGTAAGTATGTATATACGCGCATATATATTAACTTTAACATCACTTATAGTATGACGAAGAGGACGAGGAAAGGAGGCGCCAAATTCTGAAGCAAGAGAAACTCGAGAGCGCAGAGTTAGTTCACGAACGGACAACCTCCGGCCTTTCCGAGGAAGAACAACAGAAACACCAATCTTTTACTGAGTCCCTAGTAACAAAGGTATCAATAGTTGGATTGAAATTTCGTGGCAACCACAGGGACTGACGAAACCCGCCAGATTGTAGATAACCTGCAAGTAACCATAAAAAACATCCACATCCGTTACGAGGATTCCATATCAACACCAGGAGTAAGCCTTCACCAGGAAAATAATAATAATAATAATAATGGGCTCCCCGTCTGAATGGAAGGGCTGACAAAAAAAAACAACCGGCGCTTATTGTAGCACCCCTTTGCTCTAGGGTTCACACTTGAAGAATTCTCAGCTGTTTCGACAGACGAAAATTGGCAGCCGATATTCATTCAAGGGAATGTTGCAGTTACTCACAAGCTCGGCAAACTTAGCTCTCTAGCAGTCTATTGGAATACTGATACAAAATTTCTCGGACAAAATACCCAGGAGGATGTGCTGACAGAATTCCCGCGGTTAATCGCTACGAGTAGTCAGCCGGCAGAGTTACAACAGTTCATCCTAAAACCCGTGAGCGGCGAGGCTAGGCTTGAGCTTTGTAAAACACCATCAAAAGAAACACCGAAGCTAAAGGCGCGAGCTTTATTTGATGAAATCGGTTTTGTCCTTGATGAGCACCAGTATCGGGACGCTTTAATGTTGATTGACCTATTCCATTTCTATATACGCCACCAGCAGTATAAAAAATTCCGGCCAAAATCGTCACTAAAGGAAGACCCTAAAGCATGGTTCAGATTTGCGATCACAGCTGTTCGTGACGAAATACATGAGAAAAATAAAAAATGGACGTGGGATTATTTCAGGGAGCGAAGGGATGACAGGCTGCTTTATATTCGGCTTTTCATGAAGAAGAAGAAGACTGAGCCTCTTACCCCTGGCGAAGCTGATGACCTGAAGAAGCTAGAGTGGAAGCTCTCCTATGAGGATTTACGGTTTTATCGTTCGTTGGCGAGAAACCAACTTCGCAAGGAAAGAGCGATTGTCAAAAAAACACAAGAACAACAACCAAAAGGATGGTTTGCTTGGGCTTGGGGCTCTGCCGCCACGGACGGCGAAAGCGAAGTGTCAGACGAAACTACAATGACCGAACAACAGCGTCGAGAACTCTACGATGCTATTGACTGGGACGAAAAAAAGTCACTTGCTGAAAGCATCGATTTACCCCGTGACTCTATCAAGATGGAACTAGAGACAAGCCTTCAGACTGGTAGCTTCACCCTCAAGAGAGGTCCCAATAGTACGGATATGGTGGAAATCACGTCCTTGTCATTCGACGACTTCAAAGCAGCACTCGTGCAACGTCCTGATTCTTTCTTAGCCGAGACCAGTCTCGGAGGACTACGTGTTTACGACGGAACCACACCTGGGTCTTTATTCCCCCAAATTGTACGGGTGAAGCCTAGCGAGATGGCAGTGGACACACAGCCAGCTGATACCCAAGGCAGCCGTTTTAACGACAGGGACGCTTTCTTCCATGCCACTTTCGAGCGAAATCCGTTGGATGAGAGTGCTGATTCCGCCGTGACCGCGAAACTACGAAGTATGGAAGTAATTTACAACCCAAGGTTTTTGGAGGAGATCTATAGATTTTTCAAGCCACCAGAACGTCATATGGAATCGATAGGGGCTTTGATGGAAACCGCTGGCGCCACGGTCGAGGCAGTTAGGCAGCAAACTAGAGCCGGCCTTGAGTTCGCTCTGGAAGAGCACAAGACACTCAATGCTAAGCTTGATCTTCAAGCCCCTTTACTTGTTATTCCTGAAAATGTCACGGCCCGCGCCGCGAATTGCTTGATAATCGACGCTGGCCATGTGAGCCTCACAAGCGATCTAGTACAAAAGCACGACGTACAAGAAATACAAGCAAAACAGAGCACCCAATACACGGAGTCGGACTATGAGAAACTAGAGTCCCTCATGTATGACAAGTTCCTACTGCAACTCAAGTCAACCCAAATTTTAATCGGCCCATCGATTGAAACGGCTATAGCCCAACTCGAGGAAGAAGGTGATTCGAAACAGCTTCGAGTTGTGGACCGCATCAACATTGACTTTAAAATCGAAATATCTATCTTACCGAAAGCGCCCAACTTGACGAAGTTCCGAATATCTGGGCATATGCCAATGCTACACGCCAGCGTCTCTGACAGGAAGTACAAAACTCTCATGGGTATCATCGACGTTGCGATACCTAGGTTCAACGATGGCGACGCCGGCAAAAAGGTGGTGACTGAACTTGGCCCGAGGGGCAATAGTAAGAAAATAGAGACCCACCGACGCGACTCTGCCTTCCGTTTTTCGGCTCAAGAACAGGCTCTCCTTATCGTTGAAGAAGAATCTGATGATGACGATGATGACGATGGTAGCCAGGGTGATGACCATTTTATTGAGGCCCCAGAAGGCCAGTCTTCCGTAAGTTTTGCTAACGCTTTTTGTTTGTGAACTCAAAATATGCTAAATACCTATACATAGGACGCCCCTAAGCTTCATCAAAAAACATTTGAATTCAAATTCCAAGTCGACAGACTTCAAGGCTCACTGTTCAAAGCCGAGTCTACGATAAATGTTCCTGACAGGCCCCTAGCAGAGCTAGTCGCTGACGGATTCATTCTCAATTTTTATGTTCGGCCCTATGATATTGTTGCCGACGTAATTCTCAAAACCTTAAATCTAGAAGACCAAATCGACACGGATCCTTCCCCACAGTTCAAAAGTATAATTACTTCTGAGGGTTCAAAAGAAGCGGAAAAAAGCTTAGTGCACGTTAAATATGCTAAAATCAACCGGAATTCGCCGGAATACATGACGATTTATGAGGGTATCGATACGAACATCGACGTCTCGATTTCAACCGTTAATGTTGTAGTTACTCGAACAACACTTCTAACACTCCTCGATTTCGTTCTCACAACCTTCACCAATCAAAGTGGGGAACAGCATGAGAAGGCCCCTGCAGATGAACAAGGGCATGATCTCAAATCCAATACCTTGCAAGCCCCGGGTGCTGAATATGGACCTGAAAAAATGCGGGTGAAAATTGATCTTTCTACGATAGCCCTAATCCTAAACAACGATGGGCTCCGGTTAGCGACGCTGAGCCTCGCATCTGCAGATGTTGGGGTTTTCCTGATGGGAAAAACCATGCGTATTGGTGCGAGACTCGGGAACTTTTCTTTGTTGGATGATATCAATGAGGGTGCTGGCACGGAATCGGATTTGCGGCAGCTCGTGACTATTGAAGGAGATAATCTTGCCGATTTCCGCTATGAAACCTTTGACCCTGATAACATGGCGGCGTACCCAGGCTATGATACATCAATATATTTGAAATCGGGTTCCATCAGGGTTAACTTCGTTGAAGAGCCATTCCGCAAGATTGTCAATTTCATGGTCAAGTTTGGTCGCATGCAGGCTTTATTTAACGCTGCAAGACAAGCAGCGGTCAACCAGGCAAGCCACATACAAGAACGGGCTAATAGAATCCAATTCGATATCACGATTCAGACTCCCATAATTACTTTCCCAAGAGCGCCACGGAACGGCAGGGTTGGGAGAGATACTATTACGGCATTTCTTGGGGAAATATACGCCTCGAACAAATTTATCCCACTCGACGATTGTGACCATTCCCCAATCGTGAACAGGATTGAGTCCGGTATTCGGAAAGTCAAATTGATATCGGCGCTCAACTTTACACCCGAAATTGTCGAAGAACTCGAGATGATTGACAAAATTGACCTTGGATTTAAGATAAATTATCTCGAACACCAGGAAAGGCTCGAAAGACCAGATATTGAGGTAACATTCTTACCCGGCGCTCCCATCCTGTGGTATCCTTCTAATTGCTTTGTCATATAGGTCCAAGGTACAATGTCGGACTTGAAAATGAAACTTTCACAGGACCAGCTACAGATCCTTGTGAATCTAAGTCGTTCGATCCCCGGAGTTTTTGCCGGAGAGCCCGAGGACAACGTTCCCCTAGAGGTAGTGACACCCCCTGGAAGTGCAAACCTATATGAGCGGTCTTCCACATCGGATAACTACACACGGACCTCAGATCTAAACCCAGAGTTATCTGTGGTATCCGGAATATGGACAAAAGTGGACTTGATTCTCACAATGGGCGATATCAGTCTCGAGCTCTTAGTTTCTTCCCCGGCAGAGCCGATTCGCGATACATCAGTTGCCAGTCTATCCAAATTTTCGTTAAATCGAACCGGGATAAAACTGCGAATGATGAGCGACGGATCGCTAGAGTCCGAGGTCCTCATAAAATCCTTCACGATTAATGATAGCCGTCGCAAAGAAACCAACAAGTACCGGAAAATAATGTCCTCTACTATTACCGATGGGTCGCAGTTTATGGCTAGCATCACAATATCGGGGCAAACGAATCGTCACCTTATCGCGATGCTTACTATTGACAGTCCTAGGATAATATTTGCGCTTGATTATCTATTCGCTCTTCGAGATTTTATCCTTGACGGAATTGGAATTAGCGAAACGAATTCAACGGACCAGCCACTCGCAATCACAGACGGCTCTAGCACAGAAGACATTTCGTCTGACTCAGATGTCGACATCTATGTTAGTGCTAGCAAAGAAGAGACTGCGCCCCTGAGTACGGAAGGCGGGAAGGCGGAAGCTCAAATGGAAACATCTTTTAGGATTAATATTGTTGACGCGCAAGTCATATTGATTGCACACCCGGAGAGCGGCAGTTCGGAGGCTATTGTCTTGGGAACAAAACAAGTTCTCTTAGCACAGCAGCGTGCCTTAACTTTAGAAGTTAGTAAAGTTGGAATGTTTTTATGCAGGATGGACAGATTCGAGACAAGTAGGCTGCGCATATTAGATGATTTTGGCGCCAAAACCTCCATGGAAACCCGACCAGTAGGCGATGGGCAATCAATAACTTCCGTATCGATAAGCGTCGAACCGCTCGTTTTACGTGTATCTCTCCGGGATATAATGCTTGCGATGCAGATTGTTTCAAAGGCCTCCGAGCTTTCTGGCGCCCCGGGCACACAGGATCAGATAGATGTGTCGAAACAGTCCAATTTTGGGAACCTTCATTCACCAAGCTCGTTAAGAAAACCAGTGGCAGGCCGGTCTTCCTCTATTTCAAAAACCTCGATATCTGGAGTGGCCACCGTCACGCCAAAAGGACACCAGCCCGCCTCTACAATCTTGAACAAAGAAGAAATGGTCGTCGCGATTGATGGGTTCCGCGTGATTCTAATCGGAGACGCCCACGAGCTCCCTCTCCTAGACCTAAGCGTAAAACACTTTACCGCTAGGGTTGGTAACTGGTCATCAGAGGTACGTACGCTCCACCCTGCGGATAAAGGTAAGAAACTTACGCTTGTATCTGTAGATGAATGGAGATACCAATATCGAGATATTTGTGAATATCTATAACTTTTCGAAATCAGCCTGGGAGCCGCTCATCGAGCCCTGGCAACTTGGCCTCCATGTAAGGATCAGACCCCTTTAGTCATTTGTCCCATGTACTAATATAGGGAACTGCGACAACCAAAATAAATAGATATCCCGCTCCTTAAACCCTGGACGCTTAGCTATTGAGCTATTCTCAAGAAAAATGATGGAACTTACTATAACGACACAAAGCATTGTTCTAGCGTCCAAGGCTGCCCAGTTTCTCTCACAAAGTGATGAGGTTCTAACGAAACCACGAGGAGCCGATGCTCCCTATAGAATCAGGAATCACTCAGGATATCCAATCCACGTGTGGGCCGATTTTGAGACTAGTTCGGGAACTTCTATGGCTAGACGCTTGGAGGATGGAGAAGAGGCGCCCTGGAGATTTGAAGAATGGGAGAAGATGCGAGAGGTATGGAGGTAGCCCAAATCAGTACAGGTGACAGAAATTGCTAATAGACGTCAAGAATCTCAATCCGGAAGGCGGGGGCGGGGTTGTTGGTGTGAAGCTAGAAGATACACCATTCGAGAGTGTAACGAGGATACCCGTCAACCGCGAGGGAGAAGAAACCTATGCTCTCCGACCTCGGGTGAACAAAATTGCCCATCGGCTTTTGTGCGAAGTCCACCTAGGCACAGACAACGTGAAATACATTACATTTCGATCTCCATTGTTGGTTGAGAATAACACCCAAATACCCATTGAACTCGGCATTCTCGACTCAGGGCGTACCCATATTGCCAGAATCTATAAAATTAAACCGGGGGGGGCCCATCCTTTCCCAGTCGAAGCTGCATTCTATAGTTCGGCTGTTGTCAGACCAGATGGTAAGATTAACCTACCCCAGTTTCTTACTATCACTAACTATGGCACACAGCTGGCTTTGGATACAGTTGGTCGGATAGTCGGATATATTGGGAGGATCTCCGTGGTGCACCTACGCAGATGCTCACTTGTCGCAACGAAGAAGAGGCCGCCCCCCCGTTTTATTTCCATATTCACGCCAATTTTGATAGGACGGACCCGTTGACAAGGTAGGTTCAGCTAGCGGTTGTCGAATAATACTTGACTAAATGTTTCTCACCAGAAAATATCCGAACATGAAAATCCGACTTTCCGCGCCGGTGGAAGTTGAAAACCTTCTACCTTTTGATTTCAAATATCGAATCTATGATAAGAACACTAAGAAAGACTGGACGAACTTCTTGAGGAAGGGTGGTTTGAGTCCCGTGCATGTAGTTCAGCTGTCTCATCTTCTCTTGATGAGCATAGAAATGCAAGACACTGGTGAGCCTAATAGGACTTCCTGCCTGGTCGGAAATGTAGCTGACATTTTTTAGTTTTTGGGCAAAGTGAATTTGCAATTATCAATTCAGCAGACAACGATGACTTCAAGCGGGAATCATCACTTTCTCTCAAGGATAAGAGTGGATTGTCTTTGAAACTTAAACTACATTACTAGTAAGTTATCTATTAGTAAATCCTAGGAGGGGTTTTTTTTGACCGCTAACTATTTTAAAGTCCGATTCCCAACGCTGGGGGTGCTTTCCGGGTGTCTGTATACAGCCCGTTCTTACTCCTGAACAAAACAGGGCTGGAAATATTTGTCAAGGCCAAATCCTCCATGCAACAAGCTCGGCCCGCAGCCGGACAATCGTTTTCAGGTTAGCCCAAAACACTGTCTTCTAGTACCACACACTCTAACCCTGAGCCTATTTAGAAAACCTGTCTCGGAAAAAGGCGATCCCATATATGTTCTCCTACCCTACCGATGACCGCCGGAACAGAGCCCTCTTAAAAGTTGGGGACTCGGCATGGAGTAGACCGGTGAGCTTCGAGGCTATTGGGAACATCGACGATGTCGTCATTGCTAGTTCATCGAGGCAGGAGGAAATCCATATCGGAATATCAGTAACTGAGGGAGAAGGGAAAGTACGTTCGCCCTTCCTTCCAACTTTTTTGAAGGAGAATTTACCAACTAACAATTTATCAATTAGTATAAAATGACTAAAATAGTCACGCTAACCCCTAGGTTCATTCTAAATAGCAAACTATTGGAGGAAATTAATGTACGGGAATCAGCCTCTTCACGAATCATGACATTGAAGCCGGGAGAGCTGTTGCCGCTCCACTTCCTTAGGCAGGCCCACGAAAAGCAATTAACACTTTGTTTCCCTGGTCTCGATAACCAATGGTAAAGAGTTACAGATCCCTTGGCTAGTTTCCGTGTACGCTGACTGAGGACCGAGAAGGTCTTCGCCGTTCAACATCTCAGATATAGGCACGATCCATGTGAAAATATCGAAATCAGGTCGAAGGCAGCGTTTGGTCCGGATAGAAGTTTTGCAAGAACACGCCACGATATTTCTTCATATTAGCATGGAAACAAAAAGTTGGCCTTTCTCAATGAGAAACGAGAGCGATGCAGAATTTACTTTCTGGCAAGCAGTATGTCTAAGCTTTGCAAGTTGTTTAGTTGCCTCCTTACTAATCGTAACTGTTTGCAAGGACCCCCACCTTGATGAGGACGAAGATCAAACCAATAATGACACCAATTTCCGACCCATTCGATATCGCCTGCCCCCTCGAAGCATAATGCCATACGCATGGGATTTTCCGGCTGCAAGAAAGAAAGAACTTATTCTATCATCTAATGGAAAGGAGCGTCACATTAGGCTATCGGAAATTGGAAACTTGGTAAAGATTTTGAGCTAAAACATCCTATTCTTGAGTCATCTAACGTAAATGATTACGTAGATACCCATGAAGATCCCAGCAAAACCAGGTGCTCCGCAATTGAAAATTATTGATATTAACGTAGCAGCTGATGGGCCGACCCAAACTTTGATACTCTCGAATTATAAGCAGTCAAAAAGTATATACAAACCGAAAACGAATATTTCACAAACCAGCATGGCTAGCGGCTCCACGTCTGGATTTGAAGTCCAAGAGGAAGACGGAGAGGTATCCTTTAAGGCTCAGGTGCGGTTTGCGGGGATCGGTGTCTCTCTGATCAATAGCCACCTCAAGGAACTCGCATATGTGACCTTCAGAGGCATGGAGTTCAGATATAACGAATCAAATATATATCAGACTCTAAACCTGTTGGTCAAATGGATCCAAATAGATAACCAACTGTATGGTGGTATATTTCCTATACTACTCTATCCCAGTGTCGTTCCTAAAACTGGGAAAGAAATGGATGTTCACCCATCGTTCCACACATCTGTTACGAGGGTCAAAGATGATTGTAAGGGCTCCTTATTTCTACCGCCCTGACCTGAAGCTCCTATTTCTAACCGTTGGGATATTTCTTCTCTAGCTTACGGTGTGCTATACATCAAATATGCTACCTTCCTGCTCCAGCAAATGACCGTGGAAATCGATGAAGACTTCATATTTGCTCTTTTGGACTTCTCAAGAATTCCGGGTGCAAGCTGGGCCCAGGATAGAGAAGAGAACCTTTGCGATGAAAGCCTCGGAATACCGGAACCAAAATCAACAGAAGCCGGGCAAGACGTTTATTTTGAACTGCTTCATATACAGCCAGCGCAGATGGACCTCTCTTTCGTCCGAACGGAGAGAGTTAACGCAGAGGACAAGACATCTTCGAGGAACCCTCTGATGTTCTTCGTGAATGTATTGACCATGGCAATCGGAAATATCAATGACGCCCCTGTAAAACTAAATGCGCTTCTGTTGGAAAATGTCCGGGTTTCGGTACCGATCCTACTCCAAAGAGTACAGGGTCACTACAGCCAAGAATTCCTGTATCAAGTGCATAAAATTCTCGGGTCGGCAGATTTCCTAGGTAACCCCGTTGGACTTTTTAACAACATAAGCTCAGGGGTTATGGATATCTTCTACGAGCCATATCAGGGCTTTGTCATGACAGATCGGCCTCAAGAGCTAGGGATAGGGATCGCTAAGGGTGCAACAAGCTTCGTTAAGAAGTCAGTCTTTGGGGTGACGGACAGTCTATCAAAAGTCACTGGCAGTATTTCCAAAGGTGTGTCTCACGGCAATGATTCGGTGTCGTGATTGCTTTTGACTAATCGATTGATAGGGCTCTCGGCTGCTACTCTTGACAAGCAATTTCAAGATCGTAGGCGAATGTCGCGGTCGCGCAATCGGCCAAAACATGCATTATATGGTGTCGCAAGTGGCGCGAATTCCTTTATCACAAGCGTGGCTAGCGGGGTAGGAGGGTTGGCTCGAAAGCCTTTAGAAGGTGCAGAACGCGAGGGCGTTGCTGGCTTCATCAAAGGCTTTGGGAAAGGGGTTGTTGGTCTAGCTACTAAGCCAGCAATTGGAGTTTTCGATCTTGCTTCCAGTATGTTGCTGTTTTTTTTCATATATATGGCTATAAACTAACTCTATCGTAGATGTTACCGAGGGAATTCGCAATACAACTACGGTGTTCGATGCAGAAGGCCTTGAGAGGGTTCGTTTGACAAGGTTTATTGGGAGGGACGGGGTCGTTCGACCATACTCTCAGAGGGAGGCGCTGGGACAATTCTGGCTTAAGCAACTCGACAATGGGAAATATTTCGATGAAGACTACATTGCGCATCTCGAACTCCCCGGTGAAGACGTCGTTGTAATGCTCACTTACACGTAGGTACAACTTCTTGACTATTGCCGCTACCATCTTACTAATTTCTGCTGGCCTTAGCCGGATTATGCTTGTGAAATCTAAAAAGCTCGTGTGCGAATGGGATGTTCCCCTCAAGGACCTCCAGACAATCAGTATGGAGAAGACAGGAATACAATTATCACTTCGAGGTAATGCGATTCCGGGATCCCCAAGCCTAAGGATAAGAGTTGCTAACAGGACTATTCGCTCGAAGGAGGCGTCACTGGCCCTTTCATTCCGTGCACAGACACGAGTCGGCAGTTCCTTTACAACAAGATTGCGCTGGCGGTAAATAGTTTCAACGCGAGGAATCAGGAGGTTTTGTGATCATTGGTGTTGTTGTAACTGAGAATTGTCAAAAAAAATCATGTTTCTTCACGGGCTACGTTTTTCCGATTGCTACACTTTCTAGAACCGAAGTGTCAACTCAGCGCTATATTCACATATCGCAATTCCTGAAAGTGCCTCCTCGGCCGGGTGAACAAACAACCTTGATCGATGTAAGGTAATTTACCATTAACCTTGGGCAGATGACCGACCACCAAACCACCAAGAATGTATTGTATATACATGATGTACCTTTATTCCGAGTAAAACCAGAAACCAGCTACCCAAATTCAAACGCGCACCTTATGTGTACTAGTATTTAAGCTGTACAAGTAGAAACGCAAACGGGAAAACGCCATTCTTGTCATAAACCGGGAACCATTCGCCGTAAACGCCACGTCAAGACCATTTTTGCGAAAACAAGATAAAATAAAATTACAAGAATGGTGTTATATATCAACTAGGTGAAGAAAGAAATAGAAGGAGGTTATAAGCGGTTTAGCACAGGGACGCCCTAGGGGTCAAGAGTGGGTGTAAGACAACCTCGGAAGCGGGCTTGACCGGTGTCATGTTTTCGATATTGCCATTTTCATAAAACAACCGCTGTTCGCTGCCATGAAACTGCGGCTGATCGAACTGCGAATAGCCATACCAGATGGCTGTGCCCGGTTGCTGTTGTTGTGTGTGATGTTGTGGCTGTTGCTGTGACATCACCGCAATGGGCATTTCTGCGATGCTCTGATCCTGCACCTGATGGGACATGTGATCTGGAGCGGTAGATTGCTGCATAAAAAGTGCCACATTACCCACCCCGTCAACCGTAGAAGTATTACGGTAAAAATAATCAACCGAGGCACCACTAGTAGCAGTTGAGCAATTCGAAAGTTCACCAGGACTTCCGACACAGTGGCCTGCCACCAAGGCTTGTTGTGTTGGACTACTGCTGCATATAATCCGAAGGTTGGGGTTATATTGGGCGTTCTGAGGGTGTTGGGGCAATCCAGCGCCAGTTGGTATAAAATCCTCTGCGCATGTACGGGGCAGATTCGAAAAGGGTGATACGTGTGCATGGGGAGGCGTTTCTTGGAAGCAATATGGACTCGTCGGTGTCATGGGATGGTCTGAAACGATATTCTGGGGGTGGTACACGGCACCAGTGTTTCCATATGCATCGTTGAACCCTATGCTGTTAGGGTTCGAACGTGGGCTGGAAGGGAGTGAGAGCTCAGGTCGGAAGAGACTAAGGTGGCGGCCTTGATTTTGGAGGATGTTGTCAGGTCCGTGGTTTCGTAGGACTTCGGCGCGGGTTTGTGCAACAGGCTTGGGGTGTGAACGCTCCGTAGTCGAATCATCGTTCTCGGACTCATCATCGGAAACATCAAGGTTCTGGCCGATGCCATGGGCGCGCCGAGCGTGCTTAATGAGGGTGGTTTTCCGGCAGAAGCTTTTGCCACATCTATTGGCACCGCAAAGATATGGGCGCCGTCCTGTGTGTATTCTCCTATGACGGGCGAGACTCGACGACTGTATATATGTATGAAGTGTCAGCGGTTGATCTGCAGGGCGAGCATTGGCAGTTCGGTATGACTACTCTGGGCTCTTGACTTACGTCGGAAAAACATTTCCCACAGCCAATGAATTCGCACTGGTGTGGTTTTTCACCAGTGTGCGTACGGATGTGGACGGTGAGAGCGCTTCGCTGTATAAAGCTCTTCTTACATCCAGCGAAAGTGCAGGCGTAAGGCCGTGTGTTCGTATGAATCCGATGGTGTCTCTGAAGATCGGACTTCCTATTGAATTTCTACGGCCTAAGGGTCAGCGCCGGGACGATGATACAGATTCGGGGGGCACATACCTTGTTGCAGTCGGGCCAGTCGCAGGGAAACTGCTTGGGGGCATGGCGTTCGTCGATGATGAGCTCGTGGATTTCCATTTTTTTGGGGGGGGTTCAGCTAATCGAGGTTGTGTTGGCGTGTTGATGTGTTGGGGATGTCGTCTGGCTGACAGAAGCTGGTTAGACTCAACACATTTGGGACTGCGATCCTTCGACGGGGCGGTCGGGGCGACTCACATTGGATGTTTGCACCGACGTGCGAATTGTTGGCCTTAACGGTGCGAGAGAACGAGAGAACTGGTTGCTTGAGCAGGAATCCCGACGTCAGCATCATTCAACAATGGCATCTCGTTGGAGTGTCGTCGTCTTTGGGGAGGCCTTGGCGGGTGGCAGATGGGAGACGGGGCTTCAAAGACTGGAACGGACAAGAACGAGCGAACGAGCAAAGCTGACGAGGATATTTGGGGGGAGGGGGGTGGAGGAGGGGGGAGGGAAGTTGATACACAGATATAGATATATATACTTAAGTATATATATCTATATATGTGTGTGTGTACATGTGCGAGAGTAAGCAGGCATGCATGAGAGGCCCAGAAGGTATCGGTTATATAATATATCAAATCCCGCCATCCCTGATGCCGTCGAGGCATAGTAATCAACGATCCGTGGCAGCGTGCGCCTGTCGGAGTGAGCAAGCTTGCATCAGCGCCTGCTTGCTGACCTCGCTCTTGGTAGGCACTTGTCCTCATGCATCCCCTCCCTTTCTCACTCCACCTCCGACCCGACAAGCCAAGCTACATCCCAAATGCCTCCCACCCGCCGCCGAGATGGAAAAGAATCCAATGAGTTCTTCCCCTTCGCCGTCGCCGTCGCCTTCATCTTCATTTTCATTTTCATTTTCATCTTTTCCTGACCCAACAAGCCAGAGGGGAAGGGGGGATGCTTGAATACCATGTATTGCATAATTATGACTGTATGCAAAGGGAATGGTTTGGCTTTGGCTTCCATGCCATGGGAAACTCGGTTAAAGCTTGTCTCCCTGGTCATGGTCACCGGTCCATGGTATTTTCAAATCCAGACAAATATCGGTCTATGTTTTTTTTTTTTTTTCTTACCTTTGTTTAAATGCTGAATGCAATCGGGACGCCTCAAAAACAGTTGCTGATTGTGGCGTATGGTTATGTTGTAAGGTTACACGAAGAATCCAAAGATGTCGCCCCTTCGCAAGCCGTCAAAAGAAAGATGGCGTTCCGGTGGCCGTCGGAACCCGAGAAATATATATTTGTATGTATGTATATATATATTGACGCTTCCGGTTCGTAGACGTGAAGAAGAAGATAGAAAACAACAATGAAAAATAAAAATTAGGATGCTGTGTGTGTGTGTGTGTGTGGGAGTGTGGGTGGACTTGTGGGCGAGAGGAAGGGAGTGAGATGAATGAAAGATGAATGGTGATGGTGATAATGTCAATGACAATAATAATAATAATAATATCGAGAGTGAAATAAAGTAAAAGAAAAAAAAAGAACCCCTAAGCAAAGAACTGAGAATCTGCCTGGTAAAAAAGCTCTTGTCTGCTGGGGGGTGGCAGCGTGGTTGGTGATGCTGATATATAGCGAAACACCAGACGACCAAGGCGATAGCCATGTATGTGTGTTCGTCGCAATGATTCTGCTAAGATTGAATCGCGCTCCACCATCCCTAGTCTTTCCACATTTCGTTCCTTTTTTCTTCTTCGTCTATTCTACAGAATTTTAATGTGGGTCTGATGCCCCTGCTACCGTTCCCCGCCTCATTTAGATTGACAATGTTCTCTACTAGTGTCTTGGAGTCCATGATCCCTGATCGATGACCATCTCCACATGCGGGCAGGAGCTGAATACTGGAGTAGGCAAGGTGCGATGCAGATGTAACAAAAGAACATGGGCTGGCAAGAACGGATCTGCCCTCGACGCTTTACCTCTCCCGGAAGAAATTATTGGAAAACAAGAGGCGATAATTTACAAAACGAACAGAAACAGCATTGTCATCAGTTGGGCTGACCCGATATCAAATCAGTGACCATCTGCTACGCAATGCACAAACCACGGTGATAAACTCAACGTGTGATCTTGCGCCCGCACAGTTTTTTTTTTTTTTTTCTAAAAAAATAGAAATGAAGAAAACAGAAAGAAAAAAAAGCCCCCCCAAAAAAATAAATAAAAAAATAACAGGACCTACCAAGAGCCTTACGAATAACACGGGATCCGCAAATCGTACATACTGTATACACGGAACGCTGACGCACCCGTGTGTGTGTGCATAGTGCGGATTCTGGTTTGAAGGTTTGGACCGAGGCCAACTCTAACTCGATAGGTATCCGGCGAAGCTAGATACTCTGCGGCTAGATGGTGAAACAGGGTGACCGGGATGTGATCCAAAGCAATATCCACGCTTGAACGAGGACCAGGACCGGGGGTGCAAGAAGGGATTCCGGAAAAACAGGGGAAAGAAAAAAGAGATTCACCACCCAATCAGAAGGAAAAAGGAAAGATAGCAAAGGAAGAGACTAACTACATGTACTACATACATGTTCCGCTTACAACTCGAACCGTGAGCACACAGTACTCGGGATGCTGGTGGATAGCCGAGTTCTTCTCCCTTGTGTCGAAATAGTATTCCCCTCCATTGGCACCAGTTCCTTCTTCGGAGCCAAAGTTCTATTGTACTTATATGTTTTACAAAGTACATACGTACTTTAGTAGGGTACCTAGGGACGTCTATACATGCTCCCGCTCGTTCGCTGGCTGGGACCCATCCAGACACACGCTATACTCACCCGGAGTATAGAAAAGGATGCCCACGACGGTGGGAATTCTGTTGACAGATGATGAACGCAGGTGGACGAATTCGGACTAGATCATGCATATGCGTCGGCTCACAAGGCCAAGTCCCCACCCTAAGGCACTAAGGCACATGTACATGTACCCCAAATCATTGCGAAAGTTGGCCTATCGCATTGTACTCTCAACTTCCTCTGTCCAGAATCAACGTTAAAGCCGCATGTTGGGTTCCTTGCAGCGCGGGTCAGAGCTAAAGACCGGCAGCACCTGTGTAAAACGAAAAGGACATCAGACTGGTGCTCCACACATCCAGTCAAGTAGATATACACGATGCATTATTATTATTATTATTATGTACACTAGGTAACCAGATAGCTTTGTGGGAAATCAGACCAGGTTTTTATCACATCGCCAGTCTTTGCATAATAAGTTATATAACTGCTATACTTTCTTATAAACATGCCTGTAAGTGCGTTCCAAATACAGTTCCAGCGTCTGCTCACATAGAGAAAATCGTGCTTGCATTTTATCCGGGGTGCCGAGCTACATACATGTACATACAACTAC